>JAPDVU010000006.1:163399641-164599641 GCA_026230045.1 Corynorhinus townsendii | reverse complement strand
GAGCAGATGTGATGTACACGACAGCCCCTGATGCCCTTTTCCTGAGCTTGGCCCAAAATCCAGTCCTTGCCAGGGACCCGGGAAGGCCACCAGAGCGGCCAGGATCAAGGTGCTCATTCTTTAAACCAGGTTTTCCAAAGAGTGACAGTCAACATACCTTCAGGGGTACATGGACATTTTTAAAAAATTATTTATGCACTCATCTAATGCACAACAGAGAAAACTCAACTAGCACATTAAATTCTTGACTTTGCTGATATTACTGTTTTTCACCTTGAAACGACTTTTTTCATGCGGGTCAATTTAAAGCAGGGGTTGGGGAACGTCTGGCCCTGCCAAGGCATTGGGGGTGAGTTAATTAAATGTGTGAACAAATACAGCAGGCTAATATTTAAGCTGATAATGTTGTATGGCCTGCGAATGATGTCATAAATATCCAAATGGCCCTTGGCAAAAAAAGGGTTCCCAGCCCCTGCTTTAAAGGGGAGTGAAAGTAAATATGACAAAAATCTCAAAGGTGGAAAAAAATGACAAAAGTTTGGAAAAACGCCACATTAAACAAACCTTCCTGAGCATCTGTTATGTGCCAAGCGCTTTAGTGGGTGCTAGGAACGTCACAGTTAACTATGTGTGATCCGTGGCTTGAAGCTCTCCTTCGGGGTGAGAAATAGCCCACGTGCATGCTGCCTGTGACACAGATGATAGAGGAGATGCTAGCGGTTGAAGAAGGTGCAAACCAAACCCCAACAAGGAAGGATCCGTTTTGTCTGGATAGCTGAGACAGGCTGCGGGCGGATATGACCTTCACACTAACTGGTTACTGAGCCTACTCCATTCATCCAGTTATTAGTAGGTGCTCAATCCAGCAGTGAACAGTCCCCAATGTCACAGAGCTGACATCCTCCCAGGCATGACAGGCAGAGTCCTAATGGCCCAGGAAATATGTGATACATATGCAAGTTCTGACAGATGCCATGAAGGAAGCAGGCTGCAGAGCAAGGGTGGTGGAGTGGCAGGAAGGTCTCCCTGGAGAGTGAGGCTGAAGCATAGAGGGTTGGAAGCCACTAGCCATGGGAAAGGGGGCACAGGGTGTTCCGAGGCAGGAAAGAATAGGGGTGTTCCAGGAACTGAGAGGAGGCCAGTGTGATTGCTGGGCAGGGAGCAAGAGGGCAAGTGGTCCCTGGGCAACATCCCAACGGGCCTCGTGGGCCACAGTAAAGAGTGACTTGGATGCTAAACTCAGCGAGAGGTCAACAGAATGAGCGAGGGGGCGTCTGGCAAGCATCTAGGGAAATAGACACTCCGGGTCAAGGAAATAGTTTGAGCAAAGACTCAGAGATGTGAAAGGTTATGGTGAGTTTCGGGGGTGGCCAGTGAGGTCATCCCAAGAAGAAGCAGGAGATGAGGTAGAACAGTCAGCCAGAGCCCATTGGTCTCGGGTATTGAATGTCACAGCAGGTGCCTTGGACTTCCTATCTTTTCCATAAATTGTGGCACACCACACATCACATAAAAGGTACTACCTTAACTATTTTAAGTGTCACGTTCAATAGTGTTAAGTATATTTGCACTGTGGTACAAGCATCTCTAGAACTGTTCATCTTACAAACTGAAACTCGAGCCCTCTTCCCTCACCACCCCAAGCCTGTGGCAGCCACCACTCTACACTCTGTCTCTGTGAACCTGATGGCTCCAGGTACCTCCTGTAAGTGGAATCGTAGAGGATTTGTCCTTTGTGTCTGGCTTATTTCACTTAACATGGTCTCCTCAAAGTCTGCCCATGTTGTGGTGTCAGAAGTTCCTTCCTTTTTGTAGGCTGAATAACTGCCCGTGGTCCGCACACACATTTTGTTTATCCATCCATCTGTTGACAGACACTTGGGTTCCTTCCACTCTCGGCTGTCGTGAATAATGGCGCTATGAACATGGATGTGCAGCACACCTCTCCAGGCCCTTGATTTCAGTTCTTCTGGGTATAAACGCAGACGTGGAATTGCCGGTGCATGTGGTAGTTCCATTTTTAACTTGGCGAGGAGCCACCAGGCCATTTCCCAGCAAGCGTGCCCAAGGGTTCTAGTTTCTGCACATGCTCGCCAACACTTACTATCAGGAAATAATTTCGTAATAGCAGGCATCCTAAAGTGTGTAGCGTGCTATCTCCCTGCAGCTCTGACTTTCATTTCCCTGATGACTAGTGATGTGGAGCATCTTTTCATGTGGCTGTTGGCCATTTTTTTATCTTCTCGGAGAAAAGTCTGTTCCAGTCCCTTGCCCATTCTTCAAGTGAGTGGTTTTCGTTGATGAGTGGACTTTATTAAACAAGGGCAAGCCAAAGGTCCTTAAACAGGGCATTCACACAGTTAGGTCCAGATTGAAGAAACATAGGTGTGGCGACAGGGAAGATGAATTAGAGGCTAGAAATACAGCTCAGGGAGCGGGCTCTGGGAGGCCCAGTGAGAAATGAGGAGAGCTGAACCCAGGGCAGTGGGCTTGCGTAACGGAATAACTCTGTCTACTCCCTCCTACAACTGCATCCTGGAGAAACGGGTCCCTCTCCGGGCCTCATCCCCACCTCCCCCACGGCTGGGTGGCTGGACTCGGACTTCTGCTCTTTGGCTTTTCAATTTATGACGAACCTGAATTCTGAGTCACTGCTCCTGGAATAAGACACAGTCACCATGGGACACCCTGTGGGATGAAGCATCCTCTGTGCCAATCACTTTTGGATGGCGTGTTTCGGGAAAAGCGGGTGGAAGTGCCAGATCCTCCCCATCCCGGTTCACAGGCTGACCCTGTGGCTGGCATTTTCTCAGTTTTCCAGCAGCTAGCTGAACTCCAAAATGTGTGTGTGTGTTTTTGTGTTTTTTTGTTTGTTTGTTTGTTTGTTTTGGGGGGTGGGGGGTGGTTGCCATAAGAAGATGGACACCTCACTTGGTTACTGCCTGACTAGAACAAATGACATTCTCCTTCCTTGAATTGGCAAAGCAGTGGCGCTGAGAGCTGGCAAACCTGGACTTGCCCTGGGGACTGAGCACATCACCCCCGGAAGCTCCGCGCTTCTGTAGCGTCAGGGAAGCAGCGCCTGTGTTTTTACAAGACCGACTGCAGATGGCCTCACTCAGCGTTCCCTGCAGCATCTCCCTGGTGCACTTGCCTCTACTGCAGAGATGGGAGAGCAGAAAACCAGGCCCCAGGTGCCCCGCGGCCGGGCTTCGGGGAGAGGGGTGGCAGCCTCTGCCACTGGATGCGCTTGTCCAAGACCAGAATCCAGAACCAAGGAGGTGGGAACCGAGGGGGGGGGGGGGGGGCCTGCCATGGATCCCTCTTGCTGGCACGGCTCCTGCAGGCAGGGAGGGGCTCGAGCTCGCAGCTCTGGTTGTCGCTTCTAAATCCCCACACGGCAGCTAAGAGGGCCTGACTCCGGAACCAGCAGTCCTGGCAGCCATTTCCTGTCTTCCCCGGCCTGTGCAGAGAAGCAGCTCCCTCGCCGGCCGCTGTGCACACCGTTCCCCTGGGTTCCTACCCATGAGGTGCACCCCGGCACCTGCTCCTCCAGCCCACCCAGCACGTTGCTACGAATGGATAGATGCTCACAACATTGTTGGTCTTCCTGCTTAAAATAAACTACCGAGAACCCGCTGGCGTGGCTCCGTGGTTGAACGTCAACCTACGAACCAGGAGGTCACGGTTCAGTTCCCCAGCAGGGCACATACCCGGGTTATGGGCTCAATCCCCAGTGTGGGTTGTGCAAGAGGCAGCCAATTGATGATTCTCTCTCATCATTGATGTTTCTATCTCTCTCTCCCTCTCCCTTCCTTTCTGAAACCAATAAAAAATATATTTAAAAAATAAATAGATAAGTAAATAGACTACCTAGAGTGGAGTGGCTCCTGGTACCTGCACTGGAGCCCGGACTCATTTACGTGGTTTGGGAGGTCAACACAAAATAACGAGGGATAGTCCTCACACTGTTCCCAGCTCCTAACAACTGGCTGGCTCTGAGTCTGGAACCAGGCCCGATACGCACCATGGTAGAGGAGGCCCTGCTGTCTGCGGTGGGACCTCAGGGCTGGGAGGCAGGGATTTCCCTTCCCTTTCCCCTCCACTTTGCCAAATCCTTCCACTGCTCATTGACCTCCAGACGGTTTTGAAAAGGGGAAGACTTTCTCCCTTAGAAGTAAGGCTCAAAACTCAAAGGCCCCTGTATCCGTTACCCTGGTTTGAGTTGAAAGGAGGGGCGGCAGTTGATTTGGGCCTCATTCCTAAAGGGAGGGATCGAGGAGGAAGGAGTGAGAGACAGGGAAGGTATTGGACCCAGGAAGGGGAGGCCAGGCAAAGACAGAGGCTGGCAGTGTCCTGAGTCCAGAAGGCCTGCCCCCCAGAAACACACGGAGTTAGGGTGCTCTGCAGGCCATGCCCATGCACGGCCACTTAGCCCCCACATCTGTGGTCCCTGTGAGCGACCGGAGGAACATTGGCCAGGACAGCTGAAGCGCCAAAAGCAAGTGGGTCAAAGATGGAGGAGTGGCTGGAGAAGCAGGCGGGATCCGATCATACAGGGCCTCGTGGGCTGTGGGAAGGACTCTCGTCCAGTCCGCGGGTTGGCAAACGTTTTCTGTAAAGGGCCAGACAGGCTTTGTCGCAGCTACTCAGCTCCTATGCGGCGCAGAGGTAGCCGTGGGCTGTCCACGCGTGCATGAGCATGGCTGTGTCCGGGAACTTGACTCCAGGCCACAGTTTGCTGATGCCTGGCCTTGTCTAAGGACTCATCAGAAGCCTTTTAAGGATCTCTAGGAGAGGTTACCTAATCATATTTATGTTTGTGAAAGAGCCCTCTGGCTCCAAGGTGGAAAGTTGGCAGAAAGGGATTGGAGCAGCCCAGGAAGAGGGAGTGACTGGGTGGGATCCTGCCAGGGACACTGAGAAGTGGATAACACAGATGTTTGGGTGTAAAAATGATGAGACTTGGCGGTTGATCAGATATAAAAATTACAAAAAGGAAACCATCGGGATGGACACTCAGGCCTCTGGCTTGTAGAATATTCTTTTGTGTAAAGATTTGTTAAAGTGAACCATTTCCTCGGAACATTCTCAGTCCGGGTAGCTCCCTGCCATTTGTGCCTTCACTGTCTTTCCTGGGTGCAAGGCTCTGGGCAGGAGTCATCCTAGACTTCCTCCGCACCCCCCACCCCACCCCACCCCGCGCACCCCTCTCTCGGCCTGTTAAGAACGTGATCTGTCAGCCCAGCTACTCACTGCCTCTTACATGCAAATGTCCCTGCTTTTCGTGTCTACTTAGTTCGTGGTTCAGAGAGCAAGACTTGGTAACACCTTCAAGTGTCACAGGAGTCTCAAAAGATTTGTCAGAAATAATCCAACTCTGAGGGAGGGCAGCAGGTGCTCCCTTAGGGAGCAGCACCCACGGTGTCTCAGTCATTCCTGGCCCCAGCCTCAGGCCCAGACCCCTCACTAGCGCAGGCATCTCCCTGACAAGCAGCGCATACTCGCGGCCTGATCAGACCTCATCAAGCTCTGCCTTGCGTGCTGCCTCAACACCGGCCATGGTTGCCCTTTGCCTCCAAATGGAAGCTCATGGCCCATCACCTGGCGTTCTGGCATCTGCATCTGAAGCCAGCCCCTCTCTGTGACCTCGGTCTCTCTCTCTTCCCCTTCGGGACCCTTCGGCCTTGGTCAAGTCTCTTCTCAGATAGCCGGACCACATTCTCACCTCTACAGACTTTTTACTCACAGCGGCTCCCACTGTCCACTTCCTGTGTTTCACACAGGATTCATTTTGTTTGCAAGAAGGATCTCAGGGGTGAAGCTTTGCTCCTTAACTCACTCACACTGCAGCATGGGGCCAGTTAACTTCTCACAGCCTCAGTTTGCTCATCTATCAAATGGGCTTCATTTCATGAACCTTGCAGGGTTGGCGTGAACATTAAGAGAGAAACCTCACAGAATGCATGTAGAATGTGGCAATGTGCTCGGTAAATACTGCTTCCCTTCCCCCACACCCTCTAAGAGGGGGTGAAATAATTAAAAAGCACGAATGTATAAAGTGCTTAAAACCATGTCTGGCACGTACTATGTGTTCAGTAAAGGTTGACCTTTATTCTTATTTAATTTGAGGCTGTATCAGCAGAATCTATACGCTGTTCTCCCTCCGCTTGCCACTCCGTCGTTATGCTAATCAGCTTGGGAACTGGAAGACCAAGAACCCTGCCTGGGCGGGGTGCGTGGGCAGCTTGGAGCGGGCACAGGAGGAGACGCCGCCACGCGGGCAGGAGGAGGGCACTCGTGCGTGCATTTCCCAAAACCAGCTTCACCTCACTTTTAATTTTGCTAATGGCCGGCCTTTCTTTGAGATGTGCTGAAATAACTTTTTCCATAAAGGAGAACCGGCGCACTCATTGTCCCCTCCCTGCCTCCGCCCCGGCAAGGACGAGGTGCGGTGATGTATAGCGCCCCTTTATTTTAATTAAGCATCTAGCTGTGCGAGGCTGGTGACAATGTTGCCAACAGAGAAATGCTTTAACGGATGTGAACTTGAGGTTGGCTTGTCCCATCTATCTTTACCACATAAAATTGCCCTGCTCGCCTTGCACGTGAGGGGAATGGATTAGGCCCGGAGCGGGAGCCCGAGGGAAGTTTGGGAACGTGAAGTGTGTGGGATCGGGAGAGTTTTCAAGAAGGTTGGGAAGAGAGGAATCAGGGAAAGGAGAGCTGTGTTCCATGCACGACCCTGTGCAGAGAAATATCCCTGTAGACAGAGGTTCTCTAGCATTTTCCTTCCACCTGTCGGTGACAGGTGACCTCAAAATGCACGGGTTTTGAGAGAGAAAAAATTAGGATGTTAAATCAGAGACCTGGGACTTAACTCGAGCAGCCCGTCTCCAGAGCAGCTGCCTTCGGTGGCTATGCTAAGCCCCTGCCCACCGGAGCCCAGCCCTGTGCCCTGACAGCCAGACTGCAGGTACAGTTCCAGAGGCTCTTGGTGACTACACAGGGATGCCTCGCGTCTGGTCCCTCCGGGGCTGCAGCGTGGGACGCTGCGTGGGCGATGGTTGTGATTCCTCTTTCTTAAAAAGTTAAGGTGGGAGACGCGGTTTGAATAAGCCAGAAAGAGAGACAGGCAGACAGAGAAACTGACTTAAAACAGGATTCAGAGAGGAGAGACTTCGCCCCTCCCCCTCCCTCCCCAGAGAAGGCAGCCTGAACTAGGAGAGAGCAGGCAGCGCTTTGGGGACTGGTACCCCCGCCTCACAAGGCCCGGAAGGTGATGCACACCGAGGAAGGGAGCTGGTGAGACGCGGGCACCTGTGCCCCCTCCCCCCGTGCAGCGTGACTGCCTCACAGTGAATATCATTCTGAGCTTCTCCTGCCTCCAGTGAAGCAGTGGCTCTTGCTCTGGGCAAGGCTGGCCTGGGGGTGTGAGGCTGTGTGCTTCCATCGTGTGAGGCGTCCTGGGGAGGGGAAGTGGGGAACCCCTCTCCAGTGAGGTTCATAGACGCAGGGTCTCCCCGGATGGGGCCAGCTTGCTGAGACCGCCGACTCTCAAAACACAAGCCAAACTCATCAAATGAGCAGCGAATCGTCCTTGAAGGCAGGGCCAGCTTCCTCTCGTCGTAGCCCTTGACTGTCCTCCTCGAGAATTCTGCCCAAACAGGACCCGCTTTCCGAACGTCCTTTATCTTCCAGAATCAAGGTCACTGTTACTGAGAGTTCGCTGTTTGGGGAACTCGAGGTGCCAGAGTTTCCTGCTAAAAAGAAAAGACAGTCACTTCTATGTAGTAAAAGCTCAAACCCCCACATGATTTTAACCCTTGAAAGTGCTTAGTGTGCGCGGATTATGGGCATGGCTCTTCTCAAAGCATAAAGTCTCTGAAGAGAGGAAAGAATATTATAGCAAATGGAGGGTAAGTCCCCCAAATGTGGCATGGAAAAGGTTCTTCACTTCTGTGTTCCCACTTTTTATCAATGAGGAAGTGATTTTAAGTAATTAATATACAGAATCCATTGTTATTATATTATTATTATTGTTGTTGTTGAAAAGCAAAGCACTTTGGTGGTGTTTAATCCAGAAAAGAAAAGCCTAACGTGTGATTCGATTTATCTTTATTTAAGTAGGGGACTTTATTCTAAAGTTTTTCATTACAAAAGTAATAATATTTTTTGTTTTTTAAAAAGTACATATTACCTAAACTTATACATACAAGTCCCTGTCCCCTCCTGTATTCCTCTCTGCAGAAGTAGCCGTTATTAAAAGCTTGGGTGTCTTTCCAGAAAGCGTCTGTGAGTAATGAATGGAGTTCTGAGGTTTGCTGTTTCACTTCACAGTTTGTCATGGCTGTTTCCATGTCAGAGCACCCCTCTCTTCACATAAATGGTGCGGTATTCTGCTCTCTAATGCACTAGAGTTTCCTTTCGCATTAACCAGGTAATCATGGTTAGAGGCAGAAACTGTTCCTGTATGCTGAGACAATGGGGCAGCACACATGCTTTTGCATAAACCTTTGCACATTACTCTGAGTCTGTTCATAGGATGAGTGTCCGGAGGTGCAATGGCTGGGGCAAAGGGTCTGAACGCACTCTATTTGCAGAGGATTGCTAAGTGCTCCTGGGGGGCGGGGGTGGGGGCGTCTTGCTGTTTGTTTTGAGGAGGACGTGGATGTGTCATCCGAACATTTTTAATAAAAATGAGACAGGCACGAATTCAAGCGAGAGTTCTTTGAGCCAGACAAGAAGAACACCTTTGCCGCCCATGTGTGACCTTGAATGCCTCACCGAGGTCACGGCATCTTCTCCTCTAAGAGCTTCAGGAAGAGCCGTCTCCTCCAGGCCCGACGTGCGCTGCCACGCTGTCCCGGATCCACGCCGCTGAGCGCTGAGTCCTCCCACCCGACCATAATTAATGGCAAGTGCCAGGAAGTTGTTGGAAACACAAATCGGGTTCACAAACCTCCTATAAAACATCTTCAGCAGCCCTCACCTTAGTGCAGCCCTGGACGTGGCTGGGGCCTCCGTGACAACTGATAGACCAACTTCCTTTATCAAAGTAGGACTGGCCCCGGGGACCCTTTGAATTCCATTTTCTTTCTTTTTCACCCAAATCAGAACATCAGGCAGAAATGCATAGGTACAAAACCGAGTGCATAGTCAAGTCTCTCTCTCCACACCTTGGATTTTGCACTCTGAAGCCGTTTTTAAATGCGGCTTCATTTTTCTTCCCTGTCATTACCTGGTTTCATCTGAAAAATCTCAGCATGCGGTTCTCTTTCCCCCCGATTCATTAGATTTGGCATTGCTGTTTATTATAGCAATGTGACATCTGTCTAATATAACATCTTTGAAGCTCCAGGATGTTTAAAAAAAGAGAGAGAGAGAGAGAGAGGCTTTAACTCTTCAGGGCTAACGGGAGACTGTTTACATTTACAGAGGTGACTTTAGCCCTTTGGAGATCTTCCTCTAGATAGAAATATATTTGTAATCAAAATGATAATCCATATTCCCTCCTTCCTCAGCTGAGATGAATGGGAAGTCTTGGGGAACAGCTGAGCTATTTATTCATAGATTGTTTAAAGTCAGAGCTGGTCTGTCTTGGAGGAGGAGATCGTATTAGCTTGATAAAGCTAACCCTTTCTGCCGGGGGGCGGGGCGGGGGGGGGAAGAATCGCACAATAGCATCTCAGAGGACTCCTTGGCTTCTCCAAAGCAAAATTAGATTTTCCCACGCCAAACCCTTCCACCATGGAGGGTGTGCTTCTGCGGATAATATGGACAAAAGACCAATACCGGGTTTTTGTTTGTTGATGGGAACCAGGAGACATTACAACAGACCCCAGGACTTAGAGAAGGCTGGTGGGAGCCATGGGGCCGTGGTGGAAGGGCCATGGCCATTTTTCATCAACACTGACAGAATCTTGTAAAAAAAAAAAAATTGTCATTCCTTCTGCAGCGAGATGTGCCTTGTTCAGAGTGCTGGTTGGAATTCTTCAGCATGGAGTTGTAATAAAAAACAAACAGGGGCCTTTGTCTGTCATTGATGTCAGGGAACCAGTTCTTCCTTTGCCTGCAGCACCACACAGAGTGGGAAGCGGGCAAGGAACCCAGCTGATGCATCCAGCCAAGCACAGGCCCCAGACCCAGCTGGGCAGGAGGGGTGTGGAGCAGCCAAAAATCTGCCTGGCGTGTCTCAGTTTAGCTCGGAGTTGCTGTTGCCTCTGGCCTGGAACCTGAGCTCACCACACATTTGACCTTAGAAAGGGTGTTGATTTCAGATTCTTTCAGTGTCTCTCCGGCCCTCGTGATGATGCTGGTGGCCGTCTGGTTCCAGTTACTCCTTATCCCACTGAAGGGCAAGGAAAACTCCTGCTTAGCGATCCTTTCATTTATTTCCGTCTCCTCTGTACCTCTGAAGTTGAGCATAGTCGTCAGGTTGTATGACAAGGATTGCAGGCTGTTCCCAGCTGTTGGGAAGGATGGGGGTGACGGGAGGGGGAATGCCGGGCAGAGAAGCTGCTACCCGTAATTCGAGGCTCCGCAGGCGTGGGTGGCATTCTGTGCTGTCAGCAGTCTGGACCCAGCCTATCTACTGGATGAGGCTCCCCCCGAGCGGAGCTGAGAGAAAGTTATCTGGAGAAAGTAAGATGGGGAAGAAGATTTAAAAAAAAAAACTCTTTAAGACTGAGAAATGCATTATTTCTAAAATTGGCGATCCGTTTTGATGAGTTAAGTGGAAGTAAGTTATGATCTAAATCGATAGAACTGATAATGTTTTCATCTGAAAGGTTAACTGTATTGTTGACACTCCCCTATCTCCCGAGCAACTTGGCTTTTAAAAAAGAAAGAAAAAAAAAATCCTCCGGGCAAGGAGCCTTGGATACACTTAATTTAGGGCTGATGTTTATGACTGGTCATTGACCTCGAAATTCCATTAGTGCTAATGAAGGGCAGTGCTGGATGCGCCCTGCCTGGAGTCCGGTAAGTGACGCACTTGGCGCCCAGCGGGGCCCCCACCCTCTGGCTCCGAACTCAGCCGGGTCCTGACTTCACGGGGTCCTGCTTCCTCAGCGGCAGCCGTGTGTGTGTGTGTGTGTGTGTGTGTGTGTGTGTGTGTGTGTGTGTGTGCGCGCACCTGGGCAGACAACCTCCTGACTGTAGGATCCAAGGAAAAGCAAAAAGCCCTGTTAGTGAGAGTTCTCTGTTTACTGATTATTCTCTCCTTTCCCAGAGCAATGGAATTCAAAAGCAGACATGCAACCCGCATCCTCAAACGTTCCTCTGGAAGAGACCTCATAGATCACCATACTTAAGACCGCCCTCATGTAGCCATCACCTAGATTTAAGTTAAGGATCTTTTGCTTTCTGTTGGATGGTGGTTGTAATTCTGCCACAGGATTTTTAAATTATGGACATTGTGACACTTTGCACCTAAATATTTCAGTGACCCTCACTAAAAAGTAAAAATATGTTCTTACAAGCCGTGCCATTATCACACCTAACAAAATGAATAATAAATCCTTCCTGTTATCCACTCTCCAGTCCTCCGATTGTCCTAGAATATTTTTGGACAGTTCTGTTCAAACTGCAACTCAAACGCCGCATTTCGTGGCTATGCGTCTTTCAGTCTGGAACTGTGCTGTGACTGCAGTAGCCTCTGGACTCGTGTGGCTCACGAGCACTTACCACGTGGCTAGTCCAAATTAAGATGCGCCCTCAATGCAAAATACACGCCAGATTGCCAAGACGGTGCCCAAAAAGAGTGTGAAATCTCTCCCTGACAGCTTTCCACTTGATTACATGTGGAATACTCTGGATGTGTTCGGCGTAATAAAATACATTAGTAAATATGTTTCATGTGTTTCCTTTTCCTTCTTTTTAATGTGGCGCCTAGAAAATTTTAAATTACATATGTGGCTCACATTCGTGGCTCATATTATATTCTGGTTGGGTGGTGAGGGTGTAAACTCTCCTTTTCAAAACCAGGTTTTTTCCTCTTCTCCTTTTTTTTTTCCATGCAGTTGACCTGAGGCAACCTGACCCTGAAGCATGCTCCACCTTCTGGATTTTTCTGTTGGCTTCTCCATGCTGTAGTCTAACTCCTTCCTAAGCCCCCCATATCTTTAGCAACTAGTCAATTAGGCTTATTTAGAGTCAGGTTTAAATGTTCTTATGGGACTAGTCCACAGGGGACACTGTGCATTTCAGAGTACCAGCTCGGGATGCTGACACTGTTTCACTGCTCTCCTGCTAAGATGGATCGGTGGTTTGATCCCTCCATCCTAAAGTCGCTTTTCCACCCTCCCTACCAGCGATACTCCGTGTCTATTTGCACCCTGGGAATCCAGCTTTGACTTAAAGGTTTTAGCATCCATTGATCACTGTTGCCTGAATCAATTATTTAATGGGAGGTTACTAAATGATTTTTTCCCCTACCATTCTATTTACATCTATTAGAATTCACGTGGGCCATTGGGTCACCTTTGAGTACAGTTCCTACAGGAAAGACCCGATCAATGTTTGATTCTTTCTCTTTAGCTGCCAGTTTTCAGAATCAAGTGTTGCATAGCAGTGACAAATGAGGTTCTTAAACTTTTTCTGTTTTAGTATTATTGTGAAGTCGTGGATTTTTGTATATTAAATGTAAAATAGAACTTTTTATATTCGTTTATATTTTTAATTCGTTTCTAGCATTTAAAAATCTAAAAGATGAAATCTGGAAATGTTGTAGGAAATCTGCATTTCTGGGTTCCCACGGGGAAATGGGAGACCGGCGGCAGTGGGCAGACTCTGTCCACCCGCGTGGGCCTCTGTGGGGCCTGGCTCGGCCCTCGGACAGGGCTCAGGCCTTCTGCACCAGCCCCGTGTTCCAGTCTCTGCCTCCTCCTGTGACTATTTGAGTTTCTGACCCCGAGTCCACCTGTGTCATAACGGGGAAATCAAAGTACAGAGGATGGAACGCCAATGTGAGGGGCAGAGTTGGGACCAGAAGCCAGGTTCCCTCCCTCGCAGGAGGACCACTGTGCTCATCCTCGGGCCCCGGGAGGCTGTGCCCAGAGAGTCTGCGGAGCCACAGGAGTCACATTGCTAAGGGAAGGTGCCCGTTCTGGGTATACTTTGCATTTTCTACATGCAGTGACAGCTTAATGCTGCCGCCGCTGGGTCCTCTCGGACCAAGAGTCAATTTTCCCCAAGCCCTGGGCAGATACCGATGCTGCCCACAGCATTAGCTGGAGTTCAGAGCCTCCTTGGGGACCATGACCTATGGAGTCAGTGTGAACTACTCAAGCTAAATAGAATGAGGGCCCTTTAGGAGACCCCTTGGGAAATACGTATCAGCATTTTAAGTGCATATACACTTTTAAACCCAGCGATTGCTCTGCTAGGAATTTTTCTAACAGGTCTCTTCCCAAAATATATGTGCCTTGAAGTTCACGGTCCTTACAGAAAACTGGGAGCACCCTTCAATAGGCGATCGGTTAATAACTTTGTGGCATAGCCATAAGAGCAAGGGGTAGTATGTGGCCATTTACAAGAGAGAGATAGAGCTACCTGTGTGGGTACAGCTACATTTATAGTTCAGTTAGAAAGGGGAACTGTAGAGCAGTGTGTATCTTATTTTCTTACTTGGGGCTATTTTAAATAATATGTTTATATGCCAGTAGATATATTCCATTTTCAAAGAAGATGCATAAGACGATGTTAAGATCTTTAGAGGAAGAGAGTAGAAGTCAGAGTGAGGGAGAAAGAGATTGGTTTTACTTTTTATTTTCTACCCATCTCGTCGTTTTTTAAATCACAGACAAGGGTTCATTTTTTTTTTAACATTGAATTCATAAACAAGTTTGAGGTTCAAATAAAGCAGCTGGGTCAGAGGAAGCTCACTTAATCCGGTCTTCCGGCCCGGAACAAAAGGACCAGAGTGCTTCTCAAGCCAGCAGTGGCCAGTCGCCTTACCACCGATATCTCTGCGCTCTGGGGGCGCGAGCCCCTGGCGGGTGCAGCTGAAGTGCAGGCAGCGGTATGGAGCTCACCATCAATTTAGGGAGAAAAGACCACTAGATCCAACATGGCTTCAGCAGCAGTCTGTAATTGAATGCTTATCTAGGCTGTTGGGCCCTTGGTGCTTCCCAATAGAAAAGACTGTCTACTGTCCGGAGACGGTCAGGCAGGGATGGCATTCCTAGGCCAAGGAACTGTAGCGCACGCATGCTGGCGGGTTCGGCACAAAGAGGAGCGTGGGGCAAGGATGGGCAGGACCAGAGTACTGGAGCCGAGACTGAGTGCACAAGTTCTCGGGCTTGGTGCCACAGGCCATGGCGTACAGCCCAACTCAGCCACCTGTTGAGGGGCCATGGGCAAGGATATGCATCCTAGTTACCTCATTTGTCCAACGCAGAACATACTTCCTTGAGGCGTTGTAAGGATTACAGGGGATGGTGCGTAGGCAGCGGTCAGTCTGTGTGTAATACTCACCCAAGCTTTCCTGGAGCTGTGTGGGTCTGCGTAGGGAGAGAGAGAGAAATCGAGAGAGAGGACGCGCAACGGCAGCAGAGGGACATCAGACGGTCTGGTTCTCATTCTTCACTCTTCCACTTCCCAGCTGTGCGGCAGGCACGAGGCTTCCCTGGCCTCAGGGGCCCTGGTTTACTTGGCTGCTAAGTGGGGAAAAGATGTAAACACTGGCGCATACTAAGTGCTTGACAAATAGCGGTGGTTGTGCAGATGAAAGTGAATTCAGAGATGTGAAGGTGGTCCAGCTCAGCGAGTGTTTACACATGCAGAGTCTGGGTTTCAGGCACTTTTAAAAAATTGTTACATCGAATCCTCTCCAAGGTTCTCCAAGGTGGGTGAGACAGGAGAGCTAAGACCCAGGGAGGAGAAGGGTTCTCTAAAAAGTGATGGAGCTCAGACTCGCACCTGACTCTGCTACGCTCTAAGCCTTCCATCAAATGTGCCACCTCATGCAAACCTCCTTTATTCTGAGATCAGGGGCCGGAAAGGTAATGGGAGGATGCTTAGGGAATGGCCCCTTCTTAGGGCTGGAGTGCACGTTATGTGCTTTCGTTAAGCTAACAGGACTTAGCGTGTGGTGAGACCGTTTCAAGAGAAAGCTTCCTAAGCTATGCCTCTACTCTGGATTTTGCAAAACCCCATTTTTAATCAGAGATTCTTCATTAAAAGCATGCTCATTGGGGGCCCACGAAAAGTCATAGGCAGTAAGTTCACACCGCAAGCAGCTGCCCTCCCCGGGCCCGGGCTGTCCCAGCTTGTGGCAACGGTACAGAGAGGGTGAGCCCCGAGGGGGCAGGCACTACAGCTCGGATGCCCTATAAATTATTCACAACTACGCACTGCCATCGAACACACGTGTATCTCTTACCTACATGCTAACGAGTCCTTCACACGTGTCTGTATTAACCACTCGGTATTTAATTAACGTGCACCGTTTGTCTTGGGGAGTCTGGCTGCGACGAGAGTGAGGGCTGGAGAGAGGACGTGGGCCTTCATCACAGCTTTCTCTGCTCCGGATTCTGTGCTTGGTGCGGAGCATCAGGCTGCACCCTCCTTTGCTGGGGTCTAAGACTTTCCTCCGTGTTTCCTTCACAAAAGGGGAGTGAGGGCGGCAACCGCCCCACCCCCACCCCCCTGTCTCCTAGACAGGGCTCCGGATCCCTTCTTAAGGAGATAGCGCCTCGCTGGGCTTTCCAAGAGGTTCTGTTCGCCGAGGTCACTTTGATGGAGTGCATAAACCCATTTGTTATCAGCATCCAGCCTGGGGAGTGCGCCTGATGGTTTAACCCAGTGGTCGGCAAACTCATTAGTCAGCAGAGCCAAATACCAACAGGACAACGATTGTAATTTCTTTTGAGAGCCAAATGTCTTAAACTTAAACTTCTTCTAACGCCACTTCTTCAAAACAGACTCGCCCAGGCCGTGGTATTTTGTGGAAGAGCCACACTCAAGGGGCCAAAGAGCCGCATGTGGCTCGAGAGCCGCAGTTTGCCAACCACTGGACTTTAACCCATCCCCGACGCGTGGCCAAATATGTGTGTAAGTGTGTAAACATACCGATGCATGTAGGTCATGACATAAGCATGTGTGTATGTGTGTGTTTATGGATAAAAATATTTCTTTAAACAACAGCAGCAAGCTAATGTAATGGAAATTCTGCTCATTTAGATATTTCGGTCTTGACGTTGATTGCTCTGTGACAGCGGAGAGTAAGTTGCACATTGAGCCTTCCATGTCATTCCCCTGTAAATAAACAGACTGCATCTACGTAGCGCACTGACGCAGCCAGAGGACCGAGTACTCTAATGTAGCCACCAAGGCGGGGCGGGGGGAGGCAATTATTTTAAGAAGCTTGTTGTCAGCCCAGATGGTTTGGTTCTCTGCACAAAATCATTTGATTATGTGCTTCTCTCGGCTTTGAAATCATGTGCCGATCTGTCCCCGTTTAACAAGGAGGGAAGCGCTGCACATTTGTAACAAATTAGGTCAATGGGTTTAAAGCAGATCGTGCAAAGGGGAGGCCGGCTTCTTTGCAGAGCCAAGGCTGGGTGGTCAGGGCCAGCGGCTTGGCTCCGAGGACCATGAGTTTAGTCCCTTCGAACATGCTCCCACCCAGACAAGAAACCCGGTGTTGATGCAAGAAGGGGCTGTTAGGGCACCGCCTCCGTGGGGAGGAAAGCAGGAGGCATTGTTTTGTTCTCTGTGTGTCTTACTCTTGGTAATGCCCAAATAAATCTTTAGGCCACAGTCTCGGAACTCGAGGCCGGGGATTACAATTCAAATGCCTTTAAGTAAAGTCATTGAGTGAAATGGGAGGCATAATAAATTTCTTTCTCTCTGACCAAAAGAACAACCATGCAAGTTCCATGACAAATGGCAGCGGACGCAGGGACCTTAACGTTAGGAGGCAACAGGGACTTCTGTGGATGAGGCTGAACTCGCAACCAAAACTGCCTGCGCCGTCCACAGAGGGCAGCCGCCACCAGCCTCGTGCCGTGGGAGACAGGGTCAGACGGATGGATGTTTGAAGTTATCGTGAATAGCCAAACATCCAGATGTTTATAGAAATTTCAGGATTTTAAAACTTTGGCTCAGTGTTTTGTGGTGTGTGTTTTTAAGGAAGTGCAACATCTGCTGCAAAGTAAAAGTCTGGCCTAAATATTGGTGCTCTGTGTGAGAACAGCTCGGGGCATAGCCCCTGCCGACCGAGATGCTGGTTCCTCACACTCACACGGGCGTGATGGACGTGTGGCTGAGGATGGCTGTCTGCGTGTATAGAGGTTCTCCCATGAGCGTATTGGGAGAAAAAGCAAAAAGACTGGGCGGGCACCCTGATGTGATTGCCACGTCGCCTCCTTATCTGTCAGGGAGGCCACAAATCAAGGCTTGGGGTAGTGAGCATCGCTGGGGAGCCTCTTCACAGGGCCATGGGGGTGCGCTCTGTAAGAGGTGTCTGCAGTTCCTCCGCAGGGCGAACATGGGGAGCATTTTCATTTGAAACAGAGGCTTGAAATTCCTCTCTCATTCTTAATGTGTGGCAGTGAACTTTATTACCTGGTCTGCTTTAGTCTATTATTCCAGGCTGTTTTGTTTTGTTTTGTTTTGTTTAGTGCTGGTACTCTACTGTGTTGCTTTGCACAGTTTGCTACCCTAGCTACAGGTGTCCCAAAATCCCTTGTCATAGGAGGAAAGGGTCTCAGGAGCCACCGTAGAAGGAATGAGTCCAAGCACTCGCTGTCCAGGCTCCATTTAGCTGTACGTAGTGGGAGGTGTGGGAATTAGAGACACTGTTCATTTAGGCTCTTCGGCGTCTCCGTCCTCCTGCTCCCCTCGTCCTTCTTGACAACAGGACGCGTTTCCACCGAGTGACATCAGCTCTGCCAGAAACCTGCCCTCAGCCCCCCACAGACCAAGCCGTGGGCCGCGTGCCATGAGGGCAGATTAGGAGGAAAGATGGGGCAAGGCTGTGAGAGGGTCAGGAGGACCAAGGGGACATGGCCACCACTGATGTGTTGACTGACCTGGCCACTGTCCCTTCTAGAATATTTGCAAAGAACACAGCACAACCGTGTAAAAAGAAGAGCATGGGAAATGCTTGATGCAATATGGACTTCTATTTTATTTTAATCTATTTTAAAGTAGGCAATACATTCAAATGGCTCAAAATCCAAATAATACAAGCGGTGTACAGTGAAGAGTCTTTTCCCACCCTGTGCATTAAAGGAGAGGAGAACAAAGCTATCTCACTCTCTAAATATGTGTATTTACTTAACATGCATATGTGTATGTGTATAAACATACACACACAAAAAACTTATGAATAGAAGATGAAGCAAGCTGATTGTTTACAGTGGTTATTTTGAAAGGAAAGATTATAGGTAACTGCTTCTACCTGCCTATATTTTCCAAAATGTCTTCATTCTACGTACATTGCCTTAAAGGCATAATCAATCGATTTGTTTATTAGACGTCTGATACCATCACTGAAGGGACTGGAGCAAACTGGACACGAGCAGGCGTCAGACAGGAGGAAGTAAAAGGCACCCATCCTCTCGGCACCACCGGAGTGCGCAGTGGGTGGCGCTGCACCCGGCTGGTGCTCCTTCCTCCCTCCCTGGCCGGGTCCTTGCACATGCACAGCCACACCTCCATACCATTGAGTCACTTCTGACTAACGGACCATTCACGCTCTCTCTGCTGTTGCCTGTGTAGTGGAAACAAGCACTTTGCAAAGAAGAAGGCTGCACCTGCACTCAGGCAGGTCCCAGGGAAACAAGAAAGAAAGGTCCTCTGACTCGGGGGGCGGCAGGGAAACTTGCACCAACCGACCAGCAGCACAGACGAGGAGAGAGGATGGTGGGCAGTTCTGCCCCATGGGCTGCCTGTCAGCCTGAGGTCCTAGGCGAGGCCACGCCCCCAGCTCGCTCACAGCTGTGGTTCTGCGTGGACCCAGGGCTGGCAGAGCAGGCACTAGAGGCTTGAAACACTTGGTGGGAAAGCATAAAAAAGCCCTCCCTTGCTCCCAGGGACAGTACAAGGGACTCTGAGAGTGCAAACCACTCCCTTTCATATCAACTTTATTATAAAAATTATTTAAAATATAGAACTATCAAGAGGTATTAAGTATACATTTTTGGTCATATATTTTTCACCTGTTTTTTTTTAATTGAGAAAAGATGTGGGCAATTTGCCTTAACCCTCTTCTCCAGCCCCACTCCTCGCTGTAGCAATAACCACTTTAAGGGCTTGGGGTCTAGACAGCTTTTCTGGTGCACTTGCCTTTGTGCCCATAACCAGGCACAGACCATAATGAATGCCTGCATTTTTTAAAATTAAACTTAAACTCTCGGGTTTTTTTATCCCCTGGGCTCTAAATCTCACTTATTCTAAGCTCCTTTCCAGAGCGGTAATGTTTCCCATATATGAATCACCAAGTGCTAAATGTGCTCCTCTCAGCAAATGCGGTTCATTTGAGAATCACTCCCAATAAACTGCCCGTGATGTTCCTTTATTGCCGGAGACAATGGGCAACGCCAAGGCAATGAAGGGTCGCACCAAACCAGCCATTCGTTTTCATGTGGTCTGGCAATGTTGATGCCTCCCGTATTTTTAAGCATAATAGCCTGGTATGATGTGTTAAGATATTATGTTTCATTCTTTCATTTCTTGAACGTTCAGATATAGAGGGAAGGAGGGATGGAGGTGTTATTTTCTTAGCGAGAGAACACGGCGAACGCCGTGTCTGCCGGCTCTGAGGGGTGTGGGCAGAAATTAGGACTTGCTGATAATTAGGATTCTGGGCTTGCTGTTTCTAGCATCCCAGCCGAGTCCTCACCGGCCCCTTGTATTTGGTTAGCTATCCACCCTCCTCCGCCTTAAAGTTTTGCTTTCTAACACTCAATGGCTCAACCTAGCGCTTACTCAGAAGCCAACTTCCACGCGTGAGTTTATGCTGCGTGACCTGGGACATGAATTAAACTCTCAGAAGAGACTGGCTCTTCAACCTCTTTTGCACCCCTGACACCTTGTTAATGCTAACGCTTTAGCGGGACCCCAATACGTGAAGTGCTTTGAAATAAAGTGCTGGTTCACTCCAGAATAATTGGCAATGTTTAACCAGGAAGATACCATCTTCTTTCCAAGGTTGAAAAGTCTAGACATCACCTTTGTGCTCATGGGCACCTATGCCGGTCTGCTTTCTCACTGGCTGGTATGGGAGGGAGCGAGGGGGCAGCATGGCTGTGATGAATCGGGTTCCTCCCAGTCCGTGTTGTGGTCTCCCAACGGCAGGCCAAGGGTCTTGGAGTCAGACAGACAAGTTCAGTCTTCAGTCCCCTTTGCTCTGTGCCCCTGGTATTTAACTGTGGTGTCCTCATAGGTAAGATTGGAACTGCAGTACCTTCATTATTGTTTTTGACGTTAGAGCCAGCACATAGTAGGTGCTCATCAGCTTTTAGTCTCTCTAAGTATGAGTGCCGACGTAAGCCAGGACTCCCAGGGTTTCATGGTACTTTATGGTTGCCTCCCTGTCGAGGGCAAGGTTTGGAAATCTCCATCTTTTCAAAGAAAGTTGTAAGATGACAACGTTATCTAGAACTTCTGTGCCAGCTCAGGGCACTCCCGTGCTGCCAAAACTATAGCAACTGCCCTCCCTCAGAGACCAGTGCATGAGGCCTTTGGTTACGGGTCCCTCCAGTTATGCACGTGTGTCTGTCAGGACTATTATCTCCATGGCAATCCGCCCCCTGCCATTGTGCCCACCCCCAGAGCTGGAATCAGCATTTTGCAGTGACATCCGGGAGGTTTTGTTCTGTTCTGATAGAAAAGAGAAATTGAAACCTACGTCAAAATGCTTAGAAGAATACTTGCAATGGGATAAGTGCTGGTTATGGACATGCGAGGTATTATTACCATTATTATTATTATTATCATGATTGTTTCTAAAGGCTAGTTTTCCGGATTAGCCCCAAAGAGGACGTGAGAGTCAGGATGGTTAAAGTTTCGCAGCTTCCTCTCGAGGGGAGTCCAGTTTTACTCCTGTGAGCACACTGAGACTGGGGAGTGGAGAATTAAGCTATTTGGGGCGGGGAGCGGGGGTGGGGGGTGTCTCACTAGTCTATTACCCCAAGCAAACTTAGCAGGAAAGGCTGCAAGGGAAATGAAATGCCGTTTTTCTTACCTAGAATGTGTGGTCCCAGCAAATGCAGATGAGGCAAAACTGAGAATCTGTACTGGGTCCCATCTCCCCTGCTCTGAGCCTTTCGAAGCTTCTGGAAACCGAGTGAGGGAAACAGAGGCCCAGAAGCAGGAGCCACAGACTGTGACAGCACCCTCCTGCTGGGTGCCTCAGATCCAGCATGGGCCTCTGTGCCTCCTGAGCAATCAGAGCAGCTGGTCAAGCTCAAGCTGTCCAAGCTTGGAGGTGCAGCCCGGCCAGCTCCAGGGTCACCGGACCTCCGTTTTGTACATCTCGGCACCATGGAAATGCCACTCGCCAAAATCCTGCATTAGGTGGTCATTTCTAACCCACGGGACTAGAGGAAAGCATGCTGGCAGGACCCCCGTGGTGACTGATATTTACAAAGAGTAGGAAGGGGTAGGTGGTAAGGCAGGGTCAGGGGCAATGGCAGAAAGAACAGAGGGGGCTGGGACTTGAGGAGGGCCCTAAAGGGGCAGTGTGCTCCAGCCTGCCCTGTGGTCCCCAGGTCATTCATCCCATGCCCCCCCACAAGTGCCCTCTTTTTGCCTGGGCAGCAGTGGGCAGCTAGAACCAAGAGCAAGGGATTCAGGGGTCCTGCCTGGCTCTCCATGACACCGAGATCAGGGGGCAATGCCGTAGCCCTCTGCCCAGGAGAGCGGGACCCAGCTCCCTCCTCGGATGACATGACCGATAGGTTAGTAACTCTGGAAAATGCTGACACAGATAAGCCCTGACAGAGGGAATGTGCTGAGAGAGAATGCTGGGTTTCCAGGGGCCCCAGCCACACCCCCAGGGAGCAGCTGCTGTTGAGTTCTTCATCCGTCCACCTCCTGCCCCACTGGGTGTGTGGGACTCCCTGCAGAGAACCAAATGCAGAAGGGGTTCGTGGTGAGAGAGGGACAGTCTGTGGCTCTTTAAGTGAAAATTTACCTGTAAATGTTAATTAGTGGAAATGCCAGCTGGTTTTCATTGGCTTTCCACCTCAGCCTAGGGACGGCCACCTCCCGTCGGTCTGTGTGGTTTGGTGGTAGGACTCCGGTCGGCATTCAGTGAAGAACACTCCTCTCCCTGCTGAGACCGCTCTGTGGCTCTCCTGTCCTGGGATGAAGTCCAGACCTGATCCCACCTGCCACCACCCCTGTCTCCCCGCCTCCTCTCAGCCACTACCCTCCCCCCGGCCCCTTCTGGCCACTGGCCTTCTCAGATCACGCATGCTGTGTGCTGAATTGCGTCCTGCCACATGCACCCTCTCCCAGCATGCACCACACCAGGGGTCCCCAACCCCCACCCGCATCAGCGTCCCCAGAGGACCTGTTTAAAACATGGGTGGCTCACGTGTAGTGCCCGGACTTGGTCAGACCCGGACTACAAACCACCTTGGAGGACTTGCTACTTGCGTTAGGTGTACTAAGGCTAGACGGTTGCATGCCAGTAAGTCCTTATTGGTTAGAATGAAGACTGAGATACATGATGTCCGAGATTTGCTTTTAAAATATTCCAGAAAGAAAAAAAGAAAGTGTGTCTATGTGAGGGGGGGATAGAGGAAATGAAATTAGCAAAATATTGATAATTGTTGAAGTTAATGTTTATTATGCTGTTCTCTCTACTTTTGTGTATGTTTTTAAATTTTCACTAGAAAAATCAAAACAATTAGTTTCTTGGGGAAAATAAAAACCACAGGGGCTGTTCCCTACCCCCCGGAATTTCTAGCTTAGGACATCTAGGATTACATCTGCGGATTCCAGTTTCCAACATGTGCTATGTGACACTAGAGCTGCTGGCCCAGAGGCGGCACCTTGAGAACCACCGCCCCCGCCCCGGTGACACAGCCTTCCCTGGCGTGATTCCTACTCACCTCTCATGCGTCCATTGGAGATTCCCTTTGTCTGGCTGCTCAGCATGGATTGAGGTCTCCTATTATATCGGTCCCTGCCGTACAAGCACCTCATACTTCATAGCCTCTGACTGAATGATAAATACTCATCTGTATAACATTGTGTCCTCATGTTTGTCTTCCCTACAATTTTATAAGCTCCATGAACAAAGAGCTAGTTCACTACCTATCCCTGTGCCTGGCACTGTGCCTGGCATGTAGTAGGCACCCAATAAATGTTTGTGGATGGATGAATGGACGCGTGGATAAATCTATGTTAAATGGGGGCAGAGCATTCAGAGGGCTTGTCACCGGTGGCAGTGTGTGTTGCAGAGAGAGCAGAGTGCAAAGGAGGAAGACCCACTTGGCCACATCAGCCAGGTTCTCCCTGGCAGCCAGGGAAATGACAGCAGCTGCACCCAGACCTCCCGCCCCTCTGCCCCTCAGTAAAAACAGGAACAGCGCAGGCAACGGGCGGGAGCCCTCCCCACAGGCACGGTCCTGCCTTGCCCCAGGCTGTGTGACTCTGGACGGGTCCTCTCCCTTTCAGGGCCTCAGTTTTGCCATTTGCAAACCAGGAAGGTTGGGCCTTTTAGCGCTAACATTGGTTAAGCAGCGTGGGTTCTGAGCAAAGATGCTTCATTCTGATCAGTAGCCAACAACGGTCAAGGTCTGGTCCTTTCCCCTGTTTGGGCTAGGGCTTCACAAAGGAAATGAAGCTGCAAAGCTGAGGGGTTCTTGCTTCTCTCCAGAGACTCTGGAGCCATCCTTCCCCAGGAGCTGGGAGTGGGGTGGCCGCAGAAGGACATGGGGTCACAGATCCAGTGCTCACATGTTAGAGCCTCAGGGGCACCCACATCCAGCTGCCTGTCACCTGCTGTAGGGCAGCGTTCAACCGGATGGCCAGGCTGAGGTTTCAGGACCAGAGTACTTAACCGAGGCTCCAAATGCACGTGTGTGTTTCAGATGGGTGGTCCCCAAATCACTTCTGTCTTCTCTTCCATTTCCTTTTCTGCGACCCCAGTTTTGGATAGTGACTCAGCCTGCGTGGCGGTATTCTGCTCCTCTGTCTGTAACTTACGGAGACGATCCTCAACAGGTGTGGACGCCCCATCACTTCCTCCATGATTTCCTGCTCATGTTTTGTCTTTGTTGGTACGTCTCGGTTTTCTCTCCTTAGGGTGATAGGCTGCATGCAGTTCTATGCCGAAACGATTGATTCAAAACGGTTTAGAAAAGCTCAGAGAGAGTCTAAGAAGAAAGGAGCGAGGCTCATGACGCCTTTGCCACATTGTTCAGGGGAGAAAACAGGCTTTTAACCCCGGCTTTCACCCAAGAGATGCCCATTACTTCCTCCCGGTGTTTTCATTCAGGGTCAGAGCCTTTTCACCCTGTTCCCGGCTTTGTTTGGGGTTTTGTTTGTTTGGGTAGAGGGTGTGTTTCCTCTTTTGGGGTGGGGGCGGGGGGAGTGGGGTACCAGGGACCTCTCCTTGAGGTTGTATAGAAAGCAAGCTCCAGAGGATGGGAAGGAAGTAGGGCGTCCACAGGTTCAGGGTTCGAGGCTTAGAAAAGTTGATAAGAATGTTTAAAATTGAAGGATTAAAAAGACTCTTGAAAAGCCCATCCATTATGAAGTCCATTTATATATACATATATATTCTCCAAAACCACATGAATAAAGGGGGAAGGAAGGAAGGAAGGAAGGAAGGAAGGAAGGAAAAAAAAAACTGGCTTCAGTTCAGGATGTCAATTATGTCCTTTTTTTTAATCCCCTTTTTACAATTTATTTGACATTTTGAACAGTGGCCAAAAAAGCTATTATAACTATAAAACATATTCACTGGTATCATCTCATTAACTTGAGCGATTTAATTAAGGTATTGACATGCTTAATTGATACGTGTAAGCCAAGACCATTTTCATATCTCATTTCCATATGCTTTCTGCTCTAAGAGAAGAGAGGAGCTGGATCTTTAAAAAAAAAAAAAAAAAAAAAGGGACTCCCTCCATAAAAGTGCTATAGATCCATCTGCAAGACATCCCAGGGGACCACTTTCTGCCACTCTCCCAGATTCTGAGCCAGCACTCCGCTAAGTGGCCCTGCTGAGGGGGCGGGTGATGGATACCCAGCCTGAGTGCTTGTCAGGCCCTCTTATGATCAATAGAAGAATATTTATATTAATAAAGCACCAAGTTAATTAAATAAAACGGTCCTCTGGGTAAACTTAAGATACTAGGGAGTGGGCAGAGATCCATATATTCTGCCGTGTGAACATTAAGTATTGCCTTGAAATTTTATGGCGCTTTTAAAAACTCGCTTTGTAATGTAAAAAGTTTGAAACCTCCGCAAGTGTTCTGTGCCAGGACCTGGCGTCTGCTTCCACAGGAGGAAGGCCTGGGAGCTGGAGATGAGGCTTAGGGGGACGCTGACACACTTTTCCGGGGAGGGGGGTGTCTGGGCAGACCTAGCTGGGCTGGAGGATGGAGACCTGAGCTCAGTGCAGAGTCCGCACAGCCAAGATGACATGTCCTTCTCCCCAGAGCAGCCTTTCAAGTCAGATGTGAGAGAGAGACCTTGGACCGCCGGCCATTCTTGGTCCCCTCATCCTGCGAAAGCCCGAACGCTAGGACCTTCTGGAGAGGAGCCTCTTCCAGCCTCACAGACCCCTTCTCACAGCAGCCCTGATTCTTTGCCTCTTGCTTTCCTGTCTCTCGTCTCTCAGCCTGTCTCTTTCCGTGTCTATTCCTCCGTGTGGTGTGTGTGTGTGTGTGTGTGTGTGTGTGTGTGTGTGTGTGTGTGTGTATGTGTGTGTGTGTACCTGTCTCCATCCTGCTTCTCCCTCTCACACCTGTGCCTCTTTCTCCACGTGTCTATGTCTTTCACAGTCTCTTCTGGAAATGCCTGTCTCTCTGGTGCCTTTCCCTCCCACTTTCTCTTCTCCTCTCTAGTTTGACTCTCCCTGTCTCACTGGTCAGTCTTCTTGCTCTCTCCCTCTTGGTCTGTGTTTCTCTGCCTGCCTGTCTTTCCCCTTTCTCCTCTCTCTCTCTCTCTCTCTCTCTCTCCCTCTGCTTTTCAGTCTCCCTCTCTTGTCTTTATAGTTGTCTGTCTGTCTGTCTGTCTCCCCCTCCGCTTGGGTTATCCTGCCCCCCCTACAGCTGGGTCTAAAGAAGGCCTCTGGTTCACAGACAGCCCCTCTACACCGTCACTCAGAAGCTGACTTTCCGGTCTTTTCTGGAGCAGCCTTGAGGCCTCCATTGGGTTTGGGATAACAAAGAGGACAGACCCACTGCATCTACCTGGAGCAGCTGGATCCTCTGCTGAGGGGACTCACACTTGCTGTCCCCTTTGGCATCTCCCATGGACTGTGTCTTTTCCTTGTCTCAGCTTTGAACTAACTCCGCGGTCCATTGCAGTCACCCTGCTAACGATGACCCGCCCTGAAATGAGAGCCCAGGCATTAAGCAGCGAGTGAGGACAGGCAGGGAACTTGCTTTAGTAACAAGTGCCTCTCCCGCCCCCACTGTGCCTGCCCTCTCCGAGGGCTGCTTCCTGCCTGGCCCCGGCTGCCCTGCAGCTCACCCAGGTCCCCAGCTTCCTTGGGAAGGAGGAGGGTTCTTTGACTCGTGTAGAGGAGGCCCGATCAACACTCTACTCTCAGCCCAGCGCCTGTGTTAGGGTCGGGCCACTTCCCAGTCTAGCCCTGCCGGCTGCGCCTCCAGCTGCCTCAGCTGCCCCAGCTGCCCGCCTTTCCATCCTCTCCGTGGGAGTCTCTGTTGGCTTCTCCCGTGCACGGCAGCTGCTGCACAGCCCTCCCTTCCCGCAGCTGCCTGGATTACAGAGAGCTGTGTGGCTTTAAAACCCTGCCCCCATCTTTGTCACCACGTCTTCTCCACCTTCGGGAGAGCCTGGTAGATTCCTGCAGGGCCCAGGGAAGCTTTGAGGCACTGCAGGCCAAGTGGGACCCAACAACTGCTTTTGTTGGTGTTGAACTTGACCTAGAATTGCTGCCTTATAGTTTTAGGGTTCCTGTGTAATGTTCTCTGGGCCAAGGAATTTGCAGGGATTTTCCTGTCTTCTACTCACAGTGTTTGAAGGCAGATGCAAAGATTCACAATAATTAGTATTTATGAAAGCCAGGTAGCATTCAAGAGCTCTAACTTCATTAGCCGTTTCATAATTCTCTGGCATAAACATATTCCTTGTCCCCATGTTACAGGTGAGAACACTGAGGCTCATACAAAGCCACACATAGCAAGCGGCAAAGCTGGAGTTTGCACCGAGGTCCCCCAGACTCCTGAGCCATGCTCTCCCTTCTGTTCCTCACCCCTCCTGGGGTCTTGGCCACATGCAGGACCTCGGGGTGAGGTACGAAAGGAAACGTGTTACCAGGAAGAGTGTGGCTCAGGCTGTGGTCAAGGAGCAGTGTTGGGGAGGCAAGGGGATGCTTCAGAAGAAGTCGCCCTCATCCCTTCTCTCTGCTCCCCACTCCTACCAGGGAGGCCCTGCCCTCTTTTGCACTTGGCACAAGACTAGCGGCAACAGCCCCACACGCGCCGCTAATTATTTCCATCATCGCCGTTCGCTGGGTTCTCCTCCGCTCACATCCCGTGTCTAGTGCCTCTCGAGCTACATGGCCAGAAGCAGGGCTGGGATTAAATATTAGTGTTAACTGCAAACGTGGTGTAAACCTATTGAACTGATGTTTTTATATAAATAAACAAGAGAACAGCATCTACTCTCCTGTGGTCAAGCCCAGGACCTCCACGGGTGCGAGGTATTAGCAGCACCCCTAATTGCTTTGGATGGAGCAATAAGCAGTGCAGGGGCCACGATGAGAAGTGTCGTCTGCGGCAGTCACGTAGCTTAATGGCCTCCGCAGCTGCATACCTCCACACCTCCACACTCGCTTCGAGACGAGACGCTGGCCCTGCAGCTCAGGGGGCTGAGCTGTCGCTGAATTGCTTTCCTGCTTCAGTAGAAGATAATTTTGAGCCTCTCTGAAGCCGTATTGATTTTATAGGCCGATGGCCCCAGGATAGCATCTCACCTTCACCGTGGAGGTTTCGCTTATTTAATGGGGTTTTGAAAAGTTAGAGGAAAGAACAGGCATGTACAAGCCACGCTCCCTTGAGCTGCAGCTCTGCATTGCAAATGCCAACCTCCAGGCAGCTGCAGCCCAGGGCATAATCCCTCCCTGCCCCCACCCATCCCGCTTGCTGCTATTTCTTCAGTAAAGAGAAGAGTAACCCCGGGCCGTATTGCCAGGAGAAATGAGGGGTTGTTCAGTCTACAGAACATTCGTCTTAGGGTCAGACACACAGGAGATCCAGAGGAGACCTCCAAGAATCCTCTCTTCCTGATTAAGTTGGAGATCACAGGGGTAAGGATTAGGGAGTGGCTTCAAGTGCAGTCCCTTAGCCCTCTGGGCTGCCTCTTCTTCCCACCGCCTCCTCTGCCAGCCCCAAGCTGACTTCTGCGAATGCACAGGCTCCGTGAGGGTTTCCAGGCCTTCTGCACAGTTTGGCGGGAAGAAGACTAATCACAGAGCAGATGACGACACAGATGATCAAACATTCTCACTGCCGCTCACCCCTCCAAGCAGCCCCTGTAGCTTGATGTCGAAGTGCCTCCTCTGTCCCAGAGTCTCATTGTCAGCGTGAGCCTAGGCTCAGTGAGTGCCAGGACTCAGCCCCGGCAGGAGGGGGGGCGGGGGTGTGCTGTTCTTGGAAATGGAACATTGTCGGGCAAGAGGCCCTTTTCTGGAACAAATCCATTTCCAAACCTGTCATACTCTCTCGGGCCAGGTTTCAGCTCTCTCCAGAGTTCTGCTCAGCCTAGCTCCCAGCATAGCTGTTCATCCCCACGCCTGTTTCCCTCGCTACGCCTCTCCCAGTTGGAGACTTTATCTGAGTGGCATTAGTTCTCAAGCAGGACATGCCGCCAAGGAGACAGAGGCAGAGGATGGGGGGATAGGGCCAGAGCTCTTTATAATGTACAGGGACAAAATGGACTTGGAGGGGGAGGGGGAAGTCCCCATAGCTTGAGATTTATTCTTCATGACCCATTAACCAGGCAATGGCATTGAATCATTTTTGCTTATTTTTTAATCCACTCAACAAACATTTTTTTTAAAGCTGTGTGTCAGGCCTCACACTCCGCAAAAATCTCTGAGCTCATGAAACTAATAACTTAGTGACGGTACCAGCGGGAATGCCCATGTCACCTTAGGAGCTTGACCTTCTTTCCGCATGTAGCTTAGCAAACAGCCTCCTCTGATCCAGGCTCACGTCTGCCTGCACCCAGGTCCTTAACTCACCTTTACCTTTTGGTCATGTTAGATTTGACATCCCCCTGGGACAGTTCCTGCGTTGAAGGGCCACAGTGCTGGATGATCTGACATTTTGCTAGAGATTTCTTTTTCAGAAAAGATAAGAGGGGCACCCACAAAGAGATTGTGTCAATCACAGACTCGCTTCCTCCTCCCTGATCCCAACAGAAATTGGCCAGAGCGGTAACCGAAAATACACACTTGCACACTCTCCGCCTCCCTAATTTTGCTGATGACTGCTCCGGCAGGCCGCCGCCGGTGGGCTATTATGCCTCGGGACCTGTGACCATCAGGCCACCATCTGGGAGGCAAACGAGGGTGCCCAGGGCAGCGATGTATCACGAGGCCGGACAAACGCACACACTTCACCTCAGAACAATTCCCTAAACAACCCCTCAGCCCCCGCCGCCTCCCCCTTGCTCCCAAGGTTTCATCTCCTAATTGCAAAAGCTTTTTGGCACGGGGAATGTCTCTGTGAAGAAGAGAGGACTCAATTTGGGCCATCGCTCTCAAGAAGACACGGGAACAAGGACGCGTCTCCAATTAATCAGCAAATGCTTGGCTCCAGCTTTCGGCCAGAGGATCGATTTACATAAAACTACTTCTCGAGATGAATTTGCCTCCCTCGGCTCTCCCTGCAGTCCCCTTGTCCAGCCAGCATTAGACATGCTGCCGGGTTTCAGATTGACAGTGTCAGTTACGACAATCAAATTACGGATGAAAGCCTCAGAGGGCAGCCAGGGGAGAGGGACGCAGGGGACAGAGGGGGTGGGGACGGCATGTCAGCCGGGAGGAGGGTGACCGCACAGAAATAGGCTTTCTCACCCAAACTCCATTAGGCAGACACACAGCTTCAAACAACAAAAAAAACACTAGACAACATCCTTTTGAACTAGGTGGACACGCCCCCCTCCCCCCCCGCCCTGCGCCCTCCCCCCTCACCCCGCACAACCAAAATCAATAAATTAGACCAAAACATCTCATTGGACCTAAAACTTGGCAAGGGACTATCAGGTACAAAATTAGATCCTGCAAGCAGATGGTTTTCAGCATCAGATTTCTGCACACCCTCTAAGGGCACCAAAATCGCAGCTGTGCCCCCTGAAGGGTACGTGGTGATGGATGCACAGACTTGATTCCAGTCAGATGCTTGTAGTTGGGGTCCTGGACCACTTCGTTAGGAAGGGCCGTCTGGACAGAACAGAAGGCACAATTGGGCTGATCATGAGAGCTCCCCAGTCTGTCTGATAGCACTGCCTTGTGGGTAAATTGTGGTAATCCCAGGAGTCAGTGAGCTGCTGAGGGGCCCAGCCTCTGCCCCCATTGGCTGGGGATGATCCATCGGTTGTAATGCTGTTTCATGAACACGGAGAGCCTTGGTTGAGCTGCATGTGGTAACGAAATGGAGAAAGCTTCTGTTTGGGCTGGGAGCATTGGTTAACCCCGCCAGCCCTGGCGGGTGTTGGTTCAGAGAGAGTCACATTCAATCCGGTGTCTGGAAGGGGGTTCTGTGCTCACAGGAACGATAGCTGAGTGACCGAAACAGCTCAGGCCATGGCCTGCTTCCCTGAATCCAGAGGTTTCTGTCTTGACCGGATCCCCTTCATATGTCTTGCTATACACCCCATGCCCCCAAGGAGTCCCACAGATCGGTTCTAACATCTGAAACTCTCTCCCCCTCTTGGCAATGAGTAGGCAATGTCTTCCAGCTACAGCATGGTGCTGTGAAAAATATAGATCCCTTTATAAAAAAATTAGGTGTGATCATGGTATTGTGGATTATGTTTCCTTTCACAGACGGCTGAAGGGGTGGGGAATGGCAAGTCTGTAGTTTAGAAAGCCACTCCGGGGCCCAGTGTGGAGACTCTGAAGCGTGACAGCCCATGGGTGATGACACCCTTCCTTGGGATCCCAGCAATGTGGCAGGAGAAACAAGCACGGTGCCCTGGCCTCTCCTAAACCTGCAGGGATTGGGATCTTCCGGGTGGGCCTCAGGGACAGGCGATTTCCCAGAGCTCTCCAGAAGGGCTATGGCTAGGGGAGAAACCCCAGCAGGACCAAGCAGCTGGGATGCGAGCCTTTACCCCCCACCCCCCTTTCCCTAGAACCGCACTGTGCCATATAGCAGGCACCAGCTGGCGTGGTTGCAGAGCCCTTGCGCTGACATGTACGGAAAGTACACACCGGATTCCAAAGACTTGGTCGGAAAAAAGAACATAAAAGTATCTCATTAATCATCTTTATATTGTTGCATGTTGGGCTGGTAATATTTTGGATATATTGGGTTAAGTAAAATAATCTATTACAATTCATTTTAACTGTTACACTGTTTTTAATGCGGCTAATGAAAAGGAAAAAAAAGTAAATTGCATGGGCGTCTCCTGTATTCCTATGGGAGAAGGCCGTTCCAGAATTAGCCGATTTCCCCTGGAGAGGTGTTGGCCTCTGCGCCTTTCAGCCCCTGTCTGGAGTGTTCTGTTGGCCAGCATAGAGGGCTGCTTGTGCATAATTTGGGGGAAATTGAGTTAGATGAGCCCTGCACTTATCCAGCTCGTCCCCTCCTTGCTTTTATGGTCCACATTCAGCCTGATTTACTTACTCACTTTAACCTGGGTAATCCTGACGCACTTGAGTTTGCGATCTCCAGAACATCTGCCCATAAAGAGACAAAACAGGGCCCCATTGGTAACTCATCACAGACAAACCCGCACCCCAAGGCCAAGTGCAGCCTTCGTAGCCCCCACAGCACTCAGGCCCCCGAGGGATCCTTAGCCCTGTGTGCTGAACCCAGGCCTCATCACGGTCACCGCTCTGTGCCTGCTCGCATCCCAGCTGCTTGGTCCTGCCCCTGGCCTGCCCGCCAGGGGTTTCTCCCCTAGCCGTAGCCCTTCTGGAGAGCTCTGGGAAATTGCCTGTCCCTGAGGCCCACCCGGAAGATCCCAATCCCTGCAGGTTTAGGAGAGCCCAGGGCACCGTGCTTGTTTCTCCTGCCACATTGCTGAGATCTCAAGGAAGGGTGTCATCACCCACGGGCTGTCACGCTTCAGAGTCTCCACACTGGGCCCCGGAGTGGCTTTCTAAACTACAGACTTGCCATTCCCCACCCCTTCAGCCGTCTGTGAAAGGAAACATAATCCACAATACCATGATCACACCTAATTTTTTTTATAAAGGGATCTATATTTTTCACAGCACCATCAGTGAATACTGACAAGGGAGTCCCTGAGTCCTCCTGTGAGGACTGTCAACTCTTGACATGCCAACACTTGAAAACATCTTCAACTGCCCTGATTTCTATCAGACTGTCCACTAGGAAAGATAAAACCAAAGTACTTGACGAATCAGGCCTGCCTCCCTACAAGGGCCATGACTGATATTGCCATCTTTCCCCCTCCCTACCCCTCCAAATCTAAAGGGAATTCGGGGCCTCATGTCTAACCAAGCTGTGCATTCTTTTCCATGTTGGTTCGGAACAAGGTGCAGTGTGAGTTTAGATACATACGGGCTTTCTTCTTGTTGCAGAGGGAAAAACTGAACAGCAGCTCTCGCTTTTGAGGTGTCTGGGGGTTTATTTTACCTTCACGTATGTAAGGGGTCTGTGCCTTTGTATCCGGGGTCGATGAGAAGGCCAGCTCCAGGAGGACAGGAACCTGGTCTGTTCACCTCTGTACCTCAACATGTTACACGGTGTAGCACATAGTAGGTGCTCATAAAATGAATTGAGTGCCTACTGTGTGAGTGAAATAAGACTCTGAGCTGACATTTACTCAGCCGGTATGAAATATCTGAAGGGTAGGACTAGGACTTTTCTCATGAGCTTCTCAGAGAAGGCAGGACAGGAGGAGCTCTTATTGATGTCTTCCATTCAATAACTTAGAGCATCCAGGGAGCAAGCAATGTAAACTCTTGCTGCCGTGAAATATTCGGAAGCCCAACTGGAGCAGTGGGGATAATTGTGGTGTTTTGTCCCCCATTGAGACTCTGATTCTCTGGATCTCAGGAAATGACTCGGTTACTCCGTGCACTCTCCCTGGGACAAAGGATGCCATTGACCAGACACCCCACTGGGGGCACTAGGGCTTCTGAGCTGGGATAGATGCGTTTGGTTTTAACAGTGACCCAACTGCAAACACTTAATCTTGCTTATTAAGATAAATTGTCTGCAAAAGAAATCTGCCTTTTAAAAGGAATCCTCCCTGAAGTCCACATTGTAAAATCCCCAGGAAACAGTTTTTCCTGCATGTCTGTCCCTCCTGCTGTATAAGTAAGCAAAGCAATACCTTCCTCTTTGGTTTCTCGAGTGGAGTGATGTGTCATAGTTCCTCTACGGTGGGAGTTGGGGATGAGGAGGACAGGGGTCACCTTTGTCTGGGATGGTAGTACTGAGAGCACAAGAAATTGTAGATTTGCGGATTATCCATCAGAAATTCAGAAGTCCCTAAATGAGTTTTGATTGATACCTACTCTACCAATGGGCAGATTTCTTCCTACTAGGCAGTGATTAGGACAGTAATGTTAACATAAATTCAGGCCAAAGAGACTTAGAGTGGTAATCCACTGCCCTGGTCCCAAATCCAGTCATGGTTCAGGTAGTGGATCCAAATTTGGCTAATCAAGAGTTGATGATTTTTTTTTTCCCTGAAAAGGCACCTTGTTGGTCTTAGTGCAGGGGGTTTGGGGCCTGGGTTGTTTCCATGTTCTTTGGTGGCCTCTTGATCTTTGGTCCTGGATATGCTATCTTTTGGGAATGATTTTTTTCATCTTCTGAGAACTTCTTGATTCAGGAGAACTGCCTTGAAACCTTCTTAGGAAGTGCTTTGGGTTGGAATCCAGAGCCCCCTTTTCTGTCATTGGCTCCATCTCCTGCTTCTTGGACTTCGCCGCTAAAGGTCCTGGCTGGGAGCCTCCTCAGCAAACTGTCCTTGGGTCCCTCGAGTCACCTCGTCCCTCCCCCCAGCGAACAGGCCGAGCTGGAGAGTTGGCACTTCTCTCAAACCAAGGGCTGCCGGGTGCAGGGCTGCAGAGGTTAGAGACAGGAGTGCCCAGGGGAGTGGGCTACGCCAGGGCTGGACCTAAGTGTCCTGTGTTCCCCTTCTCCTTCCTGCATCCTCCCTCCCTTCCTGGTCTCTCCCAGGAGCAGTATGTGAGCCCTCCCTGGGCCGTGTCTGCTTCTGAGAGCGTCCACCTGAAGGCAGACCCGATTCTCCTGAACCAGCCTCTCTTGTTTCATCCAAAGGAATCTAGAATTAAAAATGGGTCCTCCTTTCTAGATGATCAAAAAGGGAAGCCTTCATCCCTCCCCCGGATTCTATGGAAAGAATATTAGCAGCATTTGTGTGTGTTATTCTTTGAAGAATTGTAGGCACATGTCCTGAGGGTGATGATAAACTATGTTTTCAGCAGCGTCAATTCAGGGCTCAATAGGGGGTGGGGGAAAAGTCCAAGAAATAAACGCAGCCATTCCTATCTACAGGGCTTCGGGTGCAAAGTGCACAAAAGTATCAACTCACTTTATCCTCATGATTAGCCTCTGAGGTCCATAAAATAGCTGTCCTCCTGTAAACATGGGGAAACAGAGGCATGGGGCATGTCAGCGGTTGGCATGCTGATATAAGTAGTAAGTGGCTCCACCCACATCAGAAACAAGAATTCTCAAAGGTTGAGGGAGCTTCCAGCCCCATGTTGTACCTTCTGGATAACTGGAGGTTGATATCTGGGAGCAAACCACCACCACCACCTCCCAAAACTGCTGCTTAACACAGACAGGACTTCCTGGAAGTAGGAATGTGACCGAGATAAGCATATTGTCCCCAGCGGAACAGAAAGCCTCTGGATCTCGCCCATCACCATGGAGGGGGCAGGGCTGGGGGAGGCGGGGACTGCCATCCACCGCTGCTCTGAGAACAAAGCAAGCTCCCCGAGACGCGTTCCCTACACTCAACTGGAACTAGACAAGCTTTCAATCCATTTAGCAGTGTCCGCAGTTCCCGTTCTGGGGTAGATGGAGCAATAATAAATTTGCAAAGAAAGTTAATCTGTGTCCAAAGCATTTTAGTAAATTAAAAAGGGGGTGGAGGGGCAGAAGGGGGATATATTGATTCTTGCCAACTTCTGTTTGACTTGCTGTCTCCTTAATAAGTCCTCTTCTGTCTTGAGTTTTTGGATGGAATAATCAGTCGGTTAATCATTTTCCGGAAGCAGGAAAATGCACTTTAGCTAATGCAGTTCCCTTTCTTTCACAGCCCTAATCACTTAGAAAGGCGTCCCAATTCATAACCCCACTTCCCAACCAAGAAAGCCTTTCCCACCAGCCTCCTCCCTTTATTTCCCTGGAAAACCAAGCACACCTCCCTCCCACCCTACGCCAACCTCATACCTTTCATCCAATGTTTTGTGTTTTATTTATTTATTTATTTATTTTAAACAAGTTCCCTTTTTCTGGTCACTTGCCCACATGTCCCCTCAGGAAGGGTGAGGTACTCCAGCCTCAACAAGTCATTGGCCAGAACTAGGCTCTTGGCACTCGGATAGATTTTGTTATTTTTATTTCAGTGTCAGCCGAAAACGGTGGCTCTTGTCTCTCCCAGGGATAGTACTTAACAGTAGCTCCGTGCTCATGCTCGGCATCACGCTGAGATAAACACACCCTCGGGAACGCTCACAAAGGCCCCGAGATAATTGCGAAGGGACAGTTACCGAAAATGAAGCACCAGCCCCGAGCCTCCTCCACGCCCCATCAGTAACACCATTAAAGCCGTCAGTTTGTCAGCCTACTGGAGGTATTTATGAAATTAATACACACTCCCACAGATGGATGGCAGCCGTATTGTCCGCCGGAGAGGAGAGGCTCAATGGAAAATGAAATTAATAAAATTTATAAGCAGATTGTCATGGAGAACAGATAAATTCCCTACAATCTACTGTTTTGCTCAGCTGTGGCAGGTGGGAAACCATACCGGGGGGGGGGGGGGGGGCAGGAAGAAAGCTTAGCCTGGGCTCCTTAGACTCGGAGCAGGACTCGGGTACGTACAGCGAGAAAACAGTGCGCAGACACCCAGTGGCCGCCCAGCGCAGGGTTTTGCCTGTGTGGCCGCTTTTGTGGGAGATGTCCCAGCAACTCCACCAGATGTGTCTGCTTAAATATTGCTTTCTCCGCTGCATCCCATCGTCCTGCAAACCAGAACCTTCATGCAATCGTTCTTCTGTCTGTGTAGTTGGGGAAGCGTAGCCTCAGAGGGGTGGTGCATTGCTGGGGTAGGTGTGTGCCCCTTCTTGTCGCTTCCAAACATGGTTGGAGCAGGCGGTTCTAACCCTGTCTCGGGTCTGCTACCCCCGCCTGTAATGGTATACGGATCATCAGCTGTTCACCGAGTGTGGTCTGAGTGTGGCCCAAAAGTGGCCACAGATAGCAGCCCAGCCTGGGAGGCAGAGGGCAGGGCTGGCTGTCCTGACGACCAGCCTCCGCTCGCCAGAAAAGACTGGGCCCATTGTGGCTGCCGGAGCCTGGGGGGCGGCCCAGATGCCCGGTGGGAATTGCATTAGTTGGATGACAGGACCCTGGCCCCCTTCTCTTGGAGGCTGATGGAGAGCAGAGGCGTGGCCTCGGCGACACTGCCGACCTTTGCTGTCATCGTGGGCTTTGTTCAGCGCCCGACTTCAGGCTGGAGCCCTGCTCATTGAATCAGGCCCAGCCGGGGGAGCCTGCATCCAGGCCCCGCGTGCGTCTAAATTGACTTACATCAGTTGCAGGCAGAGGAAACTGGATTTGAGAGGGGGAGGCACCCTCTTATTCAGCCCCAAAAGCCACCCGTATTCCAATCTGCACCCAACCCCAACTCTGAGCCTTGCTTTGGAGCCTACCAGGGTCCCAGACAACCCCCAAAGGCTCTCCAGCGCCGGCCAGTCGCTCAGAGTGTGGCAGCTCACCTCAGAGGGGGGAGAAGGCAAATGCACGCCTCGCCTCCGTGGTCTAGTTTCCCTCCTGCCCCGGTGCAAAATGTGCATCCAGAGGCCCCGGTTTTGGTGGAGGGTGGTGGTCTGGCCTCTCTTTCCAGCTGTATCTGGAGCCGCCTACAGCCATTGCTTAGGTGTCCACGGGAATGGGTACAGGAGTGTCCCTGGGTGCACTCTGACTCTAGGACACCTGGCAGTTCAACACGTGTTTACCTGTGACCCAGCCCGTGCTCCCTGTAGGACAGGAAAGTTCATCCTAGGGTTTCCTAAAACAGCAGTGTGGGACCATATAGCCATCTATACAAGGGGATGTTATACAGGCATTAGAAATGTTGACATAGATGTACTGCTAATGACATGAGCAGATGTTCTCAGTATAATAAGTGGAAAAGAAGTTATGACAGACTATATGCTATGAGACCATATTGGTGAAATTCATATATAAATTACTCCTAATTGGTAACAGTGGTCATATCTGGGTAGGTAAAATTTTATTTTGCCTTAACATCTGAAGGTTTTTGTGTTCTTTTCAAAATAGTGGAGAGCTATAACTACAAATATGCACGTGTGTGTATGTATATAATATGTGATTGGGATATGTAGCTATAGAGATACATGTATGTGTGATTGATTACTCGCTGGGATCCCAGGCAGCCTGAGGTATGAGTGAAAACAAGTGCCTGTGTTTGGTCTCGCAAAATTCGTGCACATTAAAAGGGGGTTAATTAGAGGAAATAACTTAATATTGCTATTTGCCCTCTCTGTATAATGGAAGTGTCAGAGATGAAAGAAAATTAGTAAAATGTATATGAAAACCTTCCTCCTGTCAGAGTCAGGGGCTCATCACGGGACCCAGAGTTAAGTCCCCGCCACCTACATGCACCTCAAAATTGTGTGAGACCCAGACCTGGCTGGCCGCCCACCATTGCGCTAGATCCAGACCAGGCCAGTCCCACCCTTGCATAGCCTCAGGTCCCCCAGCCCAGACCAGGACGGGGGGGGGGGGGGGGGGGGAGGGAGGGAGCGGGGCGTGTCTTGAGGTCCTCCGTCAAGCTCCGCCAGGTGGGGGACATGGCCTGAGATCCCCTGTCAAGCCCCCCTGGGTGAGGGGCATGGCCTGAGGTTCCCTGGCCTGGCGCTGGGGGCGGGGGGTGGGGGGCGCAGCCTCAGATCCCCCGTCAAGCCCCGCAGGGCTGGGGCGCGGCCTGAGTTCACCCAACCCAGCACTGGGGAGTGCACCTTGAGGTCCCCTGTCAAGGCCCGCTGGGTGGGGGGCACGGCCTGAGGTCCCCTGTCAAGCCCAGCCAGGCAGGGGGTGCAACGTCAGGTCCCCAGGCCTGATGCTGGGGCTGGGGGCGCGGCCTGAGGTCCCCTGTCAAGCCCCACCTGGTGAGGGTCGCAGCCTGAGGTCCCCAGCCTGGCATTGGGGCAGGGGGAGCAGCCTGAGGTCCCCTAGCCCAGCCCAGGACCGGAAGCCCACCTTGAGGTACCCCGTCAAGCCCTGCCAGGTGGGAGGCACGGCCTGAGATCCACTATCAAGCCCCATGAGGGTGGGGGAGGGCGTAGCCTCAGGTCCCCGCTGATTGCTCAGTAAGGCTCCTTATGGGAACTTGGCCTCAGCTGTAGGTGCAGCCATCTTTGTGACGGAGTGATGATCGATTTATTAGATAGGATAAATAAAACCGGAAACAAAATGGAAAAGACCGTATGAGTCGTAGGAAAGGAAACTGAGGCTTCGGGGACTCTTAAAGAGGACCTGGCAGAAGGTTTGGGTTTGAGCCAGCTTGGAGAGTTCCTTGCCCTCCCTCCTTGAAGCAGAACCTTAGCACTGCCTAATGCGGACTGAGGTGCCAACGGGACCCCTACTTTGGATGGCTTTATGGAAATGCAATTTGAATTCATCATGCCTGTCACTAAGATGACCCAGGAGGCCCAGAAGACTCTAAGCGACAGAGATGGTCGGCCCCTGTCAGAAAATCAGGAGGCCAGCTCCATTCCCACCCCAGATGACAAAGGCAGCGGATCCCTGAGAGATGGGAATGGAGAGGTGTTGACCTGCTATGGGGGAGGGATGCGTGCGGGAGGAGGGGCAAGGGCTCGTCTCTGGGAGGTGGCAAAACAGAGAGTTGGGTGCAGTGTGTGCAACAAATAACCGGGCGGCTTGGCTCCTGGCCTGGAGGTGCAAGACCACCCACAGAGCCCGCCCTGGAGGCGAGCGGCTCCCCCTGGTAACCATTCCAGCAAAGGCCATCTCTAAGGAACAATGCGCAGGCTTGTGGCAGCCTGGGGCCTGAGACTAAACAGTCCCCCAAACAGCCCACACGGGGTTTTGTTATCGTAATGAGATGCAGACAGAGCCGGCCTGTGGTTAACTCGGTGCCTCTCTTCCTCTTGTTTAGAGATCTGAGCGAGAACCAGATCCTGGGCATCCCGAGGAAGGCGTTCCGCGGCATCGCCGACGTGAAGAACCTGTAAGTAATGTTTTCGCTGCTTCGCTGCAGATGTGACTCTCGGGCCAGAGTGGGGGCAAGGGAGGGCACAACCAGGCGGTATGCTGCGCCCTGTGTGGCCTGGGCCAGGCACCTTGGAGACACTGAGGGGTGTGCTTCAGTGGTTTCCAGGGAGCACACGTCGAATGCCACGACGGCTGCACACAGTCCTGTTCCTCCTGGCTATTCGTCCCCACATATGAGCATCAGCGTCCCAGACCTGGGTTAGAGCCGGCCCTGGGTTAGTGGCCTGGCCTGGAACTCAGTTCTGCTTCTCCCAATGCCACCATCATCTATAAAACTGGGGTGATCACCTGGTGGGGGTGCTGGCGCAGGTGAGAAAATATTTAAGTACTGCGCAGTACACGGTAAATCTTCAACAAATGGGAGCCTTGATGATGATGATGATGATGATGATAAAGATGATGATGATGAAGAGGACTGTGGCGGTGACGATTTAACAGGAACCTGGAAGGCGGAGACAGATCCAGTTCATGAGGTGCTGGGATAAGTTGCTGTTTTAATTTGAAATCATTGTTGACTCACGGGAAATTGCACAAAGTGGTAGACAGGTCCATGTGCCGTTTCACCCAGCCTGCTCCCAGTGGCGGCATCTGACATAACTATAGTGTGATATCTAAACAAGGGGACTGATGTGGGTATGTTCCACCGACCTTATTCTTCAGATCCCACAATTTTACACACGTTCATTTGTGTGAGCGCGTGTGTGTGTGTGTGTGCGCACACACGTGCAGTTCTGTGTAACTGTGTCACATGCCTATCCTTGTGCCCATGGCCTCACTCCATGCAGGACCGTTCCGTTGCTGCGTTTTGAATTTGCCTGATAGCCTTGGTCATTTCCTACCCAGCCTCCACTGCGTGCTGCTGTCAGCGTCGCCTCACCCTCATAAGGAGGGTGCCTTCTGAATGTTCTTCCCGCACCCCTGTGTCCATGTTGTCAGGACCTGAGTGTGGAGAGGGCACAGAAGGGCGGGTCTGTGTGAGCCTTCCTGCCCCTGGCCTCCTCCACAGGCCCACATCCAGCCTGAGCAGTCTTGAGGGAGGATTTTTAAACTACTTTCGCTGTCTCTGTTCCCTGTAAGGACGGTAGGGATTTGAGGGAACTGGGAAGGCGATGGCGGCTTCCAGGTAGAGGCGACCTCCTTCCCCTCACCCACTGCTGGGAACTTGGCGGGAAGCTTTCCACGTTAAACATGCAAAGCACACAAGAGGGCAGAGGAGTGTCAGGGTGAAGGGCGCAGAGGACAGGGAGGACTTTGCAAGGGGAGCCCAGACCGGAGGCTGCCCACCGCTTTGTCCGGTTGTGTATGCCCAGGAGCCGGAGAGGGCGGGCGGAGCAGACAGCCTCAGGGAAGGTGACTCAGCATCGTGGTGTGCATAAACCAAAGTGAGCGGCTGTGCTAACGAGTCCCAGGAAGGAAGCCAGGAGGGGAAGTAGAGACCCTCTAGCCCCCCAGGTCAGCCTGAGAACACTGAGGCCCAGAGAAGGGTGGCGCTGAACTCAAGGTCAGCCAGCTTCCTGAAGGCCGAGCCCCAGATTAATATTTTACGTATATAAAGTGGTCTGTCTGTCGGATCTCATGACTCTAATTTTAAATGGGCCAGTGGAACAACCAGAAAACACCCAAACCGTGGTGATGTATAGACAGGGCTGTGTGATTCCCATGGCATTTCTGATTCTCCAGAAAGGGGTTAAACCTCACAGTGGGCCTGAGTGGTATCTGGGGGCTTCGGGTTTGTTGTTGTCGTTTTCCAGTAACATCTTTAACGTCACAGAGGAGGTTCTGCAAGCGCCGGCTCCCAAGTCACCCGGGAGCTGCCGGCAGGCCTCCTTCCCGGCCACGCAGAAGTGTGTCACTCGGGGGCCTGAGCAGCGATGACGTCTCTGGTGTATCCCCGGGGTCAGCATGTGGTCCTGGAGGGAGAGGGGAGGGCAGTTAACTCACCGCTGAAAGGATGAGCTCATCAGCAGAACGAACGACGGATGGGTCACCTGACACCTCCCATCAGTTCGGTCAGCACACATTCGTTGGCCAGAACCTGTAAGTCGCAGAAGGGCAATTCATGTTCTCAGGTAGAACGGGGGGCAAGAAACACGGGGCAGACAGGCAAGTGTCCTGTGATTTAACAACCCGAGTGAAAAGTGGCAAATGAGTGGCTACCCACAGTAAAGGGCTATCAGAGCTCAGAGGAGAAAATAGCGTTGGGCAGCGCCGCCCGTATCACGGCTTTGGGGCCTGAGAGATGGATGTCTGATCCCCAGCTGTTCTGTGCAGCAACCTTAAGCCCTTTACTTGCCACTTCTAAGCCTGGATCTCCTCCACTGTACGATGAGGATAAGAACTGTGCTTCATCTCCTGGAGTTTCTGTGAAGATTAAGAAAATAATGCGTGTGAATAACTTAGTGCTATGCGTGGCACGTGGAAGTTATTTGGAGAGTACTAGCTACTACTGTTTTCCTTCGTTGTTATCATTGTAAAGACTTTAGTTGGGCCTGAACAATGATTGGAATTCACAGCATAAACAAGGCAAACAGTGTGTGGAAAGTGTGGAGGCAAACCTGTGTGGGGTGTGCCTCCAGGACACAGAGAGAGCCGTCCGGTGGGAGTGGGGTGGTTATGAGGCAGAATAATAGGTGATGAGGTTAGGAAAAAAGAGGAGACCAGGTGGATGAGCCTCACCTGCGAGGAGTGTGAACTTGAGATGCAGATGCTGAGAGTTTGGCTGGCTTCTGGCGGGGATAGGCCGTGCTGGACTCGTTGGCTGTGGAAGAGACGCCTAGGACAGGAGGAGGTGGAAAGGGGAAAGGCTGGGCCGGAGCTGGGGCCGGAGGGATCAGGGCTGGCACTCGGGATGGAGCCGTCAGAAGTGAAAGGAGGAATCTGTGGGGGCCAACTCAACGGAGCTTGTCAAACAGTGAGTTACGGGCGCCAGGGAAAAAGATGCAAAAAACGCAGCGCTGCCAGCTGTGACAACACAGAGAATGATGGCGGGTTCTCGCGGTCATTCATCCATGCAGCCGTCAGGATGTTTTTCTGAGCCTATTAAATGCCAGTTTGGGGGAAACCTAAGGTGAAGCATATAGATCTGTGAGCTCCGCCTCCTTGGAGCTTCCAGTCCACGGAGATTGGAAAGTGAGGAGGGAGAGCGAGGCTGGAGGAGCAGGAGTTGGGCCTGGAGTGATGTCACGTCCTCCCTGGACAATGTGTGCTCAGAAACTCCGGGCCCACGTGCCACCCGGTTCCTGCTGGTCTACGGACCTCAGCTTCCATGGGTTTAATAAGAGGGAGTCCAACTAAATAACCTTACAGCCGTGAGATAAAAGGTCATACGGGTAATTAGAGATATCGGATTGGAGCTGAGGAGCAAGTTCAAAGAGGGGAACATCTGATAATTGAAGTTGTGCATTTAGATCTGTGTCCGTACATGTAAAATGGGAAATGCTTTGCAGAAATTACGTCTGGATAAACCCTGTTCGGGAAGCACTGCCTGTCCTACTAGATCTCAGCTAGCCACAGGCAGATTGTCTTATGAGTGGTAACTGTTAAATCCCAGGAATGCCCATTCCCTCGTCAGTCTGTTTGAGAACCAGCTCCCAGGCCCGCCCTCCCCTGCCCCTGTGTGAGCTGGGACTATTACTTCAGTAATAGGAGTAGAAGATACATTATTGGACAATCGGGTTGTGAAGTGACTGCAATTGGGCCTGTCCATGATTCCATGTGTTTCATTAAGAGGAGAAAATCCGCCCGGTGTGGCTCAGTGGTTGAGGGTCGACCTATGAACTAGGAGGTCATGGTCCGATTCTCGGTCAGGGCACATGCCCAGGTTGCGGGCTGGATCCCCCATGTGGGGCTTGCAGGAGGCAGCCAATAAATGATTCTCTCTCATCATTGATGTTTCTCTCCCTCTCTCTCTCTCTCTCTGTCTCTGTCCTTCTCTCTCTCTCTCTCTCTCTCCCCCCCTCCCTCCCCCTTCCTCTCTGAAATCAATAAAAATATATTTTTTTAAAAAGAGGAAGAAATCTGGGACTTTCAACTTTTTGTAACTTTGTCATTGTGACATGGATTTTCTTTGCTTGCCCTAACATTCCCCTTCGAGGAGGAAAAGTCTGTGATGTCCCCATTTTCCAAATGAAAGGATTCAGTTTCAATCGGCGGTACAATTTGCTAAAAGTCAGCAGACACCAGCGGGCGTAGGCCTCCCCGCCGAGCCTGCCCTCAGTGGCACGCCCGACCATCTTTTGGACTCTGCATTGCAGTGTCTATGCACACAAATCCCTCCTCACTCAGCCATGCCAGCAGCAGGAAGAATGGGTGGTAACCAGGGACTGCTAGCAAGCGGAGGTCTGACTCACAGAGGCAAGTAGGCAAGCGCACTGCTCTCAGCAGAGCGAGAGAAAGGACACAGGTGCTGGGACCCTGCGGGAGTGTGGAGCCACCCTGCACACTGGTGCTGAGAGGACGGGACACCCTGCCCCTGGGGCAGTACAAGGAACCCCCTAATTGCTTCCTGCTTCTCCAGAGAAGAGAGAAAGTAATTAGCTGGAGGCACCACTCTACAGTTACTAAAAGGTGACTTTATGGGCTGGTCCCACTCTGCTGCTGCCTGGGAAGGAGAGACGGAGTGCATTTACAGTAAAGAGACAGGCAGTTCGATGAGCAGATTGATCTGAAGGAAGAGCTGCTTGGAGAGACTGGCCTGTAGATAGCCCAGGGGTGGGGAACATCGGGCCCACGGGCCATATAAGGCCCGCGAAATCATTTGGTCTGGCCCTGCCATGGCATTAGGGGTGAGTTAAGGAAATGTATGACCAAATACATCAGGCTCATCTTAAGTTGATAAATCGGTATGGCCCGTGAATGATGTTATCAATACCCGAATGGCCCTTGGCAGAGGAAAGGTTCCCCACCCCTGATAGACCAACATTCAACAACACCCGTCTTACTGCTGTGTGTAAACGCTGTGGTAGGTGCCATAATAGGCAAAGGCACAGCAAGAAAGAAGCGAGAAGGAGATGTAGAGGCGGAAGGAAGGGGGAGGAAGAGAGGGAGGAAAGAATCAGGGAGACAGAGACAGGGAGAAAATTAATTGGGGCGGGGGACAGAGATGACCAGCCACAATCCAGCCAAGCATACTAGGAAAAAGGCAAAAACCTGTGTAGATTGTTGTTGGGTTTTTGTTTTTTGTTTTTGTTTTTTTTTTATGTCCCTTTGGTCTGTCTTCCTCAGCAGTTGTGCTTTCCTGTTTTTCGGTTTCCATTTGCCAGGACTCTGTAGGACATGGATTCCAGAAGGGAAAATCAATAGCCCTGTCCCTGGCAACGCACAGAATTCGGAACTGACGGTTTCAACACAGGCTGGGCAGGCGAGGCGGCCTTTGTGCTCTCTAGTTTGTCTGCGTTGCTGCACCACCCTCCCGCTTCCTGAGATGAATGAGGGCCGTCTCCGCCCCAGGGAGCGGGCAGTGATCCTACGTGAGGCTGAGGGAGGTGTGGGGAGGGACACGAAGCACCCATTCCATTGGCAGCATCTCCGTCTGCCGATCTCAGCAACCATTCCTTCTGTCCCTGCACCTGGGCCAGTGCTCACTCCCCGGGCCCTGCCCGGCAAGGCGGCACGCAGGTCCTCTCCCAGCGCATCATGCTTCCCGTGTGCCACTTCATCCCTTCACACACCAAGCTCCTTCCTGTCTCAGGGCCTTTGCACACGTGCTCTTTCCTTTGCATGGGACCTGCGAAGCCCTCGGGCCTCTGCACAGCTGGCTCCTTCTGATCCTTCAGATGTCAGCTCAATGTCGCCTCCTTCCCAGAGTGGCCTTCCCTGACCCATTTGGAGCAGCTCCCAGCACCCGCTGCCCTCCCCTCTCCCCCATTGCCCAGTTATATTTCAGAACGAACATGTGTACACAGGGAACCTGCCTGTCTCAATCACTGTGGAATCCCCAAACAGTTCAGCAGAGAATGAGGCGGACTAAAAAAAACAGAAGGAATGTGTTTATTCTTTCGTACCTCAAGTGTTTGCAGTCGGCCTATTACATACAAGAAATCATGTGCAATTGTTAAAATGTTTAACATGAAAGTAATAATATAGACAGAATAAAGCACCGTCCTTGTACTCGGAGGACTCACAGACAGTCAGTGGGCAGGTGCAGGGCACTGTGGGAGGTGCAGGCAAAGTGGGCAAGCCCAGAAGGACAGGCCTGACTCAGGCTTCAGGCGGAAAGTGACATGAGGTTGGGTCTTGAGGGATGAGCAGGAGTTTTCCCAGGGGAATAGCATTCCAGGGGAAAGCAGCAGCACGCGAAGAATCACCAACCTGTGCCAAGGCGCAGAGGCGTGTGAGCTGCCAGGGAGTCAGGCTGGAGCGCAGCGAGCAGGAGAGGCGGTCGTGTGTGCAGCTCTTCAGAGATTATGGGGCCTCAATCAGGCAGGCAAAGTGGAGCTGAAGAGCAAGTGTCTAAAGACAGAGACCTGCGGAGAAAGCTGACAGGGGGCTGAGCGGGCGGGTCCCTGGAGTGCCTGGCACTGGGCTGATCAGGCCAGGGCAGAGGCGGCCTTCAGCAGGAGGCACCTGTCCAGGCCGAGGCCCCGGGAACAGTGCGTGCTCTCAAGTGAGAGCGGTGCTGCATCTTGGAGGAGGGGTTAGGGAAACTGCCCCCAGGAGGCACACAGGCTGACTTACCACCCTCCCGGGCAGCAGGCTCTCTGGCCTTCCCCCTCTGCATTCCTGGCTGAGCGTCAGGCTTACAAGCGCTGCTGGAGGAAGTCAGACTGGCCCCCACTCTGCTACGTGCCACCCAAACAAGCCACCGACAGAAAGGGGTCCTGCTGGCCTGCCCGCCTCTCCCTTTCCTCCCTCCTTTCCTCCCCCCCTCTCTTCCTTCTTCCCTTTTATTTTTCCCTTCTTCCTTCCACACATCATCATCGAGTCCTGACCCTTGCCAGGCCCAAAGCAAGTCCTAGAAATAAAGAGACGAATAAGACACAGCCCTGCTCTTGAGAAAGGTCATCTGCAGAGGGAGGCAAACAGGTGCGCGAAGAGCATCTGTCATCTCATGGATGCTCGTCTAGAGCACGTGCCTCCATCCGCCCCACAGCCCGCGTGCAAGTGCTCAGCAAATGCTAGTGGGTTCGCTAACGTAGATCCCTGAAGGGCGAAAACCAGCAGCAGAAACCAGGCTCCACTCGTCTGGACAAGGTCTGAGAGTGTTACCCAGAGGCAAGGAGGTGCTGGGGCAGGCACCCCGCCCGGAGGCGGGCCTAGGACGGGGACTGGTGGGATCCCTTCCTGCCCCCGAGGACACCGCTGTACAGACTGTGAGAGGTCCTCCCCTGGGCGTGGCTGTCTCTCAGCTGTCTTTCTCCTTCAACAGCCTGCAGGCTGCATTCGGGAAGAGCGCAGGTCTGTCTTGCTCACTGTCTGATTTGCAAGAGTGAGTCCTATGCCTGGGACGTAGCAGTCACTCAATAAACAGTGAATAAATGAAGAAGCGGGCGACTTTCAGAACAAGGGGACCCAGCGCTTAGAGAGCAGCCAACGTGAATGGAAGAACAGGTTGCGTCCAGGTGCAAAGACGGGGAAAAGCCGAGCAGCAGGAGCCGCCCAGAGAAGCCTTCGTGTTTTCCTCAGGATAACGGAGACCGTCGCTCTGGCTCTGGCTCTGGCACCGGAACGTATTATCTGGGGCGTTTTTAATTGTAGACCAAAATCTTTTAACTTATCGCAGATATTCAACCCCTGCAAGCATGAATTCCACAGCAAGCAAGGGCTTTAAAATAGGCGTGTACGATAGACTCCCCATTTTTCCTGCACCCCTACAAGACGATGCGGTGATTCTGGGCCCCTCAGAGCTGGGCGTGGCGGGCTTTTGAGACACCCACCATCGGACCGGGCTTTTGCCTGGAGATTTTTAACTCCAAAGAGGAACGAAAGGGATCTAAAGCAGTGAGGAGGTGGATAGCTCAGTGGAGGATGCTCTTGGAGAGCTAGTGACTATTGATGTTCCGATTCTCTCCCTCCTTGCAGTCCATTTAGTGCAGTGATTATAAAAGCGTGCGTTTTGGAGTCAGACTTGAATTTTTTTTTTTTTTTTTTTTTATCCAAGCTTTGCTGTGTATGACCTTTGTGTCTTCAGGCAAATTGCTTAACCTTTCTGAGCCGCAGTCTCCTGATCGATAAAATGAAGAAAATACTAGTGAGGAGTAAAACATGTGTGAATAATAATACTTTGCAGGTTGCCCAAAGCTTTCATATGCATTACCTGGTTTAATTCACACAATAGCCTTGCCGGATCATTAGGGGGAGGGTTATTGGCCTTTAGATGTAGATGGGGAAGTCGAGGCTCAGAGAAATTCAGGGACTCTCTCCCAGGACTGCAGAGCTGGTCAGGGACAAGGCGAGAACGGCATCGCGGCATGCGTGGCATCGCGGGACGCGCCCAGCTCCCAGCCAGTGCTCCTCCGTGTGGGTAGCCAGGGAACGTCTGAGGTTTGGTGGTGGGGAGAGAGGTTATGGGAACAGCATGTGCAGGTCGGCAGGGAGGGCAGGAAGAGCGCTTCAGGCTCAGCACCAGGCAGGAGCAGCTGACATGGTCCCGGTGGGAAAAGCGTTCTGCGAAGGCTATCAGAACTGTCTGAAAGTGTGCGTTCTTTATTATTACTATTAATAGACTTTGTTTTGTAGAGCAGTTTCAGGTTTCTGGAAGAATTAAGCAGGAAGTACCGAGTTCTCGTATATATGGCCCTTCCACCACAATACAGTTTTTCCTTTTACTAACTTCTTGCATTAGTGCGGTGCATGTGTTACAGTTGATAAACCAATGTTGAGACAGTTTAACTAAGGGTCATCGTTTGCATTAGGGCTCATGCTTGGTGTGGTACATCCTGTGGGTTGTGCAAATGTATAATGACATGTGTCCACCATGGTAGTAACACACAGAGAGGTTTCACTGCCCTGAGAAGTCCCTGTCGGCCAGTCACCAGCCCTCCCTCCCTTTTCCCAAGCCCTAAAGCAAGCTTTTAAATGTACAGATTACAGCCTCCATCTTTACAGTCCTTAATAGCTTACATTTATTCAGTTTTTCAGGCTCCCACAACACAATCCTCTTTTTTCTGTTTTGAGAGAGGGTAAGGTAAGTGCCATAGAGCAGATCGTCAGGAAGCCCAGAGCATCTCCTACTTCCCCACCTGTGGCCTGAGGTCTGAGCATCAGAATTTCTTCTCCTTCAGAGAAGACTGTGGTTCAGAGAACCTACCCGGCCTGGAGTTGTGTATAAACGCCACATAAATTCTGAGGATGTTTAGATTAAGTACTCAGATTCCCCAGTCCAGCTGTCTGGAGTCAAACCCTGGTTCTTAGCATCCTATCTAATAAAAGAGTAATATGCAAATTGACTGTATCTCCACTATACCCACAAGCCATGCCCACCAGCCAATCAGGAGTGAGTATGCAAATTAATCCAACCAAGATGGCTGCAGCCACGGAGAGAACAGGAGGCTTGGGTTTCCCTGGCAATGGAGGAAGCCAAGCTTTCCACCTGCCCTGGCGGGCCCAGGCCTTCACTCAAGGCTACAAAGTTTCAATTATAGAAGATAAATAAATCCCAAGTGCCAGGGCCTCTGCTTGGGTCGCGGGGGGGGGGGGGGGGGGGGGAGAGGAGGGGTGCGTGGCCTGCCTGCAAATGACCACAAGCCCCTCGCCCAGACCACCCCATGCCCCAAGGGAACCCCCACCCTGATCCGGAACACCTTTCAGGGCAAACCAGCCGACCCCCACCTGTGCACCAGGCCTCTGTCCTCCTATCTAATAAAAGAGTAATATGCAAATTGACCATCACTCCAACACACAAGATGGCTGCCCCCATGTAGTCAAAGATGACTGCCCCCATATAAACACAAGATGGCCGTCACAAGATGGCCAGCAGGGGAGGGCAATTGGGAGGGACCAGGTCTGCAAGGGAGGGCTGTTGTGGGTGATCAGGCCAGCAGAGGAGGGAAGTTGGGGGTGATCAAGCCTGCAAGGGAGGGCAGTTAGGGGTGACCAGGCCAGCAGAGGAGGGAAGTTGGGGGTGACCAGGCCTGCAGGGGAGGGCAGTTAGGGGTGACCAGGCCTGCAGGGGAGGGCAGTTAGGGGCAAACAGGCTGGCAGGGGAGCAGTTAGGCATCAATCAGGCTGGAAGGGGAGTGGTTAGGGGGTGATCAAGCTGGCAGGCAGAAGTGGTTAAGGACAATCAGGAAGGCAGTCAGGTGAGAAGTTGGGAGCTAGCAGTCCTGGGTTGTGAAAGGGACATCCCTCTAGGGGTCCCAGATTGGAGAGGGTGAAGGTTGGGCTGAGGGACACATACCCCTGTGCATGAATTTCATGCACCGGGCCTCTGGTCTATATTTATAAAAGCCTAAGCAACTATTCAACCATTCGACCATTCAATTGGTAGCTATGACATGCACTGACCACCAGGGGGCAGACACTCTGACCAGTAGGTTAGCTCGCTGCTGGGGTCCACCCGATCAGGACTAGGCAAGATGGAGCCGGACATGCCCTGGACAAATCTGTGCACTGGGCCTCTAGTTTATGTGATAAGCAATTACATAACTCTTTCTTAGCCTCAGTTTCTCCATATGTTAAGCAGAAATAATATTACCCTCTTCATGGTGTCGTGATGAAGATGAAGGATAAATGTTACCGTTGCTGCTTCTGCTCCATCTGTGAGGATTAATTGGCTCAGTTTACGACAGCTAATAGACTGAAGCGTCCCCTCCTAGACAAATGCATGCCCAAAGACAAAGGTTACACACAGAGTTCTGGCTCCCAGGCATCCCCAGCTCTAATATGTGTTTCACTTCATCACGCCTTCTCCTCTTGCTTCCAGTGGGGCTGTCCTGTTCTGGTTATGGCTTGTAATAGGCCAGGTACAAGGCCAGTCAGAGATAAAGTAAGTGTGCTTTCCCCACCCCGTTCCCACCCTGGGCCCGTCCTCCTGTCCCCATCAAGGCACAGAAAGTCCCAAAAGAGCCAGGAGTCCTGGGTCCAGTCCCAGCTCTGCCGTTAATTGCTGCCTAGGGGTGGCAGGATGAATAATGCCCCTCCCGAAGGTGTCCACACCCTGATTCCTGGACAGGTGGCCGTGTACCTTGCATGGCAAAAGGGACTTGGCAGATAGGATTAAATCAAAGATCTTGAGCTGGAGGGAGAGATTATCCTGGATTATTCAAGTGGACTCAGTGTAATCTGAAGAAAGAGGCCATGCTGGCCCTGGCTGGTTCGCTCAGTGGTTAGAGTGTTGGCCCACAGACCCAAAGGTCTTGGGTTCAATCCCTGGTCAAGGGCACGTACCTCGGTTGCATACAGAAGGCAACCAATTGACGTGTCTCTCTCACCAATCAATGTTTCTCTCTCTTCCCTCCTCCTCCCTCTCCTCTACTCTCTCCTTGGGTGAGAAAGAGGACGTGCTGGAAGCCAGGGGAGAAAAGGCCACAGGCTGCAGAGAATTAGGACAGAACCTCTCCTGGAAAGGCAGGGAGAGAGATGCTCCCCAAGAGCTCCCAACAGAGCACAGCCCTGCCCACACCTTGGCTTGAGCCTGGGGAGACTGACCTAGGACCTGGGGCCTCCAGACCGCTAAGAAAGTACATTCTCATTGTTGTAAAGCCACTACATTTGTGGTGCTTGTTACAGCAGCAATAAGAACCAGGTACCAATACTGCCCTCAGGCTGCCACTTAACCTCACGGTCCTCATTTCTTCATGTTAAAATAAGTCACTGACATGTGGTGATCAGTGGATTTCAGTTTGTATTCTGAGAAACTCCAGTACTTCAAGAACCCACAAGTGAAAAGTTACTTTTCAATCACCATCAAGTCTTAAATAGCCTCTGTCGGGCAGTAGGGCTCACCTTGAGATTTTGTGTAGCAAAGAGTCCTATTTAAACAAACAAACGATCTCAGAACATCACTGGGATAGGCAGCTAATCTGTCAGGTCCCTGGGCATTTGTAAAGTGTGATAACTCCTTGAGACCATCTCCCATCAGGGAGGAGCTAGGCTTTGTCGTTGAGACAAACTCAGCAGCAGAATCAAGAGGCCAAGGCCAGATGGGGGATGGCAGAGAAGAGGGTGAGGATAACCCCAGGCCCCCACTCCTCAACCGAGGTTGAGGATCTAGACTGGACTGACCTTCAGAGGAAAGGAAAAGAGAGCTTTGGATGTCGGCTGGGAGCTATTTTCTGAAAGGGAGCTGAGGGCCTCTGAAATCTTTCGGGCATCCTTGGGCCTTAGGCATTTCTGCAGCAGGTCTGAGTTCCGCCAGCGTTTCTGCACGGCCTCCCTGCTCCCTGCCCCAGATAAACACTTTGCCTCTCGGACATGGCTGGCTCGGGAAGGATTCAGCGGGGGAAGGCTTGGTCAGCCACAGGGCTCAGGACATGTCCATAGGTGAGTCAAGAAGTCCTGCGTGCAGGCTGCGGGGTTCGCAAAGCCTGAGATCTCAGCTGCGCCCCTCTCAGGGTGGGGGCGGGTCTGTTATTGGAGCACCTCCTATCAGAACTGACAAATCCATGCGCACCGCGCCGCCACCCCAGAGCGAAGCATGTGGGCGTGTGCCACAGCGTTCAGCTCTGTAAATGGACAGACAGCGTGTAACAGCCTGTCCATGTAGAACCGCAGCTCTTGGCCATTATTAACGTTCTCCTTTAAAGCTCTCTCTAACCCAGGGGTCCTCAAACTACGGCCCGCGCGGGCCACATGCGGCCCGCCGAGGACATTTATCAGGCCCGCTGGGTGTTTTTGCCGCTGCTGCCTGTCCTGCTTAGCAGCCGACTCGTCCCGGGCCTGCAGTGCGCATGTGTGGAATGTTTTTTTCTTTAAACTATAGTCCGGCCCTCCAGTGGTCTGAGGGACAGTGAACTGGCCCCTGTTTAAAAAGTTTGAGGACCCTTGCTCTAACCCGTCCCCAGGCACAAGCAGGTGACCCGAAGTTACTTCTAAAGGCCACGAGCCGTTCTCGGGTTCTGTGTCTGCCAGGACCACTCCCTAGCCAGAAAAAATAAGTCCCCACCGGTAAGGTTTGGTTTCCACGGCACATGGCACACGGTTCTGAGTGTTACACCTAACTAGCATTTCACTATGGACGTTTGCACTTTTTTTCCTGCTCTTAGAGGAAGCACCATTTCCAGGCTCAGCATCTTAACCTCTAAGCTCCCTCTAAAGTCCATAATGTAACCTGAATTGCTCCTATCTATCCCCCATCCCTCACCCCCACAAAGAATCAGCAGGGACTGTCTCAAGAAAGGAATAGCAGCCTCAAGCAGACAGACACTCGTTCTTCTCCGTAGATGAAAAGATCTTACAGAGCCCGGACCATGTGCCAGCCACAGTTCTTATTCATTCCGACCTATCATCTCATTTAATCCTCACGGCGGCAAGTTTGCAGCTGCTAAACCCAAGGCACGGAGCTGTGAAGTGCTTCGCCCAGGGTCACAGGCTAATCGGGCAGAGCGGGGATTTGAACCCAGAGAGGCGAAATCTAGAACCTGTAACCACCATGCAATGCCGCCTAAACTTAGAAAAGCATTTAATGAAAACCAAAAACCATGGACAAAATCCCACCTCCAGACAAGTTCTAAAATTTCCTCTTTCCAGGGGGTTTCAAAAATCAGCAAATTTTACTTGAAACATCTGGACTTCCCGCTTCCCTGGGAAAATCAGTGGTGTTTACCGCCCCCCCCCCCCCCCAAGCGCTCGACCCTGTGTGGCAACCACAGAGCGGAGCTGAGCTGCCTGCTCCTCTCCGATGTGGCGAGTGCTCTCCGGTCCCCGCAGGCCTGCCTCTCCGGTCCTTCCAGCTCCAGAGAGTCCTGTGGCCTCGCAGAGCACCTGAAAGGAAGCCTGCCCCAGAGAGAGCCCTGACTCCAGCACAGCAGCTGCGGCTTCTTCCTGTGCTTTGCTGCGCGGGTACCCTGCTTCCTCCCTGAGCCTTCGTTCCCTTTTCAGGAAAATGAGCCTGATTGACCATTAACGAAGCCATAAATTTTCATGGAAGCGTTAAATGAGATGACGAGTGGAAAGGACTGAAGATGGAGTGTGTCACAAAGTAGCTGCTCAATAAATATTAATATCCTGCACCCCATCCTATCACATCCTCTCACCGTCATTGGCGCAGAGGTTAGCGCACACTGACTCTGCTGGCGTATGGGACTGCGGGAGAGGAGCGGGGCTTGGAGGCCTTGCTGGGTTGTCTGGGGGATCCTCTCTGATCCAGTATATTGCAGGTAACCCCTTCCATAAGGGACTGTAAACGCATATACTGCAAGTCGACAAATGAGAGTTGGACTCCGTCCGAGTCCTGTTCGCAAGTATCAGAAAGTGGTGAGAGCCATGGCTAAAGGGACCGGCCGTGCTGCCGGCTCCAGCAGATGCACGGAGGCCCAGCTTTCACAACTGTTTTTTCATGTTTCTAAAAGAAGCACGTTTAGAGTTCTGTGTAAAATCATCTGACTTTGAAACGTTGGCATCTAGCGCACCATCTTTTTTAAACACTGAGTATCCACACGGTGCCGGCTAAATCACACCACCTCTGGGGCAGGTTCAACAGCGGGCCCCAACATGGATGCTGCCTCCTGCTCCCCGGGGAGAACCTGGCGCGGGAACGGAAGAGAATGGAAGGTGTTGGTGGGTTTCCCGAAGCTCCATGTGTCAGTCATCTGATCCTTGCTAGTGTGCTGGAAGGCTGCTGATGATTCGCCTTAAACCAACTGAACGCCACTGTCTCCAAAGGCCCCGAAAGAGTGGCTCTTGGTAGCAGTCAGGATGGCTGGAGAGGGGCCGTCTGGGGACAGACACACCTGAAAGTGCCTTGCATGGGTCATGGCTAATTGTGCTAAGCAGAGCGCTGACCCTGCACTTGAACTTCCATTTCAGTTACATCCCCTAGTGTTTTGAGGCCAAATACTCTGTCAGGAACTGGGTTTGCAGCATCAGGATATGGCCCGGCCTATTCTGGGAGTGGGTGACTTTGCCATGCTTCTTTCAAAGTCACAGCCCAGCGGCCATCATCACTGGAGTGTCCCGAAGCCTCCACATCCCAAGGGGCGGACACGTTCTTTACCTCGGCTCACGGTTATTCATTGAGACTGATAGAGCTGCACGTGGCCAGTGTGTCTCCGCTTTGGCCAGCATCCGGAGCTCACAAGTCCCACAGCCCCCTTCCTTCCTCTCTGCCTGGCCCTCCCGAGAAGTCCCCTCCACGTGCTTTTTAAAGTAATCCTTGTAAAAGTGATCATCGCGTTGTTTCCTCGTGGCGAGGGCAGTGTTTCCCAGACGGGATTTGAAGACCACCTGCTTCTCAGTCTCCCGGGCTTCATTAAGCACACAAGCCCTGCATCCTGTCAGTGACTGCACCAGTCTTAATTTCCTGTCGAGGAGCAGGGCTTGGCACTTTTAACTCGATCCTCGGCCCATTCTGTACCCTTGGGGGACCCCTGGCAGGCGGAATCAGGACTTGGCGTTGAATGAGGGGCATCTGGCTTGAGCAAGTTGCTAATTTCTCCAAGCTTGGCTGTTTTCATGGAAACTAAAGGTAGTACCTACGTTGGGAAATGTTTGTAGAGCAGTTAGCATGGAGCACTTCCAGTGTTCGTTCTTATTATTATTTCATTTAATTGTGATACCAGCCCAGTGGAATAAGTGGAATTAGCTGTCCTTTAAAGGTAAGAAAGTTAGACTCAGCAAAGCTAGTTTGCCAAGACCACACAGCAGAGCCGAAATTTGAACCAGCATTAATCTGACCCAAACTGTTAACTATTCTTAAAACAATAGTAGGAAATGTATCTGGAATTGCAAGGAGAGTTGGGGGCCTGGAGGATTAAAGAAACCTGGCCCTGTGTGCCAAGCAAGGGCCTCCGAGCCACGCAGGCTGTGGCTGGGTCTCCCGCAGGCTCCCTCTGTGCCTGCGTTGCTCTTAATTTGTCAGCTCCTCAGAACGCGGGCAGCGGCCCGGAGAAGAGGAGGCCTCCCGGGGAGGAAGGCCTGAGCACAAGGCTTCCCTTTCAGTTACTTTGGGGCTTTTGTTCCTCCGGACAGTGGAGGGTGGAGGGCCTCTGGTTTTCCTTGGAACCTTTCTGGGGTGCCTCCCTGTGCGCGCTCTGCGCGCTGTGCTTGGCCCTGGCCCAGCTTTCAGTTTGTGCTGACTCCGCTGTCCCCGGCAGGGCGGTGAGAGGGTCGCCATGGGGGCGAGGCTAGTTGAACCCACACTCTTGTAGGGAGAGAGAAAAGGGCGTCGTAAAAAGGAGAGGCCGGTACTCCCCGTGCTTCCTCAGACTTGCTGATTCCGCCAGCTGCTCCACCTGCCGCTGGGCTGGGCAGCAAGGTGACGCCCCCTCCTGTCTATTAGGAATGAAAACACAGTTTCACACAAGGAATTAAATGTGAAGGATTTAGCCAACATATCATTAAGATTTCTAAAAATCAGATTTTCAGACCAGATGTTCCCCATTTATTAAAAACATAAAATAAAAGGTACATTTTAAAATGTGAATATATATGTATATTTGCATGGAAAATAAAGTCTGAAGGACAAGAACCAAGATGCTAACCAAGATTAACTGGTAGGAATTTAGGTGATTTACATTTTTTATAATTTTGTCGAGGTATACTCTACCTACCATGAAACATGCCCATGTTAACTATATAGTTGAGTGCATTTGAAAGCATGTAGTCATGTAATCCCACCCCAAGCCTCGACCCAGGCACCCCAGTCTGCTCTGTCACTGTGTGTTGCCTGTGGACCTGGTTCATATATAGGGTCTCATACAGCATGTTGTCTTATGTTATCTCGCTTCTTTCCCTCGGCATGATATTGTGAAATGCATCTTAGTTTGCATTGTCTGTCGGTAGTTTGTTCTCTCTGACTGTATGGACACAGTGCAATGTCTTCCCTGCTGATAGGCATTTGGGTTGTTTCCAAATTCTTATTATCCTATATAATAAAAATGTAATATGCTGAGTGTCCAACCAATTGGTCGACCACTCGACCCGTCGTTGTGACACACACTGACCACCAGGGGCCAGACGCTCCAACCGGTAGATTAGCTTGCTGCTGGGGTCCGGCTGATCGGGACGGGGTGAGAAGGCCAGACACTCCCTGGAGCCCTCGTACGGTCCCTCCCCACTCAGCCGGCCACCACAGGCCCCATCAGGACTGGGCAAGACAGCCCCGATGGGCCTGGATTGCCGGCCAGGCTGAGGGACCCCACCCGTGCACGAATTCATGCTCCAGACCTCTAGTTGTGGACAAAATTGCTATGGACATTCACTTAGGTTTTCATTTGTCTTGGGTAAATACCTAAGAGCAGTTTTTCTTTATTTTCTTTAGTTTACCTGTTTTCCAATATTTCTACAGTGAACACATATTACTTGATGACCACAAATACCAGAGTCAGGAGAACCTGTCCCATCGCCCGTTGTTTTAGGAAGCCGACAGGAGTCGGGAAGAAAGCCTTCCTCAGTGGACTGGCCTTGGCCATCCTGGTTCCAGACAGTGCACCAACCTTCCCCACCTGAAATTTAGATGTGATTACAGAGATTTCTTCTCCTGGGTGCTGGGGAAGAGTGGAGAGGACACTGACTTGGCAGCGATGTGGGGCATATCTTACACTGGCAACGGGGATGTCACTTTGTATAGCACCCTTATCAAGCAACCTGGCCACAGCTATCAACGGTGAAAATACACACACTCCTCAATCCAGCCATTGACTTTCATGAATTTATAGTACTTTAAAGATAAACTTATACAAACCCAAAAGATGTATGGGTAGGCGTCATTGTGGAGAAATGTCTTGGGAGCCACCTGATGCCCGTCACAGGACACTGGTTAGCTGAACCGTGGCATGTCCCCGACGGGGCTCTTGTAGAGCAGTTCCAACAGAGACAGGCCGTTATATGTGACACAGGACGGCATCCGAAGCTGGTAAATGAGGAAACGGTGCCGTTTCTTACCATGTTTGCTTTTAAAACAATATGCCTGTAGATGTCCTCACATCCTTTAAACATGTGAAATGCCCTGGCTGGTTTGGCTCAGTGGATAGAGCGTCAGCCTATGGACCAAAGGGTCCCAAGTCCGATTCCGGTCAAGGGCACATGCCTGGGTTGTGGGCTCGGTCCAACATGCAGGAGACAGCCGATTGGTGATTCCCTCTCATCATCGATGTTTCTATCTCTCTCTTCCTCTCCCTTCCTCTCTGAAATCAATAAAAATATATATATTTTTAAAAAGGAGATACATATGTGAAATATGTGTGGACAAATGTACAGATAACGCTAATGATTGCTGCTGGGAAGCAAAGTTCAGAACTGGGGCAGTTCTGCCTGGGGCATAGGGCACTGCTTCTCACGCTCCTCTCAGAGGCTCTCTGAGCTTTCCTTCCTCATGTCCTTGCCTTCACATCTCAAAAATGTGGGAGTTAGAGAAACCTACCTGATCTCAGCCCAGTTTCACTTCCTTCCCACGGACAAAATCCCAGAGTGGGCCTCTTCCTGAGCAAGAACTCCCAGGACTCATGACCAGCGTGCCCCGGGCCACCTGTCTCTGTCACAGTTGACCCTGCGTAACTGGAAACTGTGATCATTGCCATTTGCATAAGTACAACCACATTGACCCACGGGCCACCTGACAGTTTTGAATGAGGGGAATTTTCTGTATTCCTCGGGTCTCTCTGATCGTGGCCTTGACCGGCCCTGAGATATCTTTCAACAGTCAATCCCCAGCAGCCAACCCCACGACCTTTGGAAAATGAATTTGCCTGCCATGGGGCCATCCCCGTCCTCTGGCCCAAGTGAAATGTCAATTAGATCACTGGCTGCATATGGCTTTTGTTTACCTAAGCATATTCAGCTCACAAGCCTGCAAATGTTTGCTTGCTTCTTTCTAAAAAAAAAAGATCCCACACCCAGATTCCTACTGTGCTCCTGGCTCTGCGTGGTCGCTGAAAGGAGCCAGTGCGTTGGTTCACTGGGGAGACACACATATTGAGTCATCATTTAGTTGTCAGGCAAATCCAACTTCATGGTGTTGTAAACAGACCGCATCTATTGTGGCTCTGTGAACACTTGCCCACTTGCTGTATGGCTGTCTCCTGCAAGGTCTTTTTCTCCTCCTTCACTCCCAGCTCCCCAGACAACAAGGAAGAGAAAACCCCAGCGTTCTGTAGAGGATCTTGAGCAGTTACAGACGCGAGAAATGAATGCGGAGGAGGGCGCGAGGCGCGGTTTGCCGCTCTGTTGACTAATGAGTTTGCTGACCACTGCCCTAGAACAATACAGGGAGAAGAATGCCAGGCCAGAAAAACCTCAGTGAATTGACTCCGCTTCTGAAGTTTTCAGTGCTGGAACTTTAAGACATTTCACAGGGTTGAAACAAAAAGGGGTTTCCCAAAAGCTTCTTAAGTCCCGCCAGTTCCTTTGGCTCTGCCTTTTACTGCCCAGGCCTTAAATCCAGCAAGGGATTCCTTTGACCCTGTCAGCCCTGGGTATGTTCTCCAGCTACAGGGAAACACACAGACCACAAAGCCAGGATTCTCAATGGTACCTCTGCTTTGTCCTCTCTTGTTCTCTTTCTAAAGAGAAGACCACTCTCTCCCAGCTACATGTCCCTTGGCCGTTGAGATGTGCTTGCTGCTCGCTGCCACTAGCCAACAGCAGATTTTAGAAGGGGTTTATCTTTGCCTTGAACACAGAAAGCCCCAGGCCCCCCAACCAGAGGTCCCTGCTTTGACTTTTGAGGTTCTTCCTTACTGTGTGTCTCTGAAGTTGAACGGTTTGAATCAGCCCCTGCTGGGTCCTCCTCACACGTCGCAGGCCATTGCGAACCGAAGGCTGGTCCATCCTCAAACTGCCTCACCGACGGCTCCGGCGCAGTGTGGGAGCCCCCTGTAGCCAGCACAATTGGATTGTGGGTGTGCACATTTTCTCAGCTGGATTGTCAGTCACAGGAGGCGAGCCTGCTCAGTAGACTATCAATCCAAGCCCTTTTTCTGGAATCAGCTCCTGAAGGCAATTCGATTTCCTAAAATGGATTCCTTTCTCTGCCCATTTGCTACTGAGACAAGTCTGAGCTGTGCTTTTATAATAAGTGGTTTGGCCGGCATGCAATCCCTCTACTGCTGCCAGCCTCCGGGCCTGTTGAATGGAGGACTTGGAATTCGAGTCAGACTTAACCAAGCTCAGGAGGACCTGAAGGAAGGAAAACCCACACCTCTTTTTTTTTTTTAATGTGGCAATTAAACTTTTCCAGAATCATTCAGACAGTGGGCAGGAGTCGTGACCAAGACCTGGGTCCCTTTGGCCTGTGCCTGGGGCTTCATTGATAAAGGTGACTGAGTGATAGCACAAGGAGGTGGGGGCCATTGAAGGGAAAGTTCCCTGTTACCCAAGTTCTCCTAGAAAGGAGAGGCAGACTATGCTGTGGGGACCACACAGGGAGCAGCAGTTCGGAGGCAGAAGCAAGAGCCAGGAGAGCAGAGGCAACGGCCTTGATTGAGGATTCCTTGAGGAAAGCAAGGCAGGACGGGGTAAACTGTCAGGGATTGGCCTGTTTGAATAATCCCACTGGGCCTTGGGGTTTAGCAGCCTTGCCTTGCGCCCTAAGGCCTGGCCCTGGGGTGACGTAGGGGAGGGGAATAATTGCTTGGTGCCTGCCAGTTAGATAAAGGTAGTGGTTGGGGTATGGACTCAGGGTTGGTTGGCTTGTACTAGTATGTGAAAGGCAGGATCACTGTCTCTAGGAATTAACTGGCTCTGGGAGGGGCAGTCTCTCTCCACTCAGCAAGCCCCACCCCACCCCCACCCCCAAGATGTAAAACTCTCAGAAAATTAAATACTTAAAACATGATGTTATACCCCTAAACTCCTGGGACTCCTCTATTGCTACCTCCTCACCAAAAGGGATTGAAAGAACCAAGTATCCCTGAATTCTAGTGGCATTTCAGATTTGACAAATATAATTCAATCTCATTTACTGTCTTATTTTTTCCACTGGTGTATCACACATTATCACACTGTTCCTATCACACTGGCATGTCACACTGTTCTCTCTCCAAACAGTATGGCCTAAGGCAGTGGTCGGCACACTCATTAGTCAACAGAGTGGCAAACCGCAGCTCGCAAGCCGCAGTTTGCCAACCACTGGCCTAAGGGATTCGTGATCAAGTCCTGACCGCTCCGCCAAATGCTAGCTTAGGGTTTTAAGTAGCTCTTCCTCTCTCTAGACCTCCCTTTCCTGTTAAAAATGATAGACTTGGACCTGGTGATCTCTCAGATTGCTCCCAATACTCACATTCTATGGCTTCACAGTTACAATCACCCAGAGAGGACCGAAGGCCATTGTAGGTGACACTGTTAATGACCTGAGAGCAGTGATGCTCTGAAGTTAGGTGAATGGAGAGGTTGGTAGGCAGGTGGATGTTTCCCAAGAAACCTCAGCGGTACACTTTGCCATTAGGGCTCCGAAAATAAGTCCAAGGAAGATAGCTCATTAGGACCGCAAGACTTGGCCAGCTCATCCCCCTCTTCCACCGCTCACTTTCTTCCCCTGCTCTAAAACAAAATGGTCCTCTTCCTCTACACACACACGCCTCCCTAGATTTTTTTCCCCCCTTAATATCTAAGATGCATAAAATAGCAAATGCTGTCAGATCTCAAGTTGGGCAAATACAGAGACAGCCTTTTCAGTCTCGTTGAAAAGCAGTTGTCAGAAATATGCCATTCATTCAGGGTCTCTAAGTGCTCTGTCAAGCTTTAACTTGATTAAAATTGAAAACCACGTTGCCTGTAAACCAAATGCGAAATCGAAATCTCTTTACTTGCTCTTACATTCTGAAGCCCAGACTTATGGATTACCCTCAGTTTAATTTATGCCATCTTTGTGCCATACATTAATTTTGAATATATTTGTTGAAAATTTCCTGTAGCTTGCATTTATGGTTGTCAAAGGGGCTTTTATCTTGAAAAAAATGGCGCTGGTTTTAATTACAATTCTGAATAGCTCCATAACCATCTTGAACCCTGGATTTACATCATCTTTATGACAGGCGCGCAATTCCCGCTTTATTGATTTTGCCATTTGCTTCATTACAGTTAATGCAAACCTTTTGTACAGACACAATTCTGGGGGCTGTGCTCTTCTTGGAGGGGTTCGTACAAACGCCACGACGGAAATGGACCCCACGCTTCCACCGCGGTGCTGACCGAAGGGAAATCAGCTCAGGAATCAGTTCCACGGTGGCTATCCATCACGCACAAAGGAAATGTTAGCTCTGCCTGTCCAGCCCTTCCCCCGCTCCGATGGGCTCCGACTTCTCAGTGTTGAGGCCCTGTGAGGTGGCATTGCTCGCTGGAGTTTGCCCCACCCCAGGCCTCATTGGCGCTCTGTTGAGAGAATACGCCATGCCGTGGTCACCCCCTTTTACATTTCACATGCGAATCCTGCGCCCCCCTTCCCGGGGCTGGCCAAGGACAAGGGACCTCAGTGTATTGTGATGAAGCGTTTTGTATATACGCTGAGCCCGATCCTCCAATGTGCGTGCCCGCAAAAGGATGTGAGGGACTGGGATGGGAAACTGAACCTTGGGTGGCACATTTGAAAGGAATTTTTTTAAGGAAAAAAGATAGAATTAGGGAACTTGAGGACGTGTAAGAAGGCACATCCGTTCCTGCCCACCGGGCCCAGGCTGCAGAAGGCCAGCCGCCACCGCCAAGGGAGCGGGCACCTGCGGGGGACGCTGCTCCCCGGACTGTGTGCGTGAGGCCGGGACACTCGCTGGGCGAAGTGTGGGTGGCGGAGAAAACAGCACTTTTGACCTGGAAATGAGCACGTGCCCTCAGGTCCACCTTCAGAGGCCCTCGCTCTTCCCACCCCGGGCTGTGAGGAGGCTGGCCTCTGGCTGGGATGTGCAAGTGCGGAGGTCATTTCGGAAGGGGGCGAGGGGCCATTTCTAAGGTGCTTGAGTGGCGAATCTCAGAAAGTTCTAGAAGGTTTCTCTGCCCAGCACCTCCCAGGTACCCCTCGGCGGCTCTCTCGACAGCCATGTGCTTGGTCGGTGTCACCTTAGCTTTCTGAGGCCACAGTAAAACTGCCTTTTCTCAGAAGTCGTCTCCATGCCTAAGGTGCTGTTTCTGACCAGGAAGCGGAGACATCTCAAGGAGACGAGGCAGAGGGGGCCACAGCAGCCCGACCCCCCACTTCTCACCCTGGAGAGGCGGGGCTGTCTGCCTGGGAAATGCTGCACGAAGCCCTACCTGCAGGCGCAGGAGGCTGCTGAGCGCGGCACCGCTCCGTGCAGCAGTCTGGCGGAAGCCAGCACTGTTCCTACCGGATTTTTTTAACCTGCTGTGCAAACCTCCAGTGCATCAGAGCAGCCCCATCCTGACTGTTCTCAGCCGGGGAAGCTCACATTTGCATGCTCAACACGCTGCATTAAAAAGAAAACCCTTCTCAACACGCTGCGTTAAAAATGAAACCTGTCTCCTCGGGTGGCACCTGTAACAAAATGGGAGAATGCTCCCCAGCGGGCTGGGGGCAGATTAACACTCTACGTGGCAGCTGGGAGGTGGGGGTGGGGGGGAGGGCAGGGGGGAAGAAGTCACCGACCTCACACCTTTGTGGGACTGATAGGGAAATGTTAGTCCAGAGCTGCTAGGTCCCAACCCAGCAAGGTCAAAGATTCTTGTCCTTTTCCCACCAACCCGCAGGCTCTTAGGGAAAACGCCACTGCTGACAAACGAGGCAGAGAATCGCCCGGTGCTTTCTCCCCCGCGCGGTGCTTATCCTCGGCTCTGAAGGGTGAGCCGTGTCCTGATTTCCCTTTTCCGGAATCAGGGGAGGAATTAGAAGCTGACTTCAGGCTGGATGCAGCCAGTAAAGTGCAGCCGCCACAATAGGACGCCAGACACAGTCGCTCCAGACCTGCTTGTCGCCGGAACTGGCCTTGCACCAGGTGGGGGCTGCTCAGGGGGACCCCTCTGGCTTCCAGCCCTTCCTCTCCTTGGTTCCTCTGGCCTCTTCCATACTGTCCAACTTTTTTGGATTTATTCAGCTCAGTGAGACCAATATGACTGCTGCAAATTGTCCTGTGAGAAGCGGGAGATAAACTGTAGGGAAAATGACCCCACCATCACCACCATTTTCACCTGGCCCTTCCCAGAAGCCTCGCCCAGGCCTCCCATCGCCCAGCCCAGAGGCCAGGCCGGGGTCCTTTCTGGTCAGAAACCGTCTCTCAGGCCTCCTTGCTAGCCTTCTCAGAGAGGGAAGCCAGACAACTATCCAGAGGAAAGCGGAAAAGAAAGAAAAGAAGTAGCTTCTGAAATGCAAATATAATCTGCCGAGGTATCTGTGTACTCACAGAGAGGAGCGAGCAGCGGAGTAGAAAATACAAAAGATTTATCGGGATGATCACTTAGTAAGTTATAGCCTTATAGACTGTCTAATCAGTGGGGTGTACACCTGAAACTAATAGGAGATTGTACGTCAGCTGTCACTGAAAAATAAAAGATAATTTAAACATGTTTTAAAAAGTGGATAATCCCACAACATTGTATATTTGGGAATCGAGCAGGCGATTTTTCCCCTTCCATCTAGTTTTACTACCCTCAGTCTCTTTGCTTAAACCAATTTTATTTTTTCCTGAGTGTGGAGTGATTCGTAGTTTCCCCAAAACAAGCAAGGATAGTTTACAACTTGCTATAAATAATCCCCAAACGTGGGTACGCTAATCCCCTATGTTTCTCTCCCTCGTTCCCATTGCTCTTCATCTGACGGCTGAGCTTGCCGCCTGAGGTGCGAGTGGAGATCGGGCCCAGCTCCCCTGCCTGTCTCTGCAATGTCGCCGGGAAGTCCCCATCACACGGCGACTCTCTCACAAAGGTCTTCCCTGTCACAGAGAGAGTGGCTCCTCTGTTATCCTTTAGGTACAATTTACATAACAGAATTCGGCATGTGAAAGGATCCAGTTCAGTGGCACTCAGTATATTCCCAATGTTGTGCAGCCATCACTTTTATCTAGAACATTCCATCCCTCCCCCAAAGGAAACCCCCTTTTATGTCTGGCCCATTCACTTAGCGCCATGTTTTCAAGGCCCATCCATGTTGTAGCATGTGTCAGTATTACACCCGTTTTTGTGACTGAGTAATATGAGGTATAGACCACAGTGTGTTCAGCCATTCGTCTGCTGATGGACATCTGGGTTGTCTCTGCCTTTTGGCACGTGTGGGGCAGGTGTGGCCCTGAGCAGACGATCCTGCCCCTGCCCTCCTGCTGCGGCAGAGCTGAGGCGGCCGTCCACTGTTCACCAGAAGTAATAGTACCGGGCAGGAGGCGGCTTTCTGAGGGTCTCAGCTCTGCCCTGAGCGGGTGGGGCACAGTCCCAGGCTGCCCACATGCGGGGTTTCCATGTGCCTTTTCTCCGCAGTGAATCACTGGGATGTCCCCCTGATCCCGAGCTTACAGGGCACATTGTAATTGGCTTCTGCTACCAGAAAGATGCCTTTGAGTGACACCATGCTAATGGCCGCTGACCCCGCACATCCCAGTGCACGACCTGGTTCGTGCGCCCAGTTGTCTCTGGACCCCTGGCCTGTGTCACCTGGGGAAGGCCCTGCCCGGAAGGACTGTTGGCCCCTTGCCTGGAGCTCAGGGAGCCGTTTCCCGGGTGTGCCTCTCCCCTGCTCAGGAAAGCACTGTGCTGTCCAGCCTGGTCAGGAGGCACCCTCCACGTCCAGGAGGTGATAGTCACCTCCTTAGGGTGGGGGGTAGGTGCCTGCCTATCGTCCCAGCAACTGAAACTAAATCAGCCAGCTCCCCCCCCCCCCGCCGGCCCCCGTGATCCTGGGAAAGTCAAGTGTCCTGGGCACCCCAGGGAACCTAATGGAGAGACATAGGGGATGTGAGGGGACACCATGGAGTATACCGCCCTCAGCCACCATCTCCTGGGTAAGACCCGGACTCTTCTCACAAACTTCTTCCCAACCTAAGGTAACTCAGACCGCAACACAGCCGTATTATGGTTTCCCTGTCTCTGCACTCGGAAAGTCAGAGGCAGGCAGGGTGACATGGTGGGGAGCCCGAGCCCTCGGGTGAGGAACACAGTTCGGACCTGACTTTCCGATGCATTCGCTGGGTTCTCCCTCTGCACAGCCTCTCGGAACCCCGGCTTCCTCATTTGTTTTAAACCCGTGCTACAGCTGTGAAACGCGCGCTTCATTGGAGGGATGGCGAAAGGGGCCAGGAGGGCTGGGAGAGAGGAGTTCATTTTGCCTGAGTTCGTGCAGGAAGGAGTCCCCAAATGGAGGAGGGCAGGTCGGCCGGCGTAAGAGAGGCGTGAAACGCGCAGGTCCTCGGCAGGGGTAGTCACAGATTGCGTGGAGGGGCGAGGCGCAGCGCCATGCTGAGCAGGCCGGGCCCCTTCCAGAGGAGCAGCATCGCCTGTGGTCATTGTGCGCGTGACAGACCCGGGGTCAGAGGTGGAACTCCCAATGCCTCACCTGCCTGTTTCGTGAAGTAGGGATTGTGCTGTTGTGAGCCCCAACCGAGAGAGGGATGCAGACACTCAGCTCAGAATTTGATGACCTACAAATGGTAAATAGATACTATGTGCAGTTATTCCTGTGATTGTGTAGGGAGCCACTGAAGGCTTCTATGCAGATCTGGGGAATGCTGAGATTAAGAAATTATACACCGCCTGGCCAGTGTGGTTCAGTGGTTAGAGCATCGACCCATGAACCAGGAGGTCACGGTTGGACTCCTGGTCGGGGGACATGCTCAGGTTGCAGGCTTGATCCCCAGTGTGGGGCGTGCAGGGACAGCTGATCAATGATTCTCTCTCATTTAATGTTTCTATCTCTCTCTCCCTCTCCCTTCCTCTCTGAAATCAATAAAAATATATTCTTTAAAAAGAAATTATACACTATAGTCGATGGTACGGCACTTGACTATTTTAGGTGCTCAGTACATTGCATGATTGGTTATTAATTAAAAATGACCACCAAGAAATGGGGCTAAATTCTGTGATTACTCTCTGTGGTTCTCGCCTTTGGGAATTGTGAATATGGACCCATGGACTTCCTTCTCGCAGTAAGAGGAAAACCTGTATTTGTGTAGGTTTTACATGGCTTCTCACATTTCAGTCTCGTATTAACTGGAGACGTACAAAATGCATGTGTGCAGGAACTGCTGCCCTCGGCTCGGAAAGCATATACTGAATTTCTCAATAACGGCTTCTTTGGTCTGGGACAGAAAAAGAGGGGATAAAGGGATAGTCTCAAATCCCAGAAAGACCTAAGTGAGATGAACAGGAACTTTTTCTTGAGAATCTCATCAGGAATTGACCTCTGGCCACATAGCTTCAGAGCTGAAAGAGGCTTCAGAGATTATATAAGATGAAGTCCTGTGTTTAATACTATTTATTTCAAAGCAAAGACAAGTAAACCTTGCCACAAGCACCTTTTCAGAGTGCATACGTTTCATTACTTTCATACTCAAGACGTCCTTCTGGGCGAAGTGTTATTCTCCCCATTGTATAGGTGAAGAAACCGAGATGTGGGGGCATGGATGGTGGTCTCAGTCCCTTCAGGCTGCTGTAACAAAACACCACACACTGGCTAGCTTATACGTGGCAAAAATTTCTTTCTCGTGGTTCTGGAGTCTGGAAAGTCCAAGATCAAGGCACTGGCAGATTTGTTGTCTGCCGAGGGCTCACTCCCTAGTGCTGTATTTTCACTGTAATGGCAGGTTGGTGAGGGGCCCGTTTTCTCAGGGCACAAACCCTGCCTTCCTGAAGGACTCTGCCTTCATGACCTAGTTACCTCCCAAGGTGCCACCTTCGAATACAATCACCTTGGAGAACAGGTTCCAACATATTAATTTTGGAGGGGAATACAAACATTCTGCCCCTGCCCTCTCCCCCAGAATTCATGTTCTCCTCACGTGCAAATACATTCGCTCCATCCCAGTAGATCCCAGCTCATTCCAGCATCAATCTAGAAGTCTAAAGTCCAAAGTGGTGCCTCAATCTCCTCTCAGTCGGGTACGGACTAGATTCAGGGTGCATTCATTCTGAGCAGATTGCTCTCCAACTGTCAGAGCACAATGGTGGGACAGGCGCAGGACAGACACGGCCATTCCAAGAGGGAGACATAGGGAGGGAGGAAGGAGTGACAGGTCCCGAGAGACCCCAAAACCTTAGGGCCCGAGAATGACCCCTGACCTGAGGCTCTGCCCTCTGATCCCAGGGGCAGATATGAATCCCTGTGTTCACATGGCTACGATGTATAGTCTTCCATTTATAAAACGGGTAGCAAATGTTGAGAGCCTCCACAAGGTTAGTATGGGTTGGAAATGTGAGTAAATTCAAGAAAGTCTTCAATTTCTACAGGAGAGAGCCGTGTGACTCTTGTAAAGGGAAGCAGATCTTACATGGTTGAGGAGGCCGTCCCTGCCCACCCACCACCACCACCACACACACACACACACACACACACACACACACACACACGATGCATCCTTTACGCACTGTCAGGGAGACCTGGGACTTCAACCCAGCATCACACCTGCCGTTTCTGATCCTGGGTTTGAACGAAAGCCAGCATCCTGCCTGGGCTCAATGCTGTGTCTGTCCAGGAAGAAATTCTCTGCTCCGGCCATGCTTCCTGGTCATACTCACATGGCTGGAATAGTTTATCTCCAGAGCCCAAAGGGGAAATTTCTGCAACACCCTTGAATGTGAAAACATTTATAAACTCACCATGTTTGTGCTGTTTGCTTTAAAAAAAAAAAAATCCACACACACACATAAAAACAAAGGAATAAAAAACAGAGATGTCAGAGATAGCTTTCAGGCCCATTAACAGAAGCACATTCCATCTTTCCGTGGTCTCTCTCACTCCGCCCCTGTGCCAGGGAGGAGCCCCAGATGGTTATCACTCAAAAGTGTAACCAGGGAAACCAGGAAGCTACCCCAATCGCTATGGAGACAGCCTTTCACTCATTTGGCCTCTTGAGTATTCATGACATCTTCAAGGCCTCCGAGGAAAAGGGGATACTTCTTACAAAGAAATGTTCATTCCCCGTGAGGAAGGTTGAAGATGCACAGAGAAAATTTCAGTGACTTCCCGGGCTCCCACCAGTCTAGTTGTAGGTGTGTCTGCAAAGGGACAGCCGTCTTACAGAGGATGCGGTAGGGAGCCTTTCAGAGCAGACATGACTGAAAGCCAGTTTGAGTTGTTGTAAAGTTTAGGGACACTGACGAAGGAAAGGTGAGAATCTGTTTCCAGTGGAGTCGGCTCTCGGGGTGTGAGGGGCTGATGGGTGCCCCGGGATGGGATTTAGAAGCTTTGATGCTAAAACAGGGACAGTTCCAGGCAAACCTCGGCAAGCTGGACGTCCCAGGTATAAAGCCCTTCGGTCCTCACAACAGGTTGACACAAGAAAAAACTGGCTTTGAGGCACGCAAGCCTCGAAACCTGAGAGCACCGTTTGCAATCAATAGCCACGTTTTGTTGCTCCCTTAGTCTAAAAGTTGCTGGGCAACAAATGAGACTTTCTCGTCATGAAAATGTGGTGTTTTCTTTTTTCTTTTCTTTTTTTTTTAATAATTCTTTATTGTTGAAAGTATTACCTATGTCTCCTTTTTTTCCCCATTGGCCCCCTGCAGCTAGGGTGTTTTCTTTTGGTTTTGCTTTTTGTTTGAGTGGTTTTTGTGGTTGCTGCGGTTTTATCTAGAACTGCTAGAAGTTTGTTTCAAGCTGGAACTCGTCTAAATTAAAGGAGAGCTCATGCTAAATCGTTTCGCAGGGACCCTGCCCCCGCATTTTTTTTCCAGCGCAACTCCATTTGCCAAATCCCGGCAAACGGGCAACTGTAAACAGCAGCGGAGTTGTTTCCCAGCGATGTGTAACACACCCCTTCCTCCTCTGGCGCGGGCTGCCTCCTCGGTGCTAATCCATCATCGCGTTTGCGGGTTTCGAGCTCACTTTCGCCGGCATCTACGGGAGTGGATGCAGTTATTCTCCTGCCGAGAAATAACATGACACAGACTGCACTAAATTAGGCATTACACCAGCCGAGGGGCACAGTGAGCAGAGCGGCGCTTGTTAAAATAGAGTCATGCTTCCATTCATAACCAAGCCCCGGCGGGATGTCCTGATCTGAGAGCTTAATTAACGTGGGACCCGGTCCTTGACGGAGTCGGTCTGGTTGGCGGAAGCCTTTACAAGGCTCACGATCACTTGATTATCTGAGTAAATCTGTAATTGTGACCGGATACAGGTACATTCAATTTCGGCAGTCAACCATCACTCGCTTTACCTATTCTGTAACATGCATTCCTACTTACCTGCACACGATAGGGCGAGACCACATGTGATTATTATGGAGGAGAAATAGGCATAAGGTGGTCGGTTCTCTAGACAGGAGGCCTTGTGGATACATAAATAATGCATGGATCAGTAAATACATCTATGTGCATGTATTCTTAGGTCTGGTAGGCAAGTGTACAAAACGTGCACAATAATAGATTCACCCCTTCTTGTCTCTCCCTCTCATTTAAGATGTGGTTTTCATGTGGAATCACATGATGGGAAGTAGTGACAATTCATTAGTGGACTGCGGGTTAGATCAAGTGTTTGATTTGCCTACAAAGTCTGACCAGTACTCAATTATATGAAGGGTATGCATTTCTTTTGAACATAATTTTTTTCCCTTTTACTAGTTAAAATAACCTTGAGTTTTGTTCTTGTTTTCTTTTGAAGACCCCAGCCAGCAGCAGACAAATGCTTCTATAATTGGTTCTTCAATAATGATTTTTTTTTAGAACGTTAAACTGTCATAAAAAAAAAAAAAAAACTGCTGCTAGGTTTCTTGTGTTCTGCTTAAAGGACAATTGGAAAAAGGGGGAGAAAAGAAATAGCCAATGCCAAGGCTACTTCATGTTTTGTCTTCTGGCTTATCTTAAGAAAGTAGGATTTCCACAGGTAATTTTTTTGAAAAAATATTGCAACATTCTATTTCTCCTCTGTGTAGAAGAAGAAGTACACTTCAAATATATATATGGATGAACACATATATTTCATCAAAAACCAACTCAACGTAGTTTCATTTTTAGAATTATCTTAAATCTTTTAAGATCGTTGAGATGTAAAAGCCGAGTGGATGGTAACCTCCTCCCAAATATTTTCAAAGGATGTCTTACACTTCCTTCTCCGTCCCGGGTACCTACCACCGTGTGAAACTCTCATGAGACCATTGCAGTGGCTCTCGTGGGTTAATTCATTGTTAGATTCCGGGAACACGGACTTGCTCTCGATTTCTAGTAAAGTTTCCCTTGTGAATTTCATGCAGAAGTCCTTCCACTTACTTTGTACATTTTGTGTAGTTTTGCTCAGAAATTAGCAAACGGTGGAACTCCAAAGGGTGCTGAACCTTAGTAGCTTACTTCTCTGAGTCAGCATGAGAAGGGCCGAGATGCACGGGAGCCCAGAGCATCTGGATGAGAAGCAAGCATTTGGCTGGATGTGCTCCGGGAGGTAGACCTCGCACGTAGATAACTAGCTTGGAATTCTACATTTTTTTCAGATCTTCAAAGCCCATTTGTAGAGATTTCTGTTGTCAAGGTATTTCTCGTGGGGGCTCAAATACGTCATTGAAACCCTGGAATTTTCTTCCCTTCTTTCTTCTCTTGTGGTGGTGGTGGTTGGGAGATAGGTGGATTGCTCTTCATCTTGTCATCGAGTTTCTTAAAGCCCCTGTTTAAGGATTTAGATAGGCCTGTGCTGCCTCAGTTATGAAATTTGAAATTGTGATACAAAGAGAGGCGTCTTGATAGCGGTGCGTGTGTGAAAGGGAATTCTTACTGAAGCGCTGTCTCCCTGTCTGCTGTGTGCGAAGTTTATTTTGAGTCCTTGCTCACGCTGGCTTTCCTTTCTGACTTGTTTATATTCTCAGAGAATAAAAATACAGTAGCCGGGAAGCTCCTCTCGGGGAGTCTGCCTTTAGCTCTTGTCTGAGGATCCCTTTCTAAATGGACTGCGGCATCATTTTAGCTCTCACATTGTTTGCTGAAATCCGAGCTGCCCAGGGAAATTAGAGCAGTTAATTTAATATCAAGAGCGTTTTGGGGCTTCTGGGCTTATCCACAGGCAGGAGATTGTAAATCACTTTGAGTATTCTGTGTAAAGAGGCGGACAAGAAAACTTGCCTCCAAAAAGTAGCCAGCCTGCCCTCCCTCCCTGGCCTTCCCGCTCCTCTTCTTCACCTGAGCCCGTGGAAAGCTTACTTTATTCCAGGTGTCCTCCCAAGTGCTCCCCAGCAGGGGTCTGCGTGGCAGACAGACAGCACCCCAGGTGGTGGTCCAGGGCGTGCGGGGTCACTGCATGTTAGTCCTAAGAGGGCTCCAGGGTCACAGCCCACCGTGTGGCCCATGGCGGGGAGCTCTCCCCCATACCTGGACCAGCCCTGCCACCCTTTCCGTGGAGAACTCGTTCGCAGCCACCGTGACCAACGGTGACTTCCCAGCACTGGGCTGGGCACTGGCATCGGCGATTTGTGTGTTAAGGAGAAAGGAGCAGCAGCCGTGTGGAATGCACTTACGGCCGAGGAAAACAGACAGAGCGCCATCAAGCCTCCTAAGACTGCCCGGGTCCCTTTTGAACAGGCCTCCTAAGTAACGGGGTTCTGTGTACAGTGGCTGCTGGGCTGTTTTGATGTGTTTTTGGAGAGGACCTTCGAAAAAGTACTTTAGGGACCTCTGACCCGAGAGCTCAGAACATACGTGGGCGGCCTCCAGCCACCCCCAGGAGCACACTGCGAAGTCCAGTGCTTTGGCCTTGGCTCCGGAAGGTTCTGTGTGTGCAGCAGCCCTCACTCCCTGCCTCTCACAGGCACGCCGGGCTTGCTTTATGTCGCCTCCCCTCTCCTGTGCTTCGGGGCCAACTTCTGTGGGTCTGAGATGCACTGTGGAAAGAAAAAGACACCTTGTCGGAAGCAGGGTGTGCTTACTTTGTTTAGGGACCTGGCTCATTTGCAGGAAATAGTGGCAATGGGGGCAAAACCACAGATAGCTTTTTACAAATACCCAGGTGCTTCGCGCCCTGGATGCATCTAACAGTTGGGAGGTGACACGATGGAGGTTTTCGTTGGCCCCACAGGACCCACGTCGGCCCTGTACCCTGTAGACTCGCATGATGCCCCATCCATCTTGGGAATGAATCTGACCACAGAGCCCGGTCTAGGTTATCTGGTCAGAAGGAAAGGAGACCATCTTGATTATAATAAATAAATGTCTTCTGGAAAAGCACACTTAAACATAAATATTTTGTATTTTGATGTGCTTTGTATGTTCTAATTTGATCTATAAAATACACCCACAGGGATGCTTACAGTAAAGCTTGTTTTTCACATTACCAGTAAGCAACTAGGCGTCAACTAGTACACCCACTGAAATACCGAAACATCATGGAAGTGCTGATACACTGCGCATCTCTGCGCTTAGCCCTGCAATGACCAGGGCCCTCACAGACTCTGTCCCCACCACATCAGGGTCCTGGTTGGAGGAGCCCGATGGGACACTGAGCAGTGGATTTTTAAAAATCTTTTCCACATCTCCTTTCCCTACACCCTTTATAATCTCTTTCTGCCACTTCTTTTTCTCTCTCTCTTCTTTCTCCTCTTCCCTGCAGACTGCATTCTTTCCATGTAAAATTCTATACATCGAAAGTATCCCATTTGGTTTCTAGTGCTCCCCAAAAGACAGCGGGTAGAAAAATCTTCACAGATCCAGCAAATAAAGAATGTTCTAACAGCAGGGCCCTTGCTAAAATGTCTGCACAAAAGTGGACAGCACCACAAGCTGCCCTCTCTCGGCACTGCCCCAGACTTCCCAGTCTGATGATTTAGGTACTTTTCTACTTAGGAGGAGGGTGCCGTTTTTGCCGAGTTCAGCATGTTCATTGAGTAATTTTTGGACCAAAAGCCAGCTCCACTGCATTTCTGCTTGGTAAGGTCCGGTGGCCTTGGCGTGGGGCAGCAGTTGTTGATTCATCGGCCTTTCGACTGATGATAAATCTGGAAGCCAGGCAGCAGTACTAGGTAGGCTCCCTTAACAGAACTTGTGCAGGGAATCGGCGGCGACACTTTCGGAAACCTGTGGAAAGGGCGCTCAGAAACTCCTGTTCGGGGAAGCTCAGGAGAGTGGGGGTAGAGGGAGCTCTGGGATCCCAGCAAGGAGGCAGCAGCAAGGGCTGAGACCACTGCATGTGGAACTGGTCGACCTAAAGACCTAAAAAGTGCCTCTGCCCCTTGAGACACCCTCTTCCTGTTTATGTTTCAATTCTGGGCGGCTGGTGTCTTGTATCATGAGCATCTGAGATGGTTTAGCTCCTCGGCGTATGGCGCGGAGCCCATCTGCCGGGATGCACTAATCGCTCTAATTACATGTACTTCACTCCTGTCGCTCGCACAGCCCCACATCTATGCTTTTCCAGCGATACTCGTGTTTTCATTTGAATCCCGCCTTCAGCAGAACGTGAAACGCTCCGTGAGGGTGGCCCAGTGTAGCTTGGACGCGTCCTTTGCAGAGAGTTGTCTTGGGAGAGATTAGCGCAAGTCACAAATGAAAATCCCAGCACCCGGAGATCCCTCCCCTGAGAGGGGCTGATCTTTCCTGAGACAAAGGAAAGAAAAAGGAGTCTATGAGGGAGCTTTTCGGTACAGCCATACTTCTCTGGGCCATCCCCTTGCTCCCCAAAACCACAGTGTGTTCTGCACACAAACTACAATCGACAATCTGGTGCTAATAACCACTTCTTACATAACATGTTTCTTTAGAAATCGCACGAGTCATCTCATGCATGATATCTAAGTTGGAACGTGGTCACGATAAACATCCCCACGCATCAGAGGCATTTGATTCAGAGATAATGGTATCTGTTTGCTGGCTCTCGACTAAAATACCTCAGTCCCAACTGGACTGTGTGTTAATCGAGGCATCTTTTTAAAAGACATGATTTTCCTGCTCAGAAGATGGAAAGGGAAATGAAAACGAGTCCTAAAGTAGGCGCATTTAATTCTCCCCAATTTAAATGTAAGTGGCCCGTCTTGAAGGCAGTGACAATATTCCCTTTTCTCCCCCCACCAGGAGCGCCTCCATCAGTGGATTTCCTTAATGCTGACGATGGTTGGTGCAGTTTGAGGGAATCTGTAGTTAGTCAGAAAATGCTTCCATACAATGACCTACCAGATGGGCCCCGTAACAAAGCCCAGAGGCATCAAACCACCACAGACATTTGGTGCTTAGAATAATAAAAAGACTATAAAATTAGATTAGTTGAGTCTAATTTGGAATCGGTATATTCCCCATGCACCCTCGCCGCTCGTGGGCAGATAAAGCCTTGAGATTTAGCGCTGTGTCAGAGACTGCCACTTCCAGTAAAAGGAGACAGGGCGCGGGAGAAAGGGAAGAAAGCATTCTGGGAGGTCTCGGAGGGCAGAGCAGTGACCTCCAATGATTTACAGGCCTTTAGCTTAATGAAATTGTTTCAGTGACATGACGGTAAGAGCTCGTAATGGATTGGATGCCCTAATGTAATGAAATTACTCCCTTCTGCCTAAAAAAAAAAAAAATGCGCAATTAATATTTACTGAGACCTGACAGCCTTTGGTGCGCTCGTCTGTGTAGTTCTCTCAGACAGTCAGAGAGGAGACGGAGCAGCCTGGCAGACGGGCTGGCTCTGCGGGAGCTCCTGGCGGGGACGAGCAGAGCCTGCAAGGGGTGGAGGGACCGGCGCTCCGCGACCGGGGATGCTGGCCAGCCGCTCCTCGGCGCTGCCCGCACTCAGCCTTCACGCTCTCCCTTGCTTTTCCACAGGCAACTGGACAACAACCACATCAGCTGCATTGAAGATGGAGCCTTCCGAGCGCTGCGCGATTTGGAGATCCTGTGAGTTGATTGTGCGGTCGCTGCCTGGTGTGCGTGTGCGTGTCCGGGTGAGGAGGAGAGTGGGGGAGCGTGTGTACAGGGGGTTCCGTGCGGGTGCGTTTCTGGGGCTGCTGCTGCAGTGCTATTAAAATTGGGCACCTGGAGATCCCTCTGGCTCACCTTGGCCAAAGTGTTTGCAGGCAGCAAAGTGTGGTTTCCCACCTCCCGCAAACTGGGGCTCCTGCTAATGAAGTCTCAGCCGAGCCCTTTCTCCTCGCCGCTCTCACGGTGTTTGTTGCTGGGTGAAGCAGATGGGCTGGAGTAGCCCCCAGCCCCTGCCAGCGCGGTCGGGGGGGAGCCTGTCTGAGTGTGGGCACGCAGGAAGCAGGTTACAAGTCTGGGAGACCAGAGAAGGTAGCACCAGGGGTCAGGGCAATCACCCAAAATCCGAAAGGGATCTGGGCACAGGACTGGGGGAGGCCAAGCAGTAGGTCAAGCCAAGCCATTGCCCTTGCTCCTGGGCTCTCGCCTCAGGTGTAAATCCAAACTTTAAACAGCAACCCTTAAAGTGCGGGGGGAGGGGAGGATGAGAGGAAGTGGACACCTCCCCAGAACCCCACTCTGTATACTTTACCTGGAAGCACGGAGCTGCCTTTCTGGGTTCCAGATTTTCAAATGGGTCTAGAAGGAAACCTGACTTACGGATGGAGAGGGCGGAGTGGGGGGAGGGGGAGTCAGCTAGGAGTCATCTCCGGCCATTCAAACTAAAGTTGGATTGTGTAAGAAAACATTCTGATTGCTCTCACCCCAGCTAGATAGACTTCCAGTCCCTGATCTGGGGGAAGCTGGAGAGGAAGGCAAGAAAGCCCAGCAGAACTCGTGTCAGAAGATGCTGGGTCTGGTCCCCACTCCGCTCCTAATTAGCTGCGTGACCTTGGGCAAGTCCCTTCCATGCTCAGAGCCTAAGTTTTCTCATTTGGAAAATGAAGGGTTGGTTGCTCTATCTTGGGGATACCTTCTCCTTTCCAAGTTCTATAATTGCTTGGTTCTAAAAATAGTTCTGATGGTACAGTCCCACCCAGAGAATGCTAAGTGTGGGGTCTGCTAGGCATCCCTGAAAATACAAAGTTAGTCACCAGGTTGCGTAGCTCTGACTTCCAGAAGAATGAGTAAATGTCAGACAAATACACAAGTGAATATTTTAAAATGTCCCTTTGCACATAAAAGGAGGAGTAAAGGGCTCCCTGTCCCTTCCCCTGTCACCTGGCCCTGCAGACAGCAACGGGCTGGAGAGAGTCTCTCCACGTTGCATGCGTGGAAGGTGATTCCAAGAGGAATCATGGGAAATAGAGGGGAGCTGATGCTGCAAGCGCTGGGACTGATGAAAGCTGAGCATCCCAGCAGAGGGGCAGGCCCACAGCCAGGACGGAGGCACTCACTCCTGACAGGGCTGGTCCCTCCTCACCACACTCTGACCCCGGAACCCGCAACCAACGCATGTGCCCAAATGTAGTCACCCAGGCCTTCTCTTCCCAAGAGGCTGGAGCTGAGAAGGGTGGGCACGATTCTCCCTGCCTACAAAGAAAGCCTCTGTGGAAAGGGCTGCTAGGAGAATAGCACCCTATTCTTGGGAAGGATGAGAAAATTCCTTGGGAAGAGATCAGGAAATGGAAGTCACCAGCTGCCACGGAGCAGCTGGGAGACCTCTATAAGGCGTGGTGGGGTCTCCTCACCAGGAAGGCGCTGGCGGGGGGGGGGGGGGGAGAGGGAAGGGGGGCGCGCCGGGGGAGGTCTGACAATCAGATACACCTGGGTGTGGAAGCTGGGACTCAGTGGGACTTCGGCCAGGCTACTGAGCCTCTCTGAGCCTGTTTTCTTCACGTCAAGAAGAGGCACCTTATCTATTTCATAGGAAGGGCTCCCCAAATAGTGTTTCTTCCACGTCCCTCACTTCCTCCCGACCATGCCCCATCCCCATCCAGGAGACAATTAGACTCGGAAACGCTAGTATCCAGCCACCCCGGGTCTCTCACACTGGAAGCTTGCAAGCCTATGATGAAAAGTTCTCATTCCCCATCATTGCAGAGTCCACAGGATCTGATTAGTTTATCTTCGCGATTCCAAACAAAGCCAGATCAATAGCTTTGTTTTAAAGACACGCTCATTTGGCTTCACATGGCTAAGTACTTAAAATTAATCATCATCAGTGATTCCACGCGTCTCTAATCTCCAGCAGAGGCACTCAGCTCTGGAACCATCCATCATAATGGAGAGCGATTCTGAAGCTGGCTGGAGCTGACATCTCCATCTAAAGGACCTCCCCTCCCCACCCCCAGACCTTCCAAATCTCAGCTAGGCATCGACATTTTGTAATACTTCTCTGTAATCACAACTTGGCACCATAAAGAATCTTGACAACGACATAAATAGGAACTAAGTGAGGGCATCGTGCGTTAACTTAGTAAATTCTTCAGAGATTCAGGGAGAGGGGATGGAGTTCGAAACACGCTGTCCCTGGGCGGGTCATCTTTCAGCTCCTGCAGCTTTAACACCTGCACATGAAGAGACAAGGCGTAGTCTTTCAGGTGTGTCTTCTCTCTGACGTTGTGCAGCGTGAAGTAAAAAACAAGGAGAGATTCGGGGTGACCTCGTGGAAAGCTCTCAAAATTAAGTCAAGGGAAGTCTGTGGATGTCACCTACAGTTGACCTTCGAACAACATGGGCGATAGGGGTGCTGACTCCCCCTGCCCCCCCTCCCCTGCCCACTGTCAAAAATCTGCATATAACTTTTGACTCCCCCAAAACTTAAATCGTCTCTCAGTATCACAGGGGATTGGTTCCAGGGCCCCCCACAGATACCCAAACCCGCGGATGCTCAAGTCCCCTGTGTAAAATGGTGTAGTACAACGCATACAGTTGGCCCTCCACATTGCAGACCCCCAACCTCAGATGGAAAACAGTACAGGTGTTTAGTGAAGTGAATCCCCGGGTCAGTGGACCTGCCCAGTTCATCAAACCCGTGTCGTTCAAGGGTCAGCTGCGCTAGTGGAAAACTCACACGGGATCACCCCGTGATCTCGTCCTTCCTGTGAGGGAAATGCCGTAGGACTTCTTTCCATCTAGGCCGAGGTTGGTTTCCCCTGTTCCAGGGAATGAGAACTTGGGAGACGAGTTGACAGGAACCACTCACTCACAGTAAGGGGAGCGGCAGGAGTACAGGTTGGAAAAGACTTGAATTCTGCCCACCTTGTCCACATTTATGGCGCATGCCCAGTGGGGGATGCCCAGCACCGGGCCTGGAGGACAAAAGGAAGGAGTCAGGTAGGCAGGAAGGGGGCTAAAAAGAAAAGCATAGTGTAGGCAAAACTTCTCAAGGCCCCGAGCCCCCACAGGGGAGGAATCCCAATGCAAGTGATCATAGCTGGCATCCGGGCAGTGCCCCGTCCCTAACACATAACCAGTGTTTTAACCCGTGACCTCTTTGCGTCCTCACAAACCTGTGGGAAACTGTGCTGTTATCGCTGCCCTCCTTGTACAGAGGAATAGCCCGTGTCAGGGAAGCCAGGGAACTGCCCACCCAGCAGCAGCAGAGCCCAAGTAGCCAGCATCCTACCAGCTGCCCCTCTGAGCTGTGTCGCCAAGGCTCTCCTAGGGTTGGCTCCCCTGAAGCGTGGCTGCCATGCGCTATGGGTGATGTGAGCTGGCCCCGAGAGCCGAGCCAGGCAAGTGACCCAGGACTCAAAATCCTGGCGAGGAAAACACTGGTGCTTCCCACAAGCCTGCAGAATGGTCACCCCCTTCACCCAGTTTAGGGGTCCCTGCAAAGTTGAAGATGAATCAAACTCACGAGGGAAGGAAAATAATCCCGCTTTATCACTGACTTACATTCTAGTCCCAGGGACAACTTAGTCTCACTTCTGGATGTCGCCAATTGACTTTGACGCTCAATGGTTTGGGGCCCCATTCTCCAAACTGCCCCAAAACACAACCCCAACTTCCTGTATGGCACTTAAGGTTCTTCATGGAGGGGCCTGTTTCCCGTGGGTCCGATGCCCTTCTATTACCCACATTACTGCCCTTTCAGTTCCACCTGTTCTATCCATTTGGCGATTCACATCTCGGCTTTCTCTAAGGCGTGCGTATTTGGCCGTCGAGTATGCCGAGACTGCATCTCCGGCCCCTTCGGGCAGGAATCCTTGCTGGTCGTGCTCTGAGCCGTGGGTTTCTGGTCCCTGCTAGCGAGACTGAGACTGGGCGGTCAATTCACCAATTATACCAGGCTCTTCCCTGCCCAGTTTAGAAAGACATTTAATGAAAAAGAAAAAAAATGAAGAGTATGGACAAATGAAACAAAAATGAGAAGGCCTAATGAATAAGATAGTTAATTAATTTTTTCAATAGTATTATAGGAGGAGAAAAAAGGTTTTCAGATATTGTCTCCTGATTACAAGTAGCAAATCAGAAGATCAGCAGAGTCGCTGCCAAAAACGCCAGACCAAAGATGTCAGGGAGGGACACGTCCTAAAAGGCCGTGGCTGCCCGGTGAGAGGTCTGCCAGGAGAGATCGCGGGCCCAGCAAACTGCGTGCGGGTCCTCGGGTCTGCAGATAGCCAGGTGTGCCATTTGGAAGGCCTCGCTCCCATGTATGTCACTTGCCGATTTTGGAAATTCGGTGACATTACTCTAGGCTGGCCCTGGTGTCTGTAGAGAAAAGGTACAGAGAGGCCAAGAGCAGGGCCGGGCAACAGTGAGCCCAGGCCTCCTAACGTTTTGCACGTTGGGTGCCCCACTTCCCTTACCCGAGTCCCGGCTCTGGCCAGGGGATGCCAAGGACAAGCTGGTGGTAGCAAAGAGGCTGGCACCTGGGTCTCCAGACCCCGGGCCCCATGTTCTTTGCCCACATGGACACCTCCTGCAGCTGGACTCTTTGGGAGAAACCCCCTGGTGACACGGGGACCCTGAGTGCACCGTCCTTCAGCGGCCTCTCTTATTTTGGAGGCTGAGGGCGGGCAGACTTTGATCCCAGGTCCTGCTTTCAGCTCTCTCAAAACGCAAGGCTGGAACTAGACCACAGACCATATTGCATCCACGGATGAGTTTTACTTAATCTCGTAACGTGTTCTTTAACAATGGAAGTGAGCGTTTCACATTTACAATGTATTGTATTTTTCATAAAATTCCAGCTGTGGGCTTTTAGCAACCAGAAGCGTTGGCAGCCCTGGGCTCATTCCTGCATCGCAATGGTCAGTGTGGCTGAGTACACAAGCCTGCCTCCCATGGGGTGTGGGTGCCCCTTTCCCAGCGGCCTCCACTCCTTTGGGTCACTGCCAGCTCAGGCAGACCCTGCTGTAATCCATGGCAGTGCGGACACCCAACAAGCTAACCAAGCGCCAGGTGCCAGGGACAGGAGAGCTCTCAGAGGGCAGGCAGGCACTCCAGCGGATCAGACTCGCTGGGCCAGAGGTCACCAGAACTGCTGAGTGCGCACGAACACACAGCTAAGGGGCGTGGAGTCCAGGGCTCCCAGACTGAGCAAGGACCCCACAGAAGCAAGCAAGTTCTTCTCGAGAGTTGAACTAGCCTCCTAGTCCCTTTGATTGTCAATCAGTTCTGATTGGGGTTGTGCAAATACTGAGAAGTAGATGAACACCCACTGCCCAGTTTCTTGCTCCCCAGACTCCTGGGTCAGCCTGTGTACTGAGCCCTCTCAGCCCACATTCAGAGATTCAAGAGTTAAGGCAGTGGCGGAATCAATCAGACTTTTAGGACAGTTCTAATTCATCCACATTCGGGCAGGCAGGACATGGCCCGGCCCTGGGCCCCCCTGGTAAACACAGAAGAACGGAGAAGAGCGTTCTTGGCTGGTATAAGAAGGAGTCAGTGGGAAGACATTGGCAACGGTCCTGATGCCCACGTCGGGGGGTGCTCACTCTCCTAGTGTGGGGTGCTTTCCTGGCTCAGGGGTGCTGGGCACTGAGAGTAGGGACACTCATAGACATTGTCAGTCCAGTTCAGAAAACCCAGAGCTTGAGGCAGGTGGCCGGCTGTTCTCTGCTTCGGCTGAGCTTCCTCTGGATGTGGAACGAGATTCTCCATGAACATGTATAGCATGTAGTATAGCATGTCCCGTGCAGTGGTCCCCCCTACCCACGGGGCACCTGTTCCAAGTGTAAGTTATGAGTTAGGCACAGTTAGAGATTAACTAACTCATGATGAAACAGAGCAATTATAACTGAGCAGTAATAACCGTTATGCGAATGTGGGCACTGTGTCAGGGGACCCCGGGCTGACGTCTTCCTATAGGCTCAGTGCTTCTGGGGCACCACGTCGCCATCAGTCAGAACACGGTTCTGCTCGCCTTCCACCCGCGGGTTTAATGCCTTTTCCACCTAACTAAGCACTTACCGCTCACTGTGGCTAACATTGCAGTTTGAGGTGTGACCGCAAAACTAGCTCGAATTTCGTTTTTCTTCTTCACAGCTTCACGGATAGAGGTTCTTACCATAGGTTTTAGCAATCTCATGACACGATTCTTTTAAATTCTCTCATTACGTCAAGAACTTTCACTTTCCAGTTACAGGAAGCACTTTACGGCTTCTCTCCTGCATTTCTGAATTGCCAGCATCACTGCTCTTGCGTGTTGGGGCCATTGCTAAGTAAAACAAGGGTGACTTGAACACAAGCACGCGGCCCCAGGACAGTCAGTCTGATAACCCAGACGGCAAGTGACTGAGTCCGGGTAGGGTGTGCGGCATAGGTACGCGGGACACAGGGAGATGCCATCCTGGGTGGGACGGAGCGGGAGGGCGCGAGATTTCATCATGCTCCTCACAGCGGCACGCAGTTTAAAACCTATGAATTGTTTATTGTATTGTTTATTTATGGACTTTCCATTTAACATTTTTGGACCATGGTCGACCAGAGGTAACAAACCACAGAAAGCAAAACTGTGGCTAAGCGGGGACTGCAGCAATACAGCGATGCTACGTAATTGTTAGTGTGGGCATTACAAGTATCACAGCTACTGCTCGTGCCTCCGTATTTTGCATGTGCTATCGTCTAGGCTCTCTGATATTAGAACGGAGCGTTTTCCGTAAATCCTCGCCACAACCTCATGGCGTGGCTCTTGTTCACCTCACTTTCCCCGGGAGGCAGCTGAGGCTGGGGAAGCTGAAGGACTTGCCCGGAGCGTCCCTGGCTGCACGGGGGTTGCTTTTCCATCCAGTCCCGCTCTGCCCGGTCCCTTAACCTCGGCTGCTAACCACTCTGCTATGAAAAAGTGAAAATTGAAAAATCTATTCCAAATTGCACCCCAGAGAAACAAGTGTAGTAAATGCTCAGAATAATTCAGGACCAATGGTTTTTCTTTTTGAAAAGCTATTCTGACCCACAGGGCGGTCAGAACTAATCCTGTGACCTCCACGTAATCAGCATCACATCCAAGTCCACAGAACCACCCAGACATGGAGGTGCGAGGTCACGGTGGAGCGTGGGGCCATCCATCAGAGTCCTCCCCCAGGACGGGCTGCCCTCCAGCTTCACCAGGCTGGGTGGTGCGGGTCATGGGTGGTCATCTCCATATTGTAATACAGAAGCTGTGTACCAGGCTTGCGATGCGGGTTAAAGGAGACACCACAGGTGTGTGTCTTGTGAGTCACAGACACCCAATCAGGCCTCTCATAACAAGTGCCGTTGAAGAGCAGCCCTGCCCTGTTCTGCCACCTTGTCTCTGTACCTGGCACAAGCCTGGCACAGAGCAGGAAGCCAAAGGACACGGGACCACGTTGAGTAGGAATTAATTAACCAGATGCGTGCCCACTTGGCCCCGTCTCTAGATTTTCTGCTACGTGTTGGCCCTGAACAGAACTAAGTTAAAGTTGTCCCAGAATTATCTCAAATACTGGAGCAGAAGATTTCTCATGTCAGCTTTGGTTTTTTATTCTTCCAGCTAAATGGTGATTTTTTTTTTCTTTCTTATTAACAATGAGCAAATTACAGCCTCGGTGAAAACTGGTGTTTTCGAACAGACAAGACTCGTTTTCATTTATTTACAGAATGTTTCACCTCGGTTTCTCTGGGAGATTGCAACTATTTTATTTTTTTAACAGACTCTGGAAGCAGAGTGTTTAGTCATGACATAGCTTTGAGTATAAAACTGTCATGGCTTAATGAAAGTCTTAAAATATCTCTAGAATATGATTTTTTTTTTTGGTGCTATGCTGCAAATTGTGATTTGTTCAGGTAATTGGGATTAAAATGGAACACTGTGGAAAGCACTGAACACTTCCATTCAGCCCCCAGAATACTAGGAAAGGAACTGGTGGTCCTAGGAAGGTTTGTTTGTGCTACACCACACCCCTCCTTTAGTCACCCAGGCCCAAATTTCCATCATAGTTGTATATATATATATATATATATATATACACACACACACACACACATATATACATATACATATATATATATATATATATATATATATATATATATATATATGTTATTGATCTCAGAGAGGAAGAGAGAAGGAGAGGGAGGTAGAAACATCAGTGATGAGAGAAAATCATCTATCAGCTGCCTCCAGCATGCCCCCTAGTAGGGATTGAGCCCACAACCCAGGCATGTGCCCTGACCAGGAATCAAACCGTGACCTCCTGGTTCATAGGTTGACGCTCAACCACTGAGCCACTGGGCAATCATGGTCATGTTCTTAAAATGACTAGCTTGGTTTTGAGAACATCGGCCTAAGAAAAATGTAAGATAATTTTTCCCATTTAAATAAGTAGCACTTTAACAGTTCAGGTAACTAGGATATGGGGGCACCTCGTGATTTCCGTTTGATTTCCTTTTCCTATTAACTGAAGGCTAGTTTAGTCTCGAAATCGATGTATCCTGTGAATTCCTGGGTTAAGAGGCTGTGGTGAAGGTCACTGAACTGTTCTTCACCAACAGAGGATCTTGAATGGGTAGGGCTCCCGTTACCAACTTCCCATGAGCGGCACTTAGGTGGAATCGGGCAATGGACGGCCCAGGGGCCACGGACTCCAGCCTCCAGGTTTCTGGGCTGACATCCTGGCGTGGCAAACTAGGTTGGGGAGCAGCCTTTTGGTTTGCTGTGTCCCGCCTCAAGCGAAATGGGGAAACAGCTCTGCATCTTTGTACAGGGATTCCAGAGGGTGTTCTCTCAATGGAAAGGAGGCCAGCGGGGAAGTGCCGCAGAGCTGCCGGATGCATATGGGGATCAGTTCACCCCAAAACGGAGCTTCTGCACTGGTTGGTGCTCCAGGCCAATGGTCAGCCTCCGCCCTTTCTCCATCCTCTGCTGCCAGCTTTGGTACCAGTATTTGAGCAGGTTCAGGGAGTACCTGGCTCCTTGGTCAGCTCTCATCTCCTGGCTCTTGTGGGTCTCCAGACCAGGGGCCATGATCCCTATGAAGAGCCAAACCTGCCGGTTGCTGCTGCTGCCACCTCCATCGGGATGGGAACTGGAGGGCTCGGCTTCCTGTGGCCAGGAGTCCCTGACTCTGCAGAACTGGGTCTGGAAAGCCAAGATCCTAGGAACTCGAGCAGGAAATGGCCCTCCTCCTGCCAGATGGCCTTACGGTGGGGATGGTGCCCGGGGAGGCCCTGGAGAGGCAGAGCTGGGAGAACCCGACACCATCCCGACCCTTCCCCGAGCTGCCGTGTCCCATCTGCGAGGACACTCAGGAGCAGGGGTGGCGAGGAGGAGGGATGGAGGGAATAGGATTCCGCTTCTCCCAGGTTATATCTGGAATCGTTGCAGACACTCTAGGCAGCCCATTCTCCTTCCACGTATAATCAGAGGACCCCAACTATCTGCCCATAGGTTGAATGAACCCTGCAGATGTGGGATTTGATTTTTGTTTTGTTTTGTTTGGGTCTTTCCAGCGGTGTGTGTTTTTTTTTTTAATATATTGATATTTTACAGAGAAGAAGGGAGAGGGATAGAGAGTTAGAAACATTGATGAGAGAGAAACATCTATCAGCTGCCTCCTGCACGCCCCCTACTGGGGATGTGCCCGCAACCAAGGCACATGCCCTTGACCGGAATCAAACCTAGGACCCTTCAGTCCTCAGGCCCATGCTCTATCCACTGAGCCAAACCGGTTAGGGCTTTCCAGTGTTTTAAATAATAATAATTAGTTGCCAATGTTTAAAACTCTGGTGATTATATTTAAAAGTCTCTGCGTTCAACTCCATGTGAGTACCCGGAAGCCGTGGGCCCGCAGGTGGCCAGGATGGTCCGGAGCAGCATTCTGCAATGGGACGCTGCGGGCGACGGCTGCTGGCACCTGCACGTCCATGGTGCAGTGAGGCCCACGGCCTCTCGAGCACCTGGAATGTGGCTAGAACAAATGAGAGGCTGAGTTTTTCATCTTACTGCATTTGAATTGATTTAATCTTAAATTGCCACCTTTAGCTCATGGCCACTTGTTGCACAGTGTGCGTTTACAGCTGCGTGGCAGGTACCCCTCTGGGCAGGGCGTGCCCTCTGGGCTCGCCACGGCTCCCACCAGGCCCGCTTTCCTGCCAGCCCTGCTCCAACTCTGCGGTCACGTCCCATTCATTAAGAAGCACCATGTTTAACCAGTGTATTTTCTGAAACTAAATACTTTGGAATATCTGCTACTCCCTCCCCTCACACTACGCTCTGCCCTTTATCTTAATTTAAACATCTGGATCTTATTCCCCCCAAAAGACACACTTTCATGGGCAGCCAGGAGTATGATTATAAAGCTGTCTCCACCAGAGTGAAACCCTCTCCGTGTGAATGTTTCCCGGTGCCCGTTACTCGCTTCTCTCGGCCTTGGAAATGGCTGCACAGAGTCAGCATGTAGGAGAGTCGCCCCCATGTCTGGAGATGTGGCTTCTCCGTACGTGAGCTGGAGATGTGGCAGCCGGTTAGGGGAGCAGGCCCGTTAACCCCACAGCAGCGGAGCCAGGTGTCTGCATGAAGGAAAAAAAGAGCCGACCCCATAACTTTGTTCAACTGTTGCATGGGGGGGGTGGAGGGGGGGTCTGTGGGCGACTTTGAGTTTGGCCAGATATGCTGTCTTTATACCAACCTGGGCATCCACGTCCCTTCCACTGCTATTGAGAAGATTGCTCCTGCTCCAGATGTGGCGTCTCAGAGCCAGCACCAGCCCAGTTGGAACGGGAGAGGGGAACTGTAGGCTGGGAAGACCCAGGGGTCAGCCGGTCCCACCACCTCATTTTAAGTGAAAGAAAGTCCCTCAGAAAGGTTAAGTGACTTGCCCACAACCACGGGAAGTTTCACAGAAGAATTAGGCCAGGAAACGGGTCTACGGACTCTTTATCCAGTGCTCTATATGGCCACCTACCTTCCTCCTGTGTTAGCAGAAAGGAAACAAAAGTGAATGAAGCCGGCCTCTGCGGCCTGCCTTCCCATCATCCCTCAGCCTCCAGCATTTTGTCAGAGGGAACATTTTACCTTCAGCACGGGGCCTTCCCATCAGGCAGCCACCGATTAGGGGCTGATCGCCCCAGGACCCCAATAGATTTCTGTCCGGTGGGGAGCAATCTGGAAAGGGGTGGGTTTCCACATCACTGGTCCTGGCACCTGGTGGTGACCAGAGCCCAGCGAGGAAACGCTGGGTGCCCCTGCCCGTCTTTGAGCCCCACTGGCCCAGGTGTAAGTTGCAGCCAGCTCCCTGAGAGAGCCCCCTCCCCCTTACAGCTATCAGAGGGTAAAAGCAGGACCACCCAGCATCCAGCCCAGGAACTGAGCCTCATGCATCTTGTGCAGTGTTTCTGCTAACAGGCCTGACGTGGCTCAGCTCCGAACTCTACACAAGAACGGACCAGTATGTTTAGCCCCGGAACTGATAAGTAGCAGGCAGAAACCAGACAGGGTTACACCTGCCGGGAGGAACATAGCTTTGCCCTATAAGCAGACACTTCTTCAGGGCTCTTTGTCCTCGAGTAATGATGTGCGGGGGAAGGAAGCAGTGAATCATTTTCAACCAGTTAAAGGGAGTTCATTGGAATAGGCCTCTCAGCTAGTGACTGCCCGTCAAGAGATGCCGTGTGGGACAGAGGCTTTAACCACGTCACCATAATGCCATCAGTGTTCTTCCATTATATACATACTAGAAGCCTGATGCACAGAATTCGTGCCAGGGGCTCAGCCCTCACAACCCCTGGCGCCCCGGCTTCGTCTGGAAGGTTGTCCGGATGGTCATTCTGCTATTCTGTCTAATTAGCATATTAGCTCTTTATTACATAGGATGCGCTAAACACATATTTGATACATATATATCATGCGACATATATATGTGTGTCAAATGTATATATTTGACTCAAATTATTAAATTAATCTGTTTGGTTTAGAGACCGAAAATGGGCGTCTGCAAGCCAGATCCAACCCCAGGTATGTTCCCTGCGGACTTCTGTTCCTTACGATTCACCTGTGCAGAAAAGCAGGCGACTTCACATAAAGCCTCTAGATGCCTGGGTTTCTCTTTAAACGAAAGGGAACAACTGGCAGCCTCGCACCCACGTCCAGCGTAGCAGCGATCCTTGGACACGAGAAGTGACGATCGTGTCATGGAGTGGTGGTGGCTGCAGAGATCAAGCCTGGCTCCCGTAGGCAACTGAGTTCGAGACTCCCAGGTCAGCCCTGGAGGCTGTTCAGAGCGGAATCGTGTTTCATCCAAAGATGCCAAAAGCATGACCCTTCACATTTTGAAACTCATTCATCCACTCAGGATATATTCATGGAGTCGCCCTATGTGCCAACCCAGGGACAAAACAGGCATGCGCTCCGTCCCTCTTAGTGTGCACGCCACTGGGTACCTAGACACGTTCCCCTTCTTCCTCTCACGGGGCCGGACACCCAGCGCAGCGGAAGTGGGAATTGCCTGTTTCTGGGCACCCCGGAAGCTGCCTGGTTTCTAAATAATGTAGCAGACGAGACTGCCTGTCCAGGCCCCCAGTTTATAAGAGATGAAATAGAATTAGGAGACTGAGGCCACCTCCCTGGTGTTGTCGGGTAAGGCACACTTTGCAGTTACGCTGGCCATCTGGCGGCAATTGAGTCTTTCTGAGCCACCACCAGGCGTCACCTGTGATGTTCTCAACACATGAGTAAGAGCTCCTCAGCATCCAGGGGCCACAGGCACGGAGCGTCGTGGAGACTTACACAACCAGCATCTCTGAGACCTGAAAAGGCATCTCTCCCTTTTTAAGCTCACATTGTTGACACTCAGTTAGGAGGCATCTTTTCTCCGTTGTTCTCGCACAGCGAGGCTCTGCTGGGTGGAGTTTCTGTCTGTCACAAGGTGAATCTGCAATGAAGGGAGAACCAAAGACAGGCGCTTCTGCTAAGCATCCGTGGCATCAAGGGCCCAAATTGGCAGCGGACTGTTTTTCTTTCTTTCTGTACGTTTTACATGACACCTGGAGACCATTTAAAATGTTACTTGGCGGTGAGAGCGCTGTGTTTAAAAATAACGCTCACCCCGGTGCCAAATCACTTTGGAGTCGGGTACAAATATTGAGACAAAAACCCCAGCTGTTATTGCTTTGGCTGCTAATTTGAGGTGTCAAATGGGAGGCCGACTGCTATACGTCAGTGAGTGAGGCCCCTTGTGAGATCACTGTTTTCTAACAGTGGAGAGTAATGGGCTAATCAGTGCAGCATCAGTTGCTTTCATTATAAGCCCACACAATGGTTATGAGCTTTAATTTAAACGGTCCGCGGGGAGACCAAGGCAGTGAGGAGCAGGCAGCACCCAGGATGGGCCAGGAGAGCAGGTGATGCAGGGCAGGTGGCCTCCCGCCCCTCTTCTCCTCCCTCCATCTCTCCTCCCTCCTCCCCATCGGCTGCCGGGACTCAATGCCTGCTCTAGGTAAGCAAGGGATGAGCTTTGCTTAAGGATCTGGACTCTCGGAGCTTCTTGGTATTCAGTTCCGTCAGCCATGCCAACAGCAAAGGCAGCTTTGGGCAACACTTGGGCTCGGTAGCCAAGCCTTGACCATAGAAAGCTTCCAGACACGATCGCCCCCTCTCCCGTGCCGCCTCCACGCCGCCCTCGCTCTCTGTGCCACGCGCGCTCTGTTCCCCGACGAGAGGAGGATCAGCATGGCTGCTGCTTTGAGCAGCCTCGGCAGAGAGGTGAGCACCAGGGTCCCTGGTCCCTGCCGCCTCCAAGTCAATGAAGGCTGAATCCACCACTCACCTGTGTGACTCGCCTCCACCATGGGAGACATGGGAATCGGACCGCGACGTCTGTCCAACGACAGTCCTGTAAGGCGGTTTGTTAATGGTCGTCCGTGTCCCACTTTGAATATTGGCTCCGCACTCTCTGGCTGTGTCATCTGGTGGAGTGCACTGGTCTCCCTAGGGTCCAAAATGAAACAGCAGTGCCGTCTCGGGACGGTTAGAGAGTTCGATGAGAGGACGTGGGAAAGTGCTCGGCCCTGTGCCTTTGGCACCGGCACTCTCGGAAGCACTTAGGTCTGTGCTCAGAGGACTGGCCACTGGGCGCGCACAGGTGTGAGGACAAACCAGGACATCCTGTTGCCATAGCTGCCGATGACTCACCGGGAGCCTCCTTCCTGGGCAGCGTTAAGGAGGGAACCACTGTATTTGTCTAGACGTAGAGAGAAACCAGACTTGAGGTAGGAATGATGGGCCAGGGCGTCCGGATCCCCACCCGAGCAGAGGGAAGAAGAGGGGTTCCCAGAGCATACCAGGGAGGTTGGCCCCCGGGGAGGTGGCCGAGGCACTCACTGTGGATGCCTGGCTTTGCAATTAGGCGATGCATGCTCACAGATAACACTGCTGCATTAGAGCAATTACATGTTATGGACACATGGCACACAGATTGCGCCCCGAGTCAGGGAGGCACAGTGATCAAGCGGAGGCCTAATGGGAGGAGACAGAGGGAAATGTCAGCCTATTAAGGGAGCCAGGGTGGCGTGGCGGCAGCTGGACGCAGGGCCTCCAGATCCGAGGCCGGTCTCTGGGGGGGCCAGGGGAGGGCCACACCTCACCGCTCAGCGGAGAACAGAGGGGAGCTGGGGCAGACGCCACACTGGGCTCTCCCAGCGTGACAGCCACCTCCCTGGAGGGCTGTGCACTGTTTCAGAGCTCGGGCCTCTTTCTAAGCAGAAAACACTGTCCCACCCACAGAGGCCTCAGTCCCAGAGGCAGCAAGGGGGCTGCCTGTACGCTGCCTCCACACTCAGCTCAGGGCTCTGTTCTTCGCTCTTCCCTCCTTCAGTGGTTTCCAACTCGAGCTTGCCTGGGACTCCTCTGCAGGGTCCGTTAAAACACGGAAGGCGCCCACCCCCACACCCCCAGAGATTCCGCAGCAGGTCCCGGCACCACACTTTGGGACCCGCGGCCCACGTTCATTCTGCACCAGCCCAAGGTGGGTGCGCCAGCCTGTCTCTGAGCAGGGCCTGGGCACAGGGAGACCATCTCCCCAGGTGCAGGGAGACCTGTGTGGTCAAAGTGAGACTGCCTGCTTTGGAATCCCAGTTCAGCCACTTGCTGCTTGGGCTGTCCTGCCAGTGGTTTTTGCTTTTAAGTTTTTAAAGCCTCTGGCCTAAACCCTCTTCTTCACAAAGCAGCTGCGTGTCTGGCCCATCGCAGCGCGCCGCCGGTAGGGGCAGGGGGACTCAGCCCAGTGTGAGCGGCCAGAGGTCGAGGAACGCTGTGTCATAGAGCCACTTAAGTAACTCATTTAGGCTTCCAGGCCATATGGTCTCTGTCGCAACCACTCGGCCATGTGACATGAAAGCAGCCTTAGATGGTACGTAAGCAAGAGAGTAAAACTTGGTTGACGAAAACAGGCCGTGGACCATGAGATTTGGCCCGGGGGCTGGAGCTGGCCAAGCCCTGGATAGGCCAGAATGTGCGCCACTCCCTCGCCATTTGCCACTCCTGGGGGCCTTGTCTGGCCGCAGGACCCCAGCCTTTCACTGAGGGGCACAGGGAAGCACACACTTCCCCAAGCGTCCAGGTTTAATGTGTGCACCGGAGAAGCATAGCAAGTTCGCTCATCCCCTCGGGCCCTGGAAAGTAGCAGAACACCCCCTTTCCAGCGCTCAGAGCCAAGAGCGGGAAACTTTGGCAGCAGTAGCCTTGTCCAGAAGGGTCACTTTATTTTGGAAAATGATCCCTCTTCATGACGCAGGCATGCTCCACATCTGACAAGACGGGAGAGAAACAAGTCAGTCTCGGGTAAAGAGCGTTCATCATGGGGAAGGGCTCTACCGTGGGCGGCAGGTGGACTTCCTTTGAAATCGTGGGGGAAGCGCCTTATTTCGGGTTCATACTGAAATGCCCATTCAGTCGCTTGTGACGGTGCGAAAGGGAGGCCAGTACAGTCCTGAAGCTTCATACAGTTAGTTTTACCCTGACCTTGAAAAATGCTGAATTGAACGCATTTACATGGGGCGGAAAGCCTATGACTTGGGTTCAAGCATATCTTCTCAGAGTAGCTCCCCGGGAGCAGAGCAGGGAGGATGAAACCAGATGCTGGAACTGGCAAAACTCAGCCAGGACTTGGGGGTACGTAGGGTCACGCCGATGAGGCCACGACAGCTCAGCCCGAACCAGCCACCCAGTGGGGGCGAGTCACCGTCAGACCCATTTCTTTTCCTGTCGGGTAATTTTTCAGGCAGTTGATAGAAGGGGAGGCCGTAGGAGGCTTGTGCCTGCTGGAGAAAAAAGCCCGCCCTCGAAGCAGGAGGTGTGGGCAGGTGGGGAGGAACTGGGGTGTAAAGAGAGAGCAGCAGAACCGAATCCTGCGGCGGCTCATGTGCTGCCCTGCGTTAAGTCCCTTGCCTCTCGTGGCCTCAGTCTGCTCATCTGTAAAGTGGGAGCCATAGTTCTGACTGCAGAGTGCTGCCGGCATCAGACGCGATGAAGGTGAAAAGTGCGTCGTAAACTGTAAAGGACTAAGCACGCTACAGTAATAACGGCGAATAACCTTGGCCATTGCCTCTGCGCCCGGCAGTGTGCTACCAAGCTCGGCCTATAATGCTCCCCCAGAGATGTCCCTGTCTGCGTCCCAGGGACTTACGATGTAAGGGACTTGGCAGACGGGATGGAGTCTCCTGAAGGGGAGGTGGGCCTGGATTACCCGGTTAGGCTCCAACGGCCACCCATCACAAGGGTTTTCCTTAGAGAGCAGCAGGAGGTCACAGTGAACAGTAGGAGATGTGGCAACACAAGTCAGAGGTTGAATGGCTCGGGGAAGGGGGCCACGAGCCGCGGAATGTGGGTGGCCTCTACAGACTGCAAAAATTCTCTTCCTGATGCGCCCAGAAAATAAAACGCAGCCCCATGGACGCATTGGAGACTCCTGACCACCAGACTCTAAGGACTAAATTTGTGTTGTTTTAAGCTACTACATTACTGGTAACCGGTTCCAGCAGCAGTAGACAGCACATAGAGGCGTCATTCCTAGCGTCAAGCTTGTGTGGACTCGTGTCCTGGTACCACCGCTTGCTTCATCCAGGAAATGGAGATGATGGCAAAGCGCCTGCCCCAGGGGCTGGGGGAGAGGGGTTAAGCGCGATGGCGCAGGTAGAGCCCGTAGCCCAACGCCTAGCCGGCACACAATATGCCCTCAGCTCGTACGGACAGTTATTAGTACCCTACCCTTTAATCACCGCTAAGGCTGCATGCGGCCAGTGCTGTTGTGATTATCTCCACGTCATAAAGGAGGAGACCTAATAGGGTTAAGGACACGGGGCTGCACCGGCTACAGGTGGCAGAGCCAGAGTCTAAGCCAGGCCTGGGCGTTCGAGGCTGTGCTCACCCCTCGGCTCCGCTGAGCTGGATTACGACGCCTCCTCAGCTGCCAGCTGCTTAGGCAGGGGCACCAGAGCCAAACGGAGCACAGAGCTCCCTGCACAGGCCAAGGCTGGAAACCAAATAAATCTGTGTTTATTAGGGAAGCAGAAACTCCAGCTGCCCTGGAGAGCAGCATCTAAGAGGTGACGGAACCTCCGCCACCCCAGGGCTGGCCAGCCCCATGCAGCAAATCATGGAAGTCTGAGCACAGTGTTTCGTCATCTTGGTCCTGAAATAATTGCTATTATCGTAAATGTTTTATAGCCCTCATTACGGCTCGCATTTAAATATCAGTGTAGTAATACCTTAATAAGTCATCGCTGCTGGACCACTGCTGGACGCCGTTAGTCGAAGCCCTGCGTATAACTGCACGTCTGTTCAGCTAAATTAGGGCTGGCTGTGAACTCAGCGGCGCTGAGCGGCTGGGCCTGGCCGGAAGGAAGCCCTTCTCTGCCAGGGCGTCTTGCTTTTGTCTCTGAGAGGACGGAGGATGCTCAGACTGTAGCTGGTAGTGGAGCTGCAACTCTGGCAATGGATAGAAGGGGAAACGAAGGTGCTATTTAAGGCATTTCTAACCTGGATGGAGAGGGGTTGGAGGGCATAGTTCCCACCCCCAGGAAACTCCCTGCGGAGGCCCGAGCGGCAGTCAGATGGGAGTGGCAGGGTCTTCAAGCCCTGTCTGATGAGATGCTCTGAAGGCTTCCTGAGTGGGTGGAGACGGGATGGACTCACACACTCGCTCACAGAGAAGATAAGCCACGAAACACATGTGGCTCTGTGGGTTCGACTTCATAAAAGGCAGTGTCTGCACTGGCACGTTAATAGAGTGGCAGAGTGGGCCGAGCAGGTCCGTTCATTCCTTTTGACCACGTGATGCACCTGAAATAATGCCAGACACGCGATAGGTACATAATAAATATGGGGGGGAGGGGAGGAAAAGTATGAGGTTCTGTGCCTTTGTGTAAACAGACTCCCCCCTGGCCTTATCGGCCAAACAAATGCCAAGTATGAAGGGGGCGGGGGTGGGGATTGAGGAACAGCCTGAAGCCAGGGGGATGGATCGCTGGGATCCTGCTGTGAGCTCAGTCACCGGGGACTGGGAAAGGGATCTGTGCAGGGCCCCTTGGGTGGCGCAGGTATGGGGACCGCTGTGTGCTGGACCAAGCGGTTTCTGTTTCTGGGGGGCAGGGGAGGGGAGTGGAAGGAATGACCAGGCAGGACCAGATTCTCTCCTCTAAGGTCTGCTGATGAAGACCCGTGGGTAAGAGACGCTGATCATCCTGCCCAAGACCACACAGCTAGGGTATATAAGATGCAGTCAGAGCCACGTTTGGATCGGGCCTGGGGCAGAAGTAATGCACACGAGAGAGAATGCTAGAGGGCATTTTAAGAGGAAGATAATGTGCTCGCCAAGAGCCCAAGGCAGAAAGCACCTGGCGATCCTGCCACAGAACACTCTGCAGGCGGTGGCTTGGCCGTGCCGTCCCTGGGCCTTCATGACAGGCTCCGGTAGAAGGGCGAGCCCGGCCGTACGTGCCTTCAGCCCGATTTCATTCTTTGGCCGCCTTATTTCATGCTGACCCATCTATGGAGCTCACATCTCCCTTTCCTTTCTCTTACAAAGAACCCAGTCAGTGCTAATGTCCTGCTGTGGGAGTTCCCAGCCACGGCATGGACACGCACAGGAAGAGGAGACCTAGTCCCTGGCCTCTCAGACTCACTGGTGATGCATAAGAGGAGCTTGAGGAGTCAGGATAACCTCGCCACGTGGCATCCTTTGAAGCAGTGGTTGCATGGGCGGCGCCAGGGGTCTGCAGCAAGATGGCACTGGGTTCAAAGCCCATCTCCAGAGCTTAGCAGCCAGGGGTCCCTGGGGAATCCGTCCTACGTCCCTGTAGCTCAGCCTCCTGGTCTCTCACACGAGGGGAATACCTCCTCTGTAGGGCTGTGTGTTACTGAGTGACATAAATCTGTTTCCTTCTCTCTGGAACAGGGGTGGGGAACCTTTCTTCTGCCAAGGGCCATTTGGATATTTATAGCATCATTCCCTTAATATAATCCACTTAATATAAATGTATGTTGCTAGGGGAAAAGCTCCTAGGTTTATTGAATTTCGAGTCCCGCCTGCAGTTGCCTTCGCAGGGCCAGACCAAATGATTACGACGACGCCTGAGATGCCAGCTGCTTAGGCAGGGGCACCAGAGCCGAACAGAGCACAGAGCTCCCTGCACCGGCCGAGGCTGGAAATTAGATAAATCTTCTACGGCCCGAGGGCTGGATGTTCCCCAGCCCTGCTCTGAGATGAGGACGGAGAGACTAGCTGGCGTTGTAGGTGTGGGAATGAGAGCTATGGTCATGGGGCACTCAGCACCTAGTAGGGTTTCAGGAAGCAATACTACTGCTCCAGGTGGGCCAGGAAGTACTGAGTGGGCAGCAGAGGGGAGGGGGGCACTCGGCTTCCCTAACCATAGGGAGAGCCGTCCACCTGTCTCCGGCTGCCCCACCCACTGCCCCGTGGCTAGGGACCCTTGGTCCCCCTTGCAGCCACATCCTTCCCGTTCCGCCTTCATGAGCATCGCAGTGCCCCTCGGGCCGCCCCTGCTGACCATGTCCCTTTTCCTCCATCTCCGCAGCACCCTCAACAACAACAACATCAGCCGCATCCTGGTCACCAGCTTCAACCACATGCCGAAGATCCGAACCCTGTGAGTAAAGCTCCCTGCTCTCCTCCCCCTCTGCCCTACCCCTGCCCCCCCCCCCCATCACATGCAGCCCACAGTGCAGCATGGTAAGACCTACCGTGAGACCGCCCGTGCTAGGACCCGCCAGCGCGTTTTTCTGTCCGGATGCTGCCTCCTCTGCCATTGACTGAGGGGGTGTTGGTGAGCGAGGGCACAGGGGGGAGGATCAGGGTGCCATCCATGGTCTGACCCACCCTTCCGCAGCAGGCAGACCCGCGCTCTTCATCCTGGGACCCTTCCTGGGCTGTGGGAATTTCCTCTGTGTTTTCCATCTTGATGGGAAAGTCGGTTGGTGTTCCCTTGTCACAACATAGAGAACGGGGACCCAATGACTCACCATCTCCTTAGCTAATGTCGCGCCCCTGGCGGTTCTACCCATTGCCAGTGATCGCAATAGTTTTCCCTCTGGGGCCCTGGAGGAGAGGGAGCCTTGGCTGCTCCTGGTCCCCTCCTCCCAGCCCCCACCCACCACACTGCCCTGCCCCCCTGTCCCTGGAGGGTCTCCTGACACTGGGACGCAGTAACTTGGTTCTTTATCCTTCCAAGGTGTGTACTCAGGAGGCAAGTCTTCCCCTAGCGCCCCATTCAGAGAGCAGTTTTAGTTTCCCTATTACGGGGGGGAAGGGTCCCCCTCTACTCAGCCAGAACCCCTTTTGTATATTTCTCTGCACTTGAGCTCCGCTGGCCTTTCAAAGAGGTTCATACTCATGCTTTCCTTGTTGGCCTGTCTCAGTGGTCTGTGCATCACAGCTGTAGGGGAGAGCCAGCCCCCACAAGCTCTCTGCCAAATACATTTAGGCCAGGCTTCCTGAAGCCAGAGGGGCAGCTAACCTCAGAATAACCGTGGACATCGGGCTGCAGGCACATACAGCCCGGGCTCGCCCTTCCACAGGAGCCTGTCCTGGGGCCCGGGGCCAGCACAGCGGAGGCCCCGCCTGCAGAAAGTGCTCTGTGGCAGGATCGCCTTTCCCATTAGTTAAGCAGGTGCTTTTTGCCTTGGGCTCTTGGCGAGCACATTACCTTCCTCTTAAAATGCCCTCTAGCATCTTCTAGCGTGTGCATGCCTTCTGCCCCGTGACCTGATCCACACGTGGCTAGCCCCAGGCATCTTGCGCCTCCTCTGTAATGTAAAGTGCCTGACGTGGAGTGGACAATAACGGATATTAATGGTTTATTATTATTATCATCATGGTCATCAGTATCATCACTATTTAGCCAGAAATCTGGACTGCAAGTCCTAAGCTATTAGCTTACCCGTGGCCCCTAGGCAACATGGAATCCACAGAGGTTTGAAAATCCTTAGAGCAGTGGGTCCCAAAGTGAGGTCCCTAGACCAGCGGTCGCCAACCCACGGTCCGCGGACCACTGGTGGTCCGTGAGGTCCGAAAGGTTGGCGACCGCTGCCCTAGACTACGAGGGCCAACATCACCGGGAAATGGTTACAAAAGCAAACTCCAGGCCCCACCCCAGCCCCACGGAATCAGACCCCGTGGGGCGGGCCCCGCCATCTGTTCTCCACAAGCCCTCCAGGAGCTTTCGATGCTCAGAAGCGTTGGGGAGCCCCTGCCTTGGTGAGGAAGTGGCCTTATCTCAGGCAGGAAGAAAGCGGAGGCCAATGGAGCAGTGTGCAAGGAAACAATACAGAGAGTCCTAGGGCACAGAGTGGAAGTCACACAGACCTGAGTGGAAGTCACACAGACCTGAGTGGAAGTCACACAGACCTGAGTGCAAGTCCAAGGGGTGGCGCCATCTCTCTGCGCTTCCAGGACAGTGAGTGAAATGCTTGCCCCCGAGTTGCTGGGAGAATGCAGTGCACTAAGGTGTGTCTGGTCATGGTGTGCACTCAACCAGTACTAGTTGTTATGAAGAAGAAGAATCTGGGTCCAGATTCTATCATTGTTCCCAGGTCCTTCCTTTGAGCCCTCGTAGGATAACATAATTCAGCCAAGAAAATCCATCCCTTTCCCCCGCTTTCAAAATGGGACGGTGCACTGATGGAGTTTGAAGGAGAAACCACTGGGTCTTCAAAGACCTTTTCAAAGTCCCCATCAAATCACCAACGGGCTGGAGAAGAGTATGGCCGGGGCTGTGGGTCTCAGGGTGCTGGGCCTGTGTCCCCAGGCAAGTGGGTTGACTAGGAGAAATATGGCTTTTCCCTGCAGAAATCAGCAGCCAGCTCCTGGGGCTGCTTCCCTATGACTTCTGCTTCCCCTCTTGTTACCTTCAATTTAGGAGCAGCGGTAGCAGAGGTTGGGCTGGGTCCATAGGACCCGGGCCTGGGGGGGGCCGGGAGACAAGGGGTGGCAGGTCTGGATCTCGGGTGCTTTGTTTGGGGGTATGGGGTCAGGGAAGATTGTACTCTCCTTGTTTCTGTTGTCATCCTTCCCTGTGGTCCTGAACACTCATCTGATGGATTCAAATCAATCAATCAGTCTCGTCTGCTCCCTTTGCTCCCTGCCTTGTCCATTCTCTCTTTAGTTTAATTTCAGAGATGGCTCTGTGCAGAGCTCCCTGGAGACTTGAGCTGACTAATCCCCTTCCCTGTGATTAAGGGGGGGGGGGGGGGGGCTGGTGCTGGAGAAGGGGGAAGGGGAGAGAGGAAGGAAGTCATAAATGGGATTTCTAAAGAAAAGCTTTTATATTGAATTCAGAAAGCCACATTTTATAGAAAATGAACACTGACTCTCTCTAAAAGGATTTGCTGGAAATTTAATTTAGCGTCTGTGGCTAAAAGGCACCTATTACAAATTGGCATTTGTATTCATTCACCTTATCTTCTGTGAAGGTGGTTTTGCCAACCTGGAGTATGGTGTTTCTGTCAGCAAAGCCCGCTCGACCCCATGCAGGAAGCACCCAGTCACCTCAATGCCCTGGGCAAGGCCACAGGCTGGGAGAAGGTGTCTGAGGCTCATCTCCTCCCAATAATAATAAGTTCCAACATCACAGTGTGCCAGGCCTAGTGCTGAGCACTCACCAGGAATCATTTCAACCGTGGGAAGGGGGCATCATTAATACCCCCATTTTACAGAGGGTAACACTGAGGCCCAGAGTTAAATCGCCCCCCAAAGTCACAGTCAGAAAGCACAGAGCCAGTGTTATATCCGCACAGGGTGACCTCAGAGCCTGAGCGCATCCTGTTCAGCAGAAACAGAAGTAGAGGAATAGGTTCCAAATGGGCCAAGGCAGGTGACCAGAGCTTCCACGTTGCCCCTGCGTCATAGCCAACCCGACCCCCCAAAAGTATTGAAAGTCATTAAAATCACTTCCTTCTCACTCCAGAGGATGAGAAATACTCCTGGCAGTGTAGGCTCACACTGGGGGTGATACTACTCAATCTGGTCTCCCAAACATGATATGAATGGTGGCATGAAAGAGTCTGCCCAGCCGGACTCTCCCAGCATTCCTGGTGGGTAAGAGGGCAGCAGGGGGGAACTGAGTCCACCGACCGCCCCCAGACTTTTGACAAGAGCCTTCGCGTGGCTCCCAAGTCATTTTTGCTCACCTCTTCTCCAAGGTGCCCCTTGGGAGAGGAGAGAATCCTACAAAGACAGACAAAGGAACAGGGAGCAAGGTTCAGGGGAGAGGTGGCTGGGGCTGGCCGTCGGGAATTCAGGCAGCACCCACCTAATCAAATCTTCCGAAAGGGGGACCTCTGACATTTTGATTATCTCAGAAAGTAATCCGCTCAGCAAGGATCTGACTTACCTAAACCTCATTTCTGTCTTTGCATTGATGTCTTACCCTGATTGGAACTGACGGGAATTTGTTTTCACTGATCCGGCTCGTGGGCCCATGCTCGTTGGTTCAGGGTGAATCCCTGTGTCCTCCACTTCCACTCCACGGCCTTTCCTAAGGAAAGCCCAACTCTCACGAACAGGCTCTCTCCTGGCACGCAGGACTGGCCCTCAGCCTGTGTGCCACCAGCCTGCCTCCCAGCGGACCACCCCTCCATCATCCCAGGCAGCCTAGACACCCTAGGGGCGGCAAGGGGAGGGGGGCGGCCATGGAGTCCCCTCTCTCTCCGGCAGCTCGCCGAAGGGTCAGGAGACAGACTACTGTCACTCACGCTGCCCTTCTCCACGAAGTCCCTCTCCTCATGCTCTTTAGGCAAGAGGGACCCTGCAAGCTCACGCCAGGCCCTCTCTGTCCTGGCACAACGTGGTCATCTTTGTTGAATAGACAGAGGTCTTGCATTCCCTCTTGAACCTGAGGTCCTTCCCCCAACTTAGGACTTTGCTCCCCAACCCCTCCCACCTGTCACATCTCTTTCTGGAGCGCCTTCAGCAGCATGGGGGGGGGGGGGGGGCGCGATGGGAGGAGGTGTCTGAGCTTTAAGCTCAAAAGGAAAAATTGCTTGGGGCCCATGATAGGCACTGTGTCTTGGACCTAGGAGCCTATTAAAATGTGTTTGACGTTAATTATTGGCTCTGGAGTCCAAAAGGAAAATTGCAACATCAAAAATTAATCGTTTTAAAATAAAAATTTTTTTCAGCAGAAAAAAAATGACATTCTATGTGGGAATTGCATTCATTTAGTCCGTCTGATATGAGGGGATGTGGGCCCCCTGAGGCTGCAAGGCCCCCACTGGACCTGGCCGGCCAGAGGTTCGCTTCGGAGGGGGGGGCGGTACAAGTGAGCTGCCATTGGCCAACAGTTAGCAATGTTGACCTTGCGCTAAGTGGAGGGTGGTCAAGAGCCCTTCAGCTCTCTCCACTCCAGGCGTGGAGGTGGCCTAGCCACTGCTCCTGCCGGCACTCAGTATCGCTGGCTGGACACCGAGTGGAAGTCCCCCGACACTGCCGGCTGATTGATTAGCACGCTCGGGGCTGGGTGTTTGAAATTTGCATCAGAAAGCCATGTGTATGATAAGCTGATGTGACTTAAACTCCTACCACCACTCCCAATGACCTGGGCTGTAGGGACCCCTGAGAGAGAAACCTTGGGGAAGGGTGTTTAGAAGCCCCTGCACATCCTGAGTTTGCCCCCAGTGAGTGGAAAGGAAATCCAGGCCATTTAACCAGACGGGGGAAGCGGGACCTGCAGGCGGCTCTTTGGTATCTTATTCGCTCAAGGAGAAATTGATCTGGAATCACAGCTACTAGAGGGAGAAGCCAGAGTCCTGGGACTGGTGAGGGGGTCTTCTCAGAGGTCCCTGAGCCAGTCAGAGTAGCAGGTGTGCCGGGGGCCGTGGGCTGGGAGGGAGACGCAGGGCACCGTGGAGAGGCTGTGGGGACTGCAGGCGTCTGGTGGGGCAGCCCCATATTGGGATAGGAGGGTGGAGAGGACACACCTTCTCCGGGCCCTGCTCAGCCTGATGGGGCACCCGGCAGTGTTGGTTTGGGGCTCACTGGGATTACATGAGGGGGTCATTTAAGGGATGCTTGGGGAGAGAAAGAAAGGCTGAAAGCACCTCAGATCTCAGCCCAGTGCCTCCATAGGCTGTGGCATAGTTGAAAAGCTGTTTCAGGCCGTCAATAACGGGAGTGTGCAGGAGGCAGCTGATCAATGTTTCTCTCTCATCGATGTTTCTAACTCTCTATCCCTCTCCCTTCCTCTCTGTAAAAAAAAAAATCAATAAAATATATATTTTTTTTTAAAAAAAAAAAGGAAAAAGAAAAAGAAACGGTGAATTGCTCAGAACCCAGGAGGCGTCCATGGGGTGGGGCCTGCATGTGGCAATGACTGTAGTTTGTGATTCAGCAACATTAGGGTTGAGGCTCCTGTGGTGATTCAGTTGTACAGAGGGGCATGCTCCCGGGCCTGCTGAGGTTATCACACTGGAGAAAGGTTTGGCCCCCTCCATTCAGCCTGTGACAATGTCTTCCCTCTGTCCCTTCCTCTTCCAGACGCCTCCACTCCAACCACCTGCACTGCGACTGCCACCTGGCCTGGCTCTCGGATTGGCTGCGACAGCGGCGGACGGTTGGCCAGTTCACACTCTGCATGGCGCCCGTGCACCTGAGGGGCTTCAACGTGGCAGACGTGCAGAAGAAGGAGTACGTGTGCCCAGGTGAGGCCGCCCCACCCGTAGGCTCTCCCTGACCCTGGCCTTGGACACCCACCCAGCCCAGAGCTTGGTGTGGAACCCCCAAGGTTTCCCCAACACTCTGTAGATCCCTGGGGTGCCTCGAGGGGATCCAAGAAAGAAGGTTTTTGTCATTTGTTGAAGGAAAAGGCTCAAAGAGCTCATGCGTCACTTTCTGTTAAGCCGGATCGTCCATCTGTGCTAAGAAACCTCACACTTGTTAGGCGCGTCGGCATTTGCTAAACAGGTTCCTGGCATCCAGTCGCTTGTAGGAATTGGGAGACAGGACCACGGAGGCTTCGGCGTCAGCCTCTGTGCCTGGGAATCCTAGCTCTGCCCCTTACTAAGGTGTGACTTTGGCAGGTTACCCAGCATGTCTGCCAAATGGAAATAATAATAGTACATAACTCAAGGGATGCCTGGGAGGATTGAATGCAATAATGCATATAAAGCCCTGAGCCTCTTACACGGTACTAGGTAAGAGCTAATAAGCGGAGCTTAATTATGCTAGTGCAGCGGGCCCACAGAATGTGCTGAGCAAGCATAAGCAGTTGACCTGTGGGCATTTGAAGTAACAGGAGCAGATTGCCGTGTAGCCCAGAAAACAGAATGGGCACAGATAACTGAGGCAGCGCTGATCTCCCGGGATGGAAGGCGGCTGAGAGACAGAGATCTCCCGGGATGGGAGGCGCCTGAGAGATGCAGGAGGATGGAGTAGCTTTTCAGCCTAGTTCTAAATTTGCTTGCTTGTTCAATTTTTACTTTCCATTGGCATCCTCTAGTTCTACCAACTCTCCCTTTTCTAGTGGCAACAAAAAAAAAGGGAGAGCTAATCCCTTTATTTTCTCTAGAAAAAAAATAAAAAAGAGGACTCTCCCAGAGGCGTTCCTGAAACCCAGGAGCCCAGTCCCAGAGCTGGGGCCTAGCAGCCTCCTGAGGCTGGTGTTGGGGAGTCCACGCGCAGGAAGAAGGGCGGGGACATGGCACTGTGGGGCTGCACTCTCGCCCTCCAGGACTGCCGCCATGTTCAGTGTGGAAGGGGTTGGGCCACATGTGCTGAGGGCCGGTGTGACCAAGGTACAGATTGGCACTTGTGCCCGTAGGCATGATTGCAACCTAGTAAGAATTTTCCATGAATTCAGCCGCATCTGCTTGTTCCTGTCATGTCACTACTTCATCAAGTTCATTATCCAAAAACATTCAAACGTATCTCAGAGCAGCACCTCAATAATTTCCTATAGACGCCCACTCAGAAATCACTTCCCATCAAACACATTTAATACAACCGTTTATCACACGAGCACCAAACTCAAATATAGTGACTGTAATTACAGTAATTATTAGGCAGAGGAGACAATATCAGCGTAAGTGCCAGTGAAAGAAATAATTACAGAGTGCAGAAGTCATCCAAAAGCTAATGAGGAAAACTAATTAGAGAGAATGTTAAAACACACCAGGATAGGTGGTGCCAAGTTTAACGCTGCGCAGATTGCAAACGCGCTTCATCACGGAGGCACCTCCCCATCTGAGGAGTGGCAAGGTGTTGCTAACCCAGCAGCAGCCAGGATCCAGAGCCCGAGGCGGGCAGGCTGACCCTTGTGGGTCCTGGACCTGTCAGCACCCTGAGACCCCCTCCTGTGAAATGGCTTGATCGCCCAGGCCGGGTAATGGGTACGTAGGAGCATCCTTGTCACCTCCCCTGTTTATAGCAATGAGGCCCATGTAATGGTTCCTGCAGCTTCTTAGTGCAAAGCTGGGCATCTTTTGAGGACATGAGAATTTAGTGCACAGATTCCAGACATGGGCATGCTATTGATCTCCACCCTCTCACCATGGTATGAGTTTAGGGGAGCACCATACTGGGGCCCTAATCTGTGAGAGATTCTTTAGGTGCTTCCCAGGCTCTCGGGGGTGGAAGAGAGAATGCTGTGCAGGTTCTTTCTGGAAAGGTCGAAGGCAGACTTAATGGTCTGGGGGAGCTGGTGTATTGAACATCCATGATGAATGAACCAGCACCATTATTAGTGGGGTGCTGGACAATCCCCATCTCCAAAACATGCTACCTCTTGAATAATTGTTCAAGGTCATTTGGGAGGCTGCGATAAAAGGGTTTCAGAGGAAGCAACAAGGAGCAAGACGGGCTGTGCACAGGAAGGTCGCAGAGAGAGCTGTTTTCATGTACTGACCACCCCACACACACACTGCCGGGGGTGCAGGCCCCACTCTGTAGCCGAGCCCAGCAGGCCACCCGGATGAGGCAGTTTTGTGCAAACCCAATTATGGTTGTTTTAGCTCCTCGTTCAAGCTCTTCCCCCAATAACTTATGGGAGGAAGACTTCAACCAATAAAGGGGGGCAAGGCCAGGTCTTCAAAAGTTGAGGTTATCTGCTCAGGAGAATAGAAAGACTTGGGGCACCAATCAGTCATCCCTGCATGTTGCTCCATCACCTGCACCCATCAGGCCCTTCGATGGTATCAAAAAATCCATCAAACACAGGACCACAGAGACAGGAGAGCACTTTCATCTCAGCCTGTGAGGGCCTCCTGCCTGAGTCCCTGATGTTTCCCTTAGAATTAAGTGCACTGCCTGGGCCCAGCTCCTGTCCACACGGCCCTGGCTGTGGGCTCATTCTCACTCCAGCTAACCCAGAAATCCTCTAGCAGTGCACTTCAACAAAACCCATCTCCTCTGTAGACTGTCCCCTTCCAATCCAAGGCATTTACTTTTTCCTCTGGGGAATCAACTGGGAACTCTTCACAGGGGTGAGGGACTCCGTCTTATTTTATTTTCTATTCGTGTTTTTTTTCTGTGATGTACAACTGGACTGCTTGGTTTCCTTCAGCTAATGCTGCAACGATCTCTCCGTTAGCTTTTCTTGCTCAAGCGGAAAGTTAGGGCACAGGACGAGGAGAGTCCCCGGTCCCTGCTCCGTGGGCCTGGCCAGACTGGGGCTGGGTCTGAGTTCACATAACAGCCCAGAGAAAAGGCTCTGCTCTAGCCATGACTCGGCTCATGTGATGTGAGTTGCAAGATGTTGTTTTGTTGTTTCCATCCTTCCCTAAGGGGCTTTTTGGTGGTTTACACCCTAAGCTTTATCTTCCTTGTGTCAATTTCCTGGTACCTTGATCTGAGAAGATGTTTACCGATCCCTCTTTGTAAATCAAGGGGCTTAGGTAAACATCTGACCTCCTGAGTCAATGCCTCTTTCCTCTGAACAGCTTCACACTCATCCGGTTGTGCCATTTCCCACTCATCCGCTCTCGGCCTTTGAATGTGAGAGTTATCTTTTCAGGAAGATTAATCTTGACTTCTAGTAATGAGGGGCCTCTCAACAAACATATTCTTATTTATTATTAAAAATGAAATGGGTGTATCTCCCTGGAAACAAGAAACGTCCCCCTTATTTTTTTAAATTTGGGACCAGTTACTAAGTGTAAAGATAATTAAGGTAAGCCTGACTGACCGCCTATCTCCTTAGGAGGTTTTAATTAAAACCCCATAATTGGACATTGGGAGGATGAGATTATTAGGTTTATAGCCATTCCCAAAATTATCATGCCTCTGGTATTTAAATCGCGTTCATTTATATTCTCATCATAATTGCTCGAGTCCCATTGTCATCACAGCCTGTTGTTGGCTTTTGAAAGGCCAGAGGCCAACAGGGATGCTTAATTTGAATGCTGGAGTTAATTTGTTTCCACATGCTCACAAGGCCTTGGACTCTTCAGCTCTGTGCGCTCCTCTGGGTGACATTCCCTTTAAAGACAGAAAGAAATAAACACGGCCGCAGCACAGGCGTGCCCAGCCACTGCCTTGTGGCTCACACGGCCGTGTGTCAGCCGGGCCGCCTCCTCCCACTCCCGAGGCTCCGAGGCTGTGAGGGCCTTCGGTTCCAGGGCAGTGAAGAGAGGCGCTGGCTGTCTTTTGGCAGAGGTGATGATAGAACACATCCTGGGCGGTTTGCTTAACCTCCCTATTCTTTCGTTTCCTCGTCAGTCTCATGGAATAATAATACAGAGCCTCCGTCCTGTCTCTTATGAGGATCAGGTGGGATCTTCTATACACAGCCCTTAATGCAGTACCTGGCACGTGGGACACATCCTGCAGCCACAAGCTGCTTTTAGGAGAATGGTGGCAATTTTTAGCTTGGGCACCATCGTGTCCTGGGGCAAGAACTCTCTCTCAGGGCTCCGGTCCCTCACCATCTCCATAGCCCTTCCTAGAGTGAAGTTCAGTGATCTCGGCTACACCATCTGGGCAGAGAAGGTAGGGCCTTCGCTTTCAGCGCAATGATCATCCGCATCTGCCAATGAGGCGAACACTGATGAGGGCCGGAGCGTCTCCCTGGTCATCCCCCTGCCTTTCCTGCCTCTCCTGCCTCTCGGGACAAGAGGGGGTGCGGTCAGCAGAGACAGGATCCTCAGTGCCCCGTCCAGGCTGGCAGTCATGGTGCTCTCCCTGTGAGAGCTGGGAGCACACTCCCACCCTCGATCACCAAGTGCCTTCCCTTTCCTCCCGGTTTGGCATGGAGGTAGCTTTGGCTCCAGATGAAAATTCCGGAGCTGAAGTGGCAAAGGGGGAAAGGTGGGCCAGGCCCCCACGGGGAGACAGGTGCTGGCCCACATCCCCGTCCATTTCCCTGGTCTGGAGGAGATGACCCCCCCAGGCTCCACGCAGCAGCCTTTAGTGCCATGGGAGAGCTGCAGGGCAGAGCTCGGGCACACAGTTAAGGAGGCGGGCACACGGTTAAGGAGGCACGCGGTTAAGGAGGTGGGCACACGGTTAAGGAGGCGGGCACGCGGTTAAGAAGGCGGGCACGCGGTTAAGGAGGCGGGCACGCGGTTAAGGAGGCGGGCACACAGTTAAGGAGGCAGGCACACAGTTAAGGAGGCAGGCACACAGTTAATGAGGCAGGCATGCAGAGCAAGACCGCCCGCACTCCTGAGTTCATAACCAGCGCCTTGGAACTTCGGTGCTGGTTCCGTGTGCTGGTCGTCGCTGGACTCTGATTTAAGAGAGAGGAGGAGGTGATGCCCATCAACAGGCTTGCCCCATGATTCCTTGGCCCCAGGAACACAAATGCATGTGGCAGGCACATACCCAGATGGTCCCTCCCATGAAAGATATGTGGAGGCTCTTTCTATCCCGATGTAAAAACTCCGTTCCCACTTCTCTCTGCTTCTCAGCTTGTAGTCATAGAATGCGCTGGATAGAAAGGGAGGGCGTTCCTCATTTTGCCCCCTTGGAATTCACTGCCCCGTCCCGTCCCCGCACCACCCTCAGCATGCATGGCCGGGAAAGGCTGGGAGCGATGGACCTGCTGGCGGAGTTTGGTGCAGGGCCTAGGACACCCTGACCCTGTGGGTGAGCCAGGCGCCCAGTGAGCTGGGGGCAGCCAGGTGGCCTTGGCAAGCACTGAGAGCTCTGGTAGAAAGCCTTTGACCTCAGGCACGGGAGTCCCATCTACCAGAGCCCCTCCCGCTCCCCACTCTGTGGCTGACCCTGTTGACCAGAGCCCAGGGCACTTGGGACTCAGGGGGCCTCCCCCAGGCCCTTCCAGGAGGACCTCTCACCCCCACGACCACAGGGCTTCTGGGCCAACTGCATCCATGGATTCATCCTCTCACTCCCCCAAGGCCTGGTTACTAGGATTCAAATTGAGGCAATGTTTTAGGCACAGGGGTCGAACAGGAAGGAGACAGACACGGTCACTGTCCTGATAGAACTGACATCTAGACTCAGTCTGTCCTGAGGCAGAGCTAAGGGGAGGGGCTACTGTCGGCTCCACCCTCAGAGCCCAGATGGGCAGGGCTCGGTCCATCAGGCGCTGACCATCTTCAGCCTGCGGTGTTCTGTCCGTTTCTACAGAAGAGCGATGCCTTCCCTGTGTGTGGATGCCCGGCTGGGGCGCTGCCAGCCAGGTGCTCTCAGGGGCTATAATTACCTCTCTGAGTAATTAAAGGTGTTGTTAGTGACCTTGTTAAGGATTGTTTTCAAAGGCTTTTTTAAAAGCCTTGACAACACCCCTTGAAATGCCGCTCAGGTTGCCTGCAGGACAGAGCCACCCTGTGTAGGACCGGCTCCTTCCCAGGGGACGAAGGCTGTATGCAGCCTGGTCCACTTTAAACAGAACCAACTTCAACATCAGAGTCCGAGCGGCTCTGAAAAACTCTGTTTCAGAACTTCCAGTTACCCTGATGAGCCCTTGAGTATAATGCCTCCCCCGCTTTCTTCTGAAACACCCCAACCACGTGATATTGACAGATAAAAGAGGAACAGCCATCTGATACCCTCCCCTCGGTGGATGGGCAGGAGCTCAGACTGGCCTCTGAGGAGCCCTGGCATTGCCCCAACAGGAAGGCCCGGGGGTGGCCATGGTCCCTGGCGCTGTCTGGTGCTCTTGCCCCTTGGCGTTCAGGGTCAGGCCTGGCAGTTCTCTCTGGGGAGCCCCATCTGCACTGTTAACGCCCTGACATCTGGAGCCAGGCGTCCCACCTCCCCGGGGGAGGATAGGAGCCTTCACACGGGGATCCTCTTTGCCACCCGCTAAGACAGGTGCGCAGGGGAGGGAGATGCGCTGGGAGGTGTCTTACTCCTTCTGCCTCCAGTTTCCAAAGAACGGGAATAGTCGGTCTTTAGGCCCAGGAAGGACTTCCGAAGTCTGCAATGCAAAGCCTTATCCACCGAGATGGTAGCAAAAAGCTCAGGGGGGGTCCTGCAGGCCGGTGTTGAAACAGTAATAAGAATAGCAACAACATTAACAACGACAAGCATTCCTAAGCGCTGACTCTGTGCTGTACATTCTTCTAAACACTTCACATGCATTAACTTCCTTTGCCTTCTCAACAGAACCATGCTACCAAATAAGCATTGCTATTTCCCCCCCATTTCACAGATGGGGAAAACTGAGGCACGGGGACAGAACTAGGATTCAAACTGAGGCAATGGGACTGCAGAGCCCACACTCTCAGTCACTCGCCCTCCTCTTCCTGACCCAAGCTTCAGGCAGGCTGATTGTCTGGGCTGCCATTTTCTCAGAAATGTCAAGCCTTTCCCAGGTTGAAGCAAAGCCAGGGTCACTCTCGCTAAGAGGATGAATGTTGCAGTTGGGGGCTTAGTGTAAGTCGTCATCGCTCTGGCACTTTCCATGGTCTCCACTGGATCCACTAATGTGACACCAGAGAGTTTGAAGTCCTTGTACCCTAGACAGGAACCTTTTTTCAAATGTCCAGCTAAGACGATGCTTTTTTAAGTGTGTGTGTGGGCTGGCATCAAGGCATCAGGTTGAGTCTCTGCAGAAGGGCCACCTCCAGGTGGGACTAGTGAGCATGGAGGGCGGACCCTCCACTTCAAGTCTCACTCAGTGTCCGAAGGAGGACTTGCCTGAGGCCCAGTCGGTCCTGTGATTCAACTGCTCTAGCTGGACCCACCCTGCTTCCCCTCAGCTCCTCCCGTGGACAGAGGCCAGACTCCCACCGTCCTTCCCTGTGTTTCATGCCCTGCTCCTGCCCAGTGAGGAGGTCTGCGGCATTATTCTGAGTGTGGTCCTGCCCGCGGCCCTCTGCTCTGGGAGGAGGGACGTGGGCAGACGCAGAGTTAGCCCTGCTGGACGCAGCAGGCCTGGGACAAAGTCCGGGAGGGGCCGTTGGGCTGTGTCTACCTTTTGGACTTCAGTGTCCACGTTTGAAAAACTAACCACAGGTTTGAGATCCTGACCTCACTTGGAAGAACTAATCCTATTTGAAAACGTACCTAATGTCTTTTCAAAGCGTTCGCGTTCACTTCTTGTGCTAGAGGTTCAGTGTGACCACCACAGGGCGTGATTGAGATCCTCGTGCCGGAATCTTGAGTTAGTTTGTGACGTGTATGTTCATCTACACTCGCCTTCTGAGTAAGCTCCTCCGATGCCAGTTTCTTGGGTTTTTGCCACTTTGGTTTAAATTCACACTGGTTCTCAACTGAAGCAAAATTAAGAGCTGACTCCAAAATGCAAGGTAACTTACTTGCCTTTTTCTAATGCGGCGAGTTTTGTTAGCTCGTTCTCTGTATGTAAACGTTGTTTGAAAGGGCCTTGGATGGCGCCGCTGACGACTGTGTTGACACTGGACGACACCAATGCCCCACCCGGGGATGTGCACCCACCTTTCTTCCTCCCACTGGTTTAGATAGTGACTTCCAGACACTAGAGGAAGGAATGAAGGTGTGTCTATATTCAGCATCCATGTCCCAGGTAAACTCCAACACTGCCCCCCCGCCCCAACCCCGGAGTCACCAGACATGGGGCACCCTGAGACAGTAGTCCCGGGGTCAGCTCGTAGCATATTTTTGTGCGTGGTTGACTCAGAGAGCAGCTCTTTCTCTGAAAGATGAGGGTGATGGGCTGACAGAGCAGGTGGAACAATCCAGAAATAGTCAGGTCAAGGACGCATCTCTCCTCCTGGCTGAATGTGCAGCCAGAGGCAGCTGTGTCTGCAAGGTGCGGATGATGTCTGCTGGTGATCGTGTTCCAAGTAGCTTACCACGTAGTGCCGCCTCGTTGGGTAGCTGGTGAAGGGGCCCAGGAGCCCATTCGACTCCTGACACTGACACGAGTTGACCACTGTGCTCTGGACCCACAGGCCCCCACTCGGAGCCGCCATCCTGCAATGCCAACTCCATCTCCTGCCCTTCGGCCTGCACCTGTAGCAATAACATCGTGGACTGCCGGGGGAAGGGCTTGACGGAGATCCCCGCCAACCTGCCAGAGGGCATCGTCGAAATGTAAGTGCCCCATCTGCCACCCCTGTCTCAGCCAATTCTCCAGGAGCGTGGGAGCTGACTGTTAAAAGCACTTAGGGATCTCTCCGCTATCCTATAGGCTTTCCCAGCTATGCACGTCAGTGCCCAGGAGCATGGACTAGCCCTAGCTGGTTTGGCTTACTGGTTAGAGTGTCAGCCCCAGGACTGAAGGGTCACAGGTTCGATCCCCGGCTGTGATTGGGGCATGTGTGGGAGGCAACATCGCTGTCTTTGTCTCTCTTGTCTCTCCCCCTCCCTGTCACTCTCTCTAAAAATAAGTGTGGGGGGGGGGGGCGGAGATACCCTCTGGCGAGGATTAACAAATAAACAAAAAGAGAGCACAGACTCTAGAGCAGTAGGTGATGGCCCGTGGTAGCCTACCTATTTTTGTAAATGAAGTTCTATTGGAACACAGCCATGCTCTCTTGTTTCCATATCGTGTCTGGCTGTTCAAGGAAGGCAGGAGTGAGCCGTTAGGCCCAGCAACCTGATATGCCCTGTCTGGTCCTTTGTAGTAGAAGTTTGCCAGCCCTGCCTGGGCCCCCTGTGATTACCTCCTGGCTCCCCTGGTTACTAAGAGGGGTGGGGGAGACCTTCGGGCAGAAGGATTGCTCTTTCTCATCGTTAGTTTTCTCTTCGGTAGTAACATGACGATGACATATCCTCGATGGCTCGCTGTGAAACTGAGTGGAATGCTTTGTGGGAGCTCTGCATGCAATCCGAGCGCGTGGGTAATGCCCGGACGGTGGTGGTGGGCAGAACCTGGGTGAGGAGCTGGTGTCACAGCCGCGCCCTTGAGCCCGAGACTGAGCCCTCCGTCATTTCAGATCTGATGGTCGTCCTCTAGATGGTCTTTACGTGGGGACAAGATGGTGCGTGTGCACGTGTGTGCGCAGATCTCCCAATTCCCAGTAAAATAGGTTTGCCCACATAGCTCCACCTCATCCCTCTTCTCTGTGCTGAGAACATGGCCCCATCTCATTCTGGATCGAGCAGAGGGGCATTGACCCTGAGATCACGCTATATGACAATAACTGTTTTCATTTATGCATTCACCTTTGGGTGACTTTATTAAAAACATGATTAGAGCCCTAACCGGTTTGGCTCAGTGGATAGAGCGGCCGCCTGCAGACTGAAGGGTCCCATATTTGATTCCGGTCAAGGGCATGTACCTTGGTAGCAGGCACATCCCCAGTGGGCGGTGTGCAGGAGGCAACTGATTGATGTTTCTCTCTCATTGATGTTTCTAACTCTCTATCCCTCTCCCTTCCTCTCTAAAAAAGCAATAAAATGTATTTTAAAAAACATGATTAGATGAAACCCCTCCAAATAAGAGACACACATTTCCCTCATTTCCCTGCTTCATCTTCTCCTCTTCCTTCCTTTCTCCCCTCCTCCTCCTTCTTCTCCTCCTCATCTTCTTCCTCTTTCTCCTCTTCCTCCTCTGCATGCCCTGTGTTCCCAACGATGGCCACTGACTCTTCCATTCATACATTCCTTTAACAAATATCTATTGTGGGCTCGCTGTGTTCCAGCCATTGTTCCGTACTTGGCGAGCATCAACAAATAGATAAAATTTCTGCTTTCACGGTGCTTGCATTCCAGTGGTGGGGAGAGTGTGATAAACAATAAACAAAGCAGAGTAAATTAGATGATATGCTAGAAGGTGGTAGGTTCTATGGAAAAACGCAAGGAAAGGATTTGAGGTAAATGAGACCCCAAAAAGTGAATGTCTGGAGGAAGAGTGTTGTGGGGAGAGGGAAGCGCAGGTGCAGAGGCCCTGAGGTAGGGTGTGCCTGGTGTACCAGAAGCCCACGTGGAGGAAACACAGTGGGGAGTGTTAGGGGGATGACTCAGGGGGGGAAGAGGGACCAAATCCTGGAGGCATTTTAAGGACTTTGGTTTCACCCTGATTGACTTACAACCGTGGAGCTTCCGGTTCTTCTTGCTCCATCTGCTTTGCCAGCTTGTCTCTGATTTCCTTTAACACTTTCCTCCCAGCCCCAGTGGACACAATCTGTGCCTCCACACCCTTCCTGTGGTCCGGAGCTAGCTAGCAAAGTGTCCTTCTAACCTGATCCCCTCCCCTTCCGAGGCCTTCACCCACCTGCACTCAGGCCTCAGCCTTTCTTTCAGCAAGAATCCTCAATGACTTCCTCACGTTTTACTGTGACTCTCCTTCGCTCCTCCTGGCCCACGGCTCTGGCCTCAAAGGCCCTCTTTCTCTGGATTCCCTTTGATCTCCGTGCCTCTTCTGCTCATACTTCATGCTCATTCTCTTCATTCTTGTCCTTACTCTCTTCCCCTTCTGCACCCCGTTCCCTTCTCTTCTCCCTCCTGTGATTCATTCCCCAACTTCCCTCGCTCTCTCCCCACCATAGTCTTTCCACTTCTCCTCCCAGCCACATTGCTCTCTCCACCCAGCTAACCTTTACAAGAGCCCTCCCCCTTCCCTCTCCATCATGCCAAGGTAGGACCCCTGGGCCTCCCGAGATGGATGGGTGTTCAAGACAGGATTCCTGCCAACAGCCATGTCATTTCAGATTCCCACGGATCCTTCCTTTCTGCCCCATCTGCCAGGTTTTCTCTTTGGCAGGCACAGATCCCCTCTTGACCAGGCCTCAAACCACAGCCGATAAAAGAGGCCAGTCGAGGAGGTCAAGCTGTAGCCGTTGGCCCCCTCCCCACCCCTGACTCAGGAGCTCACAGCCTGCCCCCCTCCTCGCCTGCTCCTCGTCTCTGAACCTTGGAGGCACACCGCTCAGGTGTGTGGGAGAGAAATGGGAGATATCCATGTAGGAGGTGGGACGCAGGCAGGCCAGGCCATAGCCGGGCTGTTGACTGGCACCTGGACATCGAATTTTGGAGGGGATGTTAACAAGCCAGAGCAGCCGTTTCCAAAAGGCTCCCTAGCTAGTACGGAATCTTTTCTTATTTGACAAAGTGAGAAAAACAAAACTAATTGGATGTTTTTCCCATTGAGCAAAAATATTCTACTTACAGGAAGGTCCTTTATTATAAATTCCTGGACTTCCTATTTCTGTTATTGTTGTTATTAAAAAATACCCTTGCCCTAGCTGGTTTGGCTCAGTGGATAGAGCGTCAGCCTGCGGACTAAAGGGTCCCAGGTTCGATTCTGGTCAAGGGCAAATGCCCGGGTTGCAGACTTGATCCCCAGTGGGGGGCATGGAGGAGGCAGCCGATCACTGATTTTCTCTCATCACTGATGTTTCTGTCTCTCTCTCCCTCTCCCTTCTCTGAAATCAATAAAAATATATTGTAAAAATATATCCTTTACTTTATAAAATGATGGCCATTGAAAGCAGGATATGTGTGAGTGTGTGTGTCTTAAATGTGTTTAATTGTATGTGTAATTATTATATAATTGTAAATGCATGTTTCTATATAAATATGTATTATGTCTGACACAGAGAGAAAGAGAAAGAGAGATTGCCTTAATTGGCAAAATAAAAGCTCTTTAACCACTTAGCCTATGATATCCAAAAGTCTGGGAATGACCAGTCTAGCTAGAGTGTTTCCAAAAATAAGCGGCTGCAGCCAGGTTCTTAAAAGTGTAGGCCAGGGATGCAGACAAACCCCCACGTTCTATCTGCAACACTGACATGTCGCCATTGGCAAATAACCTTTCTGAGTCTTGGTTTTCTCAATTGGAAAGCAGAGGCTACCGGCACCCTCTTACTGATTCTTGTGGGGGTGAGTGAACGGATGCTGTCACAGGCTTAGCAATGGGTCTGGCACCTGAGATACACTGCCTTAACAACGATTGCTGTCACTTTACTACTACAATTAGTAACTACTGCTGCTGTGGCCACCGCTTTTATTAGGCATGGGGAGAGGTTAGAAACCACGTTAGAGGAGCTGGACCTACCTGTACAAGAGGTCCCTCTGTAAAGCTAAGTCAGTTTTTTTGAAAGTTAAGGGTGAGAGAATAGGTTGGCAATGCACCACTTGCATGATGCATTGAGCCTGGAGGTGGCTCATCTCCACGCACATGTATGGGGACTTGCAAATAAGGCTGCCCCTGCCCCTGCCCCTGGGGCACCCGGGCCCACCAGATTGCCCAGGACTTCCCTGTTGCATTTGCCTCATTCCCTTCTGTGATGCAATGAAGCTGAGGCATCGGAGTCGGTGAGGAAAGACTCTATGGTTGGTGGGGAAAACTTTAGGGGAGACCTGCTCGCCCCTAAAGGCAACAAAGCCAGTGCTCAGGGTCCTGTGTGGTGGCTGAAATGTCTTTCAAGCCGCTGACATGCATCGCCTTGGCAGTGAGAGTAGCCCCAGCAGGTGGGGGAGGCTGACAGATGAGAAAAACGGGAGTGGAGAGTGAAACTGCGGGCTGCACCCCAGGATGACTAGGAAGTGTCTGATTTATCATCCCAAAGTCAGCCGAATGTGACTCCTCCTCCTTCTGCCGCCTCGTGTTCACAGCCACCTCCACAACTCATATTTCTCCCTCTCCCTCGGGATGCTTGGCACCAAGTCAGACTTCGTACTCCCGACTCTCGATTCTTAGCTGGTAGTGATGCTCTTAACCTTGGGAGGGGTTCTGTACTCGCCAACATTTTGGGTTGTGAGCAGCTCTCTCTCGTGCAAGGCCATCTGGCAGCCTCTTTTAGATTCTTTTCAGAGGCAGAGCAGCTCGGAGGAGTGTGTGCTGGTCTCCCCCCACAACAGAGCCAGTTCCTCTAAAAATAGCTCTTTTCCCCAGAGCCTGCAGTGAGACGGTTCACAGCAAACGTTCCTCGAAACGGAGGAGCTCCCTGCCGGCCGGCCGGCCGTTTCTGCTACTCCCACTCACTTCTCTGAACCAGCTCCAGCCCCCAGCAGGGACTGGGGAGAGCCCCATCCCCCATGTTTCCTGTTCTGTCACCTTCAGCCCACCTCCTGGGTCCTCACTCCAGCCCCCAGCAGGGACTGGGGAGAGCCCGATCCCCCATGATGCCTGTTCTGTCACCTTCAGCCCTCCTCCTGGGTCCTCGGGGCTTCAGAGGGGCCGTCTGCACCCGGAGCCCCATCTTCTTCCATTTTTGCTCCGTACCCCACAGTGTCCGCCAGTGCCTCGGGTCTTCGCTAGGACAGGGCAGTGTGTTTGGTGGGAAAAGGCTGTGGTGGGCTTCGGGGTCAATTATAAGTGAAAGCATCCAGGGGTCAGTCACCCCACGCTCCACCTAGCCTCACCTCAACCCCGATGTCCATCTGGGCTGGGGAGACAGCTGCTTCACAGAAGCACATCTCCCCCTCCCCCGTGACACTGTCTGCAGGGGATTTGAAGAGAGAGAAAGAACTCAACAACAGCAACAGAAGAGCAGCCAAGAGAACAGAAAGGGTGCCGGGCTCTGGAAATCGCTGGCACCAGTGAGTCCCGAGACCCCCAGGTTTCTGTGGGTCTGCCACGGAAAGGGGGTGGGGGGTGCAGGAGGAGAAGGAGAAACCGATCAGGCAGCAGAATAAGGCAGCACCTCGGGATAAACAGTCCTGAGTGCGAATCCTGCTCCACGTCTTACTTGGGGCACATTTCTCTAACATCGCCTACATCACCCAATTTCCCCTTTGAAAAATGGAGCTCAGGGTATCTGCTAGAGATTTTCTGTGAAGATTAAATAACATAACATGTAGAAAGTAGCACAGTGTTTGGAATCTAAATGGGATCTAAAAAGAAAAAAAACTTATGCGCATGTATACATATAGGACATGATAGAATGATTAGGCTCAAGTTCCCACACTATTTATTCTTCATTCATTTTTTTCTATGATGAAGAAAAATGTCCCCTGTTGAAGGCCTCTGAGCATGTGCATATAGTAGGAGCAGACTCGGCTCTGCGTCGGCCCCTCTGTTCCTGCCGGTGATGCCAGGTGTTCTGCAGAGCAGCTTAGCAACAGCTCAGGCCACAGATGCCCGCATCCTCATCGCTGCTGTTACCGAGCATACAACCTCAGTAGGGATGTCTCGGACTTACTGCCTGTCTGCAGAACCACCAGGAGCAGAGGTAGAGGAAGGAGAGGTCAGGAATATGACCTTGATGCGACCTCCCCTCAGCCTTCTTCCAGGTGCAGAGGAGCACCAGGAATGGGGCCTCTGGGCTTTGCGATGTTGCCTTTCTCCGACGGCCCAGGGTGACCTTGGGGAAGGACACACGGGAATGTCCTTCCTCCAGCAGGACCTGGACTTCGAGCAAGAGTTGCCAAGTCCAGAGAAGACTAGAGATGGAAAGACTAGAAGCTCTCACAAAGGTGGCTTCTGGAGGGACAGTGTAGCCCAGGGTGAAGAATGCAGGCATTGGCACCAGACCACTCTAGGTTCCATGCAGGCTCTGCCACTTACCAGCAACTTGGCATCAGGCAAATTGGCCTCTTTGTACCATGATTTCTTTGTCCATAAAATGGGTATATGAATGATACCATTGCCTTGTTGGGTTGTGGCAGGAATGCAATGAGCCCACGTGTGACGAGCACAGTGTCTGTCTGACATAAGAAGGCCTCAGTAGATGGTGGATGTTCATCGTTAGTGCTGCCTCAACCACATCACCACCAGGGGTCCAGCCCAGCTCCAGGACCTCTCTGCCAGGTGACTGGCAGCGCCTGGCAGCCTCCCTGGCACGGTGTTGACTTACGTGTGGCTAGAAATATATTGTGTTCAGTCGTGAGTTTGCAAGTGATGGATCATTAAGGAAGCACCAAGTAACTAGGGCAAATCGATGCAGACCGCGCATGGCTGAAATCCCCGTCGGGTGCTCCCGGAGTTTGACTGGTGCGGAAGATGCTCGGATGTTTGATTTGTGTGTTTGTTTTTATGCCGGTTCTATGAGATCAGCAGACAGCCTGAAGGGTGTTTACCAGACAAAGAAAGACACACGTGCCAGTTAAGTGAGACCTAAAACAGCTATTGGCTTCAGACACATCCCTGAGTGTGCCGGGTTTCGCTGATGTTAATGCTGCTTTTGTCCTCCACTCCGAATTTTTGTCGCTGGGAGTACGCATCTTTGCATGCTTGTTGCCGGCGGTAGGCCTGGGCTATGTGTAACCACGACCAGGGGAACCTGCTGCATAGAGATGGGTGTGCACACAGCCTTGCCCCCGATGGAAGGGCCGTTTCCCTGGGGATGGGCACAGGCAGTGACTAAAAGAATGGAGAGGCCTCAGCTCCAAAGGGTCTTCAGCGCAGCTCAGCAACAGAGACGCGGCTCTCAAGCCCGTGAAACTTGAGTGTGCGTTCCACCTTAGCTCTTCCCGGCTCCAAGAGTCTGGACACGGGGCTTAACATCTCCAAGCCTCAGTTTCCTCCTGTTTGACATGGGGATGACAGTAACGCGTAGGGTCCGCCTCCTAGAGCCTTGTTGAACTCAGCCTAATGCCTGACTTCTAAGCACTTACGGCTGCTATAATGGCTACTCTGGCCTTTACATTGAAATAGCTGACTATTCACAGCTACCCACCCCTCCCCAAGACAAACTCTGATGCCCCTGGGGGCGAGGTTAACCTGCGACTCCTGGCCTTGGCATCTCAGTGGAGTTGGGTGCCCAGCCAGTACCCACAGCAGCACCCACAGCGGGAACGGCAGAGAAAAGACCATCCCCAGAGTGTGAGTCCCGAGAGTAGAGGGGACACAGCCACGTCCCTGCAATTTAACAGGCTCAGATCGGAACTCTTGGTTCTTTGTTCAAAAATCACACCTTTGCACTGTTTGCATATGTTATACACATTCAGATCGCTCTTCCCTCTTCCCTCTTCTCCCACAGCCTTTGTACAAAATGTGTGGTGCCTCCTAACCCCTCAGACTTTCTGGTGACCTCGGGCCTCAGTTTCCCCTTTTCCTAAACGATGGAGAGGCTGTGTGATCAGAGGCAGGAGCAGAGGGGTGTCAGTGCTGCCCCCACCCCCACCCCCTCCAAAGTGACAGGCTGTTCCCTCTCGGTTTTACTTCCCTCATTCACAAAACAGGGCCCAACCACTTGCCTGGGCAGAGTAAGGGTGAAAAGAGACAAAGGACATAAATCAGCTCCACTCCATAAACAGTAGCTCTTCCTGGATGGTAGCAGTGAAGCTCGGTTCCGTGATGGACGGCCTTGAGCTGGATTAAATCACCAGCTGAGTCAGCCCCTGGGGGCAGGTATCCCCTCCTGCTCACGGGCTCGTCCCTCCCTCAGCCTTGCACCACCCCCCCGCCCCCCCAAGTGGAGGTACGTGATTAGGAACTGCACGCCCCGCGCTGACCTGACTTGCACAGGCTCTTGGCCTGCAGCCTGGAGCAGGGTCGTCTTGCAAAGCTGAGCGGGTTCCCATTGCTAGCAGGCAGTGGCTCCCTCCTGAGGCACCAACCAGCCACAATCCCTCTCCCCGAGTGGCAGGGGAAATCTCAGGATTCCTGGAGAGCAGTTGCCACCTGCCTGGCGGCCCCAGAGACCCACGGAGCTGCTTATCTGGAGAACGCAAATGTCCTTGGAACTTCTCAGCCAAGGCGGCCTGCCTGAGTGGCCTAGGTGGGTGGCTGTGAGGCCAGGCCTCTGAGACCTCGTGGCATCTCTGTGGCTCACTGTGAGCCAGCCAGGTCCCTGCCCAGCCAGCCTGTGCCCACGTGCCCCGCAGCGCACACCCCCCGCCCCTCCAGCGGCCACAGAGGCTTTCTTAGCAGACCGTGCAGTCTCGTCTGCACACTCTTCACCCGGCAGCCTGGAATGATCTGTCCCGATGCTCCCTCTCTCCTCCCCCCACCCCTCCTTCTCCCCTGTCTCCCCCTTCCTCTGGCCTGGGGAGTGATTTGTCTGTGTTATGGGTCGGCCTGACAAACCCTTCCACATTAGCAGCCGAGATGTTGTTTGAAATGGGAAAATTGCTGGCAAACTGCTCCATTAGCCGTTCCAGTAACAGATACTCTGTTCCCCAATGAAGATGAGATCGCGGAGGCACAAATTAATACGACTGTCTCCCCCACTCTGCAGCGAGGATTACTCTTCAAGATGAATAGGTTCATCCCAGCCAGGAGTGTGCAGCCACCGGATGTGGCCTCGGAGGGAGCTGGCTCCTCCTGTGGCTTCCTCCTACCTCCCACCCCTCCCCCCACCCCTCCCCACACACCTTTCCTTGTGTCTTCCCGCTGAGGTTTGGGGAGCCTCCATGCCAAATGAGGAGGTGATGAAAGGATCGGCACCTCGGAGACAAGGGAGATGGATGAGGGGAGAGGCCGCGTCCTCAGCCTGGGCCGGGCCATCACTCAGCACCTCTCAGAGGGGCCACCTCCCGCCCAGGCCCCTTCCCACCACACCTGTTCCTGGTGACGGGAAGTCATTTGAGAGACGAAAGAATAAAGAATAGACGTGTGCGCTCCCTCCCCACGGCCCCTTCTCTTCCACGGAAGCTCTAGGCCCTGGGCCTGCAGCATCTCTCGTCTTCCCAGAGGAATAGGAGAGGACGCTTTTCAGGGGAGCCTGTAAGAAGTGAGAGCCCTGGATTCAGCGGCTGCCCAGGGCACTGAGTGGTCCAGCCAGGTCCCCTGGCGTTGTCGGGGAACCAGCTCGATGAATGTCAGGCAGGAGCTAAAGATGGGAAGCCTCTTCCTCCATCAGATTAGAACAGTCAGTTGAAAAGCCCAGGAATAGCCCGGCCGGGGTGGCTCAGTGGTTGAGCATCAACTGATGAACCAGGAGGTCACGGTTCATTTCGTGGTCAGGGCACATTCCCGGGTTGCAGGCTTGATCCAGTAGGGGTCGTGCAGGAGGCAGCTGATGGATGATTTTCTTTCATCATTGATGTTTCTATCTCTCTCTGCCTCTCCCTTCCTCTCTGACATAAATAAAGATATTTTTTTTAAAAAAGAAAGAAAGAAAACCCCAGGAATAAATATTGAGTCATTAGGCTATTCACCTGAAACGAATACAATGTTACTAGTGTAGGTCAGTGATTCCTCAAGAAAAATGAAACCCAGACATGAAGTCAGCCACTGTCACGTGTGCCCGTCCAGGACCCCATGGCAGGGTGGCAGTTCTCTGTGAATAGTGACACACTTCCACCAAGCGTGGCTGGCCCGTCCTTCGCTTTTGACTCTCGTCTCTCTCCCCTGGCTTCCCCGTGCTCTATCTGTTAGCCCCAGAGCTTTTTCTGAAGAAGCCGCTGCCTCGGGAGCCAGCTTACAATGAGCAGGAACCGGGTCCTCAGGGCATGTCACCTCTTGGAGCCCCGGGAGGGTGCTCCATGCAGCAGAGCACCCGTCTCTGGCTTCTGCGCGGTGCCTGCCTGGCCTCCTCTACCCAGAATGTGCGCCACCTGACGGGAGAGAGCCTCCTGCCCTCAGGGCCCTCAGCGCCCCTGGGTGATGGGCGGAAGGTTAATTGACTCTCCTCTGCTCTGTTTCCCAGACGCCTGGAGCAGAACTCCATCAAGTCCATCCCTGCCGGAGCCTTTACCCCGTACAAGAAGCTGAAGCGAATGTGAGTCTCCACCCGGCACAAACGAGCCCAGGCGTGTTCCGTTTGGGGGTAGCATGTCGTGTGTAGTGGGCAGCCTGCTCAGGTGACAGGCGGTGTCACATCTCCCCGGGCAGTGCCCTAAGCCTGGGAGCTAAGGTTCAGCAGTGCTGCGTTCCGATGGGGAGGTCGGAGGGCCTTGACTCCCACACACCTGGTTGGACAGCTAGGGCCGCTCCAACTAGAGCAAAGGAAATGGTCTGGGCGGGAGTGGCGCTCCTTTGTTCTAAAAACGCCGTCACCTTTCCCATCGCTCCCTGGCTTTGAGATGTGGACCTGGAGTAGGAGCTTCCGTGGAAGGTGGCAGTGGCGGTGTCGTTCTGCGGCACTGTCACCAGCACTGCTACAACCTCGCACAGCCATTCAACACGCACCCGCTGGGCGTGAGGAGTTGGGTTAGAGTCTGTGGTCAGCACATGAACTGAGGCCACACATCTTGCGGGGCCTCCACATCTGTGAGAGAGCACAGACATTAACTTCAGTCCTAGAAGTTGCTATGCACAGAAAGTAAAACAAGGGAAGGGAAGGGACAGAGAGTGATGGTGGGTGGGCTTCAGGGGGGTTTGTCCTGAAGGCCTCTATGTGCAGGTGGCCGAGTAGAGGAAGTGAGTCATGCCAGGCTCGGGGGAAGGAGGCATGAAAGGCCATGGGCAGTGTGCATGGGTGTTTGTGCAAGGGAGTGTGGGTTGGGGAGTGTGCAAGGGGAGTGTACATATGGAGTGTGCATGGGGAGTGTACAATGGGGATTGTGCATGGGGAGTGTGCAATGGGGATTGTGAATGAGGAGTGTGTGTGAGGGAGTGTGCATGGGGAGTGTGCGTAGGAGAGTGTGCATGGGGAGTGTGTGTGAAGGAGTGTGCAGGGGGAGTGTGCAATGGGGATTGTGCATGGGGAGTGTGCATGGGGCGTGTGTGTGAGGGAGTGTGCATGGGGAGTGTGCAATGGGGATTGTGAATGAGGAGTGTGTGTGAGGGAGTGTGCATGGGGAGTGTGCGTGGGAGAGTGTGCATGGGGAGTGTGTGTGAAGGAGTGTGCAGGGGGAGTGTGCAATGGGGATTGTGCATGGGGAGTGTGCATGGGGCGTGTGTGTGAGGGAGTGTGCATGGGGAGTGTGCAATGGGGATTGCGCATGGGGAGTGTGTTTGAGGGAGTATGCATGGGAAGTGTGCGTGGGAGAATATGCATAGCGAGTGTGTGTGAAGGAGTATGCATGGGGAGTGTGTGTGAGGGAGTGTGCATGGGGAGTGTGCAATGGGGATTGCGCATGGGGAGTGTGTTTGAGGGAGTATGCATGGGGAGTGTGCGTGGGAGAATATGCATAGCGAGTGTGTGTGAAGGAGTACGCATGGGGAGTGTGCAATGGGGATTGTGCAATGGGGATAATGCGTGGGGGGCAAGTGAGGAATGAAGTAGTGGGGACGGTGTTGGAGAGGCAGGTAAGGCCTAGATCCCCGGGACCCTCTAGACTATGGTAAGACCTTTCTATTCTTTCTAAGTGAGATAAAAAGGTTCTTATCCTCCAACTCTCTGACTTGACCATGATTACCCCCCTGCATCGCCGTGACCACCTTAACCAGCATCACTGCCACCACGACGTGCTCTGAACACCTGGCAGCACCAGACCTCTGCCCCTTCCCTCCCATAGCAGCACGGAGAGCATCGGCACCCTCTTCCCCATCACATGGCCCCGTGAGCACTGCTCTGTGCGCCACCAAACCAGGCCCTCTGCAGGGGCCTAGTAGGGTTCAGAAATGGCCCATCCATCCCCGTCATAGCCACTAAGAACCTGGGAGGGGGAGCGGGGGACAGGCGACACCATTCCCTCTTCCAGGCTAAGAAATCATTATTCCATCTCAACCGTCACGGCGCCGTTGCCACTGCACTTACTCCCTCTGGCCCCACAGAGAGGAGAGAGAGGCAGGGGAAATGTGCATGGATTGGCTGTTCCCTTCCACTCGGGGCTGAAGCATCCATTTCCCTGGAGGACGAGGCCCACGTTAAAGAGGTTACGTGCCCGCTGACTCCTTTTATGTCAAAAATAAACAGCCGGCGAAGCAGTGGCACTGGTAGGCTTCACCCTCAGATCTCAGGAAGCCAACTCCCCATCTCCCTGGAAATCCTAACCAAACAGGCTCTTCTGCTGGTGCAGTTCCAGGCGTGGAAACTGGCCTAATGAGGCAGCCCTCGCACGCTCTTCCCTCCCCTTGGCAGCATTCCTGCCGGAGGAGCTGGATAAATATGGGCCTTAATATTTAAAACCCTGGCCCATTAATCTCCTGGCTCCCTGCCTCCCCGGCTCACTCTCCATAACCACCACCCCCCCCCCCAATTCATTTTTAAAGCCCAGCTTGATTATGCAGCCAAATAGTAATTTCAGTGACAAATGACAAGTTCAGTCCCTGCCCAGCCTACATATCTCTTGCATGATTTAAGTTCCTGCTCTACTTTTTGGTGAAGTCCAGGTAATTTAGAGCTCGGCTGTGTGCTACTGCCCTGTCTTCCCCCTGTTGGACGTGCCATGATCTGGGTATGCAAACTTCAGAAGGCCTTCTCAGTCATGCCCTGGGAAGGGACTCTAACTTTCGATCGCTTCTATTGATGTTTATTATGATACCCCTTCTTCCCCAAGGGAATGGTGGGGAAGAGAGACCACTCAGCATTTCTTGGGGAGAAGCAGGACCCCTGGTGAGGACGGATTTTAAAACCTTAAGCATGAATTCCTCCTAGGTGTGCGTGGCAAGTGTGTCTCTCTTCGCTAGCAAACCCGGGTTTCCCCTCCACCGCATCCTTCTCTTATCTCTAATAATAAGACGACGGTGAAGAAGTCTGCCTGAATGAATGGCTTTGTTCTCACCCATTTCTAGTGGTCAGCTTCGTGTAACAGCATTTCCGGGTAAAAACCTGTATCCAGGTGGAGAAGCCATTTTTAGGGGAAGTCGGGGGCACCGGAGAGGACCCCGGGCCTTACGGGGTTTGGGTAGCTGGTGGCCCTGACCCTGGGGACACACGTGTGCTGCTTGGCCGGGACGGTGTGCTGAGCTCTTTATTGGCACCATCTCGGGGAGAGCAGAGTCCCACGGGCTCCAGCTCGCCTGTCACACACCTTTCTTTCCCGCTGACCCCTGTCGGCCCTGGAATCGGCTACTTCTGTCCCAAACTGTCTGGGAAGGCCCTCTCAGCCTTTGAGTTTATAAGTCCCAGGAGACTGGGTGGGTCTGAGACTGACCAGATTCTAGGACAATGTGGCCTGAGGTATGACTCAGGGGCCACCTGCGTGGACAGCACCTGGGGATTTGTAACATATGCAGATTTCTTAGCCCAACTCCCCAGCCAACCCAGTCAGACTCTGCCTTTTAATAAACGCCCCGGTGACGTTTTTGAGGTTGAGAACTACCGGTCAAGTGTGACCCAGACACCCAGAGTCTGTTCTGAGACCACCGTGGGTGGGTCGGGAGGGGCCGAGCACGGAGACAGGCAGGCACCCTCAGCCATTCCTGGCTGCCTTCCTGTCCAGCGCTGCTGGGAGCCACTCCATCGCAGTGAGAGCAAGGCGGGCTCCAGGTGCCAGCTCTGAGCCTGAACAGCCCTGTCCGGCCACTCCCGGTCCCCCGCTCCCTCCCCTTCCAGGGCTGCCGCTTCCCTCCAGCAGAGTTAGGGATGAGGACGAAGTGACCACCAGGGTCAGTTCCCACCTAGACTGTTCCTTCTCCCCACCACCTCCAAAGCCATGAGACATGCACCTAGTGCTACAGAGGCTGGGACCAAGTCTCACTGGGGACTGGAACCCAGGTGGCCCTCACAAGGCTAACACAAGGCTCCCCCACTGGCCACAGAACTCCCTCTGCATGCAGGACGTCTGAGTGCCTCGGGGGGACCTCTAGGATCAGGAGAAAAAACAGCAATAATAAAACAGTTGCTCTCAGACCTGAGCGCAGACCTTGCGTGCTCGCCTGAAATTCCTTGCTAGGCAGCCGTGCTGAAGGTGAGCAAGCTTAGGATAATCCGGGCATTTGCTTGTTAAGACCCTTAGACAAAAACGGAGCGCCGGAGGAAAGCCGGGCTAAGCCGACGAGTTCACAAGCACAATCTGTGGATTTGTCAGAGGCCGTCTCGGCAGCTAAAGAGATAAGCCCGACGGCGGTGCCCAAGACACCTTGACCTGTGAAGTGTCTTTCCACCTGCAGGCCTTGGAGGAATGGAGGGGAGGGAGCGAGGCCGGCGAGGGGGCCACAGGGCTCTGAAGGCTGTGGGGAGGAGAGAAGCGGGGCAGGAGTGGGCAGGAGGCAGTAGCTCAGGAATCCGCTTTGATGTGCTCTCTTCTTCATATGCCCATCTCCTCCCCGTTGACCCGCCACGACCCCAGCTGCCCCTCTTCTGCACGAGAGCAAGGACCTATTGATTTGTTTTGTTAGAGAGAAAGAGCGGGAGAGGTTCCTTGTCGCTGAGATAGGAGCATCTCCCTGTCCAGAGACAGGAGCCTGAGGCCATCCCAGAGCCAGTGACCTGCGAGACAGTCTTCCTCCGTGAAGAGCCATTAGCAAGAGCTCAAGGCCAGTGCGTAGAGTTGGCTGGGATGCTCAGAGGTCGCTGGGATGCTCAAAGGTCGCTGGGATGCTGGAACACAGCAGCCTCCTGCTGTGAGGAGGCGCCAAAGCCCCTCCACCCGCCAGGCCAGGCCAGCTGCCTTCTCACACAGCCTGCCTCTCGCTCCCAGTGTCATAAAGCCTGGACGTCGTGGGCCTGGGGTTGCTCCTGTGAGGGGAGCACTGCCAGCGCCAAGTCCAGGTCTCAGCGGCATCTTGGGAACCTCAGGATGACTTGCTCACACGGCTGGAGGATGCCCTGAGCCAGGTGAAGCCTTAAGTCCTGCTCAGAACCTCGCAGGTCAAGGAGGAAACGTCACTGGGGAGGGGAAATGAGTCAGGACTTTGGGGAGAAAAATAAGCATTTGCTGAGGCATGAGTCAGAACAGGCCGCTTAGAGGACCCCTGGCCTGGGTTTGGGTGGGGCCGAATTCTGCTTCATCTGTGCTCTAATTGTTGGCAGTGTGGCCTAGACACGGCCCTGATGTGACTGGGTACAGTTTCCCAGCTGCCAAAGGAGGGCTTGCAGGTGCAAAGCCCCGCCCAGGGCAGGTGCCATGGGTGGGCGTGCTTTGGAGTCAGGAGAGGGATATGCACGCAGTATGTTCCGCGTATTTTGGCAGGAGGCGGTTAACTGGAATGGTCTTGATGCCCCTTCTCTTGCACTCTGAATACATGAATTGGTTGGTGAATTAGTTCTCACCATTCTGAATACCCGAAATGCTGGATTCGCACGTAGGAATGGCCGTTACACCTCTGAGCCACGTTTTCAGACTCTCCTGTTCATGTTTTTAGAGACATCAGCAAGAACCAGATATCGGACATCGCTCCCGATGCCTTCCAGGGTCTGAAATCGCTCACGTCGCTGTAAGTGGGGAGTAGTTGCCAGGGATGGGGTGAGGGGTTGGGGGGAAATACATCCATAGTTTTCAGGAGGTTTTTGTCAAGGCTTTATGTTCCCTTACACACTTGTGGCAGCCCGGCAAGGGAAACAAATATTTCTTCAGGGGAAATTGATCTGGGGGAATATTTCTACAACCCAAATGCATTATTTCTATTGATTAACTGCCCGGCAGCCTTCCCAGTTTATTGGCTTTTCATTCCAATGCATCTTCTACTCTAACCACGCTCCCCCTCCCACCCCGCAGGCCTGGGCCGTGCTCTCTGGGGAGGTGGGGGGAGACTTGTAACAGATGTTTATTCCCGATGTTTATTGCCCCATTGCCCCACGAATGGGGCCTGTCCAGGGAGGAGCTCATGTTCTTGGAGCTCTTTCCCCAAAGCAGCTCATGGTGTTGGAGGAAGCATCCTACAAATCCTTCCTTGCCTGTCCTGGGCTCAGAAACCCCCACTCCCACCCCACCCCTGGGCAGGAAGGGGCGGAGCTTTGTCCTGACTGTCAGTGACTCACCCTTGGGCACAGGGGACAGTGATACCTCCCTGCCCAGCACACACTCGATGGTGACAGTTGTCACAGCAACTAGAATAACCGGCAGCTCTTACTGCGCGCCTGCTGCGTACCAGGTGCTATGCGGGGAGCCCTGCAGCTCCCTCCTCCCAGCACCCTCTAAACAGACTCCGTCCTCGTCGGAGAGAGTGGGTGATCCGAGTTCCACATGGACCGGGGTTTCTATCGTCTCAATCCTGGCTGAATCTCTGGCATCTCAAACAGGACCTGGCACGTAGTTATTGCACAAAAGAAACCTCAGTGGATAGATACATGTAATTCACCCAAAGTCCTCCGTAACCAGCGGGAGCGGCTGGATTCGGCCCCAGAATCCACGATCCTCACGCCCTGCTGCCACGGGGGTGATGTGAAAAGTAAACAGTGGGACAGAGCAGAGGCATCACCGGCCCGTATTGCTTATGTCCTCGGTGGCCTGCCCACCGGGCAGGAGTGTGGCTGCTCAGAGGCCAGTGCCCACACTCTGCCTGTTTGCCTCATGAGCCCGTGGGCAGGGAGGAAGCTACACATCTCCCTACCTGGCCCCACCCACCGAGAACGTGGGAGGACGGGAGGTGTCTCCATGCAGCCGTGGCCTTGCTGCTCGCAGAGAAAATTAGCTGCATTTATCGGGTAGGACATCTGGCTGGGATATCAGACAGGACTGCGTGTGAGATTAGCGTCTGCTTGACATGCTGACGACCACAGAGGAGACGGGAGAGCGGCCGTGTGCCCCCAGGATCCCACCCCTGCCCCACGGGCCTGGTCCCCAGGTCCCGCTTCCCCCTGCTGGGACGTGGGAATAGTCTGAAGACAGCGAGGTGCTTCGGTCCTGCAGGAAAAGAAATTCAGAATACGGTTGCCAGACTTAAAATTGGCCTGCCGCTAGCCGATTCTGAACTACATCGGGGCACTGCTTAAGGGAAGTGCCCCCCTCCCCCCCCCCCCGCCCAGTTTATGCATTCACCCCTCAGTGACACCCTCTGTGCTGAAGACCAGTGTGGGGACTGAGAATGGCAGTGACCTGGACAGGCAAGACCCGGGGCCTCTGGGCTTTCAACACGAACACTCAGTCCAAACTCAGGGTGGCCGTGGAAAAGGGCAGGAACGCCTGCACCCATCCCTGTCCATTCAGTCTTTCAGCATTGATTGTGCTGGACGCCTGGCCCGTCCTCAGCTCCAGGGACTGGTCACGAACAGGCCGATGGTGTCACCACAGCCTGTCTTCACGGGCTGGCAGGGAGGCCCAGAATGATGTTTCTACAATAAATGAGTACGGGGGTGGGGGGGGGGGAGCAGGTTTACAGCTGTGAGTATGCAAAACACAGTTTATGCTTGTATTATTATTATTGGTTACTTTCTATACGAACAACTGTAAACCTCCTTTCGTCCCACCCTATATATCAGTAACATAACATGATGTCATGAAAAGAGAGAAAGCAGTAAGAATAGGGTGACAGGTCGTAAGAAGCAGTAATCAAAATATTCAGGAGAGCCTTCCCAGGGAAGAGAGGGTGGGGTCAAGCTGCAGGAAGGGTCCGCACCCAGATGCCGCCGAGGGACCCACAGCCCTGTCAGCCTGCGGGGTGTGCTCAGATCCACTGGGTTTGGGGAGGGCCCCTATCGATGCGTGATGGACGATGTGGGGCCCCCTGCCCAGACCCCTGGTCCCGGCCGCCACCAGCTCTGCTGTGCAGAACCTTGGACATCGGGAGACGAGCAGGCAGTGACATTACTGCACTGGGCACAGTGAGCGGCGGGACGTTACTATGAATTAGAATGTGAGCCTGAGCCATCACGCTGGCTTTTATTTAGTCATTAATTGGTTGAAACATTCATGAAACACACCGTGGGCTGAGCGAGACGCTCACTCTTCACTCCTGGTGGCGTCTAGAAAACGGGGTTTGGTTGCTCTCTCCCGTTTACCATCTCCTCATCCTCACATTTTACCTCCTCACAGACACACAGCAGCCTGGCTGGGGGTGGAATATTGCGTCCATTCAGTGTGCTTCAGGGCCCAAGAGGCAGCACGTCTCTGCCGTGGGTGAGACAGAGAGAGGCCGAGGATCCTCGTGCCTGTGCCGAGGGCCAGCGGGAGCCATGGGGCACCGGCTGGAGTGGAAGACCCAGCAGCCTTCCTCCCAGCTTTCCAAGTTGCCAGAGACCAGCCCGTGCCTAGACACCCAGTGTGAGGGGTGAAAGAACGTGGCGTCCTTGGTTCTGGGAGCTCAGAGGACATGAGGGGGCGGAGTGTAGAAGCCGCCATCCCTCCCAGCTCACAGTTCCTTGTCCCCCCTCCCCTGCCCTCTGTTTCCTGAGAGCCAGTCCTTGACTCACCAGTCTCTGGGCCAGCTGGGTGGGACCCCAGACACCCAAATGCCTGTCTAGATGGATGATGGGAGGACTCAGCTCAGGAATTCCCAGGATGCGATGGGAGACTGAAAGGAGACAGCCTGTAGGCTGGACTTAGCCTGATCAATACTGAAGGGGAGAGGACACAGGGCCAGCCAGCCTCCCCCACACCTTACTTATTGTCAGGGTGTGAGTCACACTGGCAGCTCCGGGCGGCGCGGCCCCACAAAGGGACTGCTTCTTCCCACCGGGGGTCATTTGCTGGGCTGGGCTGCCCAGGAGTGAAAGCATAGAGCCCATTTCTCCTCGCCTCCCGGGCAGCCTGTCGCCCCAGCCCGGGTGGCACTTATGGCCACCTCCCTGGTGACATGAGGCGGATGGGGAAGGATACTCTGACAACCCTTGCCCCTGAGTGGCCGAGGTGACAGTCTCCTACATGAGTGGGTCCCGGTGGCCACACAGCCACAGTGACCGCTGTCTCTCCATTCTTTTCCAGGGTGCTCTACGGGAACAAGATCACCGAGATTGCCAAGGGGCTATTTGACGGGCTGGTGTCCCTGCAGCTGCTGTGAGTAGGAACTGGTGGCTGTGTGTCTGGGACCGTTGGCAGGCTCCGTCCTGCAAACTAAAGCCTTGCTCCGTAGAGTTCTTCTTTTGACTCTCAGGGAAAAATAAATCTGAGCTGTGCCCCTTACCTGCAGCACCTCCTTTTGTTGGAAGGGGGGCCAGGGAGTGGGCAGAGGAAGTCCAAGGTCAGTGTGAACTAACCTAAAGGTGTCGGCTGGGAGCCTGGCTGAAGCATAGCACTCACCATAGGTTGGGGGCTGGAGATTAGGCCGGAGCTGAATCCTACAGGGAGCAGGATCTTAGGGGCGTGTGCTAGGGACAGGGAACTAACACATACACCAAACACCAGTCCTGAAGCCACAGAGCTGCTGGGAGACATGTGACCTTGAGGAGGGGGGTGAGATAATTAGAGAGGAGCCTAATCAGTCACCGATGTGACTCTAGCTGGTAAGATATGGCCGAGAGGGAAGTGTTTGTTTAATTTAAGGAAGATTTGTTGCCTCGAATTTTGAGCTCTGGGATTATTTATTTGCTTGTATTTCATCCTGGTCATTTGCGCTTTCGTGTTTGAAGAAGATAAGTGAACTCTGATGTGGAGAGGTGAGGAACGGAATTCAGCTCATCCTGCACTTTACGATTGTCTGATGGGGGCAGTTATCTCTGGGTTGTGAGTAGGTAGCTGTAGCATCTACATGCATATTCTGTGGGTGTGTGGGATATGTGTGCATGTCCATGCCCATGTTGGCTCCGTGCACCACGATGCCTGCTGGGATCAGGAGTCGCTCTGGAGTATCCTGTGAGTAACGGAGAGCATAACGTGTAGAAACTGCGTGGAGCTCATGTGGCCCTGTGGCTCAGAAGGCTCCGCCCTCTGACTAGCACAGGATGTATGCTCACTGAGGTGTGCATCTGAGTTCAAATGAGTATGTGCGTGTGTGAATGTGTTCCGTGTGTGTGTGTGTGCGCGCGCATATGTGTGTGTGTGTGTGCGCGCGCGCATGTGTGTGTGTGTGTGTGTGTGTGTGTGTGTGTGTATTTGTGTGTCTTTTCTGCCCAGCTGGCATGGCTCGGTGGTTGAGTGTCGAACTATGAACCAGGAGGTCACAGTTCCATTCCCGGGAACTGTGCAAGGGCACATGCCCAGGTTGCTGGCTCAATCCCCAGTAGGGGGTGTGCAGGAGGCAGGCAATCAATGACCCTCTCTCATCATTGATGTTTCTCTCTCTCCCTCTCCCTTCCTCTCTGAAATCAATAAAAAAATTTTTTTAAATAAAATCACTTCCAAGTCACAGGCAGCGAGGAAGGGTAGAGGGACCTCCTAAGCGGAGCTGCAGTATGAGGTTGCAGACCAGGGAATCCAGCGGTCTCCAGGAAGGTGAGAGGCCAGGAGCAAGGATGGAGAGCGGGAGGGCGGCAGCACGTTTCATATGGTGGCGCCCAAGACTCTTCCTATAAGAGGAAGTGAGGCTGTGCCTCCAGCCTTTCCCTCCTACATCTTTCCTCCCTGCCTCCCGATGTCCTTTAAGGCTCAGCCTGGACAGATTCCTCTTGGACAATACAGTGTGTGAGTCATGTCGCAAGGAAGTGCCAGCCAGCTCCCAGGCAGCACGTCCATCAGAGCAGCAGGCTGAGAGCAAGGGGAAGGCTGGCTTTCTCTCTGCATCTCCCTCCACTCTGTCTCGTGTCCGCCTCGCTGTGGGGCACGTTCATGTTCAGAGGTCCCAGCCCTCCGAGGGCCTGGGAGGCCATTTGTTAGAAGGACAGGACAGGGCCCTGCAGGGCGCTGGCGATTCACAGATGGTGTTCTCTGCTTGTGGCAAAGAAACTGTGAGTTAGAGCCGCCTCCGTAAGGCTAGTTGACTGTAGCAATTGGTCCCTTGAAAGAAGAGTAACCATAGCATCGGCCTCGAGGTGGATGGGGGATGTTGTGTTCCACAGGCTGGGGCAGTACCTTTGACGAGGTCCTTTTACAAGCTGGGTTTGGTGTGAGGAGGAAAATGGCCTTGCATGAGTGAAGGAGAAACATAGCGTGCGTCCAGGAGCCGAGCACAGCACATGGCACGCGGCGAAGGTTCGATAAATGTGTGTTTTTAAAAAGGAAATGTATCCCAGCTTGGAGCTGTAGCAGTCAGGGGTTAATAGTCGTGCAGGGCTTTGCCTGGGCCAGGAGGCAGCTCCAGCTTCATAACATGATTTTAAGCAGATGGAACTGAGTAGCTGGGAGAAAAGAAAAAGCACACACACACACACACACACACACACACGCACGACTAAGATTGACACAGCTCGGGCCGGCTGTTTGCAGAAAGGACCAGCAAGGGTCCCCGCCACGGGGTTTGGCCTGCTGAGCATTGGAAGGAGGCCTGATTAGATCTAAGTTAGCGCTCAGCCCGCTGGAGACTGGCTTTCTCCTCGTTAGTCAGGGAGACCTTCTGATAAGAAGGCTCTGATTAGAATGCCCTGGCAGTCAGTAATTTCCTCTCCTGGGACTCCAAGGCTCTTTGCGAGACGTTTGTGTTTGTTTTTTCTCTTCTCTCTGTCTCCCCGTGCATCACAAAGCCACGCCTTCCCCACATGGAGTGACCTTGGCTATTTCCCTTGGGACACCTGTCACGATGCTGCCAGTAAGAAAGTGGGTGCGCGGTCATTGGCTGTCCTGCCTGCCCTCCCCTCCCCCCCACCCCCCCCCCCACATTCTCAAAACCTTTCAGCCTTCCCACCAAACTTGCCCAGCCAGGGATGCACACAACCTTCCTGCGTCATTTCCAAAATAGCTGGTATGTCTCCCTGTACTTAATCCTGAACAGCGTCAGTTCAAACACACGTTCATCAGTTATTAGCAATGACCCTCATTATCTTCGGGGGGTGCGAGGCAGCCTGTCAGCTTCAAGCAGGGTGCTGGGGAGGGAGTCGGGTGCCCATATGAACGAGGAGTGTGCTCAGAGGCTGCCTCCAAAACTGCTGAAACCTGAGACATCTCAGAATCCAAGGTGAGGACTCTGGCACGTGCCCTCAACTCCAAGGACGGGAGCAGTTGGACGACCAGAGATGAGACCTGTCCCAGGCTCCCTCCATCTCTTCCTCACCGGAAACAGGGGTGTGCTCTTGCTCCTCTCCATTCCTCTGCCCCCCCCAGGCTCTTGGGCTCCTGGGACTTCATGGAGTTGGTGATCCTGGGTGCACAGCCAGCGGAGTGCCCCCTCCCAATCCCTCACCTTGCAGCTCAAGCAAGAAAAGAGGTCACTTCCTCCTCTGATGGGCATCTGAAGACTGCACTGTGATGGCCCCTTCCCCGGGGGGAAAAGAGCACTCAGGCAGAGATCGCATGGCGCGCCTAGGAAGGCCACTCGCCTGGGGCCAGCAGTCACTGGAGGTGGAAGCTTTTGGGGGAACGCTGGCCACATCCAATGTGAAGCCTGCTCCAGGAGGTCTTAAACCAAACCAGACTATCTCGGGGCTGGAATAAGTGAAGACACGCCAGGCACCTGTTGTTTGATTTTCTTGGAAGGCAGACAAGACCATTGGAGGATCTCGGAGTTTGCCAAGCAACATGCCAATTACCGGGCAGCGAGCAAAACGTCACTCCCTACAGCTCACTTTCCCTCGCCAGCTGTTTCCCTGGTATCGCCGCGGCCGCTAATAAACACGCTTGCTTTTACTGAATGCTTAATGCGCTCCGGGGCCTGCGCCGGGGAACTTCACACGCACCATCCCATCGCGTGGTTACAGAAATGGTGAAAGCTCGCTTTACAGATGGGGAAACTGAGGCCCTGGAGGGTTGAGTGACCCGGCCATCGTCGTTCAGCATGTAAGTGAGCGTTGGAACCCAGGCAGTCTGATTCCGGAATCCACACCAGAGACTCCTGCTGCAGACCCTGGCACAGCAGGTCCGCAGAACTACCTGGGGATCCCAGAACAGGAATCCTCACTGACTCCGCCGAGGAGGACGGGGCTGTGGTCAGCTCCTCTTGCGATGGATGCCTCGTCTCCATGGAACGTGCTTTGGCTGGGGGTCACCGCCCCACTGGTGCTGGTCCTGAGCCCTGGGAGATGGTGATCAGGAGCTGCGGGTCCTTAAACTGGGAGAGGGAGATGCTGAGGATTCTCCCAGCAATACAGGCAGACATGCTCTCTGATTCATCCTGGAGGGAGGAGTTCTTCCCTCTGCACCGGAGCTTCCTAAGGAAAGCCCTTGGGGAGACTCAAGTCTGGCACCTTCTGTGCTTGGTCACTGAGTGAATGATTGACTCCTCCTAAAGGACTTACTAGTAACCAGGTAGCCATCCATGGGCAGGTTCCCTTCCCCCCGCCCCCACTTACTGCTGGGGGATGGAAGGACAAGCCTGTGGCACCAGGGGAGGTCACTCGGTCTCCTGAGAACAGGTGAGGGCTCCCCGTCCGGCTTTCCGGATCTCAGCTTCCCACTGGTTGCCTTGGGAGAGCCCAGCTGTGTGCACCCTGCCCCAGGGCCCCCTGAGTCTGTGGAGCTGAAGGAGATCCTGTGTTTCAGACAGGCCACCCGATGGCATTGCTGCATTTGCAATTTCCCCTGCATCAGGCGTCACCATGACAACCAGTGGCCAGCGGTGCAGTCATTATCAGGAGAGATGTGGACAGTCTCCTTGCCTGTTGTTGGACTAGCAGGGCTCCCCCTGTGTCCTCTAGTGAGCGTGTAGCATGACGTGGCCCGGAACACCCATGCACAGAGCACAGGAGCTTCTGCGCAGGTCAGAGTCTCTTGATCTCAACAGCTCCAGGTATCACCAGGCTCCTCCTGGGTCAGGCCTCAGTAAGCTACCGAAGGTCAGAATAAATCCCCATATTTCATAGGGGAAGGATGAGAGCCTGTTTGTTCTAAGGCAGGAGAGTGAATACTACAATTAATGGATAAAGAAATTCAGGAAGGCAGAAGGTTAATTGTAGAGAAATTTTTTTAAAGATGAAGACAAATTGATGAGGGAGGTTTGACTCTATATCCTGCAGCTTAATCAGGGATCCAGAGGAACTCCCCTAATGGGTGCCCTCACTAACAGTTGATGCCGACGTGTGATGGTGTGGGAGCCTGCCAGGGATACACAGGGGCTGTGTGTAACCACGAAGAGCCTTTATAAGAAAGGGTCCCATGCCCTGCGGCTGCGGGTGCCGGCTTTCCTCCCGTGTACCTGCATCTGCGTGCAGGTGAAGCGGAAAGTGACTCCTCAGCCTCAAGTTAGGAACAGGGGCACCGTGAAGCCCGCCCTGGCAGGAGCCCGAGCCCGCCTTCGCCCCTCTTTCCTGGAGGGGCTTCCCTGTTCTCTGGGGAGGGGCTGCTGCGCTCCTCCTTGGCACCGGCTTTCAGAGAAGGCCCTGCCCTGCGGAGTTTGGAGTTTGCACTCGGCATTTCCAGACAAACACCCTATCCTAGGAGGAGAGCGGCCACTGTCTCCCACAGCCCACGGCAGCTCCGAGGATATGAACACCCCGGGAAAGATAGCTCTGGGCCACTAAAGCCACATGGGGACTGCTGCTGTTGCCACGGTGATTGGAATGCAAGTCATCCTTAAACCTGCCCCCAGATGTTTGTGTTTTCCCAGCCTAGCAGCCAAGGCTGTGGACTTGGGGGAGGGGGGGGGTGGCAGGGGGGAGGAATAAACAGTGAAAAGATCCAGCCCAGGATAGTAGCTAAAAATGGGGTCCCAGTGGCCTGCCCGGTGTCCTCTTTGGGAGACTGGGTGTGGTGGACCTCACTCTCCTCCTGTGGTCCATCTCCCCATATTACCTGGACCTGAGTGAGTGAAGTGCAAGCTGCAGAGTGAGGAGCTCCTGGGAGCTTTCCTGCCCTGCCAGGCCCATCCCCCCGCGAGGACAGGAGGACGGGAGGACAGGAGGACAGGAGGACAGAGCCCTCCTCAACAGGACCGGCTAGTCCACGCCCTGGTCTCCTGCGGCTCCTGGTCCTGCCTGACTTTGCCTGCAGGCGCAGCTCCTGGAAAGGATTATCGCTCCGCAGCATGTTGTGTTGGTTAGTCCAGTGGCGGGCGCGGTTTGCCACTCTGTTGACGAATGAGTTTGCCGACCACTGCTGTAAGCCATTACCCTTACCCAGAAGTTTTGACTTCAGGTTAAAGACATTAGTACACTATTAAAATGTCTTTTAAGTGTTTTTCCCTAAGGCCGTGGTCGGCAAACTCATTCGTCAACAGAGCGGCAAACCGCGGCTCGAGAGCCGCATGTGGCTCGCACTAATCCCTCTTGACACGGAACATATGTGGACGCGAAAGTGCTCAGAGCAAGGGCAGTGAGTGCCAGCAGAGCTACACTGCGAAGTGGATTTAGGAGGTGGCGCACCTATAGTACCACTCTCGATGCCCTTCGCCTTCCTCTCCTCTGCGGAGCCTGGCTTTTGGCTTGGTTTTGTGATGGACTCATTACCAAGTGGCTGGGAGTGGCTGGGAGGTTGAGGCCCATACCTCCCGGAGGCCCTCAGTGATTCCACTCCCTCAGTGGGAGTGGCTGAGCGTCAGGGGGCACAGTGGCCAGGAGTGAAATCTGTGGGCTTAGGTGACAGGGATCCGACTCTCAACCTCCTGGTGGCTAATTGTGCAACTCTGGGCAAAGGCACTTACGCCCTCTGAGTCCCAGGGGTGCCCTGTGTCAGGTGGGGAGAGCACTTACTTCACAGGGCTGTGGGGAGCTTCTGGGAGTTACTATTGGGCAGGCGGGTGGCGAGTGCCTGGCCACACATAGAACTTACTACCTGTTAGCTATGACCTGACATATTACCTGGTAGGTCCTGTGACCACAGCTGCTCACCGGGCCTGATCCTCCCAGCACCCCCTCCCTGTTGTTTATATGGCCCTGAGGTTCCCTTGGGTGCTGGGTCTGGGAGCAGGCATCCCCACAGCATGGCTGTATCTTCTTCTGGGGAAATAGTTATAAACGCGACATGCCCCCGGCCCCCTGACTCTCTGGTTCCAACTGTAAGTCCATCAGGCTGGGAGCCAGTTGGGGCGTCCAAGTTCCAAGCTTGCATACCAGCAGCCTCTTGACCACGGTAAGCTGGAGCTCCCCGTCTTCCATGAGGGAGGCCATTGTCTCTGCTTCGTCGTTGTCCCCTGGCCTGCCTAGAGGAGACTGAGAGCTCAGGTGAGGGGAGCACAGATGAGCACACCACCCCCCAAATCAGCATGTAGACCGTGATCCCTAAAGGCCGCAGCCCTGCGTGGTGCAGGGGCGAGCCATCAGCGAAGATCGGCCCCTCCGTGCCCACAGCAGTGTGCTGAGCAGCCCGTCTGCCAGCTTGGTGCCAAGTCCTTCCTGAGGTGCCTCTACACAACCCAGAGGCCAGCAGCGTCTCCTAGACCCAACCAGACCTGTCCACCTGAGGCGTGCCCAGTGCATTCCAGAGCCAGGCAAGAGCGCCCCTCCCCAGGGACGGGAACCCCTTCCATCGGACAGGAGAGAATATGGATTGTACGTAGTGAGTCAGAGATGAGCTGTGGAGGCGAGTGGCTGGAGCTTCGCTTACTGCTGGGGGCCACTCTGACCCTCAGTTTCCTCATCGGCAAAATGAGGACATGCGAGTGAGGGGAAATACGGCACAGAAAGGGCTACGGAGAGTGTGTGGCACAGGGCGCACACAGACCGTGGTCTCCTGAGATGCCTCATGATTGTCATCATGTCTCAGGGGCGAGAACCAGGGCAGATCAAGAAAGAGGGCGCGTCGGTTCCTGCAATGAGGAGCTGCTAAACCCCCTTTCCGATAGCTGTGTGCTATTTGCTCCATGACCGGGTGTTTCTTAAATGCCCCTCCGACTTGTCCGTGTTCCATGCATGGAGCAGAGGGGTGGCTGCCAGCCTTCCTCCCGAGGACAGAGGAGGGACTGGCTGTCAGGCCTCACCTGGGCTGGAATCAGTGAGACCATCGGCATCTCCATCTGGATGCGCAGCTTCATGTTATCTCTCCCTGCACCTCCGAGTCATGCCTTAGGAGCCACGCGTCCTGGGAGAGCAAAAGGGACCACGCCCGTGCCCTTCGTGTTTCCTTGAGCTCCTGCTCCACGCAGGCCACCCGCCGTGCTATCTTGGCCGAGTAATTCTGCCAGCCTGGGTGGTGAGACGCCTCACATCTTCGAGATAGCACCCTATGCCGAGAGATCTGGAGGCAGTAGGGAACGAGAAAGCATCTGGGCTGAAAAACAAGCCTCGGAAGTTCTTCGGGGAGCAGAGGGTGCCAGAGCGGGATGCAGTTTGGACACTCTTTCAAGGCAGGTCACGGTTGCCACTCCTCCTCCCCATGGTCATCCTTGACCAGCGTCTTGCACTCCCCAGAACCAAGTCCTGCAATTAGGCTTATGCATCTGCACTAGCGTCTCAAATCTAAATGCCCATGCAGGCACGGAAGGTAGATGGAATAGTGAAGGGCAGACAATAGGGAGAAGTGAGGACTGTGACAAACAGGGCATATGTTCCATCAAAAGGGACAGCCACTCCATAGCTGCCTCCAGTGGACCCAGATTCTGATTTTTTTTTCCCAAAAGAAAATAGAAATCTGATGTGTGTGTGTGAGAGAGAGAGAGAGGTTTTTTTAAACACTGGGAGGACTGAATGAACATATTTACATGTGGGATGTTGCACTGTATTGTGGGGAGGATCCTATCCTTGGGCCATCAGACGGCACTTCTGAATGGACCTCTTCACTAAATGATTCACTATTCACCAGCCTAGACAGTGCCCTTGGGAGGCCCTGAATATCAAAGTTTGGAACAAGTCATTTACCACATACTTCTTGTTTTAAACCAATCAAAAAGTGAGTGTGAGAGAGAGAGAGAGAGAGAGAGTGTGTGTGTGTGTGTGTGTGTGTGTGTGGTCCATTTGTCCCTAACTCTTGGGTGCCGGGCCCTGTGTGCTCTCTAGCTTTTCTCCCTGTTTCTCTGCTCCCTGGCATCCTTCTCAGAATGTCCCAAATGGAGTGGCCTTGACTAAAATGTGATCTATAAAGCACAGGAAATTCTAGAGCTGGGGAGCTACAAAAGGGATAGACGTGGGCAGGAGGTAAGGCATTCATACAGAAGACACGGTCCCTCTGCAGACCCCAATGACCATAACTACTCCCAGCGTGTGACCTCAGGCAGATCCCCCACTCAGCCTCAGTTTCCCCACCTGTGACTCGAGGAGCGAGCTCTGCCCATCTGCCCAGGTTACTCTGAGAACACTAGGCCATCAGAAAGGCACTTTGGCAAACATGAGAAGTGTTCCAGCAACACGAGCTCGTTTCTACCATGAGGCAGGAGGACATCTGTGCGAGCCCTGGGGACCCTGCCTGTTATTTGCCAGATTACACAGGCAGTTCCTCCTGTCACAGCCACAGCTGCCCGCACACCGGCTGCAGCAGGAACAGGTGGCACAGCTGATTGCGCTGCCAGGGCAGCCCCACTGCTGCCAGCAGAAGCCCCGGGGGCTCTGGCATCAAGGGCCTCCGGAGACAAGACAGTCTGTTACGATCCTCGTGGGTTGCTCCCCACGAGGGACGCTCTGGGCCAGCCCTGAAAATAGGAATTTTAAAACTTCAATGGTTTAGCTGGTTAGTTCGGTTCCCCCTTCCCTGCTTCCATTTAAGAGGGACTGAGAGATTATTTTAAGCTAGTGCCAAGGGCACCACTCGTCAGTCTGGGAAATGTGGGTTCTTAGGTGACCCCAATTTGCTTGCCTTTGCTGCATCTGGAATACTCTCCTCTCCCCTCGCAGCATCGCCTGTGCTGGACTGAGTTCCACCTGCAAGGCATGTTTCTATGATGGAAAGAGAGAGAGAGAGAGAGAGAGAACACTGTGAAACAAGCCCACACATGGATGTGTGCTTTCTGAGAGGATGCTCTATAACCTTCATCAGATTTCCAGTGGAATAAGTGATCCCAAAGAACCAAGGACTTTTCTAAATCAAAATGGTCTTTAGTCGGTCAACTACAGCTTGGAAACAGTTGTGCATATGATTTTTTTTTTTTTTTTTTTTTAGTCCTGGAACGTCTGCATTCTAGAGCAGAAAGCCACACACGTGGGCACCATCTCCAGCCTTCCTCCCAGGCACAGGCTCGAGGGGAGGCTCCAGACGATGGCAGAGTGTGGCACAGTGGCCATGGTGCCCTGGCATGCCCATGCCCAGGCATCTTCTAAGTGTCTGTGGCCACAAGAAGGCGAGTCCCTCTCTCTCTGCTCAGCAGCAGGAGCCCTGCTGCAAGGAGAGCAAGGGAGCTCTGCAGCCCGGTCCCTGCATCAGCCCTGGGCCCACGGCGGACGACCAGGGTCAGTGAGTCACCTGCCTCTCTTGTGCTTGCAGCCTCCTCAATGCCAACAAGATCAACTGCCTGCGTGTGAACACATTCCAGGACCTACAGAACCTCAACCTGCTCTCCCTCTATGACAACAAGCTGCAGACCATCAGCAAGGGACTCTTCGCCCCTCTGCAGGCCATCCAGACGCTGTGAGTATGCCCGGGCAGCAGGGCACCCGCACCTAGCCACGGGGACCCCTGCGTGCGGGCAGCGTGGGTGCTAGTACAGCTCCCCTGTTCTGAGCTCGCACCATGCTGAACGCCGTGCTCAGTTCCTCCCCTGGATGCAAACCTCTAAGCATTATAACAACCCTTTGTGGTAGGTGCTGTTATGATCCCCCAGTTCCGTGAGAGGAAACCACGGCTCAGAGAGGTTAGGTAACTTACTCAAGGTTGCACAGCTAGTGAGAATCAGGATTTGCATCCAGGCAGAGTTGCCCCTCAACTGCTCTCTTAGCCACTGCAGCCACTATATTCTCTGGGGATAACCCACCACTACCGACCCCCACCGCCACCCCGGCTGCCCTCTGAAACGGGCACCCTAGAAGTATTCCACCTCCCGCCTTGGGGGCAGTTCCCCACTCCCTAGCACTGCACATGCTCACAGATAGGTCCGCGAGATCGCTCACCACCTAGTACAGGTCTCAGTCCATGTTTCTGATGGCTCCAGCCCCACGCTGAGACCCTCACCCCAGCCCGTGGCCTGGCCGTCAGCCTGGGGCGTCTGAGTCATCTGGCACTTGGCCCGCAGCAAGAGACAGGAACTAATAAAGAGTAGGAACAGCTGCTACCTATTGGTCCCCCACCACGTGCCAGGCACTGTGTGCAGCTCTGCAGGGTTTTCTCACTGAGCCAAGGAGAGCGAGGCCACGGTGCTGCTCACGCCGGCGCAGTGCCGCTGCTTCTTATGGACACCCCCATGCACCCACCGCCCTGCCAGCTGCCTTATGCGCCTGTGTGGCGGAGCACAGAGACAAACGCAGTCTTCTCTACGCACACACCCTAGGCCTGCAGCTGGCTTTGCCCGTCAGGATTGGCATGGGTGAGGGTCGGGGGAGGAATCCACGGTGGTTCTTGCCCTGAGTGGGCGAGGCCAAGTCCCCAGCCCCTCTCTGGTCCCCTCTGAAAGCAGCCCCTGCATCCCCCAGGCCTCCTGGAGTGATGAGGGCGGGATCCATGCACTGGATGGCCAGGGCCCAGTGGCCGAGCCGGAGGGGGTGGTGTGAGCACCACGGGTCACTCCTGATGAACGCCCCTCCCTCTCCCAGCCACTTAGCCCAAAACCCATTTGTATGCGACTGCCATCTGAAGTGGCTGGCGGACTATCTGCAGGACAACCCCATCGAGACCAGCGGGGCGCGCTGCAGCAGCCCCCGGCGGCTGGCCAACAAGCGCATCAGCCAGGTCAAGAGCAAGAAGTTCCGCTGCTCAGGTAATCAGGTTAGGGCGGGCCCACCTCCCCTCCGAGCCCCTGGAGGCCCGTAATCCGATCTGGAGGACAGCGAGCTGCAGTGGCTCCTGGGAGCAGCTTTGCAAATTAAATTGGGGAAATTCAGTTAGTCCTGCAGAAAACCAATTACCTTATGGATTTAAAATAAAACACACACACACAGTAAAATCAGGGGGTGGGGGTGGGGGTGGCAGGGGGATGCGTGGTTTCAGGAGAGATGGAGCCAGGCAGCAGCGTATCTCCGGGGCTAGGTGGAAGCTAGAGGTTGGGGCGGGCTTTTTACGCATTTTTTTCTAGTGTCTAAAGCGTGCTCCCCAAGTGGCAGGTAGAGAGGTATTCCTCAGGCCAGGCCGCAGGCAGCATATAATCTTGGGGGCCTCTTCTCCCCTCTAAGACCGCCCGGTGCAGCCCTTCAACCACAGTGGGTTACAGACATGTTTGCCAGCTCTCCCCGCCAGACGGGTGACTCTGGTCGCCAGAGAAGAGCAAGCCTTGCCCTCCGGTCCCCAGGCTCCCTCTGCCGCCTCGCTCCCCACCGCTCCAGGAGAGACACCCGGCTGAATGGCAGGGGCGTTCTCAGCTCTTCTTGGAAAGGGAGGTCACGCTCCCTGACCCAGTAGCTAGGGGAATGGGCAGTTAACATGACTGTCCTTTGTGTCATTTGCTCCTGGAAAAAAGTCACCAAGCCGCATTGTGTTCCCAGTGGTAAGAGATTGATAGCGGGATGTGTCGAGATGCTGCACCGACCTCACAATCCATGTGTCAGCAAGAACCTCTCCTCTCCCCACCCCAGAGCGCCGTGCGGAAGTGCACTTCCCCGGGCAGCGCCAGCTGGGTCGCCCGGAGAGGGCCCAAGGGCAGGCTTCTGCTGCTGGCAAGCCCTTCCTGTCCTCTAAGTCACACCCTTGAGTCCACGTCTCCAGAATGATCAACTTCAGCTGTTTTGTTTTTTTCAACAGCAGCCAATACCTGGAGCGGCTTGGGGGTAACGGGGAGTCTGGGCACTAGGAGGCGCTGCTCCCAGTTGTCTCCCCAGAGCAGCATGTCTGCTGGGAGAGCAGTTTCTCGCCTTGGTGAGCACTGTGCCACGTGCTCTGCTCTGGCTTGGTCTGTGAGGCCAGCAGGACTAGTCCCCGCCCTGCAGCAGAGGGAGCCGGGGGCTCAGAGGTGACAGGCACCCCAAGGTCACAGCCAGCGTGGTGGAGGCAGGGCCGGACCCGGCTCTAGCTTGCTCCTTGCAGCACCTGGGAGAGAAGAGCATTTGGGAAGGAGGTCCAGCTGCTTGAATGACTGTCTTTCCCGGTCTAATGGCTCCTCCCTCCACCCCACCCCTGAACTCTGTCTGAAGTTCCTCCCCACCCAGGGCTGTCCCCTGAGGCTCAGCCATCCCTCCCAGGGGCCTCTCCTCCTGACTGACACTGCCCCCTCCGTCCCCGGCCTGTCTGGCCACAGCAGCATTTATTCGCTCTGACAGGCAGCTGTGCTCAAGAAGAGGGGCAATCAGAGGGAGAGGAAGGCAGGTGCCAACCTGACTCTCAGTCTCTCTCATGGGGGTCCTGTTTGGTGTGGGGCTCCAGAGCGATGCCACGGTTCTGGAGGGCAGCGTCTGAGACTGGCATCTCCTGGGGACACAGGCATGACTGTAGGCTGGGATAGGGCAGGGAGGGAGAGGTGAGGGGGCAAGTAACGAGTAGACCCCAGGACACAGGGCTGTGGAGCCTGGCTCTGACTCTAGCTTCACCCAGCCTACCTGCCTCTGCACTGCAGGATCTGCTGCTTTCCCTGTGTGAGGCAGGAATGCTGGGAAATACACATGCAACAGACAAGGACAAAGAGGGCCCCTGGCCTGAGGCTCCCTAAATGTCTTGTTTTAATCAGTACTAAGCAGACATGATGAACGCCCCTCCCTCTATTATTGCTCTAAAGGCAGAGAAAGCGAGAGCATTCTGCAGCTTCTGTTTTCTGAGCTGCAGAGGAGGGAGAGCGAGCTGCTGAGCCCCAGAGGCCTGGGCTCTGGGAGACGCTGGGCCCACCGCCCTGGCCTGGGCAGCAGAGCCAGAGCCCTAACGCTGTTTCCAGGAAGAAAGGAGGAGGGGCAGGTGACACGTAGTGGATTTGACAGATAATAACTCCGCGTTTTACTTCCCCCTAAAAGCACCCCATTGCAGAGACAGCTGATGTAATTAGGAGCCAATTTGAGGGCGGCTCCTGCAGCACATAAAGCTCCTCACGGTGGGTCTGGGGTTCCAGCAGCCCTGCGTGTGCTCCATCAGCCGCACCCACCTCCCTGGGCAGAGGCAGAGGCTGCCAGCTGGGGTCATCTGACCACCCCATTGCGTCCTCCCGGAAGGGCGCCCTCTGGCTGCGGGGACCCCGAGCCCACCCCGGGGAGCACGGGCAGTTGGAAGATACCGTCTTCCCTCCTTCCTCCCCGCCTCCCCCTGGGTGTGTGGGCACCCGTCAGCAAGAGGCAACTCTCCTGGCGAAAGTCCAGAGGTGGGGACACCAGATGTGCAAAGGTGGCCGACAGCGTGGCACTCAGGGAATTAGAGCTGGGGGCTCACCAGGCCCTGGCAGAGAGGAAGAGATGGAGCCACACGAGAGAAAGGACCAGCTCTGACACCCAGTTCCCACAGGCTGAGGAGACTCTCCATCACTTCCTCCTGGGCCCCTCCCCTGGCTGGCGTTGAGGAGACCAGGGAGAAGGAAAGCCTCCCTGGTACTCAGGCTGGGAGCAGGGGCAGGAGGGGGCTGTGTCCCTGCTGTGGCCCCGAGGGCCTATCATGCCCCAACACCAAATCCCCAAACCAGAGTTCTTACCGAGCCTGCATGTCTGAGGTCCAAGCGGAGTTGGGTCTGAATGACAATGGCCAACTCCGATCGGTCAGAGGGGAGGGCTTAGGGAGACAAGGGGCCAGACCCAGAGCTGCACAGTGCCCTTGTGGCTGCCCGGCCACCCACTGCAGACACTGGTGCACTGTCCAGATGCTGAGATGGCCTCGTCCCAAAAACATACTGTGGAAGGACAGTGACCCGTCGCTCCATCACAGGGCAGGGCAGGGAGGGGCCCGGTCTCCTGGCCCTGGACCAGGTCTCTTCCAGGTACCCGTCTCCTCCCAGTGGCTGGGGGATGCGGGTGGGGGGGAGTCCCGAGCCAGCAGGTGCATGAAAGCTGCCTGATCTCTTGCAAGATTCCGGGCATATAAAGCCCAGCATCCTCACCTGGGCCTTGGCATCCGAAATACTTGGCTGTTGCCTCTCCTTCCTCCCCCTCCCTCCCCCCCTCGTCCCCCCCACTGATTCACAGCCATGGAAGAAATCAGGAAATCACCAAGGGCCCGGAACTGGTGTCCTTCCCTCCTTCCTCCTCTTAGTCTGAAAGAGGCCCGTCCTCGGAGCACCAGCACCTCCTCTGTGAAATCAGTGTTCTCCGAACACTGACTGCGGGTCTCCATCCCAGTGCGGGGCCCCCTTGGCTCCCCCTTCTGCCTCCCTTGCTAGAAACGTGTATTTTCCCTCAGATTCCCCCCACCCCACCCCCCCGGTATATCTTGGGCAATCTGGGAGGGACGTCCGTCAGCCAGGGGGTTTCTGGGGACCCTGAAGGACACTGAGGCGATTCCTGAATTGTGGCACATCAGAGGGCTTTCCCTGAAGATTGTGGCGGCTTTGCCAGACCCGGGGAATGGTGGTGCATCTCTGGCAAGGGGCTGGGCCGGCTGTTAGGGAGGCTCTGCTGGGGGGCGGGGGGAGCCTCGGGACTGAGCACACAGCAGGCGCTTGTGCCAAGTTTGGCGTCGTACAGGATCAGAGGCGTGACCGCGTGGGGTGCAGAGGCTCAGTTCAGGCTGTGACGTGACGGGACCCCTGCTGCTTTCATTGGGGAAGGGTGCGTTCTGCCCTGACATCCTGAGTGGAGGTGTCGGGTCTCCCCCCTCCCCTCCCCTTCCCTCCTCCAGTGTCTCTCCTGGGGTGGGCTCGGGGCGGGGGCTCCTGTCTTCAGAAGTGCTCCCGCGGACCCACTCCTGGTACTAATCTCGCTCCGGGGGGCCTCCTCCGGCTCCCGCCTCTCCACGCTGCTTCCACTGAGCTGTCCTCTCTCTGACGCTGCTTCCTGACCTGACTGCCCGGTTGCCGTGGGGCTTTCCTTTGTGCTTGATCTAACCATGTGGTGGAACGATGGAAACGGAACATGGTTCTGTCAAGCACCGCGGAAAGCTCCGCGCTCTCCTGCAGCATGGCCCGCCGCACCGCACCGCTGGACACCTCTCTGCTCTGGACACCGCAGCCGCCACCCGCCAGACCCTCCGGGCAGCCTCAGCCTCGCGGGCAGGGTGGGAGTCTCCACATCGCTGAGCGCCTCCCCTCCAGGGAGAGATACGGGCCCGAAAGGGGCGGAGAAGCACCCTGAGGCCAGGCTAAGATGTGTATCCACATCTACCCCAAATGGAGTCGCCACTCCCCAGATCTAGTCTGGATGCCAGCCGGGTAAAGTAGACGGGTCCAAGCTCAAACCATCAGTCGTACCTTCCACGCAAAGGGAGCAGGTATACCCGAAGCATATGCCTCATTGTTTCAGGGAGGAAGCCCAGCCCAAGGTCATTTTCCCAAGTGTAGTTAACCCAAAGGTCACAGTGCTTCGGCCCGCCCCCACCCACCATCTTTATGGGAAGGGGTATGAGCATGGGAATGGGGGACACGGGCATGAGTCCAAGACTTTGATGAACCTGGGAGACTCCTCTGAACCTGACCCCCACTCCTTAGGAGCACTTGGGCCCTGGTCCCGTGCAGACTGAAGTCTGTTCCCTTGACCTTCAAGCACAGTTAACATGGAGGCCTAAGGTTCTTTACATGGTGTTAGTTCAGCGCCACCCGCCTGTGCAGACACCTGCTGTCTGACAATGAAGCGAGGGATCTTGGCGTCTCCCATTCAGCTTGTTTCTTGATAAATCCTGGACCAGAGATCCAGTGTAACCAGAGATTGTGTTGATGGTGCATGTCATGGAGTCCGTGTCCTCTCCCAGGAGACAGCCATGGTGGGAACCGAACCCTGGCTAGGCCCAGGAGCGGGCTCTGGGCTCCCCCAGGGATGTGTGACTCGACTATCTCCTCTCTCAGGTTACCGCTCAGCCACGTGCCCGCCTGGCTGAGTACCGAGTCCTGTGAACCTCTCTGAATTCTCTTCCCCTGTACTGAGTGCGACGGTAGGTCAGGCACTGCGCTGTTCCACATCGCTACCTTGTTCAGTTTCACAACAACCCTGTGCATAAGTCCCATTTTACAGATGAGGACATGGAGGTTCGGAGAGGTTCACTGACTTGCCCAGGGCCCCCTGACTGCAGCATGAATGTTCTTCATGTCTGCAGTACTCCGCCTTCCCAGCTAGGGACAGTCCCATTGCCTTGAATCAGAAAATCAAAAGGACTTTGACTTGAATTGATGGGGAATGGACATTTCCTTTTTTAACATTCCCTTTCAAGCTTACTTCTGTTAATAGAGAATAACTTGAGGAAGAAAGAGAGCAAGCAGTGCTGTTTATATGGGTCCTCCTCTTGGCGTGACTATACCGAGATCCATATGGTACAGAACACATCCTTGGGCCTGGAGAAGTCCCCTTCCCTCTGAACAGGGTCAGGGGGAGGCATTCTGAGCTCCTAGGTGCTGCCCGCCATGCCAGGGCCAGGCCTTGGGGAGTGTGTCCATCATAGTACCCTTCCGTTGGCACCTCCCCGGTCCCCAGCAGCAGGCGTGTGACCAGGCTGTGCCCAGTGGGCCATGGGCATCTCCCTCTGCCTTCAGGCATATGGCTACATTCACAATAGCGGGGAGACCTTCCTAGGACAGCTGTTCACCCACCTGATTCCCAGACTCCGTTAGCCTAGTTGGCATTTTCCAGCCGCCCGTGCCTGGTCCCCGTCTTCGCCCACAAGGGAATAACTGTGCCTGGCAATGTCCTCTTGATTCTACTCATGACTTATGATCCTTCGCTTGTTCACATAACTCTCTTTCCAAGCTGATGAGCCTGGCAGGCTTCCTGCGCCCCCCATTCCTCTTTCTGCTCCTTTCCTTCTTTCTTTCATCCTGCCCACCTTAGAGATATTGGAGGTAGAAGAAGAGCTTTGGACGTGTGCTTGGACAGGTCCATGGTCATCAGATGATGGCGGAGCTGTCACTTCCGCTCCACAAACGGGTTGCCGGAAGGATGACAGAATGCAGATGGCTAGTGGCACCAGCTGTGCCGGGCCAGTCTGGCGCTGCAGCCGTGTCCATCATAGAGGGCGACTGGGGCTCCCTACCGGCCCAGCCAGGGGTCCGTAATAAAATGGCCTTGCCGCGGATCTCCACCCTCTCCCCACCAGATCTATTAAAGCTTCTCTGTGATCATGTACCCAGTGTCCTTGTTCTGAGCTGCCCGGGAGGGGAGGAGACCACCCGGGCAGGAGGAGGAGTGCCCGTGACGTCAGCTCTCCCAAGACCCGGTTCAGCCGAGCTTAGTTCTATGGCCCCTTTGCAAGTCCCCCGCGCTCTCCTGCCTGAACCAGCCCCGGAGAGAGCCCCGGCCACCTGGTGCAGTTACCCTCCCTGGCTAAGCGTCTCTGGCAGTGACAAATGCGCAGGGAGATGGGAACCGACTTTTAAGGCCCTGGGAAAGTTAAAAATACTTTCGGGTGCTTATGAGCATTAGGCAGAACAAATGGCTCCGAGAAACCCCGGGTCGTTTCGAACATGAAAAATGAAGCGGTGGAGGTGGCATTTCAGGCGAGCTGAGCCTGGGGACAGACCCTTCTGCTTCCGTGCCTACGCCATGATTAACATTTCTGGCCCCCACCCACACAAAATATTATACTCCGACCCCCTCGTTATTACAAACCAGGGCAATAACAGAAACAGCAGGGGGGATGCTGGGAGGAACACGTTAGTCCACCGACTCCAATTACAAATCATTTCATTAAAATGGGTCAGCGGCTCCATTGCAGAGGTCTGCCCGTTGTAATCCGAGTATACTACAGAGAGCAGTTCCTGCAAACTACACGGCTCTCACCTTGATTAAAAGGGAAACACGTTCCCCAGCGGCTGTCCCCAGACACGGCCCGGCGATGCGTGTCTTCGGGCTCAGCGTGTCAAAGAGCAGACACTGCTCCCCCCTCCCACCTCCGGCTTTCTGCCTTTGACCAGCTCTCAGGGCTCCTCCGCTTTGCAAGGACCCCGTGTGAACACCTCCCAAAGGAAGGTGGAGCCACTGGCAGGGAGCCGAGAGGGCTGTCACTTAGCAGGGTTTGCCAAATGAAATTCCCCTGGGCTCGGCACGCTGGTGCCTCTGGGGGGAAATGGCCCCGGTCAGAGTTAGCCGGTGGGTTGCGTGCTGGCAGGCCAAGGGCAAGAGATTTGTGTAAGGCATCAGACAAGGAAGTGCCCCCCCAAAAAACCATGGGGACCCGTGACAGGTTTTGCTCACACGAACCTCAGGGTGGAAGGTGGAGTGAAAGGCGTTGGGGGGGAGGGGGCGAGGAGAGGGAAGGACGTGGAACGGGTCCAGACCTCCGACCCCTTGTGGTAGGGAGAAGGTGCACTTCAGAACCAAAGACCCACCAAATCCATTGTCAATCAGAAATTCGCGCAGGTTGATCATGGGGAGAAGCGAGAGGGTGGGAGCCGTCGGCTTCCCGCCTCGCTGTAGCCCAGGGCAGGAACCTACAGCTCAGCCCACCCACCTAGTAGGGCTCCCGGACCAGTCCTGGGAGGCTTTGTCAGGAAGCACGCCTGCAGTAGAGCGCGGTGCTAGTCCCATGGGCCCTGGCGGCAGCTTCACCCTCGGCCGTGACTGAGTGCCGGCAGGCCTCAGCATCCTCACCTATAAAACGGAGCCCTGATGCCCTCAGAGACTTAATGCGCTCACCCTTTTGAAGTTCCAAGAGTAGTGTCCAGCTCCTGGTCCATGCTCAGTAAATGTCAGCTCTTGTCACGGGTTCCTCGGATGTTTCAGTGGCTTCCGACATGCCCAACGTTCCACTAGGTTCTAGAAAAAACAAGTAGAATCACAAACAGCTGCACAGCTCTTGCCCCTTTCCCCAAGAGACCCTCCAGCGCCTCGATCTTCCTTGCATCTTCACAACAACCCCCGTGAGACAGGGGCAATGACTTGATTTCCTTTGTACACGCGGAGAGACTAAAGCGAATCAGTGGCAAAGCCTAGGCGAACCCTCGCCCTCTTCTGCCGAGACCTCGGTACTGCGGCGCCCACACTGCCCGCGGTGCAGATAGACCAAGGTGCGCCTGGCGGGCCACGCGAGGAAACAACGCTCGGGGTCTCTGAACCTGTCCTGTATTACACACAGCCCCCACCCACCCCCCCGCCAGTGGCACCCCGCTGATGCCCTAAACACGTGGACCGGGCCCTTGTTTTGTGACTGGCGTTGCGCTCATGGGACGTTGATGGCGAGCTAATGAAGGCCTCCCCCATCCGCTAGCTGGCCCGATAGGACGAACAGAGCCCGTCCCGTGGGTGTGGCCTGTGGTCTGCCTCGTGGAGGTTTGCCCAGGGTCAGGGGGCATTTCTGATCAATAAAGCGGCTGCCAGGGCGTCGCTCGGACAGCACGTGGTTGGCCCTGTTACCCTCAAGGAAAACCACATTTTGAAAAAATAAACCTTGGTTTCGGACACTCTTAGCTCCTCGGAGCCGGCCTTTCACTGTAGCTCAGCGGGGCACCCTCGCAAGGCGGAGAGGGGGCGCAGATCTGACCCGCAGAGGGCTGGTGTTTGTCTTCTCTATGTTTTAAATTTTTACTCTTCGCCAGCATATTTTTAAAGGAATGTCAGGCAACACGGGGCCACATTCCCAAGCTCCGGGGCAGTGCCTTCTGTTCCCCAGGTCCCAGCCTTCAGTATCGTCGTCCGCTATTGGAGCCAGGTGTCAGTGGTCATGGGTGGCCCTATGCCGGCCTCCTTTATCGTCTCATCACCTGCTTGGGCCCTGAGTGTGTGACCCCTCCTCTTACTTTGTTCCCGCCCCTCGTGTAGCCCCCATCAAAACCCCATCAAAGTCTCCTCATTTGGGTTGTCATGGACATTCAGAGGGTCCATGGACGAGGAGCATCAGGACTCAGTAGCCCCCTAAATTGTAGCCAAATTCCATACACATGTGCCTGGAGCACTTCTAGGAGGAGACGCCCTCGCTTCCTTCAGCTTCTCTGAGAGGTCCGTGACCCCCCCCTCCCCCCACAAAAGCTCATGCGCCCGCGGAGGGGTCTCCAGGGGACGAGAACGGTGAATGGCAGCCCAGATGGAGAGCTGGGGGGCGGGAGGGTACCAGCAAGGTGGCCCACAAATGCAGGCAGCGCTGTGTCTGTCCCCGGCGGGTGCGGGGACCCTGGTGACGCCGCCCCCCCTCTTTGGCCCGCCCAGGCTCAGAGGATTACCGCAGCCGGTTCAGCAGCGAGTGCTTCATGGACCTCGTGTGCCCTGAGAAGTGTCGCTGCGAGGGCACCGTTGTGGACTGCTCCAACCAGAAGCTGGCCCGCATCCCCAGCCACCTCCCTGAATACGCCACTGATCTGTAAGTGCCGCCCAGGGAGGACTCCATTCGCATCCCCTACCCCAGTCACCCCGGGTCAGCCCTGGCAGGGTCTCCTGAGGTGCCCTCCTGACTCAGCCACCCAAGGGACAGCTTGCTCACACATGAAGACAGTCTGTCATTCTACAAGTATCTCCCGAACACCTGTGAGCCAGGCACTGTGCTAGGCCCACCAGCTTTCACAGCAGACAGAGCAGACAGTCCGTCCTTATGAAGCTTACAGTATAACCAGAGGGACGGACGGTAAATAAGTAACTGTCATAGAGCAAGAGAGCAGCTCGGATGATTAGCTGTAGCTGAGCCTCCAAGTGTGCCGATCAGGAGTGTGATGGTGTATCCACAAAGGAAGCGCTAGGAAGTTACCCACGGATGGGAGGGTGGGGACGCAGCCCTGGGAGGTGGGGGGCTGGTGGACCTGGGTCTGATGCCCACCTTCTCTGGTCTTCCTGATACTGGGCAGCTGCTTCTCAGATCTGAGGGTCAGATTCTTAGCTGCAGAAGTGGAGGCAATGACCCTACTGCCAGGGTGGCCAGGACGATTAGGTCAGAGGATGTGAGCACAGGACTCACCTTGAACTTGGAGCAGAGTAAGCCCCGGGTAAATGTAGGTGGCCTTCATTACCCTCACTGTCCTTCTCTTGGCCTCACAAGTCACAGCAGGACAGGGTGAGGCACCGCCTCCTGGCCCTCCTCTCCCTGAGCACCTACGCATGGGGGCCTCGGGGCCCCCAAGCAGCCCCAGCAGAGGGAAGGGTCGGGAAGGAGCCGAGAGACTGGGTGCCTTGGGAGGACATGGGGAGGCCTTCCCGAGGGTGTGACTCACTGGTGCCCTCCTGAGTGAAGGCGGGTCACTGGCAATGGATGGTTTGGGTGCTGAGTATTCAAAAGCCCAACACACCTAGTCCAGGGGCTTCCCCCAGGAGGACCTGACCTTCGCCCTTTCCTGCCCCTCACACACTCTCCTTTCCACCCTCCCCACGCATGGGCTGCGGGGTGGACACTGCATTGTCCACAGCTCTCTTGATATTGGTTGAGTGTGAGGTCCAGGCAGTAACTCAGCTGAAGCCATGGGGGTGCTGGTGGGGCATCGGAAGGTGGGGGAGAGGGAGCCCCATCCATCTTCAGCTAAGCCGCCCCCTCATCTGCTTGCTTCCCATGTAGGCGACTGAACGACAACGAGATATCTGTCCTGGAGGCCACCGGTATCTTCAAGAAGTTGCCCAACCTACGGAAAATGTAAGTCAGCTGGGCAGCTGGCAGACTGGGCAGAATGCGGGGGCGGGGGCGGTCCCTGAGTCCCTCAGCTCCAGTTTGGCCCTCTTGGCCTCCTCCTGATTCCTCCCCACCCCCAGGCATGGATTGGGCAGCAGGCAGCAGGCACTAAGGCACGGCGTGTAGACACAGACCAAAACGGAACGTCACTTTCTAAATCGAGTATTGTGCACGGTGTGTGCCCCATGCCATCCCTGCCCCCCATGTGCCCTCTGCCCGTCCTGCTCCCCAGCCCACAACCTGCATCTGCCCCGAGGGAGGGGAAAGGGACTCAGGAAAGAACCAGCAATGGGACATGGGGGTCTCAGGTGCATGTCACTTAGCAATTTTTTCAAGGTGAGAGTTTAAAAGTTTGGGGGTTTTGTCCTACTTGCACTTGACATTCAATGTTATGTTAGTTTCAGGTGTACAGCATAGTGGATAGACATTTACATAATTCATTAAATGCTCCCCCCACCAGGTCTATTGCCCCCTTGACACCATACGTAGTTATTTCCGTATTGTTGGCTGTATTCCCTAGGCTGTGCTTTACATCCCCGTGACTATATTGTAACGCCGGTTTGTACTTGCTAATCCTTTCCCCTTTTTCACACACCCCCCCAAATACCCTCCCCTCTGGCAACCATCAGTCTGTTCTCTGTGTCTATGAGTTTGTTTCTGTTTTGTCTGTTCATTTATTGTGTTCTTTAGATTCCACTTATAAGGGAAATCATATGGTATTTCTCTGTCTGACAATTCACTTAGCATAATACCCTTTAGGTCCATCCATGCTGTCTCAAAGGGTAACTTTCCTTCTTTTTTATGGCTGAGTAACATTCCATCATACGTCTGTCCTGCATCTTCTTTCTCCACTCGTCTACCAGTGGACACTCAGGTTGTCGCCACACCTTGGCTATTGGCCACAGTAAGTGGACTCTAAAGGCCCCGATCAGTGAGGCACCAGGAGTGGGAAACCCAGCTGCCTCGCATGGGCCCAGCCCAGAGGTTCTGGCCTCTAACCAGAGCCTGAGCGTGGGCACAGGCCCGTCTGCTTTTATATTGGGCTTCGCACTGCCCGGTCTGCCTAGCGCCATAACCCTGTCCCTGCCTAAGAGTTTGGATCAAGTCATAAAGAGAAGAGGACTGATGTTGCTGAGCTATTAGAGCATTGATTGGGGACCTTGCCCCCTGTGCATCGTCTCACTTCGTCCTCACACACCTGCCAGGTGGTGGCTCCACGCTCCCCTTTGTGGGGCTGAGGGAGCCTGTGGGGCTCATAGGTTCCCTGACCCTCTCAGAACACACAGCAATGAATGCGTGTTCCTCTGCGACCACAGTGTGAGGCTGGGGCTGTGCCCTCCCCTTCCTCCCCAGGTCCCCCAGCAGAAGCTCTTTACCATCTAGTCCCTTCTCCTTGCCCCCTTTCCCTCCCCCACCCCACACGACACAGCGCCCAGCCTTAGAAGTCAGGTCTTCCTCTGGAACAGAGGAAACCCGGTCCAGCCTCATTATTCACAGCCCTGTATTTGCTAATCTGCCCACTCCCTAAAATGTATTGTGATCTCAAAACCCACACCTTCACAGACACGGAGGGCAGCAGAACCCTGAGCCGCCCAGCAGGTTCCCCCATGGAGCAAGGCCACACCTTGCCCCCTCGTCCAGCTCTCACACTGGAGACAGGTCTATGAGCACCACATTTTTGCACATTTGTGCTTTTCCTTGGCGGTTTACTGTTTAACACAGTGCAGAGGCATGGCCTGGCCATCGTGAGCACAGTAAGCGGTGGTGCGTCTCCTGTAGAAATCCCCATGGTCAGAGCTCTGCTCCGGAAGTTAGGCTACATGTAACTACGTCAGCAGCACATATTTAGTGAGGCGTCTCTATACAGAAACACACCAAACAAGGCTGGGTATGGACTGGTGGGGAGGTGCTGTGACCAGAGGCAGTCAGACATCCCCCAAGGGGTCCCGGATTGCGAGAGGGTGCAGGCTGAGCTGAGGGACTCTCCCCTCCCGCCCCGCCCCCCCCCGCACAAATTTCATGCACCAGGCCTCTAGTAATAACAAAAAATAACAGCAAGGACAATAACAACAGCTAGCCACCTGTCACTTGACTACTCTGTGCCAGATAATACTGATATTAATTTATCTAACCCTCATCAAGAAAAACAAAAAAGCTTTGAAATGACTTCATTTTACAAATGCGGAATCTGGAACACAGAAAGCCAAGGAACCTATCCAAGGTACAAAGTCAGTGAGCAGCTCGGACCAGAAGTGGTGGCAGGGCCATTAGCTGGGGAGCACAAGGCACAGAGGCAGCAAATGTGTGTGTGGGCACGCGCGTGCATAAATCCATATAAACACTGCTGGCCGGCCAGCCAGGTGACCCGACAGGGCAAACCTGGGCCCGGCAGCCTCCAGCTGCAACCACTTATATCAAATAACTTGACAGCAACTCTGGTTAAGTAGAGACCCTTATTCGCTGGGACCCGCCACCACCCCTACACCCCAGAAAGGTGCTGGGTCCACTGGATTCTGCCCATTGGCGGTCAGAGCCAGCTGTGCCTGTGCCTGAGTCTGCTAAGTGCACTCAAGGACGCTGGGGCCAGGGCCCTAGGGTATATTCTTCTGTGATTTTTTAATATATTTGTATTGATTTCAAAGAGGAAGGGGGAAGGAGAGGGAGATAGAAACATCAATGATGAGAGAGAATCATTGATCGGCTGCCTCCTGCATGTCCTCCACTGGGGATTGAGCCCGCAACCTGGGCATGTGCCCTGACCAGGAATCGAACCATGACCTCCTGATTCATAGGTCGACGCTCAACCACTGAGCCATGCTGGCCTGGCCAGGATGCGTTCTTAACTCTACCCTGACAGGGCACGTGGGCAAAGGAGAATGAACACAGTCAGGGGTTTAGACATAGCTGTGCCCTTCCGGACCATTCTGAGCCCCTGTGCCCATGTCAGAATGATGAGGTTGCCCTGAGCATCGCTTGTGGTAAGGGATGCAGAAGGATGAATTGGTGCCCACGGGGTCATTTAGCACTGTGGCAACTCAAGGCCACTTTTCAAATGACATCACCTTTAGAGTGAGGTCGTGGCAGCTCTCGGATGACTTCCAGCTGTTTCTCTCTGGAAAACTCTCAAACCGAGCCTGGAAACTGGTGGCCCCACCACCGGGTGCCCCTGGGCGGGTTTGCTGGCCACAATTATGTTTTTAATAAGAATCAGTTGCCCACCTTTAAAAATCAGGAGTTGGCACATGCCAGAATATCAGGATTTCTGGAAAATCAGAAGATCTGGCAAAACTGGACCCACATTCCCAAATGGCTTCGATTGAGTTACCCTGAGGAGCAGCGCCCCCTTAGGTGGGGCATGTGTTCTCCTGACCCCTGCCACCCCCAGGCCTGCTCCCAGCTGACCACTCCCACCCTCCCCTCCCTGAGCCTGCTCCCAGCTGACCACTCCCGCCCCCTGGGCCTGCTTCCGGCTGACCACTCCCACCCCCTGGGCCTGCTTCCAGCTGACCACTCCCACCCCGAGCCTGCTCCTGGCTGACCACTCCCACCCCCTGGGCCTGCTCCTGGTGTTGTCACCTGCCTGGACCCTGTGGACATTCGAGCTTGCAACCCCAGCTGCAGAAAGAATGTCCACCTCGAGAGCAAGGGGTCCTCATGGAGGTGACCAGGACCCCCCCAGACCTGCCAGTGCGCCAGGAGCTTTTGCTCCATCATGACCACCTCCTCGGCTCCCAGAACCCTTTGCTCTAACCCGTCCACCTGGCATGGGCTTAAGTAGCACTGCAGGTCCTTCCCGTTGCCAGGGTTACGGGCTGCCCTGCAAGCAGAGAGCCTTCCCAGAGGCATCCCAGCCTCGGGGCCCTTGTGTCTCTCAGGAAGCCTTAGAGCCGGGCTGACTCAGCCAGCAGCTCACAGCAGCAGCAGGTCCCTCTGCCTCTGGGTCCTCCGAGGCACCCTAGGCCTGGGGTGGGGCTTCCTGGATCCTCCCGGGGGACCCTCCGTTCTCGTGAGCGGCAGAGCCCTGAGCAGAGTGCCTATCGGGACCCTTCAGGAGGGTCTGCAGACACCTCGACACCCTCATTCGGTGTCCCGAGTGCTTGCCCCAGGCTGCTTGCTCGCACGGGGCTCCAGGCCAGGCCGCCTGCCGTTTTGAACACCACTGTGATGGATGCAGAGAGAGCAGTAGCCTGGTCTTCTGGAACATTCTCTCCCCTTTTGTCCTCCCCTTATGTTTTCCATTCTCCCAGCCTGAGGACATGCAGGTCAGAGCCTTTCAGGAGTGTGATGCTAATCTTGCTCATTTAAAGAACCAGATGTCAGGAGATGGGAGCCCTCGCTGCACGGCTGCTGTAACTCATCGTCATTGCGGCCCTGCACTTCAATCCCCGAAAGCCTGACTCTCGGGAGCAAAACCCGTGACCTCCAGCATTTCGATGAGTTACAGCTGCTGGGGGAGCCTCCTATGTCTATTTGGGGGGTAATTTGCAGTCTCCCCAGAACATTACCTTCGTTCTTGGACCAGGATGACAGGATTTATAAGAAAACCAGGTGTGAGTAAGGACAGCCAGGCAGCGAGCAGAAATCCAGTGTGGGAGCCCCCCTTATGCCCCCGCTGTGGTCTTGGGGGAGGGGTTCTGAGGGGTGTGCTCCTATGTCCTCAGCAGGATAGAAGTGGGGGAGTGGAGCGGATTGGTGACGAGGAGGAGCACAGAGGGAGCAGAGATGGAGAGTGGACTGAGATGCCTTCTGTGTCCTCCATACCTGCCCACAGGTGTGGGCACTGTAGCGCCTTGCAGGGCCGGTCCTTACTTAGAACAATGGCAGGCGGCCTGCCCGGGGCCGTTAGGTGCCCAGTTCCACACCCCAAGGCCGCTGTGGCTCTGCACAGAGCTCCCACGAGGAGGGCACTTGGAGAAGCAACAGTGCAGGGACAGGAGTGGTGCTTTGGGGCTGGGAGCAGCGCCCTCTCCTCTCGGGGCCTCAGCATGCCCAGCAGCACAATGGTCCATCTCTAGTGAGCCCTCAGCTCTAACAACCTCAGGTGCTCGGCCATTTAGCGGGCGCATCTCCACCCGCAGACCTCACCACCACCATCCGGTGCAAGGCTCTGGCTGCTGTGTGCTGGGGCGGCTGAATTCTTCCCTCAGGCTGTCAACGCCTCCCCTTCCGCTCCACCCATCCCTCCTGCGCCTGTGTTGCGTTTCCCGAAGGTCTGCAGAGGCCCCTGGCTCCCCGCTGCTACCCTCCCTCCCCCCCTCACCTCCCCCACCCCCCCTACCCCCACCCCCCCTCACCCCACCCCCGCCGCCAGGGAACTCGCAGCCCCAGTGCCCTACAGGACCTGCCCCGCTGTTCAGGTCTCCGGAGGCCTGGTATGGTGACTGGACCTCGCAGGGGAGGGGAGAGCCTCTTCGCAGTGAGAGAACTGAGCCCCTTCTAGGAAAACACAACACCCCCAACCCGAGTTCTACAAAGCAGTAACGCACGGAAGTCGATATCCACGTCCCCTAAGGAACCTTCACGTAGGGTTCACTGGAGGACTTCGAGTGTGCCCGAAAGCCTGGCTTCCCATCCCCGTCTCTCAGCGGTGTGACTGCAGGCCAGTTGCTCAAGCTCTCTGAGCCTCAGTCACCTTAGCCCCAGGGTGAGACCATGGTAATAATGACACCCATCTGGCAGGCCTTGCTGTGAGGATTTGATGTGATTCTGTTGCTAAACCCCTCACAGAATAATGCTCAAAATGTGGAGACTAGGACGTGTCCGTTTATGTCTGGGATCTGGCCTGGTGAGGGAGCTAGGAGTTCTGCAAACACCCAACCCCTTGCGGGGGGGGGGGCAGGATTTTTCTACCCCCTCCTCTTAGGAAGTGCTGCTTACCGAGGGCATCTGTTGAAGACAGAAAATTCAAGCATCACCTTTTCTTTCATCCATACACACTTTTTATTGTTTGTCCTATTTTGCATACTTTTGTGTTTATTCATGTTTATTGAGGAACAATAGGCATAGCTTAGTTTCAGGTTACAACATAATGACTCGACATTTGCACACATTGTGAAATGGTTACCACAATTAATCCAGTTGCCAGCCGTCACCATACATAATTACAACATTTTTTTCTTTTCCTTTTTTCTTGTGATGAGGGCTGTTAGGATTTACTCTCTTGGCAACTTTCGAGTGTGCAGTGCAGTATTGGTGACTGTAGTTGACAGAGAGCCACTATTGTAACACTAGCAGTGCCCAGGCATGGAAGAGGTGATGACCCTGAAAAGACTTTAAACCCTGCACAGTCTGTTTCACAAAGGTAGCCGCCGCCCCTGCTCCCCACCTGCCCCCCGTTGGGCCAGGGGTCCCTGCCCCTGGGCACAGGTGTTGGAGACAAACAAGGCTGAGCTCCCCACCACCACGTCCTCACTCCAGGGGTTGGCTGCAGGGCCAGTGACTCCCTGCCTGCATCTGTCCTGACCCATCTGCCCCCTCCTTCTAGAAACCTGAGTAACAACAAGATCAAGGAGGTGCGAGAGGGTGCCTTTGATGGAGCAGCGGGCGTGCAGGAGCTGATGCTGACAGGGAACCAGCTGGAGATGGTGCACGGGCGCATGTTCCGTGGCCTCAGTGGCCTCAAGACCTTGTAAGTGCTGGGCCTGGGCCACGGCCTGGAGGGAGGTGGGAGGGAGGGCCTCGGAGGGACTGGGAAAACTGGTGGGCAGCAGACCAGGCCCAGGCACCGGCCTGGCCTCCTGAATCCCTTCCTCCTGGAGCCAGAGGCCTCAGACATTCCCAGCCTGTGATGGGGAAGAACTGAGCATGCTAAGCAGCCCCAACACACACACACACACACACACACACACACACACACACACAGATTCATACCAGAAACATAATTATAGAAGCACACAAACACATTTACCCACAGTGACATATACACATGTACATAAAAATGACATATACAACATGCAGATAAATGCATGCACACAAGCACACACATATACACTCACACACACCACATGGTGTGGCCCTGCTGTGGAAGGAGGGGGTAATGCTTGTGCTCTCGCATCCCCACCCCTCTCCTTACAGGATGCTGAGGAGCAACCTCATCAGCTGTGTGAGCAATGACACCTTCACTGGCCTGAGCTCAGTGCGACTGCTGTCCCTCTATGACAACCGCATCAGCACCATCACCCCCGGAGCCTTCACCACACTGGTCTCCCTGTCCACCATGTAAGTCCTCCTAGATCTACTGCACACTCACCAGCTCCTCCCCTGCAGGCCTCTCCCCTCCCGGCTCCCTGCTATCTCTCTGCCCAAGGTCATCTACCCATCTGTCCACTTAACAACCATTTATCAGCCTCCCTTCGTGTGCCGGGCACATCTCCGCCTGAGGAGGCACAGGCGTGGTTCCTCCTGGAGTTCACGGCGCAGAAGTCTCCACAGAACGAGGCCTGCAGTGCCGTGGAAACCCAGCATAGGCTCCATCGGGGAACACCGGCGCTGTGTTCCAGGAGGGGGGCTAGTTTGTCAAGAGGGAAGTGCATCTCCTCCCGTGGGAAGACCTTGTGCAAAGGCCCTGTGCAGAGCAGATACACAGGACCTGGAGCAGAGCAGATACACAGGACCGTGCAAAGCCCAGCTTTGAGGGGTCGCATCAAAGGGCCAGAGGGACTTGAGCGGCTTTACTTTCCTCGTTTGAGAAATGAGAAATGCTGCCTCCTTCCTGGGGTGGTTGTGACCAGTCGAGTGAGGGGAGGATTTATAAAGTGCTCTGCCTGGTCCCAGTCCTCTAGGTCAGCAGTTGTCAGCCTTTTGGACCTCATGGACCACAAGTGGTCCGCAGACCACTGGTTGGCCACTGCTGCTCTAGGTGACACTCAGGAAGTGACAGCTGCTATCATCCCTTTGTCCCTCCAGCGGACACGCACAGAGTGTCTGTGCTGGTGTCACACCTGTGCCAGGGGACGCAGAAAGAGACAGACCTGGGGCCTCCCCTCGGGGGCAAACGTTGGGCAATCATGAGCAGCTCTGGTGGGTGCCACGGAGGGAATGAAGGAGAGAGATGGAGGAGAATTTGCTGAGGGTCCCTCAGGCCGAGGACTGGAGGCTGAGGAGGGCCAGCCAGGTGGACACTAGGGCCCTGTCCCCGCAAGAGGACCTCCATGTGTAAAGGCTCTGAGCGAGAGACTTGGCTAAGGAGCCAGGGGGAGCTCACAGCTGGGGCTCCGCAGACAGGGAATGTGGCCGGGGCCACGGTCATAGCCATCAGCCGAGGTCCCGAATGACATTTGCAAAGACTGCATCTGGATTCAGAAGAGTCTGCATTTCCCTTCCCAGACCTCCTCCCCCTCCCCTGGGCCTGACCGGCTGAAGAGCTGGGCCCCAGGGTGCAGAACAGGAGCTGGGCCTGACCCGCTGGAGAGCTGGGCCCCAGGGTGCTGAACAGGAGCTGGACCAGCTCCCACAGTAGAGGCGTAAGCACCCAGAGAGGACCCTTCTTTCCTCCCAGAAACCTCCTGTCCAACCCCTTCAACTGCAACTGCCACCTGGCCTGGCTCGGCAAGTGGCTGAGGAAGCGGCGGGTCGTCAGCGGGAACCCCCGATGCCAGAAGCCATTCTTCCTCAAGGAGATTCCCATCCAGGACGTGGCCATCCAGGACTTCACCTGCGAAGGTGAGGCAGCGGGCGGTCAGGGGCACAGCCAGGGCGGGCGGGGTGTGCCAGGAAGGCAAGGACCCCTGAGTCCAATGCCCACCCCCGGGCATGCAGCTGGGGCTCGGAAAGGCTGGCATGCCCCACCATGTGGCTCCTCAGTGCAAATTTTAAAAAGGTGCCTCTTTCTAAAGACGTTTTACTTCCATTAGTCAGAAGTTTGTCATAATATATGGATTTGTGACAAGATACTGTATGGCCATCTACTGTGACCCAAATACCCTCACCTGCCAAGTCCACAGTGAGATGGTGCCATTAGGGGACGCAGCCCTCCGTGCAGGGCACAGCCCGCACTGCTGTGCACGGTGCCCTGGGCCTCGGCCTCGGCTCCTGCCGGCACCTTGCCGAGGCTCAGCGTGTGCGCTCATGAGAAACGGACTTCCAGGTGAGCTCCGGGCAAGTTCCTGTCCCTGGATAGGTATGTGAACACTGGACAGCGAGGCTTCGAGTGTCAGGATGCCGGAGGCAGGCTGTCTGCTTAAATTCAAACCAGCAGTTTGTCCTTGGCCAACCGACGTGTATACAGAACTGGTTTAGAGATGATCTGAGGTTAGCGTATCACGGAGGGTGGGACCTAGTCCCCCCGGAGGCAGAGGCGCTGTGTTGTGGAAAGAGGGAAGAAAGGGGGGAGGAGGGGAGGAAGGGCCTGGGCAGGGCTCTGCCCCTACCTCCACCACTCGCTAGTCAGTTTGGTTTATTTCTGAGCGGGTGGACGGTGACCGCTTTCCTGTCTAATACTCTGGCCAGTCGAGTTTGCAGAGTCTTCCTGAGAAATGTGGTACAAGACAGGCAGCCCTGCTCCCCGCACAGGCACTCCTCCTCCGGCCGAGAGTGAGACCAGCCGCTCCCTCTCCTGGTCCCACTGGAAGCCACGGGCTTCCCCTTACTGAAGGCACCGGCTTGCTCACTGTCCCCACAGGGGAGTCTGTCCCCCCTCCGGGAGTCTGTCCCCCACGGGAGCCTGTCCCCACGGGAGCCTGTCCCCCACGGGAGCCTGTCCCCCATGGGAGTCTGTTCCCCACAGAGGACTCTGTACCCCCCGGGCGCCTGTCCCCACGGCAGCCTGTTCCCCATGGGAGCCTGTCCCCACGGGAGCCTATTCCCCACAGAGGAGTCTGTCCCCCACGGGAGCCTGTCCCCACGGGAGCCTGTCCCCCATGGGAGTCTGTTCCCCACAGAGGAGTCTGTCCCCCACGGGAGCCTGTCCCCCATGGGAGTCTGTTCCCCACAGAGGAGTCTGTCCCCCACAGAGGAGTCTGTACCCCACAGGAGCCTGTCCCCACGGGAGCCTGTCCCCCATGGGAGTCTGTCCCCCATGGGAGCCTGTCCCCCATGGGAGTCTGTTCCCCACGGGACTCTGTCCCCCACGGGAGCCTGTCCCCCACGGGATCCTGTCCCCCATGGGAGTCTGTCCCCCACAGAGGAGTCTGTCCCCCACAGAGGAGTCTGTACCCCACGGGAGCCTGTCTCCACGGGAACCTGTCCCCCACGGGAGTCTGTCCCCCACGGGAGCCTGTCCCCCACGGGAGCCTGTCCCCCACGGGACTCTGTCCCCCACAGGGGAGTCTGTGTACCCCCCCATGGGAGTTGCCCCGCCACGCTGACTCTCAGGGTCTCCACAGGCAACGACGAGAGCAGCTGCCATCTGGGCCCTCGCTGCCCCGAGCAGTGCACCTGCGTGGAGACGGTGGTGCGGTGCAGCAACAGGGGGCTGCGCGCCCTCCCCAAAGGCATCCCCAAGGACGTGACTGAGCTGTAAGTACCCCCTGAGCACCCCGGAATCCCCACCAGCGTCATCACGTTCCCCCGTGTCCCACAAGGCTGCCCGGGGCCCCTTCTTACGGACCCCCGCAAGATGGAGCAGAGCCTCGCCAGGCGGCCGGCAGCAGCTCAGACAGGGGACAGGAAGTAGCCCACCCCTGCCTCTGCCTGGCCGGTGACACGTGGGAGGGTCAGTGCCCCGTTTTCTGTGTCCCCCCCGGACCCCCGGGCTCTGCATTCCACCTTCTAGGTTCCCCACCAAACTCTCCGTCTGACACCAGACACAGCACAGGGTCGTCATCAGGACACTGCCAGCGGGCGCCGTGGCTCCCCATGCGCTGCTGCGAACACAGCCCCCTTCACCCGTAAAGCAGCCCATTTCACAGATGACACGTAGCTCTGGGCGCCTCTTACTCCGCGGCTCCCGCTCCCGGCGCTAGCTCCTCAGGGCGGTTTCTGCCCCAGCTTCCCCGTTAGATGGAAGCGATGCTGCTCCCTCCCTGCAGGGCTCTGGCTCTTGGGCAGGGAACCTATTTCTGCCCCTTGCAAGCTCAGTCAGCCCCGCGGGCAGGAGGCCCGTCCCAGGAGCAGCGAAGCTGTGGCCCGGCCAGCGTGCTCACTCACACGCCACACCATCTGGATTCCTCCATCCTTTCATTCCCGCTCGTTGACCAAGCGCACGTGTGTCAGCAAACACTGCAAACCCTGGGGAGGCAGCGCGAGCCACCTGGTGTGACCCCCGCGCTCATGGGGTCAGGTTTACCAGGGAGGTAGCACATGTGCTCGCTGGTCCCAGAAGCTCCGTGCCAGGAGCCTGTGCTGCACAAGAGGGGTGGGGCTGCTGGGGATCGTAAAGGGGGAGGCTTGACCTCCACGTGAAGGTCAGAGGAAGCTGCTCTGGGGTGAAGCTGGGGCCCTGGTCTGCAAGGGAGGAGTGAAAAGTGAGAAGGGGCTGAGTGGCAAAGTGGGAGGGACCGAGGGACACCTGCCCTAGCAGGACACTCACACACCCACCCGCCCACACACCCATCCCTCAGGCTTGCATTTTCCCGGGCCAGCTTAGCATGAGCCCTCAGCACTCAACAGAAGGAGACCCAGACACCTCCCGGCTCTCCCACTGCCTCCTGGGTGGGGCCTGAGTGTGCCATTGTCTTGGGTGAGTGTTGTGGCTCCTGGCACCTCCTGTCACTCAGGGAGACAGTAACCGGGGCTGCTGGCCCAGGGGAGGAACAAAGGTCTTGATCGGCACTAGCGTCAGCCCTGGGTTTGGGCCAAGGCCCTGCCCTTAGAGATCCGTGTGAGCACGTGCCACGTGCAGTGAGCCCCGCGATGTTCCCAGGCAGGCTGGGCTGGGGGGTGGGGAGCTGTATAAAGTGACCCCTTTCTGGGCTAATTGAGTGCCAAGTGCTGCAGGTCGAAGAGGAGAACCTGCTATGAAAACAGGCCCGCGGATGCTTTCCCGCGGCTCACGAAGCAGAGATTAGAATAACACAGATAATTGGCTGTAATCGTAAAGTAAACTTCGGAGCTTGGGGAGGAGGCCTGGTGGCCTGCCTTGGAACCGATGGCGCTTCCCTGGCCAGATGGTCTGCAAAGCTCACCAAGGCGAGCAGCCCTCCCCTCGGTCCCACACCATCTCCATCTCCGTCTCCGGGAGGGGAGAGGGGGCAGAGGGCAGGAACGTGGATGCCAGAGGACGCAAGAGCTGCCGGCCCAGGAAGCTGAGGCCCAGAGGCTTCTGGTTCAGGGACGCTGGCCGAGTCCAGATTTGGTGTGTCCAACGCCGGCTTCCCAGCTCCCTCGGGCATCCTGGGTTATCTCAGGCAGAGCTGCCAGCTTACAAAACAAAACGTCCATTCACTGAGAAGGAGAAAAAGCCAAGCCTGACACAGGCACGAGAGAGCAGGCAGCAGGGGGCCCATGCACGGAGCCGTTTCCCTGCAGCCGGCCGTCGGCCCGCCCGTAGCCCCGAAGCCCATCTCTGTCTCCCCCACCTCAGTGCCTACTTGCCCTGTGGGACCCGAAACCATGTCCATGCGCGTTCGTGCTCTGTCCCATTAAACCCGCTGCTCCACCTGGCACTCTGAGTGGGACTCCCCCCACGCCTGGTCCCGTGACAGCACGCGCTGCCCCCACGCCTGGTCCTGTGACAGCACGCACTGTGGGCTGGGAAACCCCGGCTCACCAAGTTACTGTGTTTCACGCTGACGCGCTGCATCATATAACACCAGAAATGCCACGGCCATTCCTATCACGGCCCACCTCCCAGAGAAGTCCTTGAGTAAAGGCACGCAGTCACGCTCTATGTGGCAGTTCCAGGTTTTCTCAAATTTTTTCATTTCCACTGGGAAGCTCAAATGTTGTCGTTGCCAACCGTTACTGTCAGCTCTTTTTCTTTGAGTGGCGGGCTCACCCTGTTCATTCTTAAGAAATGGTCTTCTCAGCGCCCATTTGGGAAGAACCTGTTTGCTAGTCATTCTTCTAAGTAAAAACGGTGGTTTACGGGGGCGGGGGCTAGTTTAGCTTGTAACTCAGGTGCCCGGTGCTTTTCTTCCAACGCACTTCACATGCAGCAAAAATGCCTTCGGCATACTTCCGCTTGACACAAAGAATACTGAAGGGGTGCGCTCAAGGGTGGAGATGTAATGCAGTTAACAGTTTTTACTCTTCATCGAGGGCATTCTTAAGTGAAACTGGCTTGTATTTATTTATACTCTTTGATGCCGCTGCCTTGATTCATGCTGAGGTGCCAGCAGTTTTACTCACACAGCACAAAAGGAAAACCGTGATTTGATCTAACTGCATATATCGTTTTAGCCTCCTTCATAGATCCCTGACGAGTCTAGGGGACCCCAGGGTCCCGTGGACAACACTTTGAGAACCACTCAGGCCATTACACACGAGCAGGCAAACAATCCACAGAGACACCTGCTAGAAGTCAGCAGCGAGTTCCCGGTTTAAAAGCAAGCCTCCAGGGTCTTACTGAACGCCCAATGGAAGCAGATGTGGCATATCCCAGCCCCCACGGGCCCTGACACAAACACTCCTCAGCTTCAGAAAGTTCCCTCATGGCTGTGCCTCGAGCCTTCTTCGCGGAGGCCTGCCATTCCAGGAGCATTTACACCTAACGTCTGCTGGCTGCCACTTAAGGGGATGTTTGCTCACACCAGGCCTCTGGTTCTGGAAACAGACCCCAGGCCCACACCTCCCTGAGGCTGGAGCAGAGGGGCAGATCCCGGGGTGCCGCAGTCCACCCCCAGGTAGTAATTCATCAGGGAATTTGATGCTGACTTGGGTCTGAGGACCATGCTCTTGGGTTGCTGTCCTACCACTGATACCCCCAGGAGAGGGGAAGGGAAGGGTGCCCTCTGTCCCCAGGCACACCTGTTGGGAGAAGAGTTTCTATTGGGAATCGAGTGGGGTCAAAGGGCACCATGGGAAGAGGCTGGCAGTTCGCGCGGCCCTGCAGATCCAGAAGGAATGGGGCTTGGCCAAGAGGACACAGGGCACCTGGAGGGTGAGTGTGGCAGGAGATGATAAGAGTCGTTGATTGAAAGACAGGGTGGGAGGGACCTGGCCTAGCACTGCGCAGCTCCAAGGGGTTAGAGGGTGGAGTCTGGGAGCACCGAGCAGCTCAGACAGAGCTGTCTCCTTCTCTCAAACCCAGTGAGGATGATGGCCATGCATGCAGGAGGAGGGGCAGAACTGTGCAGTGAGTGACAAGCAGACAGCATGTACTAGGATCGGGAGGAGTTGGGAAACCCTGCCCCGCCCTCCCCTCCAGGGCCTTTAGGGAGGCAGGGCAGAGTCCTGTCCGCCGGATTCTCCACAACTGCCGTGTATAAGGCATTCACTGCTTGTCAGGGCTCTGAATGCCGGGTATCTTCTTATGTGACCTCATCTAATCCAACAACTGACAAGGCCGATATTTTTTTTACTCCCATTTTGCAGATGAGGTAACTGAGGCACAGGAAGGTTGGGTAATTTCTTAAGATCATACTACCAAGAAGCAGCAGGGCTTAGACCTGAGCCTGGGGCACCTGACCCCAAGGCTCATCCTTGAGCCGCTAGACTCTTCCTCCCCTTTGGCCAAGGCCCAGGTCCCATGTGCTCTGCCCAGTGGCCTGGCTTGTTGGGGATTTGCACCAGACAGCCACAGGGCTCCTTGCAAACTCAGGGAGAAGGCAAACCCAGCACCCCTGCCATGATGCCGTGGGCCCTGGTCAGTGTCTGGCTGGGTCCTTCCTGCTGGCTGGGTCCAACCTTCCCCAGCAATGCTCTCTGTGCCCCCAGCACTGGCCAGGCGCCCCAGAGCACTTACAGAGCAGCTGCCCATCGCGGCCTGCCTCCTTGCCTTTCCCTGGCCAGGGAGGGGCACAGAATGCCTGCAGCCAGCTGGAGGGCGCTGACCACATCTTCTGAGAGCAGGCTGGCTCTGGCGCCGTAGCACTTAGGGTCCTGGCACGGGCTCTGAAAAGCCCTGAGCAGATGGCTTCAGTCGAGGACACTTCTAGTGCCATGACTATCTGGGGGGACAGGGGCGGGGCTGAGGGAGCCCCCTTCACTCCGTCAAGTGTTTACTGAGCTTATTGGACCAGATCTGTCATGGAAGCTGGGAGGACAGCAGCCCACGGGACTGACAAGACTCCTGATCTCAGAAATGTGGACTAGGGGAGGACACTACGAACCCGTGAACTAGGCATTTCTGAGAGGAAGTAGTACAGCACTTCCCAGGAAAATAAAGGGGGGAAGGGGTACAAAGAATAGGTCTCATGAAGACCACAAGGTGGTAAGATCTTAAGGTCAAGAAGCCGAGGGGCCGTGAGGTGGAGCGAGTAGAGTGGGAAGGAGGCAGTGTGTGCTGGAGACTTGAAGAGACGTGTGAGTTCTTGTGGGCCGCGATGAGGGCTGGCTCTCCATCCCGGGAGCACAGGAGCCCAGGAAGAAGCTTAGACAGGGAAGGGACATGATCTGACTCTGGCTTTGGAAATATTAGTCTGGAACCGTGGTCGGCAAACTGCGGCTCGCGAGCCACAGGCGGCTCTTTGGCCCCTTGAGTGTGGCTCTTCCACAAAATACCACGGCCTGGGCGAGTCTGTTTTGAAGAAGTGGAGTTAGAAGAAATTTAAGTTTAAAAAATGTGGCTCTCCAAAGAAATTTCAATCGTTGTACTGTTGATATTTGGCTGTGTTGACTAATGAGTTTGTCGACCACTGGTCTGGAAGAACAGAGACTGGACAGCAGGGCTAGTTGTCTGCCTTCCCATGATCACCTTCATCACTGGATGGAGACATATGTGCGCCTCCGTATATATGCTACGTTCAGAGTGCATTGAACACCAGTGTGCCAGCGCCAAGAGCTCTCCCCAGAGACTCCAATTTAACCTTCATAATCACTCCAGGGTGCTGACTCTTATAAGCCCCACTTTATGGTTGAGGAAACACAAGCTCAGAGAGGCTAAGCAACTTGCCCAGTGTCACACAGCTCTTAGCTGGTGCGGCCAGGATGTGAGCCTCAGCTGCCTGTGCTCTGTCACCCCAGGCCCCGGTGGAAATCCTGGCCCACACTGAGGGCCCTGGAAGGTGCCTGCCCTCCTTCGCATTCACCAGCCAGCAGGTCCAGGAGTTTGGCGGGCGGGGGGGGGGGGGGGGGGCAGCACACCCATCAGCACCACAAAGCTCTAACAGGACAGGGAACATCCTTCACAGAGATCTGTGTGGATGTTCATACAAGACAACCTGTACTCCTGCTGGGGCTGACACAGCATTTTTTTTTTAATTCTCAACTGAGGGTATTTTTCCCATTGGTTTTTTGAGAGAGTGGAAGGGAGGGGGAGAGACAGAGAGAGAAACATTGATGTGAAAGAGACACATCAGTTGGCTGCCTCCCACATGCCCCCAACCAGGGCCGGGAACCTGCAACCAAGGTACATGCCCTTGACCGGAATCAAACCCGGAACCCTTCAGTCCGCAGGCCAGTGCTCTGTCCACTGAGCCAAACCGGCTAGGGCTGACACAGCATTTAATTGCCAATCACCCTAGCTGGTTTGGCTTAGTGGCTAGAGCTTTGGCTTGCAGACTGAAGGGTCCTGGGTTCAATTCTGGTCAAGGGCACAGGCCCAGGTTGCGGGCTCGATCTCTAGTAGGGGACAAGCAGAAGGCAGCCAATCAATGATTCTCTCTCATCATTGATGTTTCTATCTCTCTATCTCTCTCTCCCTTCCTCTCTGAAATCAATAAAAATATTTTTTTAAAAATAAAAAAATAAATGCAGGTCAACACGGAAGTTAACCCACTGGAAATGCTCCCTGCTAGTTCCAGGGTGAACACGAATGCTGCCTTCGGAGAGCTTCCCCGGGGGGCCTGGGCCTGGGCTGCAGACAGCTGTGCAGTCACCCTGCAAAGCGGGCTTTCCCACAGCCACATCTGCATTTTGGAAGTGGAAACTTTGATTCTGCATTTCCTGAGCACCCGGGCCAGGTGGCCAGGGACATTCTGCTCTTAGAGCCACCCCCCCACCCCCTCGCAGCGCCCTGCCCCCGAGCACACTGGGGTTTTCATCTCACAGAGGCCTTTCCCTGCTGCCCACGAGCACACAGGACACCATGGCGAGCCAAGCAGAACCACCTTGAGGACCTCACCATGGGGTCCAACGCTTCGGGAACCTGCCGTGTCACCGTGGGTGTGGGAGATGATAGGGGAAGGGACGCTCAGGCTGAGATCCGAGCATCTGTGGGGGGTAACTAGGCGAGGGGCAGAGGAGGGGCTGGACCTGCCCCCCAAGGAGCAGGGGCATCTGGGGAGGAGGAAGGTCAGTGGAGTTGGAACCAGAGGTCCAGGGGGCACTGGCTATAGAACTGGAGAGGGAGACAGGACTGCATGGCTCACGTCATGGCTAACTCGGCCCAGTTGTTGGGGCAAACATGCGGGAGGGCGCTTGGAGGTCCGGTTAGCATCCAAGTCAGCGGGCTTTCTGAGCAGCAGAGATCGCCCACGTGGAACTCACGATCCTAGGAGGCCTGGGGAACAAAAGGCTGGGGGTACCTGGAGAAGTGGGCGCTCTGCCTCAAGACTCTAACGTAGAAATCCCGCCTGAGTTTCCAGTTTGCCACCTGCCCCACAGATCTCGGACTGTCCCCTCCACAGTGGCCTGAGCAGTTCCTTAAGTAAATGGACTCTCTAGGTAGGTAGGTAGGTAGGTAGATAGATAGATAGATAGATAGATAGATAGATAGATAGATAGACAGACCTTCTCTAACAAGCAGTGGAATCCAGGGAAGGACGGTAAGCAGGAAGAAAGGCTGATCCGATCACCACCAGCACAGGTCTGAGCCCAGCTGGAACCCAGGGGCACCGGCACCAGCACGGTGGGCCCAGAGGGTCCAGAAGTGTGTGTCTGGTGCCCATTCTCCAGGGCCCTACAGGCCCCCTCCCCGCCCACCTCAGGTGAGGACGCTGACGAGAGGCCATACAGGAGTGTGGTCAGAGTGCAATCAGCCACTCGTGTGCTGTGCGGCCTTGGGCAAGTGTTTTAACATCTCTGCGCTTGTGTTTCCTCAACGGTGAGCCCCTGCCGTGTGAGGGTATGGTGAGGGCTGGGTACACGGCGGGTGGTTGTTTATCAGCACCTGCTGCGTATCGCTCTGTACACGGCCTTGGGGAGACTCTGCGCCGGACCACCTTAGACAAGAGCCCGCCATTGGGGAGCCTCGCAGTCCAGTGGGGGAGAGGTCATTGGTGGATAATCACACAAACAAATGTTAAATGACAAATGTGGTGTGTGCCTTGAAGAGGTGGGGGAGCTCTGAGAGAGGAAACCGGGGACCCACCAGTCTGGAAGTCAGGGCCCATGGCGCCTCTGGGGAAATGACAACGTGGGTGCCCATTGCCCATCCGTGTCACTGTGCTCCTCTTCCAGGTACCTAGAAGGAAACCACCTCACGGCCGTGCCCAGGGAGCTGCCCACCCTCCGACACCTGACACTTATGTAAGAGCCCGCTTCTCTCCTGGGGGAGCTGAGGAAACGCGGGGAGTCGGAGGCCAGCTGCAGGCTTGCGGCCACCCTGCTCTCTCTCCCCGGGTGGGGCAGGGACAGACAGCTGGCAGGGCTGGGCCAGCCTGAGGGCCCCAGTGAGAACCACGTGCAGAAATACCAGGTGCCTGGCATTTCCAACCATCACATCACCTGCCTCCTCAGCTTGGGGTCCCCGTTAAATTCCTGAGATCCCTCTGTCCCCGCGGTTCCTCGCCAGCTGTGGCTGCACTTAGATCTGCCAAAAGCATAAATGGGCATTTCTTCCTCCTCCTCCTTTAGTTGCCCGGAAAACGTTCTAAGTAGAAGGTTCTAACTGCGTTCCTTCGGGTGGTAGCTGCTGCTGGCTCTCTGTCTGCCGAGACCCAGGAAAAGCCTCCGATGAGGAGCGGGCTGCTGGGCAAGGGTGTGGCCCAGGGGGTCGGCTGGTCTCCGAGCCTCGTCCCTCCACAGCTTCCCTGCCTTGCCAAAGAGGGGCCTGGAGGGGGCAGGGAGCCCATCCACAGGGGAAGAGAGAGTTCTTTCAGAGAGAAAGTGTCCCCTTGGGAAACGGGCCCTGAAGAAAGGCGGAAGGAAGCGCCCTGTCCCCTGTTCAGCCTGGCTTCCCAGATGAGCCCGAAACCAGCCTAAGAGAGGATTGCCCAACCTCGGCACTGGGGACGTTAGGAGCCGATCGTCCCTGCTTGTGGGGCTGTCGTGGTCAGTGTGAGAATTTCAGCAGCATCCCTGCCTCTGGCCACTAGATGCCAACAGCCCCCTCCCCCTTGGAAGGGACACAAATGTCTCCAAACATTGTCAGATATCACGGGGAGGGGGAGGGACAGGAGTGTTCCCCATTGAGAACCTCACTCTAGAGACCCTTCCGCCCAGAGCAGTGGTCCCCAGCGTCAGCTGATCGCCTGAGTAGTGTGCTTGCTTTTTTAAATACTGATGCTCAAGCCCACGCTTGACCAATCAAATCAGACTCTGTGGGCATGGAGCCCGGCCTCAGAGGGTAGAGACGCTCCCAGGGGATTGCCACATGTAACTGCTGTGGAAACCACCGCCTAGGGATTTGTCCCTGAGGAGAAGCTGGAGGTTGTAGTTGGCAGAGACTAGACCCCCCCCCCACCCACCCACCTCGTCCCCCGAGAGAGAATGTGATAAGGGGAATAAGTGAGCGCCAAGCAAGAGGGAAGGCAGAGGGGCAGTGAAAGGAAGAGCTGATGGGTGGGGAATGTGCTAGAATCAGGGGAGAGTGTCGTCTTAGGTGTTATGGGCGCTTGCTGGTAGAATGAAATGAATGGATAGACATGGAATGGAACGATTGAATAGCTAAATGGATGGATGGATGGATAACAATTGCTTGAATGATTGGATAAAGAGTGAATAAAATATGAACATTTGGATGACTGGGTGGGTAGGTGAATACATGGGTGGGTGATGGGTGGGCCGATTTATGGATGGATGGATGGATGGATAACAATTGCTTGAATGATTGGATAAAGAGTGAATAAAATATGAACATTTGGATGACTGGGTGGGTAGGTGAATACGTGGGTGGGTGATGGGTGGGCCGATTTATGGATGGATGGATGGATGGATGGATGGATGGCAGGCACGTGTGAAAGCTGGGAATGGCTCCCTCAGGGGCAACTAACAGTAACGATGACCCTTCTTTTCCTTTTTTCTAGTGACCTGAGCAACAACAGCATTGGCGTACTGACCAACTACACCTTCAGTAACATGTCGCACCTCTCCACCCTGTGAGTACAGCGACGGGCCGGCCATCCTTTTCCCAGCCCTCAGGCCAGGCCTGTGCTCCGCGACCTTCAGCCTGTGGCTGCCCTGCCCAGGCGGGCCCTCATCCTCAGAAGGAGAACAGAGCCGCTGCCTGGCCGTTAGACAGGGCCTGGCCCGCAGTCCTGGAGAAGGCCTCTAGGATTCCTTCTGTGCTGTGTGAGGTTCCTTCCAGGGGACGGTTCCCTACACGATTATACTTTGCTCAGGCCCATTCATTTCCCATGAGCTCTGCACATGGAGAACACTCACCATTCTACAGTAGAGGTGGGTCCTGGCAGACCTGGCTGGGCAGCCAGCCCACAGGGGACCCAGAAGGAACCAGGCACAGACAGCCAGTGAGCTTGCTGGAGTAGTGGGAGAAGGCCCTCTGTGGCGAGGGGTGACCCTGTGTGGCGGGGGATGACCCTCCGTGGTGGGGGTGACCCTCCATAGGGGAGTAGTGACCCTCCGTGGTGGGGATGGCCCTCCATGGGGGAGTAGTGACCCTTCATCGTGGGAGTGACACTCCGTGGTGGGGGGTGACCCACCGTGGTGGGGGTGACCCTCTGTGGCGGGGGATGGCGCTCTGTGGTGGGGGGTGACCCTCTGTGGCGGGGGATGACTCTCCATGGTGGGGGTGACCCTCTGTGGTGGGGGGTGACCCTCCATGGTGGGGGTGACCCTCTGTGGCGGGAGATGACTCTCCGTGGTGGGGGTGACCCTCCATGGTGGGGCTGACCCTCCATGGTGGGGGTGACCCTCTGTGGCGGGAGATGACTCTCCATGGTGGGGGTGACCCTCTGTGGCGGGAGATGACTCTCTGTGGTGGGGGTGACCCTCTGTGGCGGGGGATGGCTCTCCGTGGTGGGGGTGACCCTCTGTGGCGGGGGATGGCTCTCGCGTTGTTACCCTGCTCTTGTCAGTACATTCAAATGGGGACGATAAGCCACTGGCTCTGAAGGTCCCAGTGTGGGCAGTGGACCTGTGAGCAGCTGAGACGGGAAGACCAACAGGGCACTGTGTCCTTTTCCACAGGATCCTGAGCTACAACCGGCTGCGCTGCATCCCCCTCCACGCCTTCCACGGGCTGCGGTCCCTGCGAGTGCTGTGAGTACGGGGTGTCCTGTGCTGGGTGACAGGGGCAGTGCTGAGCACTCCTTCCCTGCTGTCCCTGGTCCCAGGCCCGCCCACTTCCCCCACCATGCCCTCCCCTAGCACCCTCACTGGCTGAATGGGAGGAAGGAGCACTGGCCTTTCCCAATTCCAGACCACGACCACATGGGGAACCTTGGGAAAGCCACCAAGCTCTGAGTTCCTACCTCCTTATGTGTAAATGGGACCCGTAGCACCTCCTGCAAGGAGATGCGGTTATACGGCACGTGCGAGGCATGGAGCCGCTGTTTTGAGGATCACTGTTTCGCCGTTGGTCCCTCCGGCTTCAGAGGGGCGAGGCCTCCACAGGGAAACCCAGCACCAGCAAGCTGGGAGCTCAGGGCCCGGCTCACAGACAGCTGTCAGTCAGCAACTGGACAGTCTGCTCTTAGGGTCTCTTCTTTACAGAACAGTGTCAGTAAGTGGCCAACATTTAAGTATCAGGAGGTTTCTCATACAAACCCTAGGAAAATGGAGAGGCTTGGCCATCCCAGGGCTCACCTCTGCATTCCCGCCTGGCTGCACCCTCCCCTCTGCCCCTCTCCCTGCCCCCTCACCCCCTCCTTACCATATGACATCTGCCCGGCCCTCCCTGCGCATAGGCGGGGACAGCCAGCCCACTGAGACAGACAGGGTCATCTCTTCCCAAGCACAGCTCTGCCCCACCCCCACTGCAAGTCTTCCCGTCCACAAAATCAGATAGTAATGCTAGTTGCCTCACAATCCTTATGAGGATTAAGTCAGATACTGTATGTGAAGCACTTAGCACCGCTCAGGCCCATGGGAAACACCTTATAAATATTCATTTGTTATTACTGTTCCCACACCAGCAAAAGCACCTCCCTGGCATCTCTGCCCGAGGCCTGGTGACCCCTGATTCTGGTGCCATCTGGCACAAAGAGTGTCCTTTGAATGATGCCCATGAGAGCAGAGATGCCAGACATTCTGCCCCAAACTTACCCACTTCTTACCCTCTGGCCCATTGTTACTGTAACAGTGATAATCCTATTTTATGGGCTTTTCATGGCCATTGCCTCATGGAACCTTTTGCAACAGTGCATGAGGTTGAGAGGCTTACGCCCATTTTTAAGATGGGGAAACTGAGGCCTGGATTAGTGACGTAACTGGCCTAAGGTCCAGCAGCCGGAGGGTGGCAGGACCCAGCCTCCTGACTCCGAGCCCTGGGGCTCTTCCAGCACCCAGGAGCAGTCAGCAAACAGCACCGAGTGAGCTGGTCCGTTCCAGAGCCTCCAGGCTGATGCGATTTATTGAGGCCCACGAAACACTGGTGTCAGCGACAACTCCGCCACGTGTCATCTGCGCTGTTATTAAAAATCAATCCTCTGGGGGCAGAGGAGGGCCCGCGCCGACAGGGTGCCATCTGTTATTGTCACTTATTTATTATCCACCTTCTCTGGGGGCGCGGAGAATGGAAACATCAGCAGGACCATTCCCCCGTTTCCCGTCGAGCACACAGGACATGGGCTCATCTCATCAGCCTGGGGCTGAGGCAGGACCTGCCCGCCCCCCGCACCTCCCTCCGTCTCCCCTCCATCTCAACCTGTTGTCTCCCACCCCAGCCTTGCAGCTCTGTCCAGGGGTTTGCTGCCAGGGGGTGACCTGCTGATTTTAATGGGATCCCTGTGCCCGTGTTCATAGCTAGAGCAGTTCTTTTGGGGGCAACTCAACACGAAAAAGGAAGGAAGAGAATGAATGCTTGCCCATCCATCCGTCCGTCTGCCAGGTGGGGGGGTGAACGTCACCCTGTGTTCTCCCTTCTCCGCACACACAGCGTGCCCACCCCAGAACCACTGCAGCCTCAGTTCATCAGGGCGCGCTCCCACGCGCAGCCCGCTAGGTCTGCTTCTTGAATTAGGGCGACTGAGGACTTGAGCGCCGTGACTTCAGAACCGCGGCGTCTTGTAGATAAAACAGGGTCTGAGCAGCCCTCATCACAACCCCCCACCTCAGTGGGGAGCAGTCGCTTCCGCCTAAGAGCCAATCCAGGAAAAATAAAAATGTCCACAGGCTACATTTCTTTTACGATATTTGTATCCTCTTTCCCAGTAACTGCGCATGGAGGAATTTATGCTGCAGCCTAATCCAACATGAGGGAAAGGCTCTGTGCCTTAGGATCCTGGTTGCCTGTTATTTTTAACCTAAATTTTAAATATTACCTCCAAATGCCACCGTGGGGAAACGTGTAAGGAAAGCATCACGCAGCCAGCCGATGAAGGGCGATGACTGCGCGAAGATGAAAACTCCACGGCGGTGCGGGCGTGGAAACATAACCCTTATCTGCGCATACGTTACAATTATAGCTGGTAACATGGATAGCTCTGAAGGGGGGCTCTCAGGGAACGGAGAAAAAACGCATGGAGGGCTGTTAGCTTTGTCGTTTCGGTAATAAAGGAAGGTGAAGTTAAAGATGAATGAAGACAGTCACATATTTACGATTGAGAGAGTAGGGACAAAAAGATAGGGGTTTTTTGAAATCGGGAATTGCAATCTAGGCAACTGCATTTAAGCATTTGTAGGTTTTTTTTTCATTTTTCAAGGGTTTCATTATTTTGATTAAAATTCAGAAATGACCAGTGACCCAGGGATGCTGGCCGTTTGGGGTGGGGCAGGAGAAGGAGCCTCAAGATTCAGCCATAGACAAAGGCCAGAAAGTGCTCTGGAAAGCAGAAGGGGAGGTGTGTGTGTGTGTGTGTGTGTGTGTGTGTGTGTGTGTGTACCTGTGTGCATACCTGTGTGTGTGGTGTGTGTGTTTTGACAGGTGGATATAAATGCATTTCAGAGAACGTGGCAGGAGGTTGGTCCCAGGAGCCCTGAGTACAAAACATTGTGTGAAAACATGCTTTTCCCACTTCACTCCTCATTTGAAGAAAGTCAGATGAGAACATTCTCATGAACATTCGCGCTCTTCTCCGGGGATCTGTGTGTTCCCTGGTCTGTGCCCCACACCAAGCCACATGCCTTGCGTGTGTGTGGTCCCTGCTGTCACTCCCAGCCCCCGCTGGCCGCAGGAGCCACCTGGATTTGGTTAGCACAGGCAGGCTAATTTGGCGTGTGTCTGAGGCAGGGAGTGGATTATCATCCATCATCCTCGGTATTTTTAGCTCCCCGTACAATCCCTGAAGTAGGACGGAGTTCGCTGTTTATGCACATGGGGCTGTTCATCATGCTCCACGCATTGCATAGACTGTGCCTACAGCATGCCTGCCGAGGGCTCCATGTGCCCTTTGCTTGATTACCTTCAGAGACCAAGAGCTCACTCCCTTCTCAGACAACCTCATTTCAATTTTTTACAGGAAATATTTTTTATTTATTGTTGGCAGTATTACAGATGTCCACCATGCCCTCCCTCTTTGCCTCCCTCCACCCAGCCCCCATGCCCCATTGCATTTTGATCAGCTAATTCTGGTGAACCAAAAGGGGATTCCTTTGGACCTCCAAACCATGGCCCTGGCATGGCCCCTTGGTGCATAAAAGGAGAGTTCAGAAAACTTCAGAAGCAGATGTTGGGCTTGGGCTGGGTGCAGGTGCTCTGCTGTTACTGTCGGAAATGTGTCTCTTTCTGCCTCTGCCCTCGCCCCAGAAATGTCTCTCATTGGTCCACATAGGTCACATGCTCAACCTCAAACCAGTCACGGCTGCTCCCATTGGGCAGACCTGGGCCATAGCTCCGCCCATGAGGCCAAACCACTTGGACTGAGAGTGAAGGAGGAGGGATGCCTCATGGACAGGGAGGACCTGCTACAGAAAAGAGGAAATTGAAGCCAAGTAACCCCCCCACACACACACCCCAGCAGATAACTACTAAAAATGCCTCCATTTTAGAGATGACAAAACTGAGGCACAGAAAGATTCATTGGCTCAGCTCACACAGCCAGGGATTATCAGAGGGACCCGAACCCAGGCAGCCTGACTCCAGACCTCAACCCCCAGGTCACCGGCTCAGAAGAGAATCTACCTGCCCTGCCACACACTTAGAATAAGGAGGGCCCTGACACCCCTCCTACATGCACAGAGTGCCCGGGTTCAGGCAGCCTGGCTGGAACAGACACGAACAGACAGCTACGTCCCCACCTTGCTCTAATGACAGCCTCCTGGGCATCCCTCAGCCCCAAAGTTTGCCTTTCATATCCCTAAGGGTCAGGAGGGGAAGTGGATCCCCAGGCGCCTGGAGATGAGTCCTTGGGAGTCCAGCCCCTGGGGAGGAGGGGAGAAGAGGGAGGAGAAGGGGGGTGGGCTAAGTGCATCCTGGGGGGCGGGGAGGGGGGGGAGTTGTTCCGCTCCTTGGCCTCCTGTGGGAGGGTGCTCAGACGTGCAGGAGCCCCTCTTCGGGATCCAAACCAGGAGCGGGAACCTGCGGGGAGGCAGGGTTCCTCAGCAGTGTTGTCCTAGTAAATCACAGCCCCTTGCTGGGTAGTTTATGGAGAGCTCAGCGGCTCCGTTCATAATAAATGGGAGCGTGACTTGCAGGAGTCCCAGCGCCAGCGCTGCCTTTGGGTCATTTGCTGTTTTTAAATCAGGGCTCCGTGCCTCTGCAGGAGCCCAGGCCTCGTTCGGAAATGATTAACAGCGGGCTGGGGGGCCTTTGCCAACCAGCAAGCAGCCATGAGGTGATCCGACCTAATGGCAGGCAGGGGCCGTGTGATTCATAAGCAACCACATGAAGTAGAGGTTGAACGAGACTGAGACGGACGCAAGTGCTAGGAAGTGCTTCCAGCCCCTTCTTACCCGGGAGCAACGGGGAGGTGAGAAGCCACCTGCGCACTCTGCCCTGCGCCCTAGGAGAGGCGGCGGGCGCTTAGGGTGATGGATGACACCCTGCACCAGCTCAACGTGGTTCAGAGGATCAGCAGCGTCAGTGTCACCCAGAAGCCTGTTAGAAACGCAGCCTCTTGGGCCCCACCCCACCCCCCTGAGCCAGCTCTGGGGACAGGGCTCAGAAGTCTGCCTGCAATTAGCTCCCCTGCCCAGGGACTTGAGAGCCTCTGTTCTGTATTAAGGATGATTGAGCTCATGTCTGTTTCCACCGAAGACCAGGGCAGGCTCACATCAGCTACCAGGGACACAAAAGAGCAGATTCCCGAGTCGGCCTGTCACTTGCCCCGTCCACACCGGTCACCCCTTCGTTTCACCGAGGCTCCCTTCACGGCACAGGGGTCTGTGCCCGGCGTCCCTAACGCCGCCTCTGGGAGTCTGTGAATTGCACCCGCCTTGCATCTCACAGGCCAGGCCCAAGGGGAGCCATCAGCTGGGGGTTGGGGTGTACAGCTGATGGCTGGTCCTCCAGTGGAGGGTGTAATCCATGGATTGTGGATTTGCTCGCATTGTTACTTGAACCGCGAAGCACTGTTCATTCCATTTTTTCCCCTGAACCTATTCTCCAGGCATTTACTTGAAGCTCCGTATATGCCACTGCTCTGCCGGTGGGAATAGCTCCTGGCTACCACACTGCGGGGTGGAGGGAGGCTGCCTGGCCCCTTGGACACGCTGTTAGGAAATGCGCTCGAGGCCCACAAGCGCCAGGCCCGCCCTTTCCCATTAAGGCGAGTGTGAGGCTCCCAGGCAGTTTCCACAGGAGCCGAGTGCCCACGTCCTCTGTCACCTGAGCTGGGACCATAGCATCTCTCACTCCCCATAAATCTCCCAAAGTGACTGGAAAGGGAACCGGTTTCTTGATCTGAACCAGACATTCTTCAAAACCCTGTCACAAATACCAGTCAAGGTTCATCCTTCAGCACTTAGGAAATGATTCTGCATGGCTTAATGCACCCCCCACCGCCTTCTGGGGCAAATCTTTTTACTTTCATTCCCAGTTTACGACAGGAAACTGAGGCCCAGAGAGGGTGATAACTCTGCCCAGAATCACACAGCTGGCACGTGGCAGAATCAGGGTTTGAATGGAAGCAACCTGGAAGCAGAACTCATGGTCTCAGCCACAGTTCTTGGCATCACCTCTGAAACTCTAGGCCTCCATTAGGGAGATGGCGCTCCATGTTTGGGGGTGCAAAAATGGAGGCCCAGAATGTGAAGTAACTTACCCAACATTCCACAGCTAAAAGGGACTGGCCCCACCCCAGGCCTGTGCAGTACAGCAGTCCGTCCTCTTCCTTCCCAAACCCTCTACCCCCGAGTCCCTGCTGCTGAGCGGGGCATGGGGACATCCACGCACCGACCACAAAGGACGCGGTGCCTCCTGCTGCTGGCAGTGGGGCCCCCAGGGAAACGGAGGGGCCTGGGCCAGCCTGGGACACGGAGGGCCCTAAGTCAGGTCCGCTCCGGGTGCTAACCTCCCGCCTGTGCTCTGCTGCAGAACCCTGCACGGCAACGACATCTCCAGCGTCCCCGAAGGCTCCTTCAACGACCTGCCGTCCCTGTCCCATCTGTAAGTAGCCCCGGCTCCTTCCCCAGCATGCACTCACTCAAACGAGACATCGCCTCCTGCCACGGCCCATGGTGGCCACGGCTAACGTGCATGGGAGGCTGCAAGAGGAAAATGAAGACCCGAACAAGCCGGGGGGCCCAAAACTGACACATCTTTCCACACAAAGAATGATAAATTGTGGGGAGCCGCGGGACAGAGGGGCTCAGGGGAGGGCCATACACTCGGGGACGGGGACCAGGAAACATATGGGGGAACTGATGGAAGAACAGGGTTCTTGTGGTCTGTCTGCATGTTCAGAGACTCCCAGGCTCTGGTGGGAAGAGTGTCCTCCTGATGCAGGCAGGGCACCTTCCTCGGGAAACGTGACCCGCTTGTAGGCAGAAAGGGGGAAGTCCGGGAGCCCTTTCTGCATCTGCCGGTTCTCAAGCGCCTTCAGCTTAAAATACTCAACGCCCCAAAGTGGCATGTTGAGGGTGTGTGTTCCGAGCCCCCTCGGCCGGGCTGGGCATCAAACCTCCTCGGCAGAGAGCGCCCTCCAGTGGACCAGGCGGTGGGCAGGGGAGCGATAATGCGATGAGAGGCCTGGAAGCTTCCTGGCGGCTCTGGGATTGAGGTCACTGAGGTCGAGCGGAGGATTGTCTTACTGGGGTGGGCGAGAACAAAGCCTTAGAGGCCGGGGGGGGGGGGGGGTTAGGGGGGGGCTGGGCTGGGGTTGAAACATCTCCAGGGGCTGGAGGTCCAGTCTGGAGTCCACTGGTCCTCATGCCAGACACGCCCAGTCTAGCCTCTCCCAGAGGGCCACAGATATGGAGCCTGGGTCCCAGCTGGGTGGGGGGACCCTGACTTCCTGCTCTGCCCCCAGGGCGCTGGGCACCAACCCGCTGCACTGTGACTGCAGCCTGCGCTGGCTGTCGGAATGGGTGAAGGCGGGGTACAAGGAGCCCGGCATCGCCCGCTGCAGTAGCCCCGAGCCCATGGCCGACAGACTCCTGCTCACCACCCCCACCCACCGATTCCAGTGCAAAGGTAGGTGCTGACGCCTCCCCTCCAGCCAGCGCCCCTGCTCTCAGGCTCGGCTCTGCCCCCAGCAGCCTGTTTGGGCTGGCCCTGAGCAGATGGGGCTCCTGGAGCCACTGCCCTGTCTGCCATGGGTCACAGACTCAGAGGCTGATATGGACGCGGACCCGCCTCTCGGGCTCCGTTGTCATTCTCTCCCCAAGGGCCGCCCTGACTTTTCCGCCCTGCCTGCCTTCTCTCCATCCTCCGCATAGCTGAGAAATTCTTCAGCCTGCATCTGCTGTCCAGCATTCCTACAGCGTTTTCCCAGCAATTTGTGATTTAGACCGACTGCTTCGCCATGATAACAAACTACTGCTGGGTCTTATTATGAGGGAGGCATTGCGTTAAGCACTTTCTCTTTTTCTTTTTCTTCCCATCGCCATTTATCCCCACTATTAAGCATTTTGTCATGTGTTGTTTCATTTCATTTTCACTTTCCATGTATTAATGTACTGACTTCCTCAAAAGCTTTGTGGGGTACACACTAGAATCAACCTCATTTAAAAAATGAAACCACCGAATCTGGCCGAGGTGAAAAGATTTCTCACTGCCACCGCTGGGCAGATGCTCGGCCTTGCTGATTCCGAAATGCATGCTCTTGGGCCCCAGGCTGTACTGTCAACCAGGCTTCTCCTGAGCCCCAGGTGTGCTCCCACCACGGCTTCTCTCAGGCCCCAGGTGTACTCCCACCCCGGCTTCTCCTGGGCCCCAGGTGTGCTCCCACCACGGCTTCTCTCAGGCCCCAGGTGTACTCCCCACCACGGCTTCTCCTGGGCCCCAGGTGTACTCCCACCACGGCTTCTCCTGGGCCCAGGTGTACTCCCACCACAGCTTCACTCAGGCCCCAGGTGTACTCCCACCACGGCTTCTCCTGGGCCCCAGGTGTACTCCCACCACGGCTTCTCCTGAGCCCCAGGTGTACTCCCCACCACAGCTTCTCCTGGGCCCCAGGTGTACTCCCCACCACAGCTCCTGGGCCCAGGTGTACTCCCACCACGGCTTCACTCAGGCCCCAGGTGTACTCCCACCACGGCTTCTCCTGGGCCCCAGGTGTACTCCCACCACAGCTTCTCCTGGGCCCCAGGTGTACTCCCACCACGGCTTCTCCTGGGCCCCAGGTGTACTCCCCACCACAGCTCCTGGGCCCAGGAGTAATACCCACCCGGGCCTCTCTTGGGCCCAGGGGTCATATCCACCTCGCCTCCCCACCAGCTCCGTTTGAGCCTGTCAAGGTTTTCCAGCTTCCTCCTCACTGTTGCTACATTAAATTCTTGCTCTTTTAAACGTGTGTCCTCAGGTGGATTCTGAGGCAGAAATTACTGAGCCAGGTGCATGCTGATGTTTAAAACCTTCACACTTGTGGCCAAACTGGTTTCCAAAAAGGGCTGTGAGCAGCTGGGTCCCCAGAAGCAGCATGCGAGTGCACTTTTCACCTTTCGGGCTTGATTTTATCTCATTTTGTAATCACTGCTAATTCAATAGCTAAAACGTCATATCTCTTTATATTTTTTCTGTCTCTGATTGCTGGAGAAACTGATTTTTTTCAAAAATTTACCTCCCATATGTGTTACACTTGTCCATTCGGGTCCTTTGCTCACCTCGTAGAGCCGTACCATTTTTCGCCTGTTTGGTTGGTTTTTTACCGCGTACTTTAGCCACCCTCCACACCGCCATGTGTCCTTGGGACACCATCTCCCTGGGGCAGTCTCTGTTCTAATGGGAACCCAGGGCCCAGCCCCTGGGGTGGCTCTCACTCAGGCCATCTGGTCACCAACCTGAAACGGCCCCTCTCCCACTGGCTCAGACTTAACCCAGTCTCCAAATGGATGGCGGTTATCTTGGGTTCATTTAAAGTCCTAACATGAAGTAGGGCCTGTTCACCCGGGGCTACTGTCCGAGCTGGCGGCAGCCCAGCTCTGCAGGGACCACGTCCCTCCCTGCAGCCCTCACAGCTGGAGAGCAGGACGCGTGACAGCATCGTGGGTGCAGAGTCCCGAGTGTGGCCACCCTTGTCAGCACCGTGGCTGTGTCCTCGCCACTGTGTCTTCCTCCTGCGTGAACGGGCTTGGCTTCCTTGGCCCGACCTTGTGTCCTCCATAGCCGGGTACTGACCACTTGTGGGGGTCACGGGTGGGGGATGTGTTTGGGGCAGAGGAAGGGAGGTCTAATGAAGGCTGGGAGCTTCCAGAACAAAACAGAAATACACACGGGTTTTCTAATTACGGTGCGTTGTTTGCAGATGAGCACCCAAATCGGATCAGGCTAATTACAGTAATTGGTTTGACTGCAGTGGTGCTTCTGAATGATGTCCCACTGTGATCTCCCCTCCCTGGACAACAGCTGGATTGATGGGACTCTGGCTGGGCCAGATGGGTGGGCAAGGAGGGCCACTGCCCGGTGCGCACGGGGATGGGAGGGGCCGTGGCTGCTGAGCAAGGGGCCAGAGCCGAGGGGAAGGGAGGTGTGACGGAGCCCTTCCAGGGGCCTGCCACCAACCCCCTGCGGTTCTTCTGTCCAGGGCCAGTGGACATCAACATTGTGGCCAAGTGCAACGCCTGCCTCTCCGGCCCGTGCAGGAACAACGGGACGTGCAGCCAGGACCCCGTGGAGCTGTACCGCTGCGCCTGCCCCTATGGCTACAAGGTAGGCAGCACGCCCGCCCCACCGGCCTCAGCCCCAGGAGGGCCTGTGCCTCCAAGGCCGCCGGGGTGACTCCGTGTCACAGGCGACCCCAAAGCGGCATTTGCTGGTAACACGCCTGTTCTGCTGGTGGGGCTACCCAGTTTCATCACGCTCATGCCAACCACCAGGACCCCCTGATCTCCACAGCAACTGAGACAGGGAGGAAATGCGACACTGCCTTTGTTAGACGTGGGGAAAGTAAGTCAGAGAGACTTCCGGGTAGAGGCATCCCTTAAACCCACTCTCCTTCAGAGGAAGCCGCACGCCCTGGCCATGTCCTTCACAGGCACACACTCGGGTGGGGGCGGGGAGACGAGGAGCATCACAGAGCTGGTGGATTTGAGCAAAATGAGGCTGAAGAAAGTTGAGTCGGGCTAATTAGCTAAGCACCGACCACAGTGGTTAGTCCTCAAGGACACGTATGACAGAAACCCCACCTGCGGGCTGAGTTGCCATGTTGTCAGTGCTAGCTCTGCCTCCTGGATTCCTGTGCTCAGCACAAGGGGCTGGAGGAGACACCCCCAGCCCCAGCCCCAGGGAGGGTTCCCCCTGGAGCCCCTGGTATCTGAAAGTGCCCAGAGCAGAGAAGCTGGTCCAGGCAAGGGCTAGGGGGGGTCCCATCTTGCCCACCTTGACCTGCTCAGGTTCTCCTGCCCTGCCCTTCATGGCTCATTTGTTCAACACACACACACACACACGCACATTTCTGAACAATCAGCAGCTGAGAAGCCCTCCTCCTCATCAGAATGGCTGTTTACGGAGCTGCCAGGCCTCGCCAGGTGCCTCACGTGAAGGTCGTGGCTCGTCACCGTCAGCTTTGTAGGGAGGTATTATGATCCGTGTCGCAGATGGTGAGAACAAGGCCCAGGCAAGTCTCTCCCTCGAGGCACGTAGCAGCCAGAGCGAGTGTGTCCCCAGCTCTACCTCACTTGGCAGCCGTGTCTGAGGGACGAGTGGCCAGCACAGGGGCCCGGGATGGCTCTGGACTGAGGTCGGAGTTCAGCTCACTGCCATCTCGACCTATCATCACACTTGCCATGTCAGCTTCCCTTTCTGCAAAAGTGGGGTACTCACCATCGTACCAGCCCCATAAAGCTGCTGTGAACATCATATGCGATGGTGAAGACCGAGCGCTTAGCACGAGGCCTGGTGTGGAAACGTGCTCCGTGAACCCGTGTGGAAATGGGGATTGCCACACTGACTCCCGAAAGTGCTCCCAGTGCTGTGATTTAGGATAAACCAGATCCCACGCCACCTGCATTCGCCGCCCTTCCCGGAAACCCCTGACTGGCCCTTTAAACGTGCATGCGGGGCAGGAAGGGAAGCAGGCAGCCTGGGGCTGCTGGGACGGGCCTGAGGCTCCGGCTGCTGGGACAGTGGAGGCCGGCGATCCACCTCAGTCCCGTGCCCAGCTGGCGGCAGCCAGGCAGGAAGCCCAGGCCACTCTGCTAGGCCCTGGCGGCAGTCAGAGGGGAGAGGATTTTCAGGCAGATGGTGAGCAGGTGGTGTGGCCGTGGGAGGGCTCCGTGGTCACCCCAGCCTGGCATGGTGCCCACAGCCCAGGAACCAACACAGCAGGCACCTCCCCAGGCCCCATAGGCCCTCCGAGGGACTGTTTGCCAAGCCTGGGGTGCAGCACTGGCCCATGGGTCCCAGGGGAGAAGCTGGAGCCAGGGGGCCAGGCTGCGGGCAGCCCCGCTTAGCCCCTCCCTCATGCCTGCGACCCGCTGTCCCTTCTGCGGCCAGGTGGCTCCTTTTCAGCTCTAACGTCCCCTCCAGAGGCGCCTGTGCCAAAGGACTCCCCACCCAGAACTCTGTCACAGGGTCTCAGGCTGCACATGAGAATCCCCCGCAGAACTTGAGTGTAAATACCAGCACCTGGGACCACGTCCAGGCCAGGCAATGAGAAACTCGGGGGGTGTCACTTACTGTAATAGGGACAAGGTCTGCCGGCCACATCCTACTTTTGGATACATTCAAGCCTCAGTGAGGCTAATCATAACATCACCTGCTAGGATGTATAGAATGCCTCCGGTGTACCAGATGTGTTATGCAATGTTAAGTACTTTCTTATAAGGAAGGTCTGGTTTAAGTCTCATAGCAACTGTATGAGCTGGCTTACAGGGGTGAAAAGGTTTGACAAGGTCAAGGTCAGCCAACCAGGAAGAGACGAAGCTGCAATCTGAATTCAGGTGGTTCTCCATCCAAAGCCCATACTCTTGTCCTGGGGTTTAGAATAGAAGAGAGAGAACCGTGTGAATTCTGGGGACCCAGGCTCCTGAATCCTCCACATGCCTCCCCTTCTCACTAGGGAGCCCCCAGCAGCAAGGGCTCCCTGTGGCTTTCTCCAAGTCACACTGCAGGCGTGTCCCAGGCCCTGCTCTCTCCCCAACCCCATCCCAGAGGATGCTGGGAACTCCCAGGGGTCTCCTGGGTCACAGCAGCCCCTGAGAGCCTCCCTAACGGGGTGCTTCTCCCCCTTCCCCGCAGGGCAAAGACTGCGCCACGCCGATCAACACCTGCGTCCAGAACCCCTGTCAGCACGGAGGCACCTGCCACCTGAGCGAGAGCCACAAGGACGGCTTCAGGTAACAGTTCACCCTCGGCCCGCCCTCCTTGGGGCTCCACGGGCAGGCTGCAGGGGCAGAGCTGGCACTGAGAGTCCGTGTGCCCTCACTGGGCCGAGCCCTTTGTGTGGGTGGTTGCCAGGCTCTTCCTGGGTTACCCTCCGTACAGATCATGAAATTGAGGCGTCAGAGGGATGAGGTTGCACGGTTAGCAAGCACTGGTACAGGAACTCAAATGCAGCCAGGCTCAGGGTTTTGCAGTTGCTGACTAAGGTCAGAAGGGGGCGCTGATGGCTCAAAGAGCCACCCTCCTGGTGATCCCACCACTCTTTCTTCTGGGACATAAAAATATGTCCATTGATTACATGCTCACATGTGCCAGATACTGGCTAGTCACGTGTGTTCTAAATCCTCCCAAGGAGGCTATCTGTTTTTGGCACGTACTGGCCCCACGTAACAGATGAGGAAACTGAGGCACAGAGATTGATTTGCTCTGGGGCGTGTGTCCTGACTCTCGTTCCTGAGTCTTCCAGCCCCACCTCTTGTCCCTGTGTTCAGAGCTCAGGAAGAAGGGGGCAGCTGAATGGAATAAGGAGATGTATACAACGGGATATTAGCAATAAACAAGAACAAAACCCTACGATTCCCAACAGCGGGGGTGCACCCAGAGGGCATTCTGCTAAATGAAACAAGTCAGACAGAGGAAGGCAAATACCATATGATTCCACTTATGTGCGGAATTTTTAAAAAATCAAAAATGAACAAACAAAACAAAAACAGACTCATAGAAACAACAAACCAAGGGTGGGGGTGGGGATGGGGTGGGAAAGGTGAGGGGGCATATAGTCAATAATATTCAATGACTTTGCACAGTGACATATGGTGACTAGACTTAGTGTGGCGATCACATTGTAAGATACATAAATGTTGAGTCACTATGTTGTACACCTGAAACTAATATAGCATTGAATGCCCACTCTAGTTTTTAAAGCAAGAAAGGGATAGAAGCCATGTAAGTTCTTCTCATCTCTGTCCCAGGAGGGACCCTTCTAGACCCCTGCCAAGCGTGGGCCCCTCCTGCTTCCTGTCCTCCCAGATGCCCAGTTTCCCAGCCCCGGGCCCTGGCAGAAGCAGATGGGTGGGAACTGGCTCATTTGCCCGTCCCCCTCGCCCCCAACCAGTGAACCGGTGGGTTGGGTGGCACAGGAGGGGGCTCCCGATGCCAAGCTGTCTGCAGACATCCTAGAGCTCAGGTGGCAAACGGTTGATTTTCAAAGACACTCTGGCCCAGGCTGCTGTGTGGTCTGTGAAGGCAGTCAGATTCTGGGCTCCAGTTCTCCTCCCCAGGCACCCAGCCCGCCCACGCCAGGCCGGTCAAACTCTGAGTCTTGAAAAATGAAAAGCAAGGCAGTTTGTTTTCCTGCCTGGAGCGGGCCAGATCCCCCACCCTCTCCTGAGAGCAGGGCCCCGAGAAGCCAGGGAAGTCTCTCAGTGGCATCCGCTGGGCCCCAGCCAGGGAACACACCTGGAGGGGGAAGCCTGGCTCTGCCCCGAATCCGAGGCAGTGACATCTCATTGTGGTTTTAATTTACATTTCTTTGATGATTAGTGACGTTGAACGTCTTTTCATATGTCTATTGGCCATCTGTATATCCTCTTTGAAGAAGTGTCTATTCAGATCTTTGGCGCATTTTTTTAATTGGATTGTTTGTTTGTTGTGGTGTTGAGATTTATATGTTCTTAATAAATTTTGGAAATTAACCCCTTCTCAGATGTATCATTGGTGAATATGTTCTCCCATTCATTGGGTTATCTTTCATTTTGTTGATGGTTTCCTTTGCTGTGCAAAAACTCTGTAGTCCCATTTGTTTTTCTTTTGTTTCTCTTGCCCAAGAGTTCATTATTGGTGTATAAAAATGCAGCTGATTTCTGGATATTTATTTTGTGTCCTGCCACTTTACTGAATTCATTTATCATTCTGGTAATTTTTTTTGGGGGGGGGGCGTAATCTATATACATAGGTTCTGCATGACATGATATATATATAGAAAACCCTATACATGATGTTATATATAGAGACACTGTATACAGCTGTATCAAATATTGACAGTTTTACTTCCTCCTTTCCAACTGGGGTGCCTTTTATTTCTTCTTCTTGTCTGGTTGCTGTGGCTAGGGCTTCCAGTGCTGTGTTGAATAAGAGTGGTCAACGCAGACATCCCTATCTTGTTCCCCGATCCTAAGAAATGCCTGTAGTTTTTGCCCATTGAGTATGACGTTGGCTGTGGGTTTGGTATATACGGCTTTTATTATGTTGACGTATGTTCCTCTATTCCGACTTTGCTGAGGGTTTTTGTCATAAAGGAGTGATGGCTTTTATTGAATGCTTTTTCTGCCTCTATTGATATGATCATGAGTTTTTTAACCTTCCATTTGTTTATGCGGTATGTCATGTTTATTGTTTTATGGGTATTACACCAGCCTTGCATCCTTGGAATAAATTCCACTTGATCATGGTGCACGATCTTTTTAATGTATTGCTGCATTTGGTTTGCTAATATTTTTGTTGAGGATTTTAGCATCTATGTTCACCAGGGATATTGGCCTATAACTTTCTTTCTTTGTCGTGTCTTTATCTGGTTTTGGAATTAGGATAATGCTGGCCTCATAAAATGAGCTTAGGAGTCTTTGCTCCTCTTGAATTTTTTTGGAATAGTTTGAGAAGGAGAGGTGTTAGTTCTTATTTGAATATTTGGTAAAATTCAAGCCATCCTGTCCAGGGCTTTTGTTTGTTGGGAGTTTTCTATTGCTGCTTCAGTTTCACTAGTTGTAATCTGTCTATTCAGATTCTCTGATTCTTCCTGAATTCGTTTTGGAAGGTTGTATGTTTCTAGAAATTTATCCATTTCTTCCCGATTTTCCAATTTGTTACTCATAATATTTTCTTGCAATCCTTTGCATTTCTTTGGTGTCAGTTTATTGCTTCTCCTCTTTCATTTCTGATTTTATTTATTTGGGTCCTCTCTCTTTTTTTCTTGAGTCTATTTAAAGGTTTATCAATCTTGTATATATTTTCAAAGAACCTGCTCTTTGCTTCATTGATCTTCTGTATTTTTTTACTCTATTTCATTTATCTTTGCTCTGATCTTTATTACTTCCTTCCTTCTACTCATTGTGGGCTTTGTTTGTTGTTCTTTTTCAAGTTCCTTTAAGTGTAAAGTTAGGTTGTTCATTTGAGCTTTTTCTTGTAATGCTATGAATTTCCCTCTCAGGACTGCTTTCACTGTGTCCCACAGATTTTGGTTTGTTGTGTTCTCATTTTCATTTGTTTCAAGGTATCTTGATTTCTACCTTGATCTCATTGTTAACACAGTAATTGTTTAGTAACATGTAATTTAGCATCCATGTCTTTGAGTGTTTTCCAGTTTTCTTCTTGTGATTGATTTCAGGTTTCATAGCATCATGGTCAGAGAAGATGCTTGATAGGATTTCAGTCTTCTTAAATTTGTTGAGACTTGTTTTGTGTCCTAACATGTGGTCTGTCGTAGAAAACGTTCCATGTGCACTTGAAAAGAATGTATATTCTGCTGCTTTGGGGTGAAATGCTCTGAAGATAATCAAATCCATCTGACCTGGTGTGTCATTTAAGGCCACTCTTTTCTTGTTGATTTTCTGCCTTGAAACTCCATCCAGAGAGAAACCTGACTAATTATACCCCCCTCCCGTCTTCTCTGCCACTCAACCCACCCTGCGCCCCTCCTCCCTACCCCATCCATCCCCAAAGTTGCTCCTGCCCTCTGGGCTTTGAGGGACAGCGATGTGAGATCAACCCAGACGATTGTGAGGACAATGACTGCGAGAACAATGCCACCTGTGTGGACGGGATCAACAACTACGTGTGTGTGTGCCCGCCTAACTACACAGGTAAGGCCCCTGACACCTGAGTGGAGATTGGTGCATGGGGGGGGGTGGGGGGGTGGGGAGGCCCTTCATGCACTAAGCACACCATTTTCTTAGCTTTTTCCAGGGACCTGTCTTCCTTCCCCCATGGACAGACACTTGAACCCCTCCCAAAGGCCCCATCTCTTTGTTTGTCCTTCCAACCCACAAACTACTAGCTCCTTCCCCCTCTGAAGCAGGTTCCCAGGGCCCGCCCAGCTGTCTGTTCACTCGGTTGGTGGCCACCGCTCCCTTGGGAACTGGAGAGCAGGGATGTCGGAGGCTAGCAGAGGCCAGTTCGTCGTTGTTGCTATACTCAGGTCTTGTCTGCCTTCTCTGGAAATCTACACTTTCCAAACACTACAAGGAGCCAGGGACGCAAAAGTGAGCAAGACAGAGCTTCTTCTCACAAGAATTCATCATGGAGAGAGAGAGAGAGAATAGGACACAAACTGACGCTTGAGCCCGGTGGGTCGTGGGGCCACAAAGAAGGCGCCTCACCCAGTGGGGACTACGCGGGGGCTCCCACCAGAGGCTATTCTGCGGGATAATTACTCTCCCCACCACAACTCCAGTAACACGTCCATTTCCTGTATTAGCAGCCCTAGTGAGGACGGTTACACGTACGTTAGTGGTGAAGCCATCCTGGGCATTTATGGCCCGTTAGGCACTTCGTGGCGCTGTGAACTTCAAAGAGGTGTATGCAGAGACCAGGCCTTCAGATGCCTGTCATAGTTGCTCCGCTGAGAGCATCAGAGGGGCTGACTTGTCTATAGCAGGTGGACTGTGCTCTAAGCCACATCCGTGCCGCCAGGAAGCTGCTGGGCCTCCCTGGAGCTCACCCGTCGCCCCGCTCACATCTCTGGGTCCTTGCCTGCTTGTTTGCGGACCTAGGCCATGGGGGAGGACAGGACCCCGCACTGCTGTGTCCCCGGCACCTGGCACGGTGCCTGCCCTAGAGGAGGTGCGCAATAAACAGTGTCAGAGGAAAAAACGAATAAATAAGCGTAGCCCAAGGTTAGGGTGAAACAGTCGAATGGTGGTGCTGTGACTGCCTGGGAGAGATCTGGAATCTTCCCGTTGTCCCTGGGGAAACCAAGGCAGGGCCAGGAGAAAGGACCCTCCGAGAGAGCCAGTGCAGGTCCTGAAGCCCACGCCCCCTGAGGCCGGCGTGCTCTCCCCACCCCCGCAGGTGAGCTGTGCGACGAGGTGATTGACCACTGCGTGCCGGGGCTGAACCTCTGCCAGCACGAGGCCAAGTGCATCTCGCTGGACAAAGGATTCAGGTCAGGCGGACTCCTGGGGTCTGCAAGCAGAGGCTCGCTCTCCCCTCCCCCATAGCGCTCTTCCCAGAGCTGGTGTAGGAGAGACCCGCCAAGGAAGTGGAGTTCACGGGGTGTGGGGGGGGTGTCCCGGGGGGGGGGGGGGGTCCCCTGCCTCGTGGCTCCGCGAGTCTGCCCGTGATGCCCTGCGCGCTGGGTGGGGAAGGGGAGCGCACCCCGACCGTCAGCAGCCGCATCGGCGGGGCTGTCCCTGCAGCCGTGGGCGCGGGCGGCGTGGAACAGCCCCGCTCTCTGGGTTCCAGGTGCGAGTGTCTCCCCGGCTACAGCGGGAAGCTCTGCGAGGTGGACGACGACGACTGCGCGGCCCACAGGTGCCGCCACGGGGCCCAGTGCGTGGACGCGGTCAACGGCTACACGTGCATCTGCCCCCAGGGCTTCAGGTATGGCGGAGCCCTGGGTCGGAGCCCGCCTGGGCCAGGGGTCGGGCAGGGGGCTGCGGACAGGTGGAGGGCCACACCCTGGCCCTGGGTCTCGGCGGCACCTGTATCCCCACATGGTCCTCGGCCTCCGAGGCCCAGGGCAGGTGCTGTCAGCCCCGTGTGCAGAGGGGAGAAAAGCCACCCGGCCAGCCAGGCGGTGGTTGGACCTGAGGCCCAGCCCATGTCAAACTCGGGCTTGGTCCCATCTCATGAGGGCCTGGGACCCAGAGAAGGAAAAAGACCCGCCAGTTAGTGTCGGGCAGAGACCAGGCCCCATTCCCATCGCGCACCCCTCTCTGCTCAGGCTCTGGCCGAAACACCTGTCTTCCCCCTCCCGCAGCGGGCTCCTCTGTGAGCACCCCCCGCCCATGGTCCTGCTGCAGACCAGCCCCTGTGACCAGTACGAGTGCCAGAACGGGGCGCAGTGCATCGTGGTGCAGCAGGAGCCCACCTGCCGCTGCCCCCCGGGCTTCGCCGGCCCGCGCTGCGAGAAGCTCATCACCGTCAACTTCGTGGGCAAGGACTCCTACGTGGAACTGGCCTCCGCCAAGGTCCGGCCCCAGGCCAACATCTCCCTGCAGGTGCGCCCCACCCCCACCCCGCACGCCCAGCTCTGCAGGGCGGCCCCAGGTCATGCAGCCTTCCCCCCTCCCCGCCCAGGCCCCCCCCCCCCCCACCCCCCCCCCCCCCCCCCCCCCCCCCCCCCCCCCCCCCCCCCCCCCCCGCAGCAGCATCAAGGCCGCACTCAGCTTTGGGGTCTGGGCCAGCTCCCACGCTCCGGGCAGCCCCACTTCCAGCCTCATTCACTCCTGGAAATCCTCATTCAGCGGTTACACGCCAGGCACTGTGCTGGACAATGGGAATTCAACAGTGGACAAGACGGGCAAGCCTGTCGTCTGAGCAGGATGACAAGGAAAGGGACAGTGACAGCCCTGGTGTTGTGGGAGCACATGGCAGGGCGGGGATCCCGGCCGCTGAGAAGAATCCGGGAGGGCTCCCCAGAGGCAGTGATTACGAAGCCGAGATCGGAAAGAGGACTAGGAGTTTGCCTGGAGATGGGGCAGTAGGGTGAGGGGGCGACAGGGCAGGATGAAGAGGGGTGCAGTCTAGCACCTGGACACCCAGATGTCCTATCGGGCCACCTGCTGCACACCCCAGTCCTCCAGGCTGTGTGTGTCTGGGCGGCGGGAGCTGCAAACAGAGAACCCCGCCTGCAGCGGGCCTGGCAGAGGGGTGCCCTCTGGAGCCGATGGTTGTCAGCCTTGGCAACACGTTAGAATCGCCCAGAGTTTCTCAAATGGTCCGTGCTTGAGCCCCACCCCCCAGGCTCGTGTGTAGTGGTTTGGGGTGAAGCTCAGACACTGATGTTTTAAAAACTCCCCAGATGACTCTTAGCACAGGGCCTGGTCCATAATAAACTGAACCAATAGTGGTTGTTAGCATTTAGTTTCTAACTATTCTCACACTTCATGCAGAGACCGAGGCTGACGGGGGCAGGCACCGGGTGCGGCCACCTACCAGTGGGAGTGCTAGACCAGAGCACAAGGCTCCTGACGGCTGGGAGGGCGGGTGGGTGTGAACATCACGTGATGGGGGCTCCATAGGTGTGTGTGGAACCGAATCAGCATTTGCTGGGGTGTGAGCACAGGCCTTCCCCTGGGAATTGACAGTCCAGAGGGGAAGGAGACAGGGACGCGAATGCCGGGGGTCGCTCAGAAGATGCCACCTAAAAGCCGAATCCGGGAGGCAGGCTGGGGAGGGCAGGCCCCGGGGGAGCCTAACCGCATCCCTCTCCCCAGGTGGCCACAGACAAGGACAATGGCATCCTCCTCTACAAGGGAGACAACGACCCTCTGGCGCTGGAGCTGTACCAAGGCCACGTGCGGCTGGTCTACGACAGCCTGAGCTCCCCGCCAACCACGGTGTACAGGTAGGACCCCGAAACCGCCACCGCAACCCTTCCCGCCTGCGTCCACCCTGGGAGGCGATGCCAGGGAGGCGCCGCTGCCTCTTCTCGCTGCCCCCACTCCCCAACACAGACACACCTTCCCTCCCAGGAGAGGAGGGGCTGGGGAGAAAGGGTGCTTGAAGGAAGACACGGGAGAGGAAGGCCCGGGAGATGGCACCTCATTTCCATAAGATAAATGGCCATCAAGGACCACAGGAGCCCGTGCTCCAACGGGGACACGGCTGCTTAATGAGATGCCCTTTTCAAAATGTCACCCTAATCTTTTATTAGTTTAAGAAAGAAAACGGGGAGATTAGCTTGCAACTCAGGCAGCGGGCGCTCCAGAGCTCCAGGGACAGGCCTGCTCCCAAAGTGACCTTCAGACGGCTCTGAAGGACAGTCGTCCCTAAGTGCCAGTCCTTCCCGGTCACCCTGGTTTTCACATGATCGGTGTGTCAGCTGTGCTGTTGCTGAACACGCTGCTTTACATCAGCTTGAAGTCTGCTTTTTTTTTTTTAATATGTTTTATTGATTTTTTACAGAGAGGAAGGGAGAGGGCTAGAGAGTTAGAAACATCGATGAGAGAGAAACATCAATCAGCTGCCTCCTGCACACCTCCTACTGGGGATGTACCCGCAACCAAGGTACATGCCCTTGACCGGAATCGAACCTGGGACCCTTCAGTCCACAGGCCGATGCTCTATCCACTGAGCCAAACCGGTTAGGGCTCTGCTCGCTTTTTAAATGTGGCTTCGTCTTCAGTAACACCTGTGACGTCGCAGCCATGCTAGTGCCGTATGTTCCAGTCCATGGCCTCCTCCGTGCAGGTGCCTGGCCCTGCTCATCTGCCGGCTGCAGTCACAGGAGGGGAGGGGGGGCCCCTGAGGTTCTATTCCAGGTCCGGGAGCCAACACACAGAAAAGCCCACCTGAGCCCCGCCCTGGCCCAGAATGGGGACAAGTCCGTCCTCAGACTTGTCAGAGGGGCTTCAGGCATTATTTCCCTCCCAGAAGGCCAAGGGGCTAAAGTGACAGACATGGGGAATGTGGACTGGTGTGTAGTAGGGAGTGGTGGGGACTGTGGTGGCCTGGAGGGTACCAGCCTCGTCCAAAGGGACCGTTGACCTCGGCTCCAGCAGATACTGCCGTGTGGGGATGCAGATTCTCAAGAGAAGCTGGAAATCCAGAGTTTCTGTGTGGAGCCTGTGTTTAGATGCTGGCCGTTTTAAAGCAGCACGTGAGAGCGCTCTCTGGCCTGCCGCGCATGCTCCCCCGGTCATAATGACCACAGCCCCATCCTCTGCCAAGGTCTTCGTTTCATTGGATCCGCACCACAAGCGCAGGCGGGCAGCATCACTCCTGTCCCAGGGATGAGAAACCGGGGCTCGGATGAAGTCCTTGGCCCAGAGGCACACAAGTCAGTCAGTGGGAGAGCTGGGATTCAAACCCAGGTCAGGCTCCCACCCAGGCTTGCCCTCCCCGGTGCTGGGGCACAGAGGGTGAGGCAGAGACAGACAGACAGATAGACAGACAGACAGACAGACACAGTCCATGGCACCCTGGCCAGCAAGTGGGGCGGCGGGGGGGGGGGGGGCGGGGGGGCGGCGGGCAGTGTGCAGTGCAGGCTGCTAAAATCCTAGCACTTTCTTCCTGTGACACTGTCGCCACCTAGTGGTGACTCTTCCACCACCCCCCCAACCTCCCACCCCCATGGCATAGGGTCCTGTGACTGGGGGCTTGGATTTCAGTCCAGCCTCTACCACTCTCACTTGAAGACATTGGCAGGGTCACCCAAGTCTCTCATTTCTAGAATGGAGAAAGCACTGTACCTCCCACGTGGGGAGGTAGGTCAAGTGCGTAGCATTGAGTAGCATGCGCGGCCCCTGTTAAGGGCTCAACACATGCCCAGTGTTGCTGTTAAAAGCAAAGGCAAACTGGACAGGCCGCTCTGCGCAGCGCCTGTCCTCATGTGCCTCCCAGACGGGCCACCCAGCCGGCTCTGGCCCCTCCTGTGGCCTCCACCTCTGGCCCAGCAGATTAGGGGGAAGACTCAGAACCCCCCTCCCCCAAACCCAAGCATCTCTCCAGGGGGCTGACTGTGGGGCTCCCACCACAGTGCAGTCCTTTCTCTCCGCGTTCACAGCAGGTGGGTTATCGATGGGGTTTTCCCCACTCTTTCTCTGCCTTTGCAGCAGAGCCTCGCTTCCTTCCGCTGACGTTTTACTTCGAAGGCCACGGCTCCACACAATAAAGCAGAAGTGGAGGCAGATGCGAGGGACTGAGGGGGGACAGAGTCGAGCTGGTGCCGCTTGACCTCTGAGGCCATTGTTACTCATGTGTACTAGAAAAAGATAAAACATCACGCCACAACTTTGTGTGCATGTTCCTCAGAACGAGGCTGGCCTTGCACCCTCACTGATACTTGGGGAGAAATGGAGCGAGTGAAGGAGCACGTGTTACGTATATCCTGGTCCCCACGGTGCACAGCAGGGCAACAATAGAGGTGTGTGAGGGTAGAGCTGGCTCGGCTCTGCAGAAAAGAATGCAGATACTAGGCTGGGTCTTGGACTGGAAGGAAAAAATGTTGTAAGAGGCTCTATAGGGACCAATGACAAATTAGAATACAGGCTGATTAGACACACGTATGGCATCCATGTGCTACGGATGAGAATATCCCTGTCCTTAGTCACACAGGAATGTAACTCATCTTAAATAGTTCAGAAAAACTCTGTGTGTGTGTGTGTGTGTGTGTGTGTGTGTGTGTGTGTTCTCATGTGTGTGGAGAGGGAGAGAGAAAAAAATGATAAAGCAAATGGGGCTATTTTGTAACATATAAATTTGAAGTTATTTGCAAATAAAATGTAAGTTTAAATTTATTTGCAAGTAAAAAGTAAAATGAAGTGCAAGTAATGGCAGTCAAGTTCGGAGCCCAGTGCCCGCTGTGGAAGGCGCGCGGCCAACTGTCTCTCCTCCTCTCCTGCCCAGCGTGGAGACAGTGAATGACGGGCAGTTTCACAGCGTGGAGCTGGTGATGCTGAACCAGACCCTGAACCTGGTGGTGGACAAAGGAGCCCCTAAGAGCCTGGGAAAGCTCCAGAAGCAGCCAGCAGTGGGCATCAACAGCCCCCTCTACCTTGGAGGTAAAGCCCCCTTCCCTGCCACCCCCACCATTTCCACCTCTCACCTGTCCTCTGCTCAGGCACCTGCACTCGGGCCCTCGGGCTCAGGTTCCCCCGTGCTCATGTAGGCACCTACTGCACAGCCAATCAGGGAAGGCTTCCTGGAGGAAGTGACAACCAAGCTGATCCCTAAAGGGTAAATAGTTAGCCAGGGCATGAGGAGGAGGAGAGAAGAGGAGAGAGTGCAGGGCTCCTTCTGAGAACCACAAGTTGTTCATGGGCGGGTGGGGGCGGTGGAGATGGAGGCAGGGTCTAGGCCCTGCGATCCCTGGGTTTCAGGTCACATTCCCTGTGCTCTGCCACTTCGTGAGACACAGCAAGGCTCAGCTGATGTACATGGAAGAACCTGTTTGAGTTTAAGGAGAAGTGGCCCCCCACACACATACACCTCGCCCCAGCCTGGCAGACCCTGGTCTGAAACACAGCCCTGGGCTGGTAATTCTGAAATGATGGTGTGCAAAACAGTCACCAGAACTGCTTGTTCAACACAGAGGGCCCCCGGGGAGCCCCGCTGTGGAGGCTGGAGTGGCCCAGCAATCAGCTCTGTTAGTAGCCAGTCCAGGGAGCACCCCGGGGCCCAGAGCGTCTCTCCCAATGAAGAGCCCAAAGTTCCACGGATCCAGGCTGCACCCCAGACCCCCCTCTTCTCTCCCCAGCTCCCACTGCCCAGAGGTGTTTCCCGGGGGGCCTGTCACACTGCAGAGGCCTGATGGGGACAGCCACCCTGCCTGGGCGTGGGCCTTTTCCATCGGACCGTGGCCACGTGGCTGTGGCTGGCCACATTTTGTTTCTCTAGAGGAGCCTGAAAATGGACTTTTATGGGATATTTCCTATATGTAAATAATGGCGACATTTCCCATTTCTGAGTCACAGTGCAGGACAATGGGCACATGTCCTTGCGTGGACAGGATCCTGGGTGTTGGCCCCTTCCTTCCACTGGCACAGGGCTGCGAACCCTTAGCAGGGACATGGAAAGAGCGTGCTCTCGCTCTAAGGGGAGGGCTGGTGGGGGGGGGGGCCTCAGGCCGCTGTCCTGAGACCCTCCCCCTGACCTCCACAGGCATCCCGACCTCCACGGGCCTCTCGGCGCTGCGCCAGGGGGCGGACCGGCCTCTGGGCGGCTTCCACGGCTGCATCCACGAGGTGCGCATCAACAACGAGCTACAGGACTTCAAGGCGCTCCCGCCGCAGTCCCTGGGCGTCTCGCCCGGCTGCAAGTCCTGCACGGTGTGCAGGCACGGCCTGTGCCGCGCTGTGGAGAAGGACAGCGTGGTCTGCGAGTGCCACCCTGGCTGGACTGGCCCGCTGTGCGACCAGGAGGCCCTGGACCCCTGCCTGGGCCACAGGTCAGTGCCCCCCCGCCCCCACCCCGCCTGAGAAGTGGCCCTGAGGGCAGCTGGAGGGACTGTGGTCAAAATGTAGGCAGGACCTGCATTGGTGTGACTGCTGAGAAGTCTAAAGCTTACACCTGCCCAGGAGGCCCTACTCCAAGGCATCAGGTGCCGGACCGCAGCACACCCCTGCCTGCCTCCCTGCAAATCAGACAGGTGCCCCTTTGGGCAGAAGGGTACTCTCTCGGCTGGGCCAGTGGAAGGAGGGACTTTCAGCCCAGACTCAGCTGCCCCCTCAGCCAGTGCCCATGCAAGACTCGGTGTGCATACCCACAGCCAAATCACATTCACGGCTTAAATCGCTCACATTCATCCCACAGTATTCACTGAGGGCCTACTGTGTGCCCCGCCTAGTGTTAAACTGAGAGACCCAGAATCTCAGTGCTAAGAAATCTGAATCAGCCAAAAATAACACCAGAGCCAAGACCCCTGGTTGGGTTGGCTGACCGGCTGGGAAGTGGTGGCGTAAATTGGCAATGAGGGCCAATGGCTCTGCGTAGCTCTGCAGTGTGTGGCTCTGAGTCGTCTGCAGAGTACCCCGGCTCTCACCGTCACCCCAGCAGAGGCAGTGCTGCCCATGATTAGAACACAGACTGGGCACCCGTTCCTGCCCCTGTGCCACGTGGAGAAGGCAACCCACCGCGCAGGAGCAGCAGGTGGGACTACAAGCCCAGCGCGATGCTGGCTGCCGGGCACCAGCAAGGGTGGCTGCGCCTGGTGGTGCTCACGGCAGTAACATTGTGAGCAGTTAGGGTTGTAGGGCAGCTGACGTGCCTAGAGAATGCGGAGACGCTCCCCAGCAGTGACTGCCGCTGGGATCTGTGAGTTCTGAGCCGGCCACGTAGTGGCCGCAGCCAGCGTGGACACTGGACAATGCCCCTGGGACTCTGCAGAGCGTCTAAGGAATGACCGATGCTCAGCCACTGGGGCGACCGGAGGTGGAGCGTGGGATGGAGACGGTCCCACAGAGCTGGGCCTGGGTCTGAGCCCGGAGGTGGACGGAAGACACCTCCCGCGGCACCCACGCTCCAGTTCCCCTCTCACCCTCTCATCTGCCCACAGCTGCAACCATGGGAAATGTGTGAGGACCGGGCCCTCCTACGTGTGCAAGTGTGCCGAGGGCTACGGAGGGGCCTTGTGTGACCACAAAAACGACTCCGCCAGCGCCTGCTCAGCCTTCAAATGCCATCACGGGCAGTGCCACGTCTCAGACCGAGGGGAGCCCTACTGCCTGTGCCAGCCTGGCTTCGGAGGGGAGCACTGCGAACAAGGTAGGCCTGCTGTGTGCCACCTAGAGGCTGCATGACCCAGCCTCTCACCCTCTTCTCTCCCATCTTCCTGTCCCCTCTAACCTACACCTCTCCTGCTTCTCTACCCCTTTCAGCCCCCCAGCCTACAGCCTCTCCCCTCTCCCCATTTCTTTAATCCCTCCTTCCTCTCCCTATCTGTTCTCCCCTCTCCCCGCTTTCCTCTCCCTTCTCCCTGCCTTGTCCGCTCTTCCCGCCTCTCCCTTTCCATTCCCCTCTCCCGTCTGTCTTCCACTCTCCTTTCTCGCCTCTTTCTGCTCCCCTTGTTTCTACTCTTCTTGCCTCTTCCCTCTTTCATAGCCTTTCTCTTCCTTCTCCCATCTCTGTCCTCAGCTATAGCTTTTCCCTTCTATACTCTCCCCCTGCCCCAATTTCCCTCTCCTCGCCTCCCTCCCTCCTTTCCCCTCCTTTCATTCCCTTCTTTCTTAGCCACACAATGTGCAGACCTCTATCCAGCACCACTGACTTACCTGGGAGGGTGCAGAAGTGCAGTCTCAGGCTCCACCAAAGACCTTTTAGGTCAGAACCTGCAGAGAAAGAGAATTCCCCCTCCCTCCACCACACTCCTAGACAGTAGAGGATTCACATTTTATACCCAGATGAACTACCACTCCTAATCAAAAATGTACTAGTGTATTTTGAAATAACTTCAGATTAAACAGAAAAATGGCCAGAACAATACAGACAGCACTCAGTTCCCTTCAACTCAACTGCCCATCGCTGCTGCCTTGCACGTTCCACGCCCCCGTCCTCCTCAGTCTCTTTCTGGACCTTTTGACAATCTCATCACTTGCAAAACTGTATCCAGCTTAGCATTCGCTCCCATTAGTCCCCAGAAGCTGGGCAGACCACGGGGCCCTTTCTGGACCTGGGCAGTGGCAGGGAGGACAGGGCACTGAGGTACCAGGAAGCCGAGGCTGTGTCCATTGCTGGCCTCAGGCCTCGCTGCAGGGGCGCTCCCCGTGCAGGGAGGACAGGAGAGGTGGAGAGGAGAGGCGGGTCAGGATCCAGAGGGTGCCTGCAGGCTCAGAGCCCCCTCTCCCGCCCACGGCAGCCCCCACGCTGTGTGCTCCCGTCAGCCCTCTCAGGTACCATTAGCGTCCAGGCTCCACACCCTCTCCCCGCTCCATATTTCTTTAATATGGAGCGGGGCGAGGGCAGGGCACCTAGAGCTGCCCCATCTAAACTCTGCGCTACAGTGCAGAGCTGGGGGCCCAGTTGGCCGGGCCTCCTGCTTTCCAAAGCAGCCAGAAACCCCAATGCTAGGTGGGGGCCCCTGGGTTTTGTCTCCAGCGTGGGCATTTCATCTGACTTTAAGCACGTGGTGGCATCAGTTTGCCTGGACATGGGGTCAGCCCTCATTCTATCTGTTTGACACAGAAAATTTGGTCTCAAGGTCCTTGAAGGGAGGGATGCAGGTGGGTGGGCAGATGAATGCATCCGCGGATGGGTGGGTGGAGAGGTGGAGGGCAGTTTCACGGAGATAAGGATGCAGAGGGGGTGAGTACGTGGGCGACGGCTGCAGGGGGGAAGGGCGGGTGGGCAGACGAGTGAATGAAGAAGGACCACAGAGTTTCAGAACACTGCCCGGGAACGGGCCCTGGTTCCTGCCAGCCCTCGGCCCGGCCAGTGCCCTGACCTTACCCCGCTGCCCTCCGCAGAAAACCTGTGCCTGGGGGAGGTCGTCCGCGAGGTGATCCGCCGCCAGAAGGGTTACGCATCGTGTGCCACAGCCTCCAAGGTGCCCGTGGTGGAGTGCCGCGGGGGCTGCGGGCCCCAGTGCTGCCTGCCCACCCGCAGCAAGCGGCGGAAATACGTCTTCCAGTGCACGGACGGCTCCTCCTTCGTGGAGGAGGTGGAGAGACACTTAGAGTGCGGCTGCCGGGCCTGCGCCTAGGCCTCCGTCCGCCCTCCGGCTCGGCGGCCCCGGCACAGCCACGGGGGACCTGGAGAGGAAAGAAGAAGAGAATATTAAGTATATTGTAAAATAAACAAAAAAAAATAGAACTTATTTTTATTATGGAAAGTGACTATTTTCATCTTTTATTATATAAATATATCACACCGTCCGCGAACCTGTACCGTATAGTGAGCTGTTGTTACTGCGTTGTCTTGTGCTGTGGATTTGTCGTGTCTTTTATGAACAGCTGTTCAAAGTTTTAAGAGAAAAGACTAATAAAATGTTTTACGGCGGAAGGATAAGAATAAAGAAGTGGAAGCCTGTGTGAGGAGGAAGGAAGTTTCTGTGCGGGTGAAACCCCAGGGTGTCAGCAGAAACCAGGCTGTGAGCGCAGGAGAGGGGGGAGGAGACGCGCCTCCTTCTCTACAGAGTTTGGTCCCCGGGGCCCGGGCCTCCTGTGACCCCCACCCCCTGCAGACCCCGCTTCTCCTGCCCGAGTGGCCCTGGATTCCATTGCAAAACGATCCGAACTCGGGCTAAATGTGAGCCTGTTTTTGCCAAAATTTAAAACAGCTGCTCTTTCCTTTCCCTGCCCTCTCCTCCCTCCAGCTTGGGCTGTGACCCCAGGAGGGCGGGAAGCCAGGGCCGGAGCCAGGCCTGCCCACAGCCCTGGCAGGAGTCCACGCTGGGAAGTTCTCGGAGGCTCTTGCCACGGGCCGCAGGCCCTAACCGGGCCATCCAGGCACCGACATGACGGCAGAGACCCCTTGCACGTCTGGTTTCCCGTGCGCATCGGCACTGCCGCTGCGTCTCACGTTATCCGCTGAACTCCTGCCCACACCACCACCACCACCACCCCCACCCCCGGCCAAGGGCAGAGCAGCAGGACCCACGCCCGATGGGGAGAGGCCTCCTGGCCTCGGGACCTGCCGCAGGAGAGCGGCCGGGGCAGACTCCACGCTCCGCTCCCTCCCCGACCAGCACAGACGCGGAGACTGGGTCCTGGAAGCCCAGCCCGGCCAGAAAAGGAAGGCGCTTTCCTGCCGTTTCTCCTGCTCTCGGCTGCCTCGCTCGCTCCTTGTTCTGCTTCCCGAGGACCCCAGTCTAGACAGAGCGTCCTCCGTGTCGGGAATGTGAGCAAAAGCAGCCTTGGGGCCCTGTCTCCCCGCCACCTCAGCTGCCCCTGCCCCCCTCCGCCTCGGCCCCTCACACCAACTGCCCACCTCCCGTCACGCACCCCTCTGTCCCGGTTCCTGGGGGCCTCCCCAGTAGGGGCCAGGGGAAAGCGTGGACCCCCGCTCTGAGGGCCCACAGACGAGCCTAGGGCAGTGGTCGGCAAACTCATTAGTCAACAGAGCTGCGGTTTGCCAACCACCGGCCTAGGGGGTCTGAGAGGACCGATGGCGGACCGAAGGCTCAGAGCATCCAGAAGGGAGGAAGGAATGGAGGGAAGGTGGAGTCACACAGGCAGGTGGCACCAAGCCCGCTCAGCCCCCCGGGCCCCTGCCCCCCCCGGAAGGACTCTGGGGGGGGGGGGCTGTGGCCTCCCTCTTCCCCCCAGGAGTCCAGGCCTCTCTCTGCCCATCGCCCCGGGTCCAAACCCGAGTCCAGCCCCAATCAGCCGCGCCAGCCCGAAGGACCAGGCTCTTTCTCTCAGGGGGGCTGGTAGGGGCAGGGGGAGGGGTTTTGAGCCTTCCTCTCAGTTTTGGAAGCCCTGACTTTACCAAGTGCTAAATGCAAGACCACACAAAAAATCCACCCCAAATGAAGCTTTTCTAACAAGCGGAGATTGACATCCTCCTTTTTGAGCAACCCAAGTCTGAGAACAGAGAGTCCCTCGGGCAGGAAGAGTTCGGTTGGGAAATTGTCATGCTTAATGGGTCAGTGTTGGCTGGGGACACGCGTTGCAGACGAGGGGGCTCGGGCCCTGTCTCCCCCTCAGCAGGACTCAGGGACAAGGCAGGCAGGGTCCTCCTCTTGTCCTCACTGAGGGGCCCCCACGTGACTGATGAGATGATGGACTTCAAAGCTCTTGTAAAGTGTCAACTAAAAACCTTACATGTGAGACGCTGTGGTTATTATTACTGTTGTTGTTGCTGTTATTGATGTGCCCATTGGCCCTCTGTGAAGACGGCTTTGCCTCTCCAATCTCATAGGCAGGAAGTCCAGTCTGACACGTCAGAGAGAGGAGGACAAGGAGGAGAGGGGTGAGGAAAGGAGGGGAGATCCCCCCAGGGCCAGCAAAGGAGGAAATCCCCCAGGGGAGCCCAGCGTGGCCGGACAGGGATGCGCTAACCTTGCCCTTCGCCGCAGACGAAATCTACCACCAGATGAACCCAGAGGCTGCTCAGTCACTGCTACCTTTGCCAGGAGCAGAATCCCGAGTGTCAACAGGCCTGCCCCTCAAAAACTCTCAGGGTCCCAGATATCAGAGCTGAAGGAGCCCCCGGGGTCCCAGGTGGGTGGGAAAACCGAGAATCAGAGAGCAGAGTGTCCAGATCTGAGACCAGGGTCACCTGGCAACTTAACGCCAGAGGCAGGAATAGAGCCAGGTGCACCCAGTGGGCACCCAGGCAGAGTGAGGCCTGACACAGCCCCGGGACAGCTGCTAGGTGTCAGGAACGCACCCCGCCCTCAAACCCTCCTCCCCCCTCCCCCTTCCCCTCCTCCCCCCCAACCAGCTCCGGTGCACGCGACAGCCGGGAGGCTGGGCATTGTCGGCCCGTGCACTTGCCCACATTTTCCATTCTGGCTTAGACGATGCCAAGAGAGCACCTGGGGAAAGCTGATGAGAGGTGCCAGCTAGCCAGGACCAAGGAAGCTAGAAATGGGCATTTGGCAAAGCTTATTTCTCTGACTCAACTATAGGTTCTAAGAGGAAACATACTAAGATGTGTTTAAAACTGTTATAGTGCCACTTCCCCGGAATGAATACAAAAGTGTGCTTTTCCCAACAGACTGTCATATGCTGATGTCACTGAAATAAACGGATGGGTCACAGGCAAGCTCTCGGGTGCTCTTGTGATACCAAAGGTCAGCCCTGCTCTGATCTGTGTTTTATTTTTATTCCTGACCTTCACATTCCCTGGGGGAAAGATTGCTGCATGTATGAAGTCTGGGTTAAGTATGTGGTGGAGTTAGTGGGGAAAAAAATTGGTTTTTTTGGACAATGAAGTGGAAACAGAGTTCCCCAGACATGGGAGCTGAGACACCCATGGCCGGGGTCTGCTGGGCGAGGTGGGCCAGGTCCCGGACCGGCTGCGGGGGGTCAGGGGGAGGAAGCCCCTCAGTTCAGAGGAGACTTGTGGGCACTTCGATGCCTGATAAACTTCCTCCTCGGCTCATTCCTTCCACCGGCATCTCTGGAACCTCTGCTACCTGCCAGGTGAGGCCTTGGCACTGAGACCTCCAAGGATGGTCAGGGCCAAATGTTGTTCTCCTGGAGCTTAACCTTTAACCTTGGACTGTGTGTCAACCAGCAAATCAACTAAGAAAGACAACGGCAGATAATATAATCCAGAGGATAGGACAGCATAGCTGGAAAGTTGGGGGAGGCCTCTCTGAAGAACGGGGACATGGGGATGGGAGCAACCCTGGGAAATGGAAGCCGGAGGAAGCGTGGCCACAGAACCGCTAGCATCTGCCCTCTCGAAGGCCATCATGGGAGGCGGTGCCCAGCACCTCCGTGCCAGAGGTGGCAATGCAGCAAGGGAGTGCTCCCACTGGGCTAGTCGGGGAGGGGAGGGGGCAAAGCTCACCCCTCAGCTCCCCAGCCCTGGGCATCCTGGGGAGCCTGTGGCCTCTGAGCTTCAGGAACGCCCAGGGTCTAGAGGCTGCCGCTAGCCACCCAAAGGTCTACAGAAAAGGAAACACACAGATAAAATCTACGTGTAGCCCGGAAAAGTTACCTGGTTAAAAGGGCCTGCATGAACCCCACTTACAATGGGGGACACGGCAGGGGGTTCCCACTGAGAGGATTTCAGAGACAGGAGAAGCAGGCAGGGAAAAGGGGGGCCCACGGGAGAAGAACGCATGGGTGACTGGCAGAGACACCTCCAAGCCACCAGAATCACAGGGCTCACTCCCATCCTAGGACTTTCCACCAGCAATTACTATTGGAACCATCATCCTTACCACCTGTTCCTCCATAACCACGGCTCTTTGCTCTCGTTCTGCCCCAAGAGCACACCAAACCAGACTAGGCGTGACTGCCCGGCCACAGCCGTCCTGATGGGAGAACACTACTGGCCCCCCTAAAAGTTTCTGCCAGGACACAGCTCCCAGACACCTCATATCCTGGCTGCCTCCTCCTCCTCTCGCTCCAATACAAAGTCAGATCTATTGCTCGAGAATCTTTTGATTTCAAGTGTTAGAAAACTAAATCCATTTGATTTAAGAAAAGAACTGAGGAACTGGGCTCATCTGCTGAAATTCCAAGCCTGACAAGATGGGGGAACTCAAAATGACATTGTGAGCATGGGGTCTCTGTCTCCTTGGCTTCACTCTTTCCTAAGCGCCCCCTAGAGGCCTGAAGCAGAAGAAGCGGCTTACATCTCTGGAGCTTAGCGGCTCTGGTGGGGAAAAGAGGCCAATAAAAATGCCAAAAGTCAGCCCCATTGGTCTAGTTTTGGATTATATTGCCATCCTTGAACCAATCGTGGCCAGAGGAATGGAACGTGCTGATTGGCTGCACGCTGATTTGGGGCTGAGAGCAGGAGAAGGGTGGATTCCCAGAGAAAAGTCAGGTTCCGTTTAAGGGGAGTGAACGGATATGGGGCAGGCAAAATGCACAGACCCCTTCCCAACACCCACAGCCCAAAAGCCCAGTGATGGTTTGACTGTCGTTCCTTTTGTCCTGCCCAAAAGAGGAAGGTGGTTTCTGGTGTTCCAATGAGAACTGGGTCTGACTTGGATTTAAGTTCAAATTTTTTCTTTTTCCCTCCTCTCACTTCTTCCTCACCCACTAACACTGACACCCTCCTATTAAAACCAGAGGTGAAACTAGCTCACCAACTTACAAAAATAAACTCAGAATGGATAAAGGACTTAAATATAAGACGGGAAACCATAAAAATACTAGAGGAATCCACAGGCAGAGAAATCTCAGACATATGCCGAAGCAACTTCTTCACTGATACCGCTCCTAGGGCAATGGAAGCTAAAGAGAAAATAAACAAATGGGACTACATCAAAATAAAGAGCTTCTGCACAGCAAAAGAAACCATCAACAAAACAACAAGAAAGCCCACTGTATGGGAGAACATATTTGCAAATGTTGTCACTGGTAAAGGTTTAATCTCCAACATCTACAGGGAACTTATACAACTTAATAAAAGGAAGATAAACGATCCAATAAAAAAATGGGCAACAGACCTAAATAGAATCTTTTCTAAAGAAGACAGAAGGAAGGTCAAGAGACATATGAAAACATGCTCAAAGTCACTAATTATCCGAGAGATGCAAATCAAAACGACAATGCGGTACCATCTCACACCTGTCAGAATGGCAATCATCAACAAATCAACAAACGACAAGTGCTGGCGAGGATGCGGAGAAAAAGGAACCCTCGTGCACTGCAGGTGGGAATGCAGACTGGTGCAGCCACTATGGAGAACAGTATGGAGTTTCCTCAAAAAACTAAAAATGGAAGTCCCATTTGACCCAGTAATCCCACTTCTAGGAATATATCCCAAGAAACTAGAAACACCAATCAGAAAGGATATATGCACCCCTATGTTCATAGTAGCACAATTCACCATAGCTAAGATTTGGAAACAGCCTAAATGCCCATCAGCAGATGAGTGGATTAGAAAACTGTGGTACATCTACACAATGGAATACTACGCTGCTATAAAAAAGAAGGAATTCTTACCATTTGCAGCAGCGTGGATGGGCCTGGAGAGCATTGTGCTAAGTGAAATAAGCCAGGCAATGAAAGAAAAATACCACATGATCTTACTCATTTATGGAATATAAAGAACATTATAATCTGATGAACAAAAAGATAGATAGAGGCAGTAAAGCACCGAACAGACTGTCAAATTACAGCAGGAAGGCTGGGGAGTGTTGGGGAGGGGGGGAAAGAGATCAACCAAAGGACTTGTAAGCATGCATATAAGCATAACCAACGGACACAAGACACTGGGGGGAGAGGGGGGATGAGGGCATGCAATAGGGGGTGGGGGAGGCTGAGGGAAGTCAATGGGGGGCAAAAAAGGAGATATATGTACTACTATATGTAATACTTTAAACAATAAAAAATAGAAAAAATAATAGCAAAAGTATTTATAATACAAAAAAAAAACACCCTTTTTGATTCTAGAAAAATCCCTTGGAAAAATGAATATTTAAGTGATTTACTTCAGGGACCTAAGTACAGACCACAGAAACTTAAGATGCTATCTCTTTTCATTAACTAAAAATTGAAGTTGAAATAAAACATTTCTGAAATTATAATGTAAAACAAACAAACAAACAAACAAAAACGGAGGCAATGAGAAAGGAAACATAGTGGTGTTCCAAGGGACCTGGCCTCCTTTGAGCTCCCAGAACCTTGCAGGCTGCCAGTCCCAAAGACACTGCTTTCAGGGGAAAGGGAACTGGAGGCCAGTGGGGTTCGCTTTTACATATATATATATATATATATGACTTAAACATAAGTGAATTGTGCTGCTATGAACGTAGGGGTGCATATATCCTTTCTGATTGGTGTTTCTAGTTTCTTGGGATATATTCCTAGAAGTGGGATTACTGGGTCAAATGGGAGTTCCATTTTTAGTTTTTTTGAGGAAACTCCATACTGTTCTCCATAGTAGCTGCACCAGTCTGCATTCCCACCAGCAGTGCATGAGGGTTCCTCTCATTGATGTTTCTAAAAATATATATATATTTTTTATATATTTTATATATATAAAATAAATATAAATATAATAATATATATATTATTGATTTTTTACAGAGAGGAAGGGAGAGGGATAGACAGTTAGAAACATCGATGAGAGAGGAACATGGATCAGCTGTCTCCTGCACACCTCCTGCTGGGGATGTACCCACAGCCAAGGTACATGCCCTTGACCAGAATCGAATCTGGGACCTTTCAGTCCGCAGGCCGACACTCTATCCACTGAGCCAAACCAGTTAGGGCAGATGGGGTTCTCTTGAGGCACTCAGGGATCACGGAAAAGGAGCTGCTTCCAAGTGACCAGTTTATGCAACTTGCTTCCTGGCTGGCCTCAGTTTATGTAATACTAGAGGCCTGGTGCACAAATTCATGCATCAGTGGGGTCCCTCGGCATGGCCTGAGGGATCTGGCCAAAACTGGCTCTCCAACAACCCCTGAGGGTCTCAGATTGCAAGAGGGCACAGGCCAGGCCAAGGGACCCCACGAGTGCACAGTTGGGACCAGGGAGGGACACAGGAGGTTGGCCAGCCGGGGAGGGACTGAGGAAAGGGTCCAGGGTGTGTCTGGTCCATCTCGCTCAGTCCCGACTCGCTGGACCCCAGCAGCAAGCGAACCTACCAGTCAGAGTGTCTACCCCCTGGTGGTCAGTGCACATCATAGCGAGCGGTTGCGCAGCCTTAGCATATCATTAGCATATTATACTTTGATTGGTTGAACGGCCAACCAGACGCCCAGACACTTAGCATATTAGGCTTTTTCTATATAGGATAGATGCTTCTGTACAGGTTAGTGATTTAACAAATCAAATTTTGGTTTAAATTATTGGTGAAAACCATAATACGATAAAAACTAGCTACCATTCATGAAGTATCCTCTATTCACAGGGATATTTTAAAAGTCTATGAAGTAGATTTTGTTATTTCCATTTCACAGATAAGACGGAGACTCAGAACCTGCCCAAGGTTCCGAGGGCAGTAAGTGACGGCAAGGATTAGAACCCAGGTCTGCCTGCCTCCAAAGCCCCCAATGTGTTTTCTAGCTGTTGCTCTAAAGGAAAGGTATCTGTGGCAATGGTGTTTATTGCATTCTCGATAATGCCTCGTAGTATCAATCCTGAGCAGGTAGGTTTTTATGTCCAAGTCTGTTTATCGTGAAGTACACCTCTGGGTCATTTTGGATGGTTAATGGGAAGCAGTACTAAATACTTTTTAACACTTAAGTTACAGACACACGTGACTTTGCTCATCCCCTCCACCATGGTTGGTGCTCCACTATGCCTTCCAGGTGCAAAGGCCCTGAGGAACCTTAGAGTCTAAGAAAAGAGCAGAAGGCCAGTGAATGAGCAAGGGTGAATGTGGGGAGATAGACATCAGAGAGCCAGACCAGTCCTAGTCCACAGGCTCAGACAGTAGAACGTCAAGAAAAAGCCCTCAGTGCCTGACAGGTGTGGCTCAGTGGATAGAGCGTTGGCCTGACGACTCAAGGGTCCCAGATTCGATTCTGGTTGCAGGCACATACCCAGTAGGGAGTGTGCAGGAGGCAGCTGATCAATGTTTATCTCTCATCGATATTTCTAACTCTCTATCCCTCTCCCTTTCTCTCTGTAAAAAACTAATAAAAATATATTTTAAAAGAAAAAGCCCTCACTGCCTGACAGGCATGGCTCAGAGGTTAAGCATTGACCTATGAACCAGGAGGTCACAGTTCAATTCCAGGTCAGGGCATATGCCCAGGTTTCAGGCTCCATCCCTATTGTGGGGCGTGCAGGAGGCAATTGATCAACAATCCTCTATCATCATTGATGTCTCTAATCTCTCTCTCCCTCTCTCTTCCACTCTGAAATCAGTAAAAGACAAAAAAGAAAAAGCCCTCACCCCAAATTAAGTCATTATCATCATCACTATGATATTTAACATAAACAACTGACTCAAACGTCCATCAAGTGTCGAAGATATTTTTGTAGTTATGCAACACCATCTCTGGGTAAATCGGCCGTGCCACGCAAACTCAGTTTCTACACAGTCAGAGTGCTTTACCCAGGGCCCCCGTTGAGAAATCCTGAAGCAACAGCTGGAAACAGAACCCCTTTCCTCTCCCTCAGGACAAATATGTTCCAGCTGTGAGCCACCAAAGGCATGACCCCAGCTGGGCCGCGGTGAGCAGCAAGGGGGACAGGCTCCGATTTCTCTGCACTGTCAGATCTGGCCAAGCCTGTTTGTCATGCCAGCGCTATGGTGGGTCAACAGACCTGCCTCATGCTGAAGTCACTGGAGCTAAGTAAACAGGCAGGACTGGACTTGGCTCCTGGAGAAGGAAGGAGGGAAGGGGTCATGCAGATTTTCCTTTCTGGAACGCCCGCGCTACCAACTTGGTATTGGTGTCTACTTTCCTCCTGATGCCGTTGAGATCTGGACACAAAAACCCAGTGAAAGGCGGTCAGACAGATTGGGAAATCAAAGGCAGAGGTAGATGTTGGGCCTTTGCCTTTTTTCTAAAGTGGTGGTTTGCAGCTGGGGCCCATGTGGCAATGTGGGAAGATATTTTTGGTTATCCCAACGTGGGGTCAATGGGAGTGTTGCTTCCATCTTGTGGGTAGAGGCCAGAGATATTGCTAAACATTCCACAGTGCCTAGGGCAGCCTTCCACATGAAGACTTATCCAGCCCCAAAAGTCAACTGGGATGTAAGAGAACAAGGGGAAAAAAACCCTCAAATATTTAAGGGCTTTTCATGTGCCATATGAGCTACACATACACATATATCATTTAGTCTTCACACCCAACTGCACAAAGGGAGGCCCATTTCTCAGGTGAGAAAATGGAACCCCCAATTAAGTGAGGACTTCACACAACCACTAACTGGCAAAGAAATCTGAACTTGGCTCTGGGTGATTCTCACTCGATCTTGTGCCCAGTCAACCTTGTACCCCGTGCCTAACAGAAGTTGACACCTAACAGAAGTTCAAGAGAGACTTACTTGAATTAATCATGGATACAGCCCTAGCTGGTTGGGCTCAGTGGCTAGAGCATCAGCCTGCAGACTGAAGGGTCCCAGGTTCAATTCCGGTCAAGGGCACATGCCCAGGTTGCGGGCTCAATCCCCAGTTGGGGGTGTGCGGGAAGTAGCTGATCAATGATTCCCTCTCATCATTGATGTTTCTATCTCTCCCTCCCTCTCCCTTCCTCTTTGAAATCAATAAGAATATATTTTTTTAAAATAATAATAATGGTTATAAATAAAGGAGCACAGGAGTCAGTGGCCCTGTACTACATGCTCACTTCTTCCTAGCACTCCTTGAAGAGGACACAGAGCCTTCCCGGGTTTGGTCAGGGTGACATGTTGCATGTGCCAGGAAGAGAAACATCTCCCGGACAACTCCAGGAAAAACAGAAGCTTACGCTGAGAATGCAGAGGGATTTTGGAAACGAAGCACGGTCAGGACTAGAGCTGGGAAAGCCACCGGGAATCAGAATGGCCCCGCCCGCTGACCTCTCTGCAGCTTGGGGGCTTGCTCTGGTTAACCATCGTGCCTATGGTCTAGTATCGCAATCCCAGCTCCATTTTGACTCAGAAAGTGCCCAGGGCCTCTCAGCGTGGCTCTTAGGTAACCAGCTCGGTCTGTCATGCATCCCCAGAGGAGGGATTACGCTGGCGGAGCCTAAGCTGGCCTTCAAAATGATCGTGGCCCCAGCCAAACGACGGCAATTCCATGCGGCACTCTGAATGAGGACTGGCGAAAGGAGCCTTGTCAAGCCTACAGACCATGAGCAACAAGATAAAATTAGTCTTGTTTTAAGCCACGTATTTGGGGTGATTTGTAGCTGTTAAAGAGCAAAATTCAACCAAGTAAATGTGAAGATCTACTAATTGGCTTTATTAAGTGATTCATGACTTGGACAGCATCCCATCTAATGACGAGAAGAGTGCTCCAAGGGGCGGTACACACTGGGAGGTCTTTTTAAGCAGAAGTGTTGTTGGTGAAAGTGGAGTTCTTGAGGTGCCGTGAGGAAAATAATTTCCGGAGGCCCCCCACGGGAGGATGGGGTTTTGTGGGAAGATTTACTGATGATGTAAAATTAAGGGGGTCCTATCTCTGTCCATCTCACCATGGAAGAAGTCCAACCTTGACCTCAGCAGGGCCACAATTAAGGCCACTGCCCAGAATCGCTGCCCCCTATGAAAGTCCAGTCCATCATGTGGCCAGTTTAGCTTGTGTTCCCAGCTACAGTTCCCAGGTGGGTGTGGGGTCTGCGTGGGCATGGGCCATGCGGCTGCTTAAGGCCAGATGACGATGGAGAACAGGCGAGCACACGGTGAGTGCGGGTCACGGAGCAGGAGAGAGCACCAAGGAACGCGGAAGGCCAGTGGACCTTGAGCGTTAGCAGGGCTAACACCAAGCACCATTGTTGGTTTTGAGATAGCGGTTGGCTCGAAGCATTTTCCTGACCTAATAGCCTCAAAGTAAATGTTTACTGGACTTCCCTGATCTTTACTCAGCCTTATTGACCTTGGTGACAGTTTGTCTTCTACCTGTTTGCCATGCTTTACTGCGGGCAAGATGTGTATCTAAAACTGAATAAAAAGCGGATAAGGCCAGGTTTCGGTGTGCCTCTCCAAGAGAGAGGTCTCCACCTGGCCCCCCATGCCTTCTAAATTCATATTTCTTGTCTAGTGTTTTCATTTGTGCAATGGCCCCTCCTTCAGATCCTGAACCCTAGCTGTGCAGGTCGCGGCACCCTATCACTTTGCAAGACGGGATGGGTTTACTGTGTCTGGTAGACAAATATTGAGACAAGATGCTCTTCACAGCTCCCACACTCACTCTGCCAGAAAGGGTTTGAGAACATACTAGAGAAGAGAGAAAATATAGTCAACCAGACAGTGCTGGAGGAGGGACAGGGGCTGACAGCTGACAGGGGCTGTGGAAGAAAGATTCTGGCCAGAAACTAAAGCAGGGTGACCTGTCCGTTTTAATAACACTGGGGAAAACTTAAAGGAAAACATAAACACATCTCATATTGCTCCTGAAAAAGAGAACCTCAAAAAGCAGACATGGAAGAAATCTCAGGCAATCATTTCATTGTACAGATGGGTAATCTGAAGCCCAGAGAGGAGAAAGGAACTTTCCCAAGGTCACACAGAAATTCCATGGCTGATCTAAGATTAGAATTCTCACTATGAGAAATTCACTGTTTTTCTGACATATAACATCACAGGTGTAAACCTAACTTTTAAGCTACATTTAGCTAAGTCGTTCATGTGTGGCCACAGAAACTAACAAGACTGTATTTCCAAAATGCACCCAAATGCTGATGGCTTCTTATTTCTAGCTCGCCTTCCCCTTGGACCATAACCAGCCTATCATAAGGTACAGTATCACTTCCCATTTTATAGCTAATGCTATAAAAAGAGGCAGGAATTGCCCAGCCGGCATGTCTCAGTGGTTGAGCATCAACCTATGAACCAGGAGGTCACAGTTCAATTCCTGGTCGGGGCCACATGCCTGGGTTGCAGACTTGGTCCCCAGTGGGGTGCATGCAGGAGGTAACCAATCACTGATTCTTATAATTGATGTTTCTACCTCTCCCTCTCCCTTCCTCTCTGAAATCAATCAATAAATATATATATGTATATATATGTATGTATATATATATTTTTTTAAAGAGGCAGGAAAACAACCAAAAGATATATGTTGATAGAGAACAGGGTGTGTACGTACACAAGACTTACAGAATCAGTGGGTGGATCATATAGAATACTGAACATTCTTTGAAGCCATGTCAAATCAGGAATCATGACTCTCACCCAACAAAATTGCAGGAGAACAAGACCATTTGAGAACATGTAGAGTTCTGTGTGGGAAGAAGTGACAAGAGGGTAAACAAGGTTAAGTCTACCACACAGAGCTCTACATTACCAGGTCACATTATCTGGGAGGTCTGAATGATGTTTCTATTTTAAAAATCTAAATTAAAAAATAAATAAATGTATTTCCAAACAATATATATGGAACCTGGGATCAAACAACAAAAGATAAGGAAGCACAAAGCACCAATCAGACCTAGGGTCTAATCCTAAATACTTACCTGAGCAGGATAACTACTTAAGCTTTCTTTCTTGTCTTAAGGTTAACAACAATAATCTACACCAGTGGTAAGCAAACTGTGGCTCACGAGCCACATGCGGCTCTTTGGCCCCTTGACTGTGGCTCTTCCACAAAATACCACAGCCTGGGCGAGTCTATTTTGAAGAAGTGGCATTAAAAGGAGTTTAAGTTTAAAAAATTTGGCTCTCAAAAGAAATTTCTATCTTTGTACTGTTGATATTTGGCTCTGTTGACTAATGAGTTTGCCAACCACTGATCTACACTAATAAAAGAGAAAGATGCAAATTGACCATACCTTCGCGAAGCCCACCAGCCAACCAGGAGTATGCAAATTAACCCAACAAAGATGGCGGGTTAATTTGCATACACAGGTGCCGAGCAGCTGGGGGCGGGACACTTGAGTCGTCGTCATGAAGCATCCATCTTATATAAAAACTGCTGTTTGAAATTTTAACCCTGCTATTTGGCTTCTATAAATGCTTGCTTGCTTAAATAATAAGGAAACTAAGACTACTCCCACTTCAGAGAGGCCATTAAACCTTCCCTGGATGAAGTTATCAGTGCTGGCACCAGGCCAGGCCTTTGGTTGAGGTCTCAAGGCCCCAGCACATAGGGGCTCTTTAAGAACTTGCAAAGGGAGCCAGAAAACCCCATATTTGGGAGACAAAGAAGGTAAAAACATATAAATAGGGAAAATTCCTCCATGTTGGGGCCCAGAATTTGAGAGACATTTTCCTCTGGACCCGCGCGTAATAAATGTAACTCTTTCTCTCTAAGTGTTGCATGGTTCTTCTCTGGTTTTCTGTAACAGCCATGGTGACAACGCAGGCATTCCGCACCGCCCCAGCCGCTCCAGGCCTCTGGGCAGCATGGGAAGGCGGAAAGGCAGCTCTGGGCCAGAGCAAAGGTGGTGCCGGCAGCCAGGGGAAAGAAGGCCCATTCTTGCACGAATCTTCGTGCATCGGGCCTCTAGTACAATAATCAACCTAGATGGCACTTATTTATCCATACCATGGTGACAAAACATGCCAGGCAATGCATTAAGCACTTTATATGCCTTTTTTCATCTAACCCCCATCTCAGTGGCATGAAATGTGATTTCTCATTGTTTCCAGTGAGAGCCAGAGAGATGAAATCATTTGCCTAAATATATTACCAATTTGTAGGACCAAAAGGTGAACTCGTTTGAGTTCTTAACAATTGTATTTCAATGGGTGGTGGTGAGGATTACATTTAAAATTTAAGAAGGAAAGCACCTTGCCAAGTGCCAGCGCTTAGAATGTGCTCCCTATGTGGTAACGTGTGTCCCCTCCTGGCCTTCTTCATAACCCTGGGCTTATCCTGTTCAAGGAAGGGGCACTAAGGCTCAGTCCTCCACGGCCAATTCTCAAACCATTGGTTGCCAAAGTCGCTGAATTCCTGGTCAGTCACCTGGGGGGACAGATGTGGAGGGAAAGCCAGAAGAAGATCCCCAATGCTGTTCCTTCCCCTTCCAGCTGGAGGACTCAGAATCTAGGAGGCAGAGGGAAAGGGGTGCCCCGGCTCTACTATGAGACCTCGAGTATCTAATTTTCTTCTCTGGAAGCAAGGAGCTGGGCTGCGGGAGCCCTGAGGGGACCGTGGAATGGTGACAAAGAGCATGTGCTCCCCACGTGATTTAACTTCTCACATCCTGCCCGGTTTTCCAAATGCGTGACGGGCACCATAACAAAGACTAATGGTTCGTAGTACACAAGGTTGTTGAAGTAAATCAAATAATTCGCCAAAAGTGCTTAGCAGAGTGCCTTGGACATGGTAAGCATCCAACAAATGTCACCTATTACTACTATTGCCATTATTACTACCAACATCATTACTCCAACTCCAGTATTTGAGGTGTCACTACTAAGCCGGGGGATTTCTTTGTAAATGTATTTAACGGTCTGTCTTAAGAGTGGCCTTAGAGCCCTGGATTCTGCGCCTTCCATGGCACAAGGACCAGCTTTTCTGCCTCCACGGAAAGTCGGCAACTTCGAGTACAGGTATGACGGTACCTGCCGAGTTTTCTTCCCCTTCTGCTCTTTCCTCAGCGGGCAGAGCCCCAAGACCCGGAATTCGCAGCCCGCCCACGTCAGTCACCATTGGTCGCCTCGTCACTGGCGTGACTAAGGCTCCGCCCCCTTCTCTCTGGGCCCACTCTAAGGCGATCTCTCGAATGGGAGGGGCCTCGAAGGGGCGGCCGCAATGCATCCTGGGCTTTGTAGTCCATCTACACCTCTGCAGCCAAAGAGCAGGGCCTCGCGACCCGGAGAACTACAATCCCCAGCAGCCGGGCCGCAAGCTGGGAGAAGGGGGGCTCGCATCACGTGGACGCTCAGCCTGGGCGGGCTATTTCTCAGTGCAGCGGTGGCAGCTGGGGGACGGGGCCTTTTGTTTGGAGCAGCTGCAGGGGGTGGGCCCCCGGTGGGCCCCCGGAGCGGCGAGACCGGCGGCCATCCCCAGCTCGCTCGGTCCTGGCCGCCCCTCTCAGGGGTTGGGGGGCCACCCCCTGGGCCGGCCTCGCCTCAAGCGCCACCGTCCCGCCCTAGGCCCGCCCGCCCGCCGGCCCCGCCCGGCCAGCTAAAGGGGAAGAACTGGCTGGGCCTCCTCGCAGGGCCTAGCCACCTCCGGAGTCGCTGCCACCACCACCACCTTCCGTGCACCGAACCCCAGGCTGCCCCTCGCTCCTCAGGCCGTCGCCATGAAGATCAAGGATGCCAAGAAACCCTGTAAGAGGGGCTTGGGCTCCCTGGGTTGGGAGAGCGCCTTGGGCCCCGTCTGGAAGTCCCTTGGCAGAGCGGCCCGGTTCCAAGCCCGTCGCCTACCGCCGGTGCCCTGCACGGGTTGGGGCAGAGGGACCATTAGGGCACAGGGTTGGAGGCCCCATCGCCTCACCTCCCTATACTTGCATGCAAACGCCTTCCTCCCCCCCTGGCCCTTTCCTCCCACTTCCTCCTCGAGGCCTGGGCGGTGCAAGAGGGAATTTTTAACTGGAGCCACCAGCGCCCGCTCCCAGCTTCCTCTGCTGTCGTGTTGAAAATGGGTGGTCATGGCTGTCAAATTGCGCTGGAGCAGTTACTGATTTCTGGGCTTTCTGCTTGTGTCCTTGAAATCCCGGTGGGTTCCAGGGTATTGTCACTGTTGTCATAATTAGAGCTTTTAAAGGCCTGTGCCTGTAAGCTGCCGGTGACTTACTCTTGTTGAGCATAAACACTAGTTTATGTTTGTTTAAAAAACAAAAAGATAAAAATTGCAGGCATTTCGGCCCCTCCACGCTAACCACTGTTACTGGCTAACAACTATTAACCACTCTTAAGTATTTTGGTGAATACTCAGTTATTTTTACAACTATATGTGCAAAACATTCTTTGGACGAGCAGATGAACTTTTATTTGCTTTCTTTTTAATTTTAGCCTTTTAAAAACATTTTACTTTTGTCAGTGGCGTATTTAATCACTCAGCTATTGGGCTTGTCATACTTTTAAGTGCATTCGTCCAGAGCAACTAGGAATGTGGAGAATTGTGGAGTTGTGTTTATAGTCTCCAGGTTTGGGACTGTCTCAAGGGATCCAGCAGTTCTAAGAAAACTGATAAAAGGCAGCACTGTGTTTTGGTTTTGTTTGTTAATTCTCACCTGAGGATATCCGCCCCCCACACCATTGATTTTTAGAAAAAGTGGAAGGGTGTGGGGGGGAGAGAGAGAGAGAAAATCATCCATGTGAGAGAGACATGGATTGGTTACCTCCCGCACAGGTACTGACCCAAGCCGGGATAGAGCCTGCATCCACGGTATGTGCCAGGGAATCGAACCCGGGACTCTTCAGTCTCTGGCCAACGCTCTATCCACTGAGCCAAACCAGCTAGGGCTATCATCAGGTTTCTTGTGAACCTCAAAGGAGAGGCAACATACCAGAGCATCCTGAAAACTGCTCATTGTTATTTAAATGTAAAATTATTTAAATTTTACAGTTGAGGAAATTGAACTTGTTGAGCCCCAGAGTAACTCTTGCAATGCAGAGCCAAGGAGGGTCAGGGCCTTAGGTCCGCTGACTCATAGCCTCGTATTCTTTCTTCTGCACCCATAGGGCATAGTCTAAATACCTAGAAACACAAACCTCTCTGATCTGGTAGTTATAGCTGCCAGTTTTTTAAAAATGCTAATGATGATTTCTTGTGCTAAAGAGTTCTTTAAAATAGTGATGTGAAGGCTCAAATGACAAAGTAGTACATTAGCTAAATTAAACTAATCTTGATTACATGCAGTATGTAAAACACTTGGACATCTTCCCTCAACACATACATTCTCTGTACTTGTCTTAGAATTTCCATTTAGTGGAATGGGTTTACCTCTTGACAGACTCAGATTCTAACTCTTAAGGTATTTTTTTCTTTTTGCCATGATAGTGATTTGGTTACTTGGATTTGGGAAAACTTAACACTCAGGTACGAATACCACTTCAGTCAAAGGTGTTTTCAACAAAGGTGATAATTAAAAGTTTATAAAATAAACTTTAGGTTGAGAAATGAAAGAACACCCATTGATTAAAGGTGAGTTGGCTATTACTACATTGTGAGACCATTAATGTTAAAATAGGGTCATGCTGAGAAACTAGCCAGTTAATGTGATTTAGAAGTCTAAAATAACATTTTCAGTTTCTTAATATAAAAGGTGGCTTTTAAATAAATAAATGGTGACTTTACTCAATTTCTTTTTTTCTTTTTTTTTTCCAATCCTCACCTGAGGGTATTTTTCCATTGATTTTTAGAGAGGGAAAGACCAAGAGAAATATCGATGTGAAAGAAACACATTGATTGGTTGCCTCCTGCTTGAGTCCTGACCAAGGCCTGGGCCAAGGAGGAGCCTGCAAACCGTCTAGGGCTCCAGGTGTATATAATTCCAGTACAGTTCATCTTTTCTTTCTCACGCACAGAAAAACCCAAGATGTTCTTTATTTTACCACAAAGAATTGAGTGGGGCCCTAGCTGGTTTGACTCATTGGATAGAGCCTCAGCCTGCGGACTGAAGGGTCCCAGGTTTGATTCCCGTCAAGGGCACAAGTCCAGGTTGTGGGCTCGATCCCCAGTCGGGGGGCGTGCAGGAGGCAGCCGATCAATGATTCTCTCTCATCATTGATGTTTCTATCTCTCTCTCTCCCTCTCTCTGCCTCTGAAATCAATAAAATTTTTAAAAATTTATATATATATCATAGAACATATAGCAGATGATACCTCTGATAACTGGCTAATATCCAAAATATATAGAGAACTCCTATAACTCAACAAGTACCAAAATAATCCAATCTAAAAATGGGCAGAGGACCTGAACAGACACTTTCCCCAAGAAGACATAAGATGACCAACAGGTATCTAAAAAGATGCTCACTGTAACTAGCTGTAAGGGAAATGCAAATCTAATGTGGCATAGGATCCCTTTGGGCTGAAATTTGCATTGGGCCAACAGCAATTAAATATCTCTTTAATGATTCTCTCCCACCCCTTTACCAATACTTAGCAAGATACCAAACTTTATAATGCAGCTTTTTTTGAAGTTAACAGTCCAGCTCCTGTGGCTAGATATCTATCTAAAGCTGTTTACATAATCTATCTGATAAGAAACGGAATTCTTGGTATTCTATAGTAGTTCTGGATATTTTGTAATTTATGGGGAACTACTGGCAGCTCTCTTAGGCTCCTGTCAGAAATAGAATGGTAGCTGTTGTTTTTGTTGTTGTGTTTTTAACCAAATACACAGATCACAGGAGATTCTAGAAAATTCTCAGTCTAGAGAAGATAATGTATATTTGCCATCAATAAAGTGTTTATACTTATGGAATGTGTGTTTTATATTTTAAATGTGTCTTTTGGTTCATTTTTTCACCTTGGTAGTGGAGAGTTTTATTCTCAAAAGAAATATTTAGGTTGCCCTAGCCGGTTTGGCTCAGTGGATAGAGCATCGGCTGCGGACTGAGGGGTTCCGGGTTCAATTCCAGCCTAGGGCACATGCCCAGGTTGCAAGCTTGATCCCCACTAGGGGGCGTGCAGGAGGCAGCCAATCAATGATTCTCTCTTATTGATGTTTCTATCTGCTTCCTTCCTCTCTGAAATCGATAAAGATATATTAAAAAAGAAAAGAAATGTTTAGGTCATATGCAGTAAGTAGGCTCCTTGTGCACTGATGACCTGCTTTTAACCTGTCCCTTGGCTAGAAGCAACAACGCTAGTTACTTGTCTGATTTCTTAGGAAACTAATATTTTTGTACTTTCACTGCAGATAAATAATGTTTGAGTTCCATGCCCCACCCCCCATTCATTTTGGTCAGTGACAAAATAACTTTTTTTAATGCACTGGAAAATGCAAAAGTTGGTCGTTAGACCAATTGCTAAATGATAAGAGCGATCATAATTAAGAATTTGTGACTTCTGTGTTCTGTTGATTTCACCCCTAATTTTTTTTAAGAGGAACTTAATTTTTTTTTTTTTTTTTTTTAGAGGAAGGGAGAGGGAGAGAAAGAGAAACGTCAATGTGAGAGAAGCATCAATCGGTTGCCTCTGATACACACACGACCTGGGACGAACCAGGCATCTTTAGGTACACAGGTGTTCAATCAACCAAGTCACACCCCCATACTTCTTAACGGTGATTGTTACCCTGGTATAAGGAAATGAATTCCAGAACTCTGCTGAGTTGAAAGGCTCCCTCCCTATCCCTATGCAAATGGTGACTTTTTTTTTTTGGAGCCACTGGCTGAGTTTCAGTCCCTACCTTCCTAATAGTAAGAAGAAAATTGGCGTAATTGAGATTTACTAGAAATAGAAGGGACATGTAATGTTCTAGTTTACTAAGAAATTTATTATCTGCAATTTAGAATCTCTAGCTAACCTCCTTTTTAGAGCAGACAGCACTAAAAGAACAGACATAGCTAATAGGCTAGATGTGAGAGGAATCACGGGTTTTTGCACTATTGATATAAAAGCTACCTCTGAGGGCAATACCCTTAAGGAAATTGCATTATTTTTCCACTTTAATTTAGTTACTTCATAGAACCTTCTATGTGTCTAGACCAATATACAAACAAGTGGGTCTCCCAAAGGTTGAAAATTAGATGGCAATAAATAATTCTATTCTGTTTCATGAGGTCCTGGTTGTTGATGATCGTGTCATTTTTGTGTGCCTTATGCACCATACACGTTTTACAATCTTCAGTGTTTAATTTAAAACAAATGAGGTGGAATATGCTAGAATAATATAACATAGCTGTCTTTATGTTATAAATGATTTTTACTTTCCGTGTGATGTTTTATATCTGAGATAGGACAGATCTGGTAGTTTCATGCCAGTAGATCCACAAAAGCCTCCTGAGACGCCGGGGAGATGTTTTTTGTTGTCGTTTACATAGTTTTAGTGGCCCTAACCGGTTTGGCTCAGCAGATAGAGCGTCGGCCTGTGGACCAAAAGGTCCCGGGTTTGATTCCCGTCAAGGGCATGTACCTTGGTTGCGGGCACATCACCCAGTAGGGAGTGTGCAGGAGGCAGCTGATTGATGTTTCTCTCTTATCGATGCTTCCAACTCTCTCTCCCTCTTCCTTCCTCCCTGTAAAAAAAGCAATAAAATATATTTTTTAAGAAAAAGTCCTTAATGTGTTACTGGACTTTTTGCTTTTCAGAATAACATTCAGGTATTTATAACCTAGGAGTTGTCAGGCTTCTGATTGAAAATGAAATGGCATGAACTTTGAACCTGGTAATGCTGCCTCAGCTTTGTAGTTTGCTCTCTGATTAACATTTTTATTTGTATGCATATTTTGATACCTGTGTGTTTGACACTGACAAAGGCCCAGAAGGAACAACTGTGACTGTTAAGTGATTTTATTTTTTTATATATATATTTTATTGATTTTTTTACAGAGAGGAAGGGAAAGGGAGAGAGAGTTAGAAACATCAATGAGAGAGAAATATCAATCAGCTGCCTCTTGCACAACCCCTACTGGGGATATGCCCGCAACCAAGGTACATGCCCTAAACCAGAATCGAACCTGGGACCCTTGAGTCCACAGGCTGACGCTCTATCCACTGAGCCAAACCAGTCAGAGCCTGTTAAGTGATTTTTATAAATTTTGAGTTTTAGAAAATAAAAAGATTTTTAGCTTAATATCACCTTGTACAGATTTTTCTATCTTTATGTGGCAGTGATTTCTACCCTCTACCCCCCATGAAATCTGTAATCAAGTATTAATCAAATGGGATAATTCATTTTGGTTATGTAATATGAGAAGGATCCTTATTTTATCTAATGCCCATTGAAAAGTACCATAATACCTGCTCAACAGATTTGGAAAATTCTGAAGGAATCTGCTTTATTGGATCAATTGGGCCTATTCTATATTACTTTCTTTAAATATGTTTATCCAGGCAAACACTTGGCTTCGAATGTCCCCTCTGACTGTCAGTATTGCTGCTTGCTCCTGCTGATTTATTTGAATGAGGGGGAGAAAGTTGATACATAACTTTTTTTAAATGTTTTTATTGATTTCAGAGAGGAAGGGGAAAGGAGAGAGAGAGAGACATCAATGATGAGAGAGAATCATTGATTGGCCACCTCCTGCATGCCCCACACTGGGGATGGAGCCTGCAACCTGGGCACGTGTCCTAACCAGGAATCAGACCATGACCTCCTGGTTCATAGGTCGACGCTCTAAGCCAAGCCAAGGCAGGGCTTATATGTTTATGATAAGTATTTCATAAATGAAAAGGAATGCCTTGGTAGGAATTAAAAGGCCCTGGGCCAAGCATTCTCTGTACAGGGCTTTAGAAAAGATGTAAAAACATTTTGAAGGGAGAAGAGGTGTTAAGTTTTACCCCATAAGTATTCATGGACTAATGCATGATTGAGGATAAATGAAGTTTGTGGCTAATTAACTCATTTCTAATTTGCATTTCAAAAATATTCTGTCTAATAAAAGGGTAATATGCAAATTAACCATCACTATGTCACAAAAATGGCAGCACCCAGTCCTCTCAGCCCCACTGGAGTTACCCAGTTTGGAGGGGGCGAGGGCAGCTGATGAGAGTGGGCAGTGTGAGCAGCCTGGCAGAATGCTTGCTTTGTTGCTGCAGTGACTAGGCAAGTGTTCTGTGCCTGGCCACGGATGGGCCTCTGGGCAGTGGGCGCGGAGCGGCCAGGCCCCACAGAGAGCTACTGGCACACAGATTCGTGTGCAGGGCTACTAGTATATACTAATAAAAGGGTAATGTGCTAATTAGACCGGGAGACCTTCTGGACAAAGCCATGGTGGCAGGGCCAAGGCAGAAGTGGTTGGGGACGATCAGGCAGGCAGGCAGGTGAGCAGTTAGGAGCCAGCGGTTCCAGATTGTGAGAGAGAGATCCGTCTGCCAGTTTAGACCCGGTTCCAGGGATCAGGCCTAAACCAGCAGTCAGACATCCCCCAAGAGGTCCCAGATTGGAGAGGGTGCAGGCCGGGCTGAGGGACACCCCACCCCCGTGCACAAATTTTGTGCACCAGGCCACTAGTATTTATATATTTTTCCTGTTTTTATCCACAGCTTTCCCATGGTTTGGCATGGACATTGGGGGAACTCTAGTAAAACTCTCATATTTTGAACCAATTGATATCACAGCAGAGGAAGAACAAGAAGAAGTTGAGAGCTTGAAAAGTATCCGGAAATATTTGACTTCTAATGTAGCATACGGATCCACAGGTATTCGGGATGTACACCTTGAATTGAAGGATTTAACACTTTTTGGCCGAAGAGGGAACCTGCACTTTATCAGATTTCCAACCCAGGACCTGCCTACTTTTATCCAAATGGGAAGAGATAAAAACTTCTCCACATTACACACGGTGCTATGTGCTACAGGAGGTGGTGCTTACAAGTTTGAAAAAGATTTTCGCACAGTAGGTGTCTGTTACTCAAAGCCAAAAATTGGTACCTAGTCTCTTCAGTTTTTAAATATGAGGCTAGGTTTCCAACCAGTGTATTTCTTAGCTTGGTTCCTCCTGCTGATTCATGACTAGCTTTTGATTTGGGGCATTTAAACACTTTTATAAGTTCAGTAAGAAGTGCCAGATTTGGGGTTATTGTTGTACGTGATATTTGCTAAAAACCTGCTCTTGTTAGGGACTACAACAACAAAAAGAACTTTAATGAATTTGACAGTGTACAAAGCCAGATAGAAATGTGGCTTGAATTATTCTATTATTGTGATAAGTTTGAAGGTTTTGAGTATGAGCCATATAGTCATCTCCCCCATAGCTATCTCCTTCCCTAACCCCAACTGAAGTCAGTGTCTTCTGATTAGTAGACATTTGATTGAAAGTCCCTGTTACCCCTTTTTCCCTGGTTTTATTTACTGTTTCAAAGGCAATTATTTGGATATGGCAGGAGGGCTATATAAGTGTTGATTTATGTGCTAGTAGCGGTTTGCCAGGCTTCTGGTCCTTTTCATTAGAATCACGATTTAAAAGTTGGTATTTGGGACTAATAAAATTTTTCCTTGAAAATATGCATGTATGCCATTTAATGTCTCAATTCATATAAGTGTTACTAGAACAGAAGTGATCACTTATATACGGCTCGCATAAACTATCCCCTTTGTAATTTAGGATAATTTAAGAATCTAAATGTTTATTAATTTTTTTCTTTAATTGATCATCCTGATTTCAATTTATTGAGTAATTTAAACATAAATTTTATGACTTTGAGACCAGTTTGTTTGGGCATATTTTCCAAAAGCCAGGGGAGATGTCAGGCATCCCAAGTCCCTGCGACTGAATGTTAGTTTGGTCCCTCTATCCCATCTTCGTGAAAACTAAGATGTCCCCACAGGTTTCCAAAATGCCTCCAGAGGTACCACCACCGTCACTGAGGCCACTGGACTAGATGAAGTCCCAAAGAGAATTTGACACAAAACGAAAAAGTAATAATGTGGGGGCCGTAGATGATTTTGAAGTTTTGTAAAGTACATGAAAATTATACGGTATAACTGAGTCAGTGTTTTGAAAGCTGGTTTTTGTTCATTTTATAAAATTTGTTGGTATTCTTTTACAGATTGGAAACCTCCACCTGCACAAACTGGATGAACTTGACTGTCTTGTAAAGGGCTTGCTGTATATAGATTCTGTCAGTTTCAATGGACAAGCCGAGTGCTATTATTTTGCTAATGCCTCAGAACCTGAGCGATGCCAAAAGATGCCTTTTAACCTGGACGACCCCTATCCATTACTGGTAGTGAACATTGGCTCGGGAGTCAGTATTCTAGCAGTCCATTCCAAAGACAACTATAAACGAGTAACTGGGACAAGGTGAATAACAAATATTTAAATTTCATTAGTGCCAATTGGCATTAAAATTCCCATAATGTTAAGTGAAGTGAATTTTTGCCCTGGCCGGTTGAGCATCACCCTGTGTTCCAAAAGATTGCCGGTTCAATTTCTGGTCAACGCACATACCCAAGTTGTGGGTTCATTCTCGGTCAGGGTGCATAAGCGAGGCTTCCCATCAAGATTTCTCTCATATCAGTGTTTCTTTCTCTCCCTTGCACTTTCTTTCTCCCTAAATTCAATAAACACATAAATTGAATTTTTGTCTGGAATGGTTCCAGTGACTTTTTTATTTTCCAAAGCATTTTTCTTCTTGCCTTATTTTTCACATTTTTATAGGTGTATTTAAGCCTAAAGCTTGCCATCTGCTGATTTCATGCAGAGTATTGGGTAATTAATTCTTATAGGATGAATTAGTATGCGCTCTTTATAAAATAATATTAATGTTCCAAATATCCCTTCAAATTTTCTGTAGTACCTGAAACATAAATGTGAAATGAGATTTTAAAATTTTTCTTATGATTCTGATATATACTTGATTGATGTTTAAGGAGAGCGGAGACTCCTCTTTAATTTAGATTGATTTGGGCATATTTCAGGTTGATCTGTGGAAAACTCATTTCAATTTTTTATTGATTTCAGAGAGGAAGGGAGAGAGGGGAAGAGAGAGAGAGAAAAACATCAGTGATGAGAGAGAATCATGATTGTCTGCCTCCTGCACACATCCCAGCAGGGATCGAGCCTGCAACCCAGGCATGTGCTCTTGACTGGAATCAAACCCAAGATCCTTCAGTCCACAGGCCAATCAATGCTCTATCCACTGAGCCAAACCAGCGAGGGCCTCATTTCAATTTTAAAGTAGCACTCCTATTTAAATAATACTTAAATTTAATAAAATTATTTTATTTTTGTGGTGGTTAAAAATCTACCTCCATTGTAACTATGCCAACGAATTACAGGAAAGCATGGTAGTTCCCTTTTATCTGTGGTTTTGCTTTCTGCAGTTTTGGTTACTGTAGTCTGAAAATGTTAAATCATAATTTCTAGAGTTAAACAGTGTATGAGTTTTAACATGCACATTGTTCTGAGTAGTGTGATGAAATCTCCATGCTGTCTTGTTCATGATCCTCCCTTTGTCTGGTCTCTCCACACTGTGTATGTACACTTCCTGCCCCTTAGTCACAGAGTAGCATCTCGGTTATCAGACCCTCTGTGGCGGAGTTGCAGCGCTTAAAATGAAGTAATTATTTTATTCAATAACTAGAGGCCCGATGCACGAAATTCATGCACTGGGCAGGGGGGTGTCCCTCAGCCCAGCCTGCACCCTCTCACAATCCAGGTCTGCTGGCTCCTAACCGCTTGCCTGCCTGATCACCCCCTAATCACTCCCCTGCCGGCCTGATTAACACCTAACTGCTCCCCTGCCGACCTGATGGCCCCCAACTGCCCTCCCCTGCTGGCCTGATCACCCCCAACTGCCCTCCCCTGCCATCCTGATCTCACCCCCAACTGCCTCTGCCTGCCTGATCACCCCTGACTGCCCTCTCCTACCGGCCTGATCTCACCCCCAACTTCCCTCCTCTGCTGTCCAATTTGGTTCTGATTGGTTGGTTTCTATGCCAGTCAGTGTCAAAAGCTCCGCCTCCTAGGCAGCCATTGGCTTCTCACAGTTCACCCAGATTTTGTTCTGATTGGTCTGTTTCTGTGCCAGTCAGCATTTCTGGGCCTATCAGTGGGCCCTGATCAGCTGCCCCGTGGATACCTGGAGAGAAATGGAGGCACAGCTGCTGGCCAGGCCCAGAAAGAAAGAGAGAGGCAAGTGCTGATCAACAGCTGCCACAGAGGCTACGGTTCAGACCCTTCTTCTCTCTTCAGGCCTCTCTCTGGGCCTGATGCACAGCCCCCTCACCATTCAGTGCTGGGTCACCGTGCCTGCAACCATAGTAGTCCGTGCCCAGCATTGATTGCAGGACTGACTTCTGGTTGGTCGAGCCTCCAGTTGTGGGTGTGCTGGACCGAGGGTTTTTATATCCTATGCTAGAGGCCCGGTGCACGAAATTCGTGCAGGGTGGGGGAGAGGGTGTCTCTCAGCCCAGCCTGCACCCTCTAATCAGATCCTGGTGGGATCGGGCCTAAATGGGCAGTCGGACATCCCTCACACAATCCAGGACTGCTGGCTCCCAACTGCTCGCCTGCCTGCCTTCCTGATTGCCCCTAACCGCTTCTGCTTGCCAGCCTGCTTGACCCTACCTGCCCTCCCCTGCAGGCCTGTTTGCCCCTAACTGCCCTCCCCTCCCTGCAGGCCTGGTCACCCCTAACTGCCCTCCCCTGCAGGCCTGTTACCCCCCAACTGCTCTCCCTGCAGGCCTGCGTCCCCCCTAACTGCCCTTCTCTGCCGGCCTGGTCGCCCCCCAACTTCCCTCATCTGCCAGCCTGGTCACCCCTAACTGCCCTCCCCTGCAGGCTTGATCGCCCCCAACTGCCCTTCCTTGCAGGCCTGGTCCCTCCCAACTGCCCTCACCTGCTGGCCTGATTGCCCACAACTGCCCTCCCTTGCAGGCCTGGTCCCTCCCAACTGCCCTCCCCTTTTGGCCATCTTGTATCCACATGGGGGCAGGATCTTTGACCATATGGGGGCAGCCATCTTGTGTGTTGGAGTGATGGTCAATCTGCATATTACTCTTTTATTAGATAGGATAGAGGCCTGGTGCATCAGTGGGGGCCAGCTTGTTTGTCCTGAAGGGTGTCCCGGATCAGGGTGGGGGTTCCTTTGGGGCATAGGGTGGCCTGGGCGAGGGGCCTGTGGTGATTTGCAGGCTGGCCACGCTCCCTGGCAACCCAAGTGGAGGCCCTGGTATCTGGGATTTATCTTCTACAATTGAAACTTTATAGCCTGGAGCAGAACCAAGCCTTCTGCTCGCTCTGTGGCGGCAGCCATTTCTGTTGGGATTTATTTATCTTCTGTAATTGAAACTTTGTGCGGAGGCCAAGGCAGGCCAGGGCTTCAGAAGCTTGGCTTCCTCCATCACCGGGGGCAACTCTTCCCTCCTGTTCTCTCCAGCTCCATGGCTGCCGCCATTTTTGTTGAGATTTATTTACCCAACAAAGTTTCTATAATTGAAACTTTGTAGCCTAGAGTGGGCCAGCCAGGGTGTGTGGAAAGCTTGGCTTCCTCCATCACCATGGAAACCTAAGCCTCTCTCCTGCTCTCTTAAGTAGCCACAGCCATCTTAGTTGGGTTAATTTGCATACTCGCTCCTGATTGGCTGGTGGGCATGGCTTGTGGGTGTAGCAGAGTGATGGTTAATTTGCATGTTACTCTTTTATTAGATAGGATAATAAAAGGCTTATATGCAAATTGTCCCCTTGACCGGGAGTTAAACGAGGAGGTGGGACTTGCCAGCCAGCCACCCACATCCCCTTCCCCTGGCTGCCCCGCCCCCATTGGCCCCGATCAGGGTGGGCCAGTCAGTCCCTACCCATGGCACGAATTGGTGCACTGGGCCTCTAGTATTAGGATAATGATCCCAAAGCACAAGAGCAGTGATGCAGGGAATCCAGACATGCCAACAAGAAGCCTTAAAGTTCTTTAAGGGAAAGTTCTCAATAAATGAAAGAAATCATATACTGAGGGGAACAAATTTTCTAGGCCTAAAATTGTAAAGGAGAAAAAAATTTCCTGCTAGTTTCGCTATCACACCTCCAACTGCCAACATTACAGCAACAGTGTGTGATAAGTGCTTAGTTAAATGAAAAAGGCATTAAACTCGAGGGTGGACGGCGAGCAGAACCAATTTTCTGACTGATGGTGACGTGGTGCCCCAGAAGCACTGAGCACTATAGGAAGACATCAGCCCGGGGACCCCTGACACAAGTGCCCACATTCATATAACTGTTATTCCAGTATATTGTTAAAATTGTTTTATTTCATCACTAGTTACTGTTAATGGCTTACTATGCCTCGTTTATAAATTAAAGTTTATTATGGGCGCACACAGGGAAAATAGAGTTCATTACTATCTGCAGTTTCAGGCATCTGCTGGAGGTCTTAGAACGTGTCCCCCACAGATGAGAGGGGATGACTGTATTACCTACTTAAATCGATTCCAAAAGGCAGAAATTCAGCCTATTCACTAAATTCCAACTGTGACTCAAGGATAGAACTTGTTCAAAGTTTAGGTGAGATGAGGGAGCACAGGCTTTGATTTTAGGGATTAGAGAGACATGATTTTATTTTGTGAGCATATCCAAAAGCATAATAGAACCAAGTAAACTTCTATCTTAACATAAATCTCCTCATTGTGTTTAGTTCTGGGTCCTGTAAATGGTAATGTAGCACTGAACTGCTTTCAGCCTTGTCAGGCCAAATAAATAGGCCTTCCACAAAATCATTTCCTGGAAATCATATACAATCAGAAGTTTTCTCCTTTCACTTCAGATGGTACACATTTTTAGCACTTAATCCTTTCACATGCAAATAAAAACATTTATTGTTAGCAGTAAAAAGTATAAAGGATCAGATGAAGTTATTGGAAGATATAAAACACCCTCCTGTCCTCATGTTGTTTCGACCAAGTGATCTTTTTCCTTTTATTCTTTGACCTGACCAGTTAGGTTTTGCTAAGCATTTTTAACCTTTACTCATTATGTTAATATTTAAGCACTAAGCATTAGCAATATGTTGTTTCTGTGTGTTTATTGAATAAATTAGTGCTCCATCCTTTTACTCTGGAGAAAGAATATAGTGTGTAAATGCAGCTCATAGAGTTTCTTTATTTTCTTTAGCCTTGGAGGAGGTACCTTTCTGGGCTTATGCAGTTTATTGACTGGCTGTGAAAGTTTTGAAGAAGCTCTTGAAATGGCATCCAAAGGTGACAGCACCCATGCTGACAAACTGGTCCGTGATATTTACGGAGGAGATTATGAAAGATTTGGTCTGCCAGGTTGGGCTGTAGCATCTAGGTAAGTTCAACACTTGTGTTGTAATCAAAGTTGCTTATTTATATCCAAAATATATAAGGAACTCATATAACTTACACCAAAAAACAAAACCAAACAATCCAATTACAAAATGGGCTGGGGTCCTAAATATACATTTCTTCCAAGAGGACATATGGATGGCCAATAGACATATGAAAAGATGCTCAACATCACTAATTGTCAGGGAAAGGCAAATTAAAGCCATAATGAGATACCACCTCACACCTGTCAGAATGGCTATCACCAATAAATCAGCAAATAAGCGTTGGCAAGGATGTGGAGAAAAGGGAGCCCTCGGACATTGGTGGTAGGATTGCAGATTGATGCAGCCACTATGGAAAACAGTATGGAGGTTCCTCAAAAGATTTAAAGTAGAACTGCCACAGGTTCCGACAATCCTACTTCTGGGTATTTATCTGAAGAAATACAAAATATTAATTTGAAAAGACATATTCACCCCTATTTTCATTGCAGTGTTAATAATAGTAGACAAGTTATGGAAACCATCTAAGTGTTCATTGATAGACAATTGGATAAAGAACTTGTGATACAATGGAATATTACTCAGCCATAAAAACGAATGAAGTCTTTCCATTTGCCACAACATGGGTGGACCTAGAGGGTATTATGCTAAGTGAAGTAAGTCAGATAGAGAAAGACAACTATTACATGATTTCACTTATGTGAAATCTAATAAACAAATGAATAAACTTACAGCTACAGAGAACAAATTGACGGTTGTCAGAGGGAAGAGGATTGTGGGGATTGGTGAAAAAAAGTCACAGGGATGTAAAGTACAGTGTAGAGAATATCTATAATAATAAAAGCGTAATATACTAATTAGACCAGATGTCCTTCTGGATGAAGCCAGGGCTGCGAGGGAAGCTGGTGCCGGCAGCTGGAGGAAGGAAGGCCTACTCTTGCACAAATTTCATGTATCAGGCCTCTAGTCCTATCTAATAAAAGAGTCATATGCAAATTGACCATCATTCCAACACACAAGATGGCCGCCCCTGTATGGACACAAGATGACTGGCAGGGGAGGGCAGTTAGGGGCGATAAAGCTGGCAGGGGAGTGGTTAGGGGGTGATCAGGCTGGCAGGCAGGCAAGCAGTTGGGAGCCAGCAGTCCTGGATTGTGAGAGGGATGTCTGACTGCCCGTTTAGGCCTGATCCCACCAGGATTTTGTGCATCAGGCCTCTAGTCCTATCTAATGAAAGCGTAATATGCAAATTGACCATACCTCTGCTATACCCACAAGCCACACCTACCAGCCAATCAGGAGCAAGTATGCAAATTAACCCAACCAAGATGGCTGCAGCCAGAGAGAGAGCAGGAGGCTTGGATTTCCCTGGCAATGGAGGAAGCCAAGCTTCTGCAGCCCTGGCCTGCCTTGGCCTCTGCTTAAGGCTACAAAGTATCAATTATAGAAGATAAATCCCAGATACCAGGGCCTCTGCTTGGGTCACCAGGGGGCATGGCCAGCCTGCAAACCACCACTGGCTCCTCACCCAGGCCGCCCCACGCCCCAAGGGAACCCCCACCCTGATCCGGGACACCCTTCAGGGCAAACCAGCCGGCCCCCACCCATGCACCAGGCCTCTTTCCTATCTAATCCTATCTAATAAGAGAATAATATGCAAATTGACCATCACTCGAACACACAAGATGGCTGCCCCCATGTGGACCCAAGATGGCCAGCAGGGGAGGGCATTTGGGAGGGTAGTTGTGGATGATCAGGCCAGGAGGGGAGGGCAGTTGGGAGGGACCAGGCCTGCAAGGGAGGGCAGTTGGGGGCGATCAAGCCTGCAGGTGAGGGCAGTTAGGGGTGACCAGGCCAGCAGAGAAGGGAAGTTGGGGGCGACCGGACCTGCAGGGCAGAGCAGTTGCAGGGGACCCAGGCCTGCAGGGGAGGGCAGTTAGGGGCAAACAGGCTGGCAGGGGAGCAGTTAGGCTTCAATCAGGCTGGCAGGGAAGTGGTTAGGGGGTGATCAGGATGGCAGGCAGAAGCAGTTAGGGGCAATCAGGGAAGGCAGGCAAGCAAGCAGTTGGGAGCCAGCAGCCCTGGATTGTGAGAGGGCTGTCGGACTGCCTGTTTAGGATCGTGCCTAAACAGGCAGTCGGACATCCCTCGAGGGGTCCCAGATTGGAGAGGGTGCAGGCTGGCCTGAGAGAGACACACCCCCCACCCCATGCACGAATTTCGTGCACCGGGCCTCTAGTATTCAATAAAAATGTAATGACTATGTATGGGTATCAGGTGGGTACTAGACTTACAGAGTGATCATTTCCTAAGTTATATAAATGTCTAGTCACTAAGTTTACACCTGAAATTAATACAATATTACATGTCAAATGTAATTGAAAATTAAAAAATAAAGTTGCTTATTTAGTTTTTAGAAAGCATTAAATATATCAGGAAGTTGTAAGGGGGCTTCTTCTTACTCAGTTTAGATTCCAAATTTTGAAGGCTCATGTAGTTTGAGAATTAATTCTTAGACGTCTTCCTGAGTGCACCCTATAGGAGCCCATTTTCATTAATCCTTGAGTATCCTTTCCGTGATTATGTCTTTTTCAAATTAGCATTCTGGCTTTCTTCAGATAAATACCCAGAGGTAGGATTGCTGGATCTATGGCATTTCCATTTTAAATCTTTTGCAAATACAAATACATATCCTTATCCTCCCCTTACTTAGAAAGTAACATTTATATACCATTGACTAGCATACTATATATACTTTTTAACATTTTTTTAAATGATTGATTTTTTTATTTTACAATTTTGAGAGAGAGAGACAAAGGGGAAGAGAGAAAGACATGGACTTGTTATTCCACAATTTTGTTGTTGTTAATCCTCACCCAAGGATAGTTTTTCATTGATTTTTAGAATGAAAGGGCGGCGTAGAGATAGAAACATCAATATGAGAGATACTTCAATATGAGAGAGACACAGGGCCAGGGATCGAGCCTGTAATTGAGGTACATGTCCTTGACCAGAATTGAACTCAGGACCCTTCCGTCTGTGGGCTGCTGATGCTCAACCACTGAACCAAACCAGCTAGGGCGATATATATACTCTTAACAGCATATATATACTCTAGTCTTTCTCTGCCTCCCTTACTTTCTTTCTCTCCCTCCCATCCCTCTCCTGCCTCTATTCCATTCCCTTCTTTCTTCCTTGTTAACAGCTTCATGCTATTTCATTGTGTGGTGATGTTTGGGTTCCCATTATTTTGGTATGTTCAGTTCAGTGAATCAATGAATAACCCTGTATATGTGTAGATATATCTGTAGGATAAATTCCCCATATGTATGAAATGTTGCTTTTTATCAGCAGGTTTCATTGTTTATTTTTTCATTTCTCTGCAGTTTTGGCAACATGATTTATAAGGAGAAGCGAGAATCTGTTAGTAAAGAAGATCTAGCAAGAGCTACTTTAGTTACTATCACCAATAACATTGGTTCTGTGGCACGAATGTGTGCTGTTAACGAGGTAAAAACATTTTAATTATATGAAAAATGTGAATTGGAGTTTTATGTGCACGGGGTGGGGGGGGTCCCTCAGCCTGACCTGCACCCTCTCCAATCTGGGACCCCCTCGGGGGATGTCTGACTGCCTCTCACAATCCAGGACCACTGGCTCCTAACCACTTGCCTGCCTACTTGATCGCCCCTAACTGCTCCCCTGCTGGTCTGATTGCCCCTAACTGCCTCTACCTTGCCCCACACCCGAGACCCTGGATAACCTCCTCTGGCCGGTTGCAGGCATCCTTGACCCGGGCTTCCCTCCCTCTGGCTGGCTGCAGGCACCCAGGACCTGGGCTGGCTTCACCTGGGCCAGCCAACTGGGACCATGGGGTGGTCAGCTTGTCCCTCTCCCGGGCTGCAGGCGCGGCTGCTGGCGCCTGGGACTGTGGGGCAGGCGGCTTGTCCCTCTCCTGGGCCGCAGCCTGGCTGGTCCCCATTCCTCTCTCACGAGCTCAATTGTACCTGGCTGGTCCCCATTCCTCTCACAAGTTCATTTGTGCCTGGCTGATCCCCATTCCTCTCCCCCCAGTGTTGAGTGAGCCATTACAGGGTGACAGCGTGAGGGCGTGATGACCATTTGCATATTAGCTCTTTATTATATAGGATAGCAGGGCTTCTTCATGTTCTTACAGAGACCTATAGGATAGAGACCTAATCCTTTAAGCCTCAAGACTCATTATGGATGTATGTTAACTCCCAAGACTCATTAAGTATGTATGTTATGTTCTCAGTTGTTACATGACCTTTCAAGAAAGTAGCAGGTAATTCAAATCAGAAATAGCACAAATAGACAATTACATTTCACCTTCTTGGAAATACAGTCACGTGCTGTTTAATGGCAGGTACATTCTGAGAAATGCGTCATCGGGCGATCTCATTATTGTGTGAACATAATAGAGCACATTTATCACAAGCCTAGATGGCACAGCCTACACACACGGAGGCTGTGTGGCAGATCTCTTGCTCCAAGGCTTACAAGGCTGTACAGCATGTGGCTTCTACCAACAACATGAGATTAAATCAAGCACAAGGAAAATGATGCGAACCAGAGGCCCATAAGTCTATGAGGCGGCTGCTGCTGCTGCTATAAAATGGCATACTGTTTTATAGCAAACGGTCTTCTTTTTGGAGAGAACACTCTAGAATTACAGTAAAAGTTTATGGTATGGTATGGTATATCAGCCAGTAACAAACATTATCATTGTCAAGTCATATACTGTACAGAATTGTTCTGTACTTTTATACGACTGGCAGTGCTGTAGGTTTATTTACACCAGCTTCACCACACACATTTGAGTAACATGTTGTGCTACAGCATCAGAATGGCTGTGACATGGCTATGACATCACTAGGCAATAGAAATGTTCAGCTCCATTATAATCCTTTGGGACCATCATCATATATGTGATCCTAAAATGTCGTTAGGCAGCGCATGGCTGTACATGACCTAAATCTCTTAAAGATGTAAGAGAAAAAGGCAGTGTGTTTGAGTGTATGTTTTGTGTTGTCTTTTTCCTGGTAGTGTTGCATTTGATTGGGGAAGTGCTTGGAAGTTTTCTTACTGCCCTCGGCTTCTTTACAGTGCTGCCTTGTTGCATATGGATCAAGCAGCATTGTACAGGGCTATGAAGGCATTGAGACTCATTCTCCGTGTACTCACAAAAAGCATTTACTGCTAGCTAGACTTATCCCATATTTGGGTTATTTTTATTTGAAGGAGACTACATATACAATTCTTTCTTCATGTGGTAGATATATTTGTCCATTTAACTTTATGTTTTTTAATTTTTTTTTTTTTTCAGAGAGAGAGGAAGGGAGAGGTATAGAGAGATAGAAACATCCATCTGCTGCCTCCCACACACCCCCTACTGGGGATCAAGCTCAAAACCCAGGCATGTGCCCTGACCCAGAATCAAACCAGCAACCTCTTGGTGTGTGGGTCGATGCTCAACCATTGAGCCAAACCGGCTGGGCTCCATTTAATTTTTGTAAATATCAAGTACTTTTAACTGAATGGAGACTTTGCTTTGTGAAGGAATCCTTTATTTATTCATTCACTTACTCACTGGATAATAAATATGTACAGATCGCCATGTGCCAGGCATTGTTCTAGGCACTTGGGATATATTAGTGAAGGAAACAGTGCTCTCTGATGTGGTGGAGCTTACATCTATTCTAGTGATGTAGTAAATAAGTATTCAGTTTGTGTTAGGTGACAAATGCTGTTTTTCAAAATGAGAAAATCAAACAGGACAAAAAGAATTTAAGAATAGACCAGAGCGTGGCAGAGGACAGATTGCTGTGTAATTGGATGGACAGATTGCTATGTAATTGGGTGGTTGAAGGAGGCTTTATTGAAAATGTGACATTTGCACAAAGATTTGAAGGAAGCAAAAGAATCATACATGTGGATATGTTGGGGGGAAAGAGGCTCCAACAGAGAAAACAGCTGTGCCAAAGTAATCCTCTGAATTATTATTTAAATCCAGAATTTTATTTCTTCAGTTTTTTAATAATAGGGTAGTTAAGTTGGTTGAGGGAATCACTAGCAGGCATTTTAACCTCGGTTTTGGGGCTCTTCCACTTTTGGGGGCCACTTTTGAGACCTTTTTTCTTAGCCCTATGTCTGGATTTCACTGGCCAACTGTCTTAATAATTCTGGCCAGAGTTTACACTGGCAAATTCAGGGTTCAAACATGTGTACCCAAAAAGTCAATGTATTAGTAAGAGAGTAGAAATAGGATTTCTGGACGTACATATTCTGGAGAACACCAATTCCTCCATTGAAAGTTTCCTAGCCGTACCGATACCTAAGGAACCAAATTAGTGAGTGGGATCTTAGCAGAATAACAGAATGGGTTAGGCTGGAAGCCTAGGGGTCGGTGTGCATGCCATACCCAGTCAGTGTTGCTCTCCAGCTCTCTGTATAAAGTCCACGGATTGCGTGTCATTGTTGAGCATACATTGCAACATACTGGCCAAGTTTACAGCTTCTTCTAATCCTAAACACATTTAAAATACTCTTCCTTGGTTGGTCTCTTTTAATCTCATCAACAACATTTCTCCATATTGCTATATTTAAATGGATTATTTCTTGGCCATTTTCACAAGCAAGTCTCATCTATAATCATTTAGCATCTTTTCCAGAACTTTTCTTTTTTAAAATACTTTATTTTTTAGAGCAGTTTTAGGTTCACAGCAGAAACGACTGGAAAGTACAGAGAGTTCTCATATACCCCTGACCCCAAGCCTGCATAGCCTCCCCAGTGTTGATCCAACAGCTCACTAATACACTCATTACAGCCCATGAACCTACACTGACACACCATCGTCACAAAGTCCATAGTTTACACTGGGGTTCACTGTGGCTGTACATTCCATGGTTTGGACAAATGTGTAGTAATGTCCAAAAGTCATTTTTTTAAACAGGATTATGGAGGTATATACCAGGAAGGTAGCAGGCACTAACAAATGGTAGTTATTTACATTTTTAAGTAGAGATTTTGGAAAACCTCTTGTATTGTGAAACCTATTTATAATTCTTTCTTGAAGTCATTTTCTTTGTTTTCCTTTAGAAAATAAACAGAGTTGTCTTTGTTGGAAACTTTTTACGAGTCAATACTCTCTCGATGAAACTTTTGGCATATGCACTGGATTACTGGTCAAAAGGACAACTGAAAGCATTGTTTCTAGAGCATGAGGTATGACAGCAAAATAATGTTTGTGAATTTTAATAGCATGCTTTTATATGCAGGCTTCTTTAGGCTACAAAACTACGACTTACCTAAATTGTATATTGATTCCTCACTTCAGTTTGAATTGGGGGGTCGGGGTTACCGTAACCTCCTGGCAGGCGCCCCATTAAGTTAAGACTTCACAGTTCTGAGAGAGCAGTATCAGCTCCTTAAATATTGGGCTGCTTGTACACTTAGTGGATCTTATTTCCTCCCCTGAGGTAACAAATGTTAAATGTGAACAAACAAAACTATATAATTTAGCAATGAAAATTCTCTTTAACCTTCCCACCACAACCTCACCCTCACTGCCGGAGGTAACCACTGTTAACATATTGGAGTTTATTATTCTTTTCTTTTCATATTTGTTCACTACAGCCAGTTAAATTTTGATCTAAGCATATCAGTTTACATAATGTTTCAGATTAAGTAAATTTACCTCAAGTTATTTTGTTTCTGGTCAGTCAGCTGGCTACAAGAGTTTTAATAACACAAGAGCAGAGTATTTCCGTAAAAGCACGCATATTTCATTGTCACTGCTCTCACCGCAGAGATGAGAATGGGAAATGCCGAGTTGCTCCATGCGGGATGGAGTCACTGAAAGTGGCCGGCTTAGTCAGGGGAAGTTAATTGAGGAAAGGGGCAGGGGCACAGAATTGCAATAATAGCCCTAGAAATTTTAGTGTCTAAAAGCCACACTTTGCTTTGCTAGTGTGGCTCAATGGTCGAGCATCAACCCATGAACCAGGTTACTGTTTGATTTACCGGCTTGATCCCCAGTAGGGGGCGTGCAGGAGGCAGCCAATCAATGTTTCTCTCTCATGATTGATGTTTCTCTCTCCCTTTCTCTTCCTCTCTCTGAAATCAATAAAGACATTTTTTTTAAACCACACTTTAAAATTAGGTATTTTAAAGGTGTATATATTGAGAATACAGTTTAAAATACTTTATTAATAGCTGACAAAACAAATTGGTAGATTTCTGAATAGATGTTCTTAAATATAATGTAAATGTGTTCTTAATAGTGGTTAATACTGTATGCTAATTTAAGAGCTGCACTACATTAATAATTGTTTTAAATTATACAGGGATACTTTGGAGCAGTTGGTGCACTTCTTGGGCTGCCAAATTTCAGCTAAAGCGTCAGGTTTATCTCTGATAATAAATGTCATCCAAGAGGAACTGAAAACCAGAGGCATAATTGCTGCATTATTTGTCACTGGAAATGCAGGATAAAAGAGTAGCACTATTCCTGTTGCTTTTTAAATGTCAAAATGGTAAGCTGCTAAATGTTGCCATAGTAACAGCAAGAACTCGGTAGCAGGTGAAGTATTTCTAATTGAAATGCTTTCCCTTTTGTATATAGCCGGTGTTAAATCCTTAAATGCAGGACAGCCTCTGATTATTGAGCTTTCTCTCAAAAAGATTTTCTATTTATTTTATGTAGCCAACATTGTAGTACTGTATGTTCAAACAAATCTTAAAAGGCTCAGAAATGTTTAGCTCATAAAAATAATTCTGAATATTTGTTACAAGTCTGTTCTATGTTTTGGGTATTAGTAAGCAGACAGTAACATACCCTGTATCAAAATTAATTGAAATGGCAATCAAAGATGATGATTTTTATGTGATTTTAGAAATGTCAAGGCAATACTAATTATTCATTGTTGTTTTCCTAACATACCCCCCCAAAAAAGCATGTTTATGTGATCTTTGCACAGAAGTATAACCTTTTTAAAAGAAGTACAACCTTTTTCAAACGCCATAATTTAATTGAAATATTAGCCTGAATTTTAAATGAATCCTAGAAAATGCACATATTTGGTGACATAGCACTTTCTATATTTGATTAGTTAATACATTTGCAGTAGTTACTATTTTATAATTGGAAGCTTCATTATTTATTTGAAAGTCCTATGATGAGGTCCCAAAGACTATTCTAATGAAGTATGGTTTGCATGCGCTAGAGAGTTCTTTCTGCACCACATTTATCTCAGGCCCAGACTCGGTCCTTTCTGTCTAATTAGGTTTCAACCATCAAAGCTAAAGACTTAATTCTATTATGAACAGCAACAAAATCACATTTATTCTAAATGGATGTTATAGAAGCCAGAGTGTTTTTGAAACTGGAATTCAGAGGCCATACTGCAGAATCATAAAAGGATCAGTGTTTTGTACATCCTGGTAATAAAAGCATTATAATTCCTAAATTTACTGTAAATCCCTTTGCCTTAGAATTTGTTCTCTATTTTGAATCATTTTTTATACTGTTATAAACCTTTTCAGAGTTTTACTTTGGCAGTAACATTTTAGAGCTCAGCGACGTCGTTAGAGACTATTGCTCATGGTTTCTGTGAAGTAGAGAGGCGTGGGGAAACTAGTCACCTCCTTAAGTTACCAGTAAGTCTGGTTGTGCTTTGAAAAACTTACAGCTGTTTACATTACGGAGAAGTATCTCAGTGTTTCCACAGAACACAGTTTTGCTCCATGGAGAACAGTTTTCACTAGACTATCAAGAGGTGCTTAGAGTTTTCAGAATCTGTGCTCAAATACTTGTAATTCGATTTTCTCTTATTTAAAGACATTAACATGAGTAATAGGGAATATGTAGAGAAAGTATGTCAACATAATCTCGCAGAATTTAGAATATTTAGACCTTTGGATTCATGTCAGTCAGTAGACATTTTGAAAACTTATGACCAAACATTTCTTGCTTTCATGTTTTCATTGTGTTAACGAGCTGTTTCAGCCAAAAGCTGCCTATTCAGTTTATTTTAAAAAGTTATGATTTGGGCATTGGTACAGAAAGTTTTCATTCTGAATATTTTAAAAGACCATAACTTCAAATTACATTTCTGTGGCAAATGGTACATTACCAGCCATAGGCTTATGTGGAAAGAAATGGAATGTTCAAAGTCTCTACAGGTTAGTTTGATCAATACTTGGTGAAATTTGGGGCTACGGTTCCTACTTTCTGTCCTCAAGAACTGCAGGTACTTGCTAACACGCATGTAAAGGGGAGTGCCATCTCACCACTCTGCACGTGGCTTTTCTCGTGTTGAATAATCTAGAATTATTGGAATAATAAATTCACAGAATTATGATGAAGGCTGCCAAGATTCTACTTTTGTATTATGACCTCAAGGAATTCCATGTGAGAATACAATGGTCAACAGGTTTGGTTATAATCCCAGTCAATATAATGCCTCAACGTTTTGTGTTCTTGAACAGCGCTAACAGAAATAAAATGTGAGGCCCATGAAATTTTACATTTTCCAGTAGGCACATTTAAAGTAAAAAGAAAAGGGTGAAATTCATTTTCATTATATATTTCAATTTAATTCAGTGTATCTGACATGCTATCGTTTCAACATCTAATCAATATTAAAAGTTACTTAGATATTTTATGTTTTGGTCTTTTACACTTGGTATTCAAAACCAGTTTGTATTTTATACTTATAGCGCATCTCAATTTACACTAACCGTGTTTCCAGTTCTCAGTAGCCAGATTCGGGTAGTGGCTACTGTATTAATGCAGTTTTAAAGCTAGCTCTTCAAATTTGGCTTTTAAAAGAATGTTTGAAAGGGAGAAATATGGGAACCTTAATTTTTAAAAACAAAGGATAGGAAGTAGCTCATTTGGATAGTTTATTTTATACAGACAAGCTGTATTTCTGACCATTCCAAAAATACCTTACATTGCATCCTATCCATCATAGTGGCTCATTTCCCAGTGATACTGGTAAAGTACCCAGGACACATTCTGACTGCCCTAAGCACTCTCCAAAGTGCATATTTCCTACACTGAAGCAAATGTGATGATTCCAGTGACTTAAATGTCCCCCCATCTTATCTAATATAATTTTGAGAAGCCAATTTTAAAGGATTAAAAAGAGGCCCTATTCTTTGTTGAGTCATGTACACATGAGAATTTTTAACTTTCGGATTTGATTTTCATTTGTAAAAATGGTAACATTTTCAAGTGCAGGAGCACTATCAACTTACTTTGAGGCTTAGTAAAGAACACAAGGCCTAGAACTTGCCACGCCCCCCCAAAAAAGATTGCCTTTTAACTAGAGAATTTTAGAACTAATGGCTTTCAGTTCCATGCCCCAGCTTCCCCGAGACACAGTGTTGGTAGACTTGCCTGCCTGTCAACACTGGCAGTTCCTTGTTCAGCTACTTTATTTAAATACGTGGACTCAGTATAGGAAAAGTCAGTGCTATTGCCAATAATATACATGGTAATTGACAGGCCTTTAGGAAGTTCAGAATATTTGCCAAATATTAGACTGCAAAGGTTCCTGAGTTTTTTGTCTTTGTGTGCAAATGTGATTGCTGTGTTTTAAGTTCTGGTTTCTGAAAGTTTCATTTCTGCAAGCGAAAGGATGCAGCTCAGAGGGAAGTTTTTCCTCTGTGTCCAGCGGTACTTTTGCCTTCTAAGAGTAGCTCATCACTCTTAGTCTCACCTTGATTTCTTTCCTTTTTTTAATATGTTTTTATTGATTTCAGAGAGGGAGAGAGAGAAACATCAGTGATAAGCGAGAATCATTGATGGGCTGTGTCCTGCACGCCCCCTACTGGGGATTGAGCCTGCAACCCAGGCATGTGCCCTGCTGGGAGTTGAACTGTGACCTGGTTCATATGTCGATGCTCAACCACCGAGCCGCACCGGCTGGGCTCGCCTTGATTTTTAAGGCTGCATTCTTGGATGGAAAGCTTAGCAAAGCAATAGCTTCTAAATGTTCTTTGTAACCAATCTGTATTCTATAGAAATTTTTTCATATTTTTTTAGTCTATCTTTTTTTTTCTGGTTGAGCACTTAATGCTTTTTAACCTATCGCATTTGAGAACGTAGTTTAGAAAAAGACTGAAAGAATAATCACCAGAAAAAAAGAGTGTGCATTATTTTCCATTTAACTTACTGCTTTGTGGTATGTATAAACAAAATACTAGAAACAGGTTGCCTTTTGTAATAATATCTGGCCTGTTTCAGATGATTTGCCATGAAATGTCAGTGATGTCCTGTTTGCCCAGTAAGTTGGTTTATCTTCCTGTGTTTTATTCTCTCACCGGAGGAATTCAGCCAACTGTGTTTCTTCATCAGATAATCTCACAAAATGGTACGCTTTATACGACTACGCGTTTTCAGTACCGAGTCTGGTAACCGGCAGACCCAAGAAAGAATTTTCTGCCTTTAAAGTGTTTCAATAGCCTATTTTAAGAACTGTGTTGTGAAAAGTAACTCATCACAGCTTTTGAGTAATTGCCACTTTCAAAAAGTTCCGATGTCTTCAGCAGTGCCTGCTGTTCGGGTTATCAGTCTCGTGTGGTCAGCGGAAATGGGGTCATAATTTGGTTTTGTATTAGAAATAGCACCAGTCACTGGTCTAACTTCTTTAAATGTTGTTTCCTTTATGTGTGAAACGAGGACATTGGTTTGTCACGGTGGGATCATCAGTTGTCATCAAGTTCCTGGGAAAGGCAGGTACTTGCCTCCTGTGGCAGCGTCTGCAGTGACTAACCCAGACGCTGGCCTCATGTCTTGGCATGTATTTTGTGTGTATATGTCAATAGGTACTGGACTTGAATTCTCACCCAACCAGTAAGATGGTATTAGTTATTTCTTATCATCTTACGTTACTGCCTATAATGAGCAAGTAGGTATACCTTAAACTAATATGAAGGGATACATAGATATATTCTATATTCAAGTGTGTGTATACTTCAATCAGTAAATGTATCTGGAATTTTTGTTGTGTTAACTTCAAAATTATGTGGGCATTATTATAACTTTATTTACATTCTGGCCCGTACTGTAATCAAAGATTATTTTTCTTAAACATTTTCAGTCTGTTTGCCACAGCTGCCACTAATTTTGCGTTTAAAAGAATTAATGAGGAATATCGTTTTCAAAGGCATAAATGAAGGTCGAAATCAAGATTTTGAATTATATAAATATGCAGCTAAATTTCAACTCTAAAATAGTGCTATTTTTCCTTTTTGCTATTTCTTTCATATATATATATATATATATATATATTTTACTGATATTTTACAGAGAGGAAGGGAAAGGATAGAGAGTTAGAAACATTGATGAGAGAGAAACATCAATCAGCTGCCTCCTGCACACCCTCACTGGGGATGTGCCTGCAACCAAGGTACATGCCCTTGACCAGAATTGAACCTGGGACCCCCCCAGTCCGAAGGCCGACGCTCTATCCACCGAGCCAAACTGGTCAGGGCCTTTTTTGCTATTTCTTAACATCTTTCACACATTGCAGTGCTTACAGTTCCGGTAGCTATCAAAGGGCACATCGGCTTTACATCATTTGTAAAGCATGAGCAGATAATGCGGGAGTATGAGTAGATAATGTGGGTCGTTTGAGGTCACTTGAGCCTGCGTCCCACCTCTGCATCATGGCTGTTGTGCCTGCAGTCAGTAGTTGTCGCAGGTGTGAAGCCATTTTGAAATCTGCCAGTTTTTTTTACAAGGTACCCTTTTTAGTTTACAACATTTAGAAACAGCAGGTAACTCTGTAGGCTCCTTGTCCAAATATAATGAATGGAATTAGATGTAAGTCATGTTAAGATGGTTTTATCATTTTTTTATACATTGTGTGTTTTCAGTTTTTTTTGACTTTTTAACTGAAGTTCAATGGCATTTGTTTCTGCCCAGTTCCTGACCAAATCATGCACAGATGTTTGTGTGTGTTAACTTTACTTATACAAGCCATTTCAGTTTAAGTTGCCTTATTCTCTCCAGTTGTTCTTGTCAAGTGTAAGCTTTGTCATGGAATCCTAACACTGAATCTGATGTAAAAATGTATGATGTGCTACAAATTTTATTCATAACAAACTAAGTTATAGCCTATTGTAACCTATGAGACATTTTTTGTAAATTGTCTAATTTATTTTTTCATTTATGTACAGTTTCTTATGTAAATTTTTAGACTGTGTGGCCTGTTCTGGAGACATTCTCCTCTTCCTTAACACTTACTTGCATGAGAGAAACTTGGGTTTGGCTGGTTTGCACTGTATGGCCATGAAGTCACCTTCAGCACTCTGCCTTCTTTTCTGTAGCTGGACTTTTTCTAGTTTTGTTCATATTCTGAATGTTAAAATCATGCTTATTTCCTACTTTCCAAATAAATTCACTAAGTTGTTTACTATGCATCTTTGTATTAATTCTTTATTTTACATATTGTACTCCCACATTTGCATTCTGCTTAAATGCCAGGTTTAACTGAAATCGGCTACAGCAGAATGTACACTCTGAGGGCAAGCGCTCTGTGCAGACTGCTCACCTCTGCATCCCCATGCTTGGCACAGAGAAGGCAGTCAATCAGTCAATAAATAAATGTATGCCGAGTGAATTCATTGTAGAGAAAGTGTTACCTCTCCATTCTGCCCAGCTAAGTAGTAAGAAAGATGATCATCACCTTCCTCTCTACAACATTAGAAAGCACAAATGTTCTTCAGAGATGCAAACCTTGGGATCTAAGATGCGTATTAATGAATATGTAAAAAGTTCTGCTTTTCCTTTAATGGAGGCCATGCTACCCCACTCAGAAGTGAGCGTGCTCAACACAGTTCCCTCACACTTAGACGTGCTCCACGGGAGAGGTGCCGGTGTGCTCATGGCACTTTGTGTCACACAACTCAGAAAGGGGTATTTCATACATGTTTCCTCTAAACCAGGACTTCGTTTACTTTTAATAGGCAATGCCTGTTAGATTCAAGTAAGGGCAGGGGTGGTGAGAGAAAGGCTTTGATGACCTTTCTTAATATGTGAGGAATGAAGTTGGAAAATTGACTGCAGGCAGATAGGAATGGTTGGAAACGTGAAGTACATAACTTGCCTGATTAAAAGAAAAAATCCAGTAAACCGGAACTGGGATGAAAATGGAGAGAGACAGCGAAAATGATGGGAGAAAATGATGAATCTGGAGTGGAAATAATAGATTTGAGGCGTGGCAGTATAGAAGCAATTGGAAATAAGCTATGAAGAGCAAAAGCAGTTCAAGGCTACAAAGTAAACATTCAGGGAGGGGAAAGGGAGTTGTATTCTATACACAGACCAAGTATGTTTTTTTTTAAAAATAAATGTTTTCACTGATAAGAGGGAGGGAGGGAGAGAGAGAAATATCAGTGAGAGAGAGACAACATCAATTGGCTGTCTCCTGCATCTCCCCCACTGCCCGCTGGGATCGAGTCTGCAACCCGGGCATGTACCCTGACCTGGAATTGAACTGTGACCTCCTGGTGCATAGGTTGATGCTCAACCACTGAGCCACACTGGCCAGGCCAAACCCAGTAAATTTTGAAAACAAGATGTCTCTTATGTTTGCATATTCCTCAATTGAATGTATTATATATTGAGCAAGCATTGTTCATGTTTCAGCATCTAAAGTCTTGATCACCTCCTGTGGTAAACACTTTATAAATTCTTACTTTTGGATTTTGAGTGTCTTTATAAAGTTTTGTTGGGGTGGTGGTGTTTTTGCCCCGAAAATAAACTGAGAAAACCTGGCTTGTCCTTATCTCCTCCTTTACATAAAAGTTGGTCCTCGTTAAAGTTTTCTCAGGTTCCCAGCACACCCAGAAGTGCGGTGACTGGCATTTGGGAGAGTACGTGCATATTTCCAGTCAGGGCCTGTAAACAGGAACCACGTCTCTAGAAATAGTAACAGGTTTGCAGAGCCACAAAAGCCATGTTCTCTGGGGCTGAAGACCCATTGACTCACTTTCCTCTAGCAAGAGTTTGCAGTCAGCCGCCCTGATGTCTTTGCAAAAACAATCATTTCTATCATATCAAACATGCCTTTCAGAAAACTCCCGGCCCTACTCCTGGAAAAAGGTAGGTCAGGACATACTCTGTAGGAGTGTGTGTGTGAATAAAAACCCCCGATACCCTATGTTTGCACATTCCCTGGGACACCTGCTCAGGACAATGGTTTTAATGCTTAAAGACATTTTATTGAATTTTAACTACTGTTGTTTTTTTGTTAACCTTTGGTTTGGGACCTGTTTATGTTTATTTTTTAAATACGTTTTGCCCAGCCAGCTGAGTAGCTTAGCATCAACCCATGAACCAAGAGGTTTGATTCCTGCTCAGGGCACATGCTCACCCTCTCTCTAAAAAGTAAATAAGTACATAAATAAATAAAATTTAATGTATTTTTATTGCCCAGCCAATGTGGCTCCATGGCAGTGGTTGAGCGTTGACCCATGACCCCAAGAAGTGGCTGGTTCGGCCGAGTGGGACCTGTTTATTTTTAATATTCAACATAACATTTAAATAAATACGTTTGATAAATTTATACACCTATGTAACCATCACTCCAAAATACTTTAATCATTACAAAAAGTCCTCTTGCCTGGCCAGTGTAGCTCAGTGGTTGAGTGTCGACCCAGGGACCAGGAGGTCACAGGGCACATGCCCAGGTTGTGAGCTCAATCCCAGTAGGGGGTGTGCAGGAGGCAGCTGAGCAATGATTCTCATTGGTGTTGCTATCTCTCCCTTTCCCTTCCTCTCTGACATCAATAAAAACATTAAAAAAAAAAAGTCCCCTTGGCCTCCATCCTAGTCACTTCCTGCCTACTCCCGTTCCCTGGCAACCGCTGATCTGCTTTCTGTCACTGGATTCAATTGCTCTTTTCTAGAATTTTCATATACAGCGTACACTTTTTTTTTTCCTTTTTCATCTCACAATGCCGCATCCCTCCCAGCTTCAAGCTCCCTGGAATTACTCTGCTTTCTGTGTAGATTTACCTACAGTATGCATTCTAAGCCTTAGAGATTGCCATCACAGCGAGAGAGCTCAAAACCTCTCAATTCCTGACAGATCAAGCAAACAACCAGCAACATAAAAGGGAACACCACAGTTATAAGCTTGAGCTAATGGACATAATGGTGCATTCTGCATCCAGCAATAAGAACATATTCATTCTCTCAAGCACACATGGAACATTTATAAAAATTGATCAGGTACAAGACCATAGCGTCTCAATAAATTTTAAAAATTAGACCACATTAAGCACATTACAAGTAAGTTATATGACAAGAACAAAAAACTAATTGCTGACAGCTTCAGAAGTGGTGTTGAGTAGTGGTTAGCAGCAAGTATTCTGAGAAGCAAATCATGTTGCACACCTGAAACTAATATAGTGTGTGCTAATTATACCTAAAAAATTTTTAAAGCAAGTATTCTTGAGCATGGGTTCAAGAGTATGACTTACTAGGCATATGATTTCAGGCAAATTTTGTAAATTCCATGTGCCTCTCCAGATGCAGAATGAGGCTGGCTAGCAATCCACCTCTTGTCACCACTCAAGTTCAGCAGGGATCAGAGTTCCTCCTTTCAGACACACAGTAGGACTGCACTTCCTGGCTGCCTGTGGTTGAGCAGGTTGATCTGACTAGTGCTGGATAACTAGCGACTGGAAGTGATCTGCTCGAGACTTTCTGGAGCCCGCTTTTCCCTCTAGCTTCACAGCCAGGGGCATTCAAGACGGTGCTGCTCTGTGCGTCCCGCCTCTCCCCCCGCCCCCCACAAGTGACTAAAATTAACAGAGGTCCCTCTCCCTCAACCCCCCACAAAATAATGAAGGCACTGTGTTGTGAGGGAGAACACTCTTCATGTAGGCACAGACTCTGGGGGTTTCTACCACAGCAGAACACACCTGGTCCAGGTATCCCAGCTGATAGAAATGGAATCCCACAAAAGAACAAAATCCTACAACGCACCTGATAACGTCAAAGATAGGTAATGGGCCAATGAACTCGGTCGTAGGAGAAGCTGGAAAACGAAGTGTCAGTAGCACAGATTGGCAGCTTTGTTTCCATTTAATGATTTACTCCAAGAAGTGGGTGGGTTCAGAAGGGAACTGGCCAGTTTGAGAACAGAAATGAAAACAGAGGGACAAGGAGTTAAGCACGGAAGTGACTCATGATGGACCAAGAAGTCTTAGGTAAGGAGGGAGTGAGGATGTAGGCAGGCGGGTTGAAGGGTGATGAAAGGTGGTGTCAAGGGCATTAGAAGTCCTCGTGGGGTTGGATTTGGGGTGTCTAAAGGCAGTGAGGGGGGCAAATAAGTGGGGAGGAAGCAGGTTGGGTTGAGAGAAGATTAAAATCACATGAATAGCCTGGCCAGTGTGGCTTGATGGTTGAGCATTGACTTATGAACCAGGAGGTCACGGATTTGATTCTAGGTCAGGGCACACGCCCAGGTTGTGGGCTTGATCCCCATTGGGGGGCATTGCACGAGGCAGCCGATCATTGATTCTCTCTCATCATTGATGCGTCTATCTCTCTGTTCCTCTCTGAAATCAATAAAAATATTTATTTTTTAATGTTATTGTTTAAAGTATTACAAATAGTAATATTTTTGTTAAAAATCACATGAGTAGGCCCAGCTGGTGTAGCTCTGTGGTTGAGCCTCAACCTATGGGCCAGCAGGTCAGGGTTTGATTCCCAGTCAGAGTGCATGCCTGAGTTGTAGTCAGGGGTCAGGGCCACCTGAGCGCCATGGGGGTCAGCTGGCTGCGAGGGGCCCTAAACAAAAGGCTGCGGCGTCTTATGGTCCTGAGTGGGTGGTTTGGGAGCGAGGGGGGAAGGCGGAGGGGGAGCTCTGAGCTCTGAGTCAGTGTGGGGCGTGCAGGAGGCAGCCAATGGACTCTCTCGCTATTGATGTTTCTATCTCTCTCTCCCTCTCCCTTCCTCTCTGAAATCAATAAAAACATTTTTTTTTAATCACATGAGGAGGTGAGAACGACAATGTTTCCATAGAAACCACCTCTGGTTTCTGCCTCAGCAACACGCCTCACGTGGCAGAGCTGGAACCAGGATGCTTGTGCAATGTTTTCAGGCTGAGGCTCAGGTGCAGGCCAGGGAGGCGGGGAGGTGCTTGAAGGACAGTGGCCCTGGACCCGTCGCCGATGGGGGACTTGGTGGCCACCAGGGACTGAAAATGGTAGGCATGAGAAATAAAAGGAAAAAAGGCAAGATTGTGGAAAGAAACACACGAGTGTTTTTTGCTCAAGTGACAGAAAAGCACCTTCAAACCAACGTTAAGTATTGGGAACCCTACGTCGAGTCTGGAAGGGGCGATAACCGTGTGTCACCGGCGCCAGTGCAATGTCTCAGGCCTGACGGAGGGAGGCGCTCACGAAGGCTCCCCCTGGCACACCTCCCGGGGTGGGGGCCGCCCTTCCCACGCCAGGCCTGGGGCACAGGTGGCGCACTGTGGTCTCTGAAGGGGGTCTCAGTCCAGGGCTCAGGGCACCTGGCTCCTGTCCATCACCACCATTTCTAGGTCTCCTCACCTGAGGCCCAGACAGAGGTCTCCTTCAGGCCCCTCTGCCTCCTGGAGGGAAAGTGAGGGGCCCTGAAGATGCCTGTCCCCTCTGACTCAGCGCTCAGAACTCCCCCCTCCCAGCCTTTCCCCCTCGCTCCCAAACCACCCACTCAGGACCATAGATGTCACAGCCTTTTGTTTGGGGCCCCTCGCAGCGAGCTGACCCGCATGGCGCTCAGGTGGCCCTGACCCTCGACTAGGGGGCCCCATCCCGTGGGAGGAGCGGAATGGGGGTGGGGTCAGCGATTTCTCCGAGCTTAGCCTCTCGCAGATTCCATGAGAGTCAGTACCGATGCTCCTGATAAACCCATCGGAAGCGGAAAATATGCACCTCACCTACCCAAGAGCCTGGCCCACCTCAAACGTGCTCAGGACACTCACGTGGGCCCCCAGATGGGCAAAGGCATCGAACACAGGCCACGGTATGATAAAGCAGTGAAAGCCTGTGTGTTTGCTCAACACCGCACTGAAAGCGCAATGCACAACGGTCGCAGGAGTAGTCGCCATTCACGTACACGGCTGAACGCGCCTGGCACACAGACGGGCGTTTGTAGACATAATTGGGAGGAAAAACACAAAAACAGTGTCCAAAACCCCAGCGACCCAGCACCTGCAGGATATCCCGCCCCCCGTCGCCCATCTGCCCCCGGGGTGCGCAGCCCAGCGTCATGGGAGAGGATCACACCCACAGATCACCAGCCCCGGAAAAGATCAAAACTCTAAATCTGAAGGACAGTGTCCACGGCACATGCACAGCCTTCGCACGCACCACTGTAAAGGTGAAAAGCCGCCAGAGGGCACCACCGTAAGCGGGGACCACCTGTCAACGCTTGGCTCGCATGTTTGGCTCCTTGCTCTCTGAGCCACTGGGACCCAGGCCGCCCAGGCCGCCCGGGCTCCCTTCTGCCCACCCCCCTCCCACCCTGCACCCTGCCCCGGCTCAGCAGGCCATCCACAGCACCATTCTGACCAGCACCATCCACACACACGTCAACTGAGCCTTGTGTGTGGGCACAGGCGTCAGCCCTCTGGAATCTGTGCCGTCACAGAGGCCCCGGGTACCAGCAGGGCGCAGAAAAGCTCAGCTGTTATTCAAAGCACGTCCTAAGTCTGCCTTTCCCAATCACGGGATTTTAGACGGGGCTGGGCGGGCGGGGGGGGGGGGGGAGAGGGGGAGGGCTGCACGCACATTAGAATCACCTGTGAGGTCTTCTAAGCATCTGATTTTCATTTACTAACACAGAAAGGCAGAGAATCTGAGCCATAATATCCCAAATCGCCCTCTTTCCAGCTCCACCAACCTGTCTGAACCCAGTCCAGGGGCAGGAAGTCCACAGGGAATGACTGCCATGCCCCCCACAAGCCCACATCCCCAGCTTGTGGGTCAAGCCTCAGGCCCAGGGAACCCTGCTTCCTCGTCTCCCCCAGGCCATCCTCCTGAGGGGGGATGGGTGTCCATTTGCAACGTTAGTCCAAGCAGTGGCTTGAAGGAGGCTGTTTGAAACTCCTCTGGGACCTGAGGCCTGGGGGTCTGCAAACGGGCTCCTGAGGCCTCCCAGGGTGTGTGCCAGCCCAGGAATGGGGGGACAGAGGCGCAGGCCACGCACAGACAGGCCCCACCAATGTCAGGGGAGCCCGGATGCCGGCGCTCATTCCACTGCAATGCATGACGCTGAACATCTGTCTCGTTTTTTCTGGTGCTTGTTCTCATTCTTAGTTTTAAAACAATGCAAGTTAAAGTCAGAGCAATGCTCAGCCCGCTCTGTCTAGGACAGAAGTGCTTGATAAATACGAATGTAGAAGAACCCAAGCGTACTCACTGCGGCTCAGACGTGCCACGGGCCACGGCCTGCTGCTCAGTAGCAGGTCTGCAGCTGGGAGGCAAACTGCAGGAAGGGGTTTCTGCTGGTGTGAAACAGTCTCCTTTGGACAAAGGTCCATTTCCTGGGGCTTCTCCCTCCCCAGTCTCCTTTCCTTCCTCCCAGAGGCAGCTGGGCAGGGGGTGGCTGGGCAGGAGGTCAGACCTGCGTGCTCCCCGCTGGCCCCTTGCCGGCCTGCTGTGGGCCTGAGGCCCAGCTCCTGCGTCTGAGCACCAGCCTCCACCCCACCCCCACCCCTCACCCCCGCACCTGCTGTGGGAGTGATTGCTCCTGCCCAGCTGCTTGTCCTCTGACACTCACAGTGAGTTCACCAGCTCCTCGTGGGAAGCAGACCTCTCAGGAGGCCTGCTAAGCGCCTCGCCACCCCAACGCAACCCCCGGCCTTTCCGCCAACTCACAGTTCTCAGCTGCCTGTTACCTTACGTTGACATTGAGGGGAGAGACAGGAGGAATGGCTCGCTGGGCTCCGTGCAGGTAATTCACGTTGCACAGCGGTTCCTCCGCCAGGCTCCTGTAGCTGGAAGCTCCCATCCAGCCCTGAGCTTGTGGGCTGACTTGTGTTGCCTTCGGTTCAAATGTCCAGGCTCTCACCCTCCACGTGATTGTATTTGGAGATGGGCATGTTAAGGCGGTCATTAAGGTTAAATGAGACCCTAAGGGTGGGGCCCTAAGTTGATAAGGGTCTGAAGATGAGAGACAGGGTGGGGAGGGGGAGGAGGGTGTAGGGGGGATAAATGGTGATGGAGGGAGACTCGACTTGGGGTGCCAGGCACACAATGCAGGGTACAGATGATGTGTCACAGAATTGTGCACCTGAAACCTGTAGGATTTTGTTAACAAGTGTCATCCTCATAAATTAAATAAGAAGGAAGAAAATATAGAAGAGAGACACCAGAGACGTCTCTTCCCCTCTCTTCCTCCCCCTCTCCCCTCTCCCTCCATTGCTCTCTCCGCCCCACCCCCACCCTGGCACACACAGAGAAAGGCCGAGGGAAGACGCAGGGAGAAGGCAGCCTGCAGCAAAGGAGAAAGGCGTCACCAGGAACCACCTGCTGGCACCTTCACCTCGGACTTGCAGCCTCCAGAACTGGGAGGAAATAAATGTCTATTGCAGAAGCCACGCAGACTGCAGTGTTTTGTTGTGACAGCCTGAGCAGCCTATGACACCTAAAGACCCCCATTTCCTGCCTCCTGGGAACTCACACATCCTCGGCTCTGGGCAAGTGGGGGGAGGAGGGGCACTGCGTCACTGCTACCTGTGTCCTGGGCCTCACTGCCCACTGGGGCCTCCAGCCTGGACCTTCCCTTCCACATCCCTTAGCCCTGACTCCCATATTCCTCTTGGTACTTACTGTGTTGTTCCATTGGCCAGGAATCCATCTGCAATGCAGAGACACTCTTTGGTTGTTTCATGCCATTTCTGCGTTTGTCCAATGTGGTCCCACGTCAAAGACTGAAGTGTGTGTGTGTGTGTGTGTGTGTGTGTGTGTGTGTACGCGCGCGTGCGCACCTGGGTGAGTGCTCATGCAGAAGAAAGAAGCCAGGTCCCCATGCTCTGTCCCCCTCCTGGGCCACAGACACCTGTAAGAAAGAACCCAGGCTGCTCGTGGAGGCTGAGCCATCTGAGGAAGGGCTGGATCCTGTGAGATTCTGAAAGGAATCACCCTGTGCCCTAGGTGTCCATCTCCAGCCTCGGGGTTTCAACCCAGCAATGAATTAATTAGCGTAGGGTTGGAGAGAGGGTTTTTCAAAGCAAATGAGCCAGCATAGACCTCTGTGGAAGGAAAGGCCGTAAGGTTTGGTGTCAGATTCCTGTGGTTCTGGTTGCTGGTTGTGACCTTACCTGGGACATCTTAAGCTAAAGTTCATCCATCATCTGTCTGAACTGCAGTCTCTCACCTGTGAAGTGGGAGTAAGGATCCTTGCTTTGCGGGATTGTAATGAAGACTTTACATTTTATCTTTTTTAAAATTAGGACCAGTTTGTTTGTTTGTTTGTTTGTTTCCTTTATTGATTTTTAGAGGGAGAGGGATAGAGAGATAAAAACATCAGTGATAAGAGAGAATCATTGACCCGCTGCCTCCTGCATGCCCAGCACTGTCCTGACTAGGAATCAAACCGGCAACCTCTTGGTTCATGGGTCAACGCTCAACCGCTGAGCCATACCGGCTGGGCAGGAGTTCACACTCCATGGAAATGCCTGGTTCGGGTTTTTTTCTTCTTCCTGAATCAGTCTGGCCAACAAATCTGAATGGTAGTTCCCCCCACCACCCCCACTTTGTAGCTGTGTGGGTGTGATGGGGGAGGAGTGAAAGGGTAGCTGCCTTGTTACAAATCTGATTTATCTTCTTTTTTTTTTTTTGGTTCAAAAAGTGTGTCTTCAGAAAACGCAGACTAACCACAATCTCTGCCCGAGCAGGTCTGTGGGACCCACTCTCCAAACGCTGCGTTAGTGAGTAGTCGCTCCCAACTATGTGGCCACCACCTTGGCAACTGGCAATGGGGATTTTTCAGATGTGTGAGTGAATGAATAAATGAAACGCCTTATTAAGGCCTCGTTTGGAGCATGCCCAGCTCTCCAGGCATTGCTCACTCTCCCTGGAGTGAGACCCATAATGAGATGCACTGAGTCCAGCAGCTCAGGGTCTGCAGGCAATGCTCTTCAGAGACGGGATCTTCCTGGGAGTCATTTTTCCAGTTGTTTCTCAACACTTGGCGATGCCACTTTGGATATGTGATGCCTCACAGTGGGACTCTGGGAGGTGGATCCACTCCCCCCCTCCCCCCTCCCCCCACTTTGTTTTGCTGTTTTGAAATCTAAGAAAAGGGTAGCAGCGGGAGGTGGGAGAAAGACAGACTGGGTGTGTTAAGCTATAGGACTGTTTATCAATATCCAACGCCCCTCCCTGGAGGGACTTGTGACTTGGCCGAAGTATAGGAAGTGCCGCTCAGTTCCCAGGGCGACTTTACAAGCTCATTAGCAATTCCCCAGCTCTCCCTGCGCCCCCCCTTCGTCACCCCCCAGGGGTTGTGTGAGCCCCCGGGGAGTCATTGCCCTGATTGATTGGAGTGACGGGCCCCATCACCAGCTATTGTAGAGATTGTTTCTGCAGCAAAACCCAGTCCGGCTCAGGGATACAAGTGGATACCGTTTCTTTATGCCATTTAATAGTTAAGCGAAGGAGAGCAAAACAGCACACAAAGAAAACACAGACATGTAACACTGAATGCGGCAAGGTCTGGGGGGAGATCTCTCAGGGACAGTCCCGGCTGGGCCCTACTTGCTGCTGCGGCTCTTGGAACTGGATCGCAGGGGCCGGTAGACGCCGACCACCACGGCGTGGTCTCGCTCATAAGGCTCCAGGGTCAGCTGCTCTTGGGGCTTCAAATTCTCCTGCTGCAGCTTCCTCACCTCAGAAGCGAACACCGCCTCGGCCGACGCGGTGGAGTCGATGCAGTTGGCCTTGATGGAGATGAGAAAGTGGCCCCCATTGCGCAGGAAGGTGTGGGCATTCAGAGCCAGGATGCGGGACTGGTCGGGCTGAGCCACATCCGCAAAGATCACATCCACCATCCCCACGAGCATGCGGTACTTGAGCGGGTGCCGGGCATCTTCTAGGACCGGGATGATGTTGGTGCGGCTCTTGGCGACGTTGACCAGATCGCGGCCGGCGCGGTGGGAGAACTCGACCGCGTAGACCAAGCCGTCGGGGCCGATGATGTCGGAGACGTGGGAGACCGTGGTGCCAGAGGCGGCGCCCAGGTACAGCACCTTGCACTTGGGTTTGATGTGGATCTGGTCGACCCCGCCCAGGATGGCCGCGGCCAGCTTGGAGCGGAAGGGGTTCCAGGTGCGGTACTCCACCTTCGCGCCGCCCTCGTTCACCGTGACCCGCCGCTCGCCGTACACCGACTGGCCGGGCACCATATTCAGCGTGACCAGCGCGTCCTCCATGCCGCGGTAGATGAAGACGCCCTCGTGCCGGTGCGGCTCCACCGTCACGATCCTCATTCCCTTCTTGCGGCGGTTCTTGTTCTTGCCACCGCGCCGCCCGCCACCGTAGCCGCCGCCGCCGTAGCCGCCACCGCCGCCACCGTAGCCGCCACCACCGCCACCGTAGCCGCCACCCGCCGCCTCCACCGCCACTGCCACCGCGGTCCCAGCCGCCGCTGCGATCCCAGCCACCACCGCCGCCGCTGCTGCTGCCGCCGCCGCCGCCGCCGCCGCGGTCCCAGCCTCCGCTGCGGTCCCAGCTGCCCCGGTCGCCACCTCCACCACCACCGCCGCCACCGCCACCGCGCCCGCGGCCCCGGCTGAAGGTACGGCCCCGCGAGCCGTAGCTGCCCTTGCCGCCTTGGCCACCTCCATCACCGCCGTAGCCTCCCCGGCCTCGTCCTCCGCCCCAGCCGCCACCCCAGCGGCCGCCGGAGCCGCCCCCCGCGCCAAGAGGACTTCATGGCGCACCCCGGGCACCGGTTGTCAGCTGCGGCCGGTGGCTCCGGGCGGCGGTTCTGGCGCAGGAACAAAGGTTGGCGGCAGCTGTTGGCGGCAGCTGTCGGCGGCACCGCTCGCCGAGCTCCCGCGGCACGGACGCCGAGCGCGGCAGTGGAGCGGACCGCAGTGCCGCAGTGCCGCAGTGCTGCACCGCCCGCGCCCTTGACGCAGGCACTGGCGTCATCGCATCAGCCGCTGGGGCGATGCTGGAGCCCCCGGAAGCCCCCCTGGCTGCAGACGTGGCCTGCTGCCTGCTCTCTCTCCCCTCCCCCACCCACCTGTTTTCTCAGGGACCCCTCGCACCTCTCCTGGGCTGCAGCAAGGGGGTGTCTTCTGGGCAGGACAGGCGGAGATAAGCATGGGCTTCGAGCCTGACTGGGCCGCTCGCTTGCTGTGTGGTCTCAGGATCTCAGGAAGCTCACCGACCCTCTCTGCAGATCTTGTGTGAACTTGAACAAGTTTCTTGCGCTATCGGCCTCTCTTCATGCCACCTGTAAAGCAGAACCTGCCTCAAAGGGTTTCATTTTTTAAAAAATCATTTTCATTGATTTCAGAGAGGAAGGGAGAGGAAGAGGGAGAGATAGAAACATCAATGATGAGAGAGAATCATTGATCGGCCGCCTCCTGTACGCCCCCTATTGGGGATCAAGTCCAGATCGAGCCTGCAACCAAGAATCCAGCGGTGACCTGGTTCACAGGTCAACGCTCAACCACTGAGCCGCCCCCGCAGGCTAAATGCATTTCTTTTGGTCAATCTTTTTTCTTTTTTAATGTTTTATTGATTTCAGAGAGAGGAAGGGAAAGGGAGAGATATAGAAGCATTAATAATGAGCCCTGGCTGATTTGCTCAGTGGCTAGAGCGTCGGCCCTCTGACTGAAGGATCCCGGGTTCAATTCTGGTCAAAAAGCACATGCCTGGGTTGCAAGCTTGATCCCCCGCTCCAGTAAGGATATGTGTGGGAGGCAACCAATTGATGTGTCTCTCTCAAATCGATGTTTCTGTCTCTCCCCCTACCTTTCATTCCCTCTAAAAATCAATGGAAAAATAGCCTGGGAAGAGGATTTTAAAAAAATCTATAATCATCGATCAGCTGCCTCCTGCATGTCCCCCACTGGGGATCCAGCCGCAACCCACGTATGTGCCCTGACCAGGAATCCAACTGTGACCTCCTGGTTCATGGGTCGATGCTCAACCACTGGGCCACACTGGCCAAGCTCTTTTGGCAAATCTTTTTGTTGAGGTATAGTTTACATATACTGTATATAACAGAAGTGCCACTTTGTTTTGTTTTAAATCAGTGCATTGCTGTAGAGCCTTAATCACTTGAGAATGGTTCTGGCACTCTTATACAAGGCTGGTGGGAGTCCCAATTGGTACACATACTCAAACAAAACACCTAAACAATGAACCTAAACTTCGACTTAGTTAACTGCTAAAATTTTATCCTGAAGGGACGACCCCAGCAATGACCAGTGATGGTAGTTAGGACTAGTGAAGCAAGGGTGGTGATGAACACTGTTGTCATTGAAAGGGTGGAGGAGCTGGGATGAAGTAGACTAATACAAGAGATATTTGGGAGATAGAATTGTCCTGGGCATGTACCTGGGTCAATGTGTTGTATCTCTCTCATGTCGATGTTTCTCTCTCTCTCCCCCCCCCCCCCACTTCCTTCCTTTCTCTCTGGAAAAAAAAAAAAAGCAATGGATATTTAGAAGACAGAATCCACGGGACTTTCTGACAGACTATAGTAAGTCAGAAAGTGGAAAATTCCAACTTTGGGTTGCTAAGGTGTAATGGCTCCCCTGCTGTGGCTAGCTGCAGTCCTGGTTGCTCTCTTAGCTCTACTCCGTTAACTGTGCAGAATCCCAGAACCTCTTCTGGGAACATGGCATAGCAAGAAACTGTTGCTTCTTCAGAGTGAGTGGGTCAGAGCCCTGAACCCTATAATGTGCCTCAGCAGAAGCCAAGAACCTCATATTTATCCTTGAATTCTAGTCTACACTTCAAAAATCTGTTCTTTCAGTCTTCAGTATCTTCTTGAGCATATAAAAAAAAAAGAAGCATTGGGCAGCACCAAGGACAGCGAACACGCCAATGCAGAACCTTTTGTGTTGGTCAGCACCACGGACAGCGATACCAATTGGAGAGAGCCAAGAAGCCAACCCAAGAGCAGGGGAAGGTGGTGTGAGCAACTTGCAGACCGCCCTGTCAGAGGGATTAGTTGCCTACTCCAGAGCGAGACAAAACGTACTTGAAGGCCAGGGAAAATGTCAGGCAGGGGGCACTGAGGTGCACACATTTCATCTGGGGCCAGGATTCTTCTTGTCTCAAATTCATGGACAACAGTACCAGTTTCCCTGTGGGCCAGAGTACCTCCTTAATGGGCACCAGAAGTCTATTTGCTGGAATGTGGACAAGGATCAGAGAGCGCAAAAGGTGGTTCCGGAGGTGCATGGCTCACATAAAAAACACTCTACTGAGAGGTACCTGCTCGCATTACAAATTGAGGAGTGTTCTCCAAAATGATGAGCTATGATTGATGCTGTGGATTGGATTTCCCTCAAATCAGAGCCTGTAAATGGTTAATTTTGTGTCAATTTGACTGGGCCACAGGGTGCTCACATATTTGGTCAACCATTATTCTGAGTTGTTCTGTGAAGATGTTTTGGGATTAAGAGAAACATTTATTTTGGTAGACTGGGGAAAGCAGACTGCCCTCTGTAATGTGGGTGGGCCTCATCCAGCTGTCGAAGGCCCGAATCAAACAAAAGGCTGACCCAATTCCAAGACCATCAGGCAGAATTCTCTTGGGAGAGGGTCAGCCTTCTGTTTGATTCAGTGCTGGGAAGAGAAGTTGCCACAACTTCTGGCTGTAAAAACCAGTGGGGAGTGTGGCTGAGTAACATGGAGGTTGCAGGAGTCCCAGGCAGTTCCCCTTTAAGGATCTACGCACAGACTTACCCGGACTTACTCCCTCTGAGCTTCAGCGCTGGGGCAGGAGCCTGAAGGGAACCTGAGACATTTGGGAAGGAACTAACTTGTCTGGAATCAGGTCAAGAGCTGGACGAGCAGCTTTCTTCCAGAGAGAAGTGCTGGCAGAGGCCAGTGCTCCTTTGCTGAGCCCTCCATGCCAGAGTTGACAGGATGCCCCATATCTGAATCTCCATTAACCTGGCTCACAACTTTCCCCGCTCCCTGGTGATTCTCTGAGACCCAGCCCCTCCCTACTTATAGGCTCATCCAAGCCATTTCCAGTGACTTCTTCATGCAACTGCCTCTCTTGCCTCATACTTTGGACTTTCTTAACATCTCTCCAATAAGCATCAGCTCGCATCAGCGTGCCCTGTACCTCTCAATAAGTGGCCCCAGGCCTGGCATTAGAGGCAGCATGCCCTGGTTCACAGTGTGGCCTCTCCTGGGCACCTCCAAACTCAACACAAGCAGCAGCCATCTGCAGATTGCTTTGGAGCTCATGCTGGGCGGCCCCAAGGAGGGCACAGTTAGAGGCTGACTTTGAAACTCCTGGGAAGCCCAGAGCCAGTGTACCTGGTGGTCAACTTCTACCATGCCAGATTACAACCTTACCACCTACACAAGTGACACACTCAAGGGGAGAACTCAGCACGAAAGCCCCACAGAAGCAAGTCCTGCCCCATAGGGTTGGCTCCTGCAATGCAGCTCCTCAGCTGCAGTCGAAGCTTATTTTCCCAACCGATTTACCTGAGGGTCAATCCCTCACAGTATTGCCAACATAAATCAAGGCTCAATACAACAGGAAAGTGCACACAGCTCACTCAGGAGCGTACCTGAAGTGCCCAGCTTAGGTGACTGGGGAAGCTGAGCCACAGGACCCAACAGGACACCTGAAAACAAGGCCACTCTACTATGTTCAGGAGACATAGCAGCTCTGTCTAATAAATAGAAGCACAGGGAAGCAGCCAAAATGCAGAGACAAAGAAACACACCACAAATGAAAGAACAAGAGAAATCTCCAGAAAAAGAACCAAATAAAATGGAAGCAAGAAAACTATCAGATACAGAGTTCAAAACAATGGTTAAAAGGATCCTCAAGGAATTAATGAGAACTTCCAGGAACTTAGTGAGAATTACTAGGAAATTAGTGAGAACATCAACAACATAAAAAAAACTATCAGAAACGAAGCATACAATAACTTAAATAAAGAGTAATTTATAGGCAATCAACAGTAGAGAATACAAGGAAACAAAAAACACCCAAGCAAAAGAGAAAAAAAAAAAGATAGTGTAAGGACCCTTTAGGACGACTTCAAATGTGCCATCATTCACATAAAGGAAATGCTAGAGGGAGAAGAGGGGGAGCAAGAAATTGAAAACCTATTTGAAAAAATGACAGAAAACTTCCTTACCTGGTAAAAAAAATAGACATACAAGTCCAGGAAGCCAGAGTCCCAAACGAGATGAACCCAAAGAGGCCCACACCAACACACATCATAATTAAAATGCCAGAGGTTAAAGACAAACAGAGAATCTTAAAAGTGGCAAGACAAAAGCAGGTATGCCCTAGCCAGTTTGGCTCAGTGAACAGAGCATTTGTCCACAGACTGAAGGATCCTGGGTTCGATTCCGGTCAAGGGCATGTACCTTGGATGCAGGTTTGATCCCCGGCTCTGGTCAGTGCCTGTGCGGGTGGCAACCAATCCATGTCTCTCTCATATCGATGTTTCTCTCTCTGTATCTCTCTCCCTCCCTTCCACTCTCAAAGAAAAAAAGAAAAGCAGTTAATTACCTATAAGGAAGCACCTATACAAATGTCAGCTAATTTCTCAACAGAAACTATGCAGGCCAGAAGGGAGTGGTATTAAAAGTGATGAAAAGCAAGGATCTACAACCAAGATTACTCTCTCCAGCAAAGCTATCATTTAGAATTGAAGGTCAGATAGAGCTTCACAGATAAGAAAAGGCTGAAGGAGTCAGTTTATCATCACCAAACCAGTGTTACATGAAATGCTAAAGAGGCTTCTTTAAGGAGAAGAGCTTCCTTTCTGATCTGCCATCTGCGGTGGAGTCAGGGCCAAGATGCAGATTTTTGTAAAAACTCTCACGGGAAAAGCCATCACTCTCAAGGTTGAACCCTCGGATACAATAGAAAATGTAAAGGCCAAGATCCAGGATAATGAAGAAATTCCTCCTAATCAGCAAAGACTGGAAGATAGATGTATTTTGTCTGACTACAGCATTCAAAAGGAGTCCACTCTCCATCTTGTGTTGAGACTTCGGGTGGTGCTAAGAAAAGGAAGAAGTTTTACACAACTCTTGAGAAGAATAAGCATAAGAGAAAGAAGGTTAAGCTGGCTGTCCTGAAATACTACAAAGTGGATGAGAACGGCAAAATCAGTTGCCCTCGTGGGGAGTGCCCTTCAGATGAATGTGGTGCTAGACTTTTTATGGCCTGCCACTTTGACAGACATTATTGTGGCAAATGCTGTCTGACCTATTGCTTCAACCAATCAGAAGACAAGTCATTGTATTGGGGTCAATAAGAGACATGAACTAGAAAAAATAATAATAAAGAATAAAAGATCAATACATGCATCTCTATCAACAATTGAATCTAAAAATCAAAATAAATGAACAAGGAATCTAATGAACAAAATAAACTGATGAATTTAATAGAATCAGAGGCACAGAAACATGGAGCAGGCTGACGAATCTTAGAGGGAAGCCGGGAGGGGGAAAGGAGGTGCCAGGAAGAGATTAATTAATTTATATGGCTTTCGGCTCAGGTGCAACTTTCTTCGGTCATCCTGAATCCGAGTTCATCCAACACCAGCTGCCTCCACCATGCTGCCGAAGTACGACCCCAAAGAAATCAAAGTCATATACCTGAGGTGCACCAGTGGGGAAGTGGGTGCCATGTCTGCCTTGGCCCCCAAGATCGCCCCCCACCCCCGCGCCTGTCTCCAAAAAAGTTTGGTGATGACATCGCCAAAGCAACCAGTGATTGGAAAAGTCTGAGGATTACAGTGAAACTGACCATTCAGAACAGACAGGCCCCGACTGAAGTAGTGCCTTCTGCCTCTGCCCTGATCATCAAAGCCCTCAAAGAACTGCCAAGAGACAGAAAGAAGCAAAAACACATCAAGCACAGTGGAAATATCACTTTCGATGAGATTCTCAGCATTGCCCGACAGATGCGGCACCCATCTTCAGCTAGTGAACTCTCTGGAACCATTAAAGAGATCCCGGGGACTGCCCAGTCTGTGGTACAATGCTGATGGCTGCCATCCTCATGACATCATAGATGATATCAACAACGGTGCAGTGGAATGTCCAGCTAGTTAAGAACTACAAAGGAAAAATGTTTTAATTAAAGATCATTTGGCAACCAAAAAAAGAATTTATATGGACATATGCATTACCTATGGACACAGACAGAGCGGTGAAGGCCTGGGATGGGGTAGGAACCAGGTGGAGGGGGAAATGGGGGAGCAGGGAAAGGAGGACATCTGTAATACTTTAATTTATTGATTAAGGTATTACATATGTGTCCTCATCCCTCCATTAACACCCCCCTATGCCCTCACCCCGCTGGTGTTTGTCCATTGGTTAGGCTTTTATGCATGCATACAAGTCCTTTGGTTGACTGACATCTGTAATACTTTAAACAATAAAGTTTTTTTTTAAAAAAACCAAAAAATTAAAATTAAAAAAAGAAGAAGACTTATCCTATTAATGCCACATCTTGTGACCTCATTAGTTACTTCCTTACTCCAAAAACAGACACTGAGAGTCAGAGCTTCAACATGAATTTTGGGGAGACGCACCGAAATCTATAGTAATAAGCTACTGTTCAAAAGGTCTTCTTTCTAGGAGAACCTTAGAAATCATCAGCAGTTTATCTGTTTACAGAATAAGAAACTGACAAATTAAAAATGGCAGTGGAGTAAGTGGAAGCTGCAGACACACTCTCACATCCAAACTGGAATTACAACTAAAATGCATTTGAATAATCAATGGAAGACTCTCTGGAGAGGACCAAAAATGGAGACCACATAGAGGCTGGTAGGAGGGGCTGAGGAGCAAAAGGGCTGCCTGGGCCCCCACCGACAGGAGCTGAAGTTCCAGAGAGATATCTCAGCTGTGTACAGTTGCCACTGAGAACTCTGGGGTCAAATCCCAAGCTGGGCACCCAGTAGAGAGCACCAGAACTGAGAAAGGTACCCACATAATATTTGGCTGTGAAAAGCAGCAGGGTAGCTGTCTGCCAGGGAGACACAGCTGGAAATTCAGGCACCCTCTTAAAGGGCCAACACATATTACATATGAAGCTGTCCATCTTGTGCTCCAATAGAGTGGAGTGAATTGAAGCAGGGTGAGTAGAAGCCAGGATCAAGGGCTCTGGGGTTAGAGCTTAGAAGGCAGACACCCCGGTTTCCTGTGCTAAGCCATTCCCTCATGCTGCAGAGGTTGTCTTTCTCATGCAGACAATTGCTATAGAGGTGGCACTATCTGGGGGGAAGACAGCTGACCCACCCTATTGGAAAACACCTTGCCCTTTACCAGACTCTGAGTAACAATGAGCCTCCAGGCAGAAATAGTTATGCTACCCTGTTGAAAAAATCTCTTGCCACACCTGTGATTGACTGTCTTGAGTGCACATTAAGAAGAATTCTATCAGTCTGCAGCCAGAAGCAGTCTCTGGAGGCTTTGAGTCTTTGCCTGATCTGATTAGTCAGAAACAGCATTTGACACTGTCAGGCACCAGAGATTGGGAGACGTACAGGATCTACTTAATGCATAGTCACAAACCCAAACGGGCAACCAAAATGAGGAAACAAAGAACCCACAAATGAAAGAGCAAGAGAATTCTCCAGAAGAAGAGATAAATGAAACAGAGATAAGAAATTTAATCTGAGACAAACCTACAGCCAACATCATACTCAATGGGCAAAAATGAAAACCATTTCCCCTAAGAACAGGAACAAGAAAGGGATGCCCACATTCATCACTTTTGTTCGACATAGTACTAGAAGCGCTAGCCATAGCAATCAGACAAGAAGAAATAAAAGGCATCTAAACTGGAAAAAGAAGTAAAACTATCATTATTCGCAGGTGACATGATATTGATAGAAAACCCTAAAAACTTCATCAAAAAATTACTAGACTTAATAAATAAATTCATCAATGTAGCAATATACAAAATTAACACCCATAAACTATGGCTTTTTTATACACCAATAATGAACTCACATAAAGAGAAACTAGAAAAAACCCACAACAACAAAAAAAAAACACACCAAAAAACATAGCTTTGCACAGTGGCAGTATCATAGCCAATGAGGTTAATCTGAGGTGCCATTATTGCTAATTGAAAACAAAACAAACAAATGAACAACCCCATATACCACTGCAACAAAAAAAAATTGAGATATGTAGGAATAAATTTAAGGAGATAAAAGATCCAAACTCAGAAAACTACAGGACATTAAAAAAAGAGATAGAGGAAGACATGAACAAATGGAAGAATATACCGTGTTCATGACTGATACAATCAACAACATCAGAATGTCCATACTACCACCCCGCAAAAAAAATGTCCATACTACCCAAAGCAATCTATAGATTCAATGCAATCCCCATTAAAATATCAATGGCATATTTCACAGACCTAGAACAAACTCTCCAAAAATTCATTTGGAATAAAAAAAGACCCCACAATACCGAGAAAGAAGAAACAAAGATGGAGGGATCACAATACCAGACATCAAGCTGTATTACAAAGTCACTGTTCTCAAAACTGCCTGGTACTGGCACAAGAACAGACATATAGACCAATAGAACAGAACAGAGAACCCAGAAATCAACCCAAGCCATTATGTTCAGTTAATATTTGACAAAGGAGACAAGAGCATACAATGGAGTCAAGACAGTTTCCTCAATAAATGGTGTTGGGAAAATTGGACGGATAAATGCAAAAAAATGAAACTAAACCACCAACTTAACACCATAGACTAGAATAAACTCAAAATGGATAAAGTACTTAAATGTAAGACAGGAAACCATAAAAATCTTAGAAGAATCCACAGGCAGCAAAATAGCAGACATATATCATAGTGATATCTTCACCGATACTGCTCCTAGAACAATAGAAACTAAGGAGAAAATAAACAAATGGGACTACGTCAAAATAAGTTTCTGCACAGTGAAAGAAAGCATCAACAAAACAACAAGAAAGCCCACTGCATTGGAGAAAATATTGCCAATGTTATATCCGATAAGGGTCTAATTTCCAAAATTTATAGAGAACTCATACATCTTAACAAAAGGAAGATAAACAACCTAATAAAAAAAAATGAACAAAGGACCTAAATAGACACTTTTCGAAAGTGGACATACAGCCCCAGCTGGTTTGGCTCAGTGAATAGAGTGTCGGCCTGCAGACTAAAGGGTCCTGGGTTCGATCCCCGGTTAAGGGCACATGCCATGTTGTGGGCTCAATCCTCAGTAAGGGGTGTGCAGGAGGCAGCTGATAGATGATTCTCTCTTATCATTGATGTTTCTATCTTTCTCTCCCTCTCCCTTCCTCTCTGAAATCAATAAAAACATATTTAAAAAAAAAGTGGACATACAGAAGGCCAAGAGACATATGAAAAAATGCTCAAAGTCACTAATCATCCAAGAGATGCAATGAGGTATCATCTTACACCTGTCAGAATGGCTAACACCAACAAATCAACAAAAGACAAGTGCTGGTGAGGATGTGGAGAAAAAGGAACCCTCATGCACTGCTGGTGGGAATGCAGACTGGTGCCAATGTTTCTCTCTCTTCCCGCCACTGTGGAGAACAGTATGGAGTTTCCTCAAAAAATTAAAAATAGAACTCCCATTTGACCAAGTAGTCACACTTCTAGGAATATATCCCAAAAAATCAGAAACACCAATCAGAAAGGATATATGCACCCCTCTGTTCATAGCAGCACAATTTACCATAGCTGATTTGGAAACAGCCTAAGTGCCTGTCAGCAGATGAGTGGATTAGAAAACTTTAGTACACCTACACAATGGAATACCACGCTGCTGTAAAAAAGAACTCTTACAATTGGCAAGAGCATAGATGGACCCGGGGACCATTATGCTAAGTGAAATAAGTCAGTTGGAGAATGATAAATATCACATGATCTCACTCATTTGTGGAATATAATGAACAACATAAACTGATGAACAAAAACAGATCCAGAGACAGACGCATTGAACAGACCGTCAAACCTTAGAGGAAAGGCAGGGCAGGATGGGAGGAGGGAGGCGTAATTGATCAGCCAAAGGACTTGTATGCATGCATATCAGCCTAACCAATGGACACAAACACTGGGGGGATGAGGGCATGTTCTAGGGGGTGGGAGTGGCCAGGGAGAGGTCAATGGGGGAAAAGGGAGACAATATGTAATACTTTAAACAATAAAGAATTTTAAAAATTTATCTGAAACAGACTTCAGAATAATAGATCCTCAATAGCATGAGAAAAGATATAACTGTGAAAAAAGAATAGTCAGAAATAAAGAATGACATAGCACAAATAAAGAACACATTGGAAGGAATACACAGTAGATTACAGGAAACTGAGGACCAAATCAGGGAATTAGAAGACAGGGTTGAAAAAAAAATCACTCAATCAGAGAACCAAAAAGAAAAAATAATCAAAAAACAGGAGAGCTTAAGAGAGCTGTGGGACAACATAAAACGAAACAATATTCATATAGCAGGTGTGCCAGAAGAGGCAGAAAGGGATAGAGAACATGTTTGAAGAAATAATGGCAGAAAACTTCCCTAACCTGGTTAAGGAAAACGTCACAAAAGTACAAGAGTCACAGAGAACCCCAAATAAGAAAAACCCGAACAGGCCCGTGCCCAGACACATCATAATGAAAATGCCAAAAATCAGAGTAAGAAACAGATTGAGGCTAGCTGGCTTGTCCACACTACAAGCCCTGTAAACAGCAAATTCCTATAAATTAATTATCTAAAAATCCCCACAAATGGGCTCTCCTTATGTCATGAAACTGTTGGCTGATATAGAAATGAAAAGCATGCCAAACACCAAATTTTAAGCAAATTTTTAAAAATTTCAACTGAGCCCTACCAGTTTGGCTCAGTGGATAGAGCATTGGCCTGTGGACTGAAGAGTCCTGGGTTTGATTCTGGTCAAGAGCACATGCCCAGGTTGTAGGCTGAATCCCCAATAGGGGGAGTGCAGGAGGCAGCCAATCAATGATTCCCTCTTATCAGTGATGTTTCTCTCTCCCTTCCTTTCTGAAATCAATAAAAATATATTTTAAAAAATATTCAGCTGACCCATGTACCTTCATTAACCTCAATAAAATTTTTATGACCTGAATTTTATTAACACACCATTATAGTTATAACTTATTAAGATCAATTCTAAGGTTTCTTTAAAGTTGGAGACCCTTGGAAACAGCATGAAGTAATACCATTCATTTTTATTAAGCACTTGTTTCTCTAGGAATTGTGTTAGTTTCTTTAAATTCTCAGTTCAGTGCTGTATTGGAATATTACATTAACTAATGCCCCAGGCATCAATATTAGCCTAACTTCTGCTGACCTCTCCCTGTCATAAAAAAATCTCTACCTTCTTGCACTAGCTGGTGTGCCCAGGGCAGTGATTAGAGTGTCAGCCCATGCACTGAAGGGTCGCGGGTTCAATTCCTGGTCAAGGGCACATACCTGGGTTGCAGGTTTGCTCCCTGCCCCCGGTTGGGGCAAGTGTGGGATGCAACCAGCTGATGCATCTCTCTCATAACAATGTTTCTCTCTCTTCCCTCCCTCCTCCCTCCCTCCCTCCCTCCCTCTCCCTTCCCTCCTTCCCTTCTACTCTCTCTGAAAAGCAATGAAAAATATATCTTCAGGTGAGGATTAATAACCAGAACATAAATGTCCACCTTCTGTCTTGCTAGCAGAACTCTAGTTTCATGGAGTGAAATAACATACCAAGCTCAGGAAATGAATCTTGACTGATCTAAGCAAATCATGGCAATCCTGTTTTTCCTTGTTTAGATATTCAAGTTCTCCCAGCTTCCCTTGCAACTAGGATTGGCTTATGACCAATGAGACTTTGAGCTAATCTGGACCTTCAGGAAATTTTCCAGTCTGCTATATTTCCTTGCTCCTTCCTCTGAACCTAGGCCTAGTATGTTGCTCGAATTTGGGAGTTAGATATACATGGATATGAATCTCAATTTTGTTCACAAGCTATCCAGGGCAATTTCCTTATTTCTGTGGAACCTCACTCTTGTCACTTGTTAAATAGGCATAAGTATCTATGATAAAACAATGGGAGAAGGAATAAACAATGAAGGTTTGAAAAGTTTATGGGGCCTATAGTAGGGCTCAATATATGGGATTCCTTATCTAATTAAATTTAATGAAAACATCACTGCCACGCCAATCAACACTCACAGTGGTACACAAACCCTGTGATTCCATGCCCCCCACCAAGTCATTTTGATTTAATGCTTAGCAGAAAGAAAACATTTGTGTTGGCAATTTTTTATCTTTTCAGAAGCCTAGTTGTTAGAGATAAAGAACCACATGTTATATAGATAGTTGACAAATTTCCTTTACTTGTTTTTATATCCACATGATTGTAAAAAAGCCAACAGTGCAAATGGCCACTTTGGTAAAAACACACAGTGTTCATATCTAGAAAGATTACATTCTTTGGACGGGTTTTATTCCCAGGATATCAAAGCCCTTGGCCATGACAGCAGTCACTGCTTCACACAGTAGCATACGGCCCATGTTCACCTTCAACACTTTTCCTGAGAAGACAGAAGAACAAAGATAGTAATTAATTTGTTTTTCTTTTTGAAAATTGTTATTGAAAGAATCTATGCTACTTCTGGATTTTACTGAGAAGTGGATAGCCCAACCCATAGATGTTTTTGGGTTTTAACTAGAATCACCTTTACCTTAAACTACAGAGACAATAAAAGAAATTAAGGTGTTTCTGTTCAAGAAGTCTGTTTTTATCTAATAAGACAACAGATACAAGATTTGAAATTACTGCAAGTGTAAATTTCATCTTTCTTTAGGTCTTATCCTATCTAACAAAAGAGTAATATGCAAATTAACTGTCACTCCATGACAAAAATGGCGACACCCATAGCAGATGCTGGCGGCGGTGTCCCAGCAACGCCAGCACAGTGTCCGCTCCTTGGCCATGGAGGGAGGGGAGGGGGCCTCTGGCCAGAGGACTTGGCGTGGGCTGTGCGGAAGGAGGAAAGAAGCCTCTGGTGATGCGAGCCCAGCATCTGTGGCCCGGCTGCATAGAGGGAGGGGAGGACCCAGAAAAATGGATCTTTTCAGTTCCTGACACTGATGGAGCCCTATGGGTGCTGGGGTCCTCCGCCTGCAGCCTCCAGTTGCAGACTGGAAGCCCCATCTGCAGTGCGGACACAGCCAGTGTGGTGCTGCGGTGGGGGGGTGTCTGGTGGGCGCACTACAGACATCAAATCACTGCCACCGGGGCCGTCCCCACTTCCCCCCACCCCTCCCCCCGCACACTCGCAAGTAGTACGGTCCAAGGGGGCGACTCCTGAGGCGCAACTCCCATGGCAGCTGATGCGCACCACGCTGGGCGGGGAAGCCGGACTTGAGAGCCCAAGCCCCCAAGTACGTGAGCTGCTGGGCGTCATGGGCTGAGACCCTGAGGAGGCCCCAGGACAAGCATCTTCCCAGAGGCTACACGGAAGGAGGGGAGGAACCTCTGGCTAGAGGCTGGGGTGGGGCATGCTGGCATCCTTAGGCCGGGATGAGGGACACCCCCCACCCCCGTGTATGAATTTTGTGCACTGGGCCTCTAGTAAAAGTATAAACTTTAATATCATGATAATGGTGAGATGTATTTTCTTAATAAAATTTCAGTTCAGAGGCATGAACCTCAGAAATATCTACTTGCCTTGTGACACATTAATTCACTCTACTTCATTAACTCTGTAACATGACAGAGCAGAAAGCCTCAGGTAAAAAAATATATATATATATAATTCCCCGCGCCCCCCGGGGCAGTTCTGCATTATCAAGAACTCCCAAAGACTTGTCCTGGAACCCTCAGTCACACTGAAATTATCCTATTCCTAGTGAATGCTCTTCTAATTTTTTTCTTTGGAGACTTATGGTTTCCTGCCATGTGACCGGGGATGGGAAAACTAGACTATTTGGAAATAGGAAGAATTCCACTGATGCTTTTATTAGAGCTAGTGCAATTTTGTCATTATATATGAAAACCACCTATACCCAATTCAAATAAATGCCTTTAGGTGTTCCTTCTGCAATGTGACCAGTGGACGCAGCACTTACCAGTTTGCCGATCTTTCTCCACACAATAGCAGCTATCGTAAAATTCAGTGAACGTAGTTGCCAGCTCATAGATATAATCACAGAGAGTGTGGAGAAACAGGTCATCTAAAATCTTCTGCAGAATCTCAGGGAACCGTAGGATGCACCGGCCTAGTTTCCACTCCTTCTCATGGTCCAAGGTGATCTCAGTCTCTCGAGCGGCTTTCTGGAGCATCTCTTCATCAATATTGGCCAGACGAGCAATAGACCTGGAAAATCAGGCAATACCCACCATCACCATTCCTCTGTTAGGCACACTCTCCTTCACGTGAAAACATGGACTAAGAAGTGACTGATATATATGAAAACTGTCATTCGGTTTACAACAAGACAATGCTGTACCCACAATTACCTGATTCTGGTGAAGGCATACAACAAGTAAGCAGCTGTGTTTCCTCTGTCGTCCAGCATTTTGTCAAAGGAGAAGATGTAGTCATTCAACCGGTTATGGGAGAGATCAGCATATTTGATACAGCCATAAGCAACAGACGTCTGAGCAGCCTGCAATTCCTCTGAGGTTAGAACCTTTTGGAGAAACAAAAACAAACCTCACAGCTTACTGACCACTGCCTTTGTCTTGGTGTCTCATGGGCAGAAGATGGGGATAGGGAGCATCTAATGGTGCTCCTTTATCATTAAACTGTGGAACAACATGAGCCCAGCCAAAGAAAATAATGAAAATACAACTCATCAGCTATGCATAACAAAGAATGTTTCTATCAGAAACTTGATATATAAAGTATGAGGTGTCAGTTTGAATATTATTTTCCAATGTATTCAGGAGATATGAAACTGAAAGCAATTATTAAGTTATACCCACTTCATTCCATAAAGATTCTGAGGTAGTAGAGAGCAAACAAGATAGTAAAATAAAAACTAAAAAATTAGGGTCAAGTAATTAATTGAAATCAAAATGGTCGCAAAAGTAGGAGGAAGAGCCCTAACCAGTTTGGCTCAGTGGATAGAGCATCGGCCTGCAGACTCAAGGGTCCCAGGTTCGATTCCGGTCAAGGGCATGTACCTTGGTCGTGGGCACATCCCCAGTAGGGGGTGTGCAGGAGGCAGCTGATTTGATGTTTCTCTCTCATCGATGTTTCTAACTCTCTCTCCATCTCCCTTTCTCTGTAAAATATCAATAAAATATATATAAAAAAAAGAGTAGGAGGAAGAATTCATGCATTGTTTTGCCAATAGCTGGTCATACATTTTTAAATTTAATATATTTTTATTGATTTCAGAGAGGAAGGGAGAGGGAGAGAGAGAATAGAAACATCAATGATGAGAGAGAATCACTGATTGGCTGCCTCCTGCATGGCCCTAAAACTGGGGATTGAGTCCGCAACTCCAGTGTGCCCTGACTGGGAATAAAAATGTGACCTCCTGCCCCAGCTGGTTTGGCTCAGTGGACAGAGCCTTGGCCTGCGGACTGAAGGGTCTCAGGTTCGATTCCGGTCAAGGGCATATGCCAGGGGTTTCGAGCTCGATTCTCAGTGGGGGGCATGCAGGAGGCAGCCGATCAATGATTCTCTGTCATCATTAATGTTTCTCTCATTCTCTCTCTCTCCCCCCCCTCCCCCTTCCTCTCTGTAATCAATAAAAAATAAATAAATAAAAACTGGATAAATTAACTTGGAAGCTAGAAGACAATGGAACATCGTTTTTAACATGCTGAAAGAGCCCTGGCTGGTGTGGCTCAGTGGTTGAGTGTCGTCCCATGCACCAAGAGATCATCGGTTGATCCCCAGTTGGGGCACATTTCTGAGATGGCACTACACACAGAAGAAAGACTAAAAACCGATGGACAAATCAAGTGTTGGTGAAGATGAGGCAACTGGAACAATCATATATTACGGGTGGGAGCTCCTTGGAAATTTTTAATAAAGTTAAGCATAAGCCTCCCTGTTGTGTTGCCTATTCTGATGGCTCATCAGTGGCCTTGGGTGGTAGTCTGCTATGACTATTCTACAAATGCTCCCAGAGAAAGCAGCTCAGCAGATGTAGATTGGAGACTTAAACTGTCTCAGTCTGAAATACTTTCCCATCATTGGTTCAAAGCAATGACAGGGAGACTACCAATAAGAAGCAGAGATACTATGCCACATTAACAAAGATGCCACATTAACAAAGAAGAAAAGCCATGCTCTGTAAACGCCAAGACTGTATTTTCAAAATAAATGTTCAGCAACTCAGGAGACAAATTCACTATGCAATCAAATCTGAGTAAGAAAAGCCTGTTGTAAATGGACTAGCTCCTTCCCAGTTCTACGAATAAAACAAACAAACAAACAAATCACAACACAATGCATGGTACACAATATGCACATAAGGCCTTGAATTACCTTGTCTCTTTCTTTTTCCTTCAATTTGTCCATGGATCGTTTTAGTCCTTCTTCCAAAAGGTCTATGAGGCGCACTGTTTCACCTGAACGTGTTTTAAACTTCTTCCTAAAAAAAAATTTATTGAAATTTCTAACTATATGGAGTTTGAAACGGACCTGACTTAGAAATCTTTGAACATGAAGGTTTGACACTGTCCTATTCCAGTTGGTAATCAGGGACGATGCCAAAAGAAATAGATACTTTCAAGTGTCCTTCCTCTATAGCCCTCAGCTTAAAGCATTCTATGCTTTAGGCTCCTAATAGCATTCTCTACATATTCATCATTAATACATCCCCTAAAATGGAAAACAACACTTGTTATTTTGTCCATTTTCCTGAACACTAAGTTTGGCTTAACCGTTTTACCTTCTTAGGAAAATTATTTTTTTATTTTTATTTAAATATATTTTAATGATTTTTTTACAGAGAGGAAGGGAGAGGGATAGAGTTAGAAATATTGATGAGAGAGAAACATCTATCAGTTGCCTCGTGCACACTCCCTACTAGGTATGTGCCCGCAACCAAGATACATGCCTTTGACAGGAATCGAACCTGGGACCCTTGAGTCCACAGGCTGACGCTCTATCCACTGAGCCATACACGTTTGGGAAGTAGGCAAATTCTTAACTGGAATCTCCTTTGCATTTCTCTATTCAGTAACCAACCCTGAAAGCTTATTATAATCACCTGGAGAGCTTAAAAACCCTTAAAACACAACAATGCTATGAAGCATGTTTTCAATCTCTCACAAAGCCTACCAAAATAATTGTGATACTTCCCATTAAAGTTTTATTTTCAGAGTTGCCTTAGAAAAGACCTTGCCCTAGCTGGTTTGGCTCAGTGGATAGAGCGTTGGCCTGCGGACTGAAGGGTCCCAGGTTTGATTCCAGTCAAGGGCACATGCCTGGGTTGTGGGCTCCATCCCCAGTGGGGGGCGTGCAGGAGGCAGCCAATCAATGATTCTCTCTCATCATTGATGTTTCTATCACTTCTCCCTCTCCCTTCCTCCCAGAAATTAAAAAATAATAATAATAATAAAAGGATCTTCTTGCCCTTTATCACAGAATTGAAACATCTTTATTATCCCAGAAATACATGAAATACTGCATGGCTTTCCTTATGCCATCCCCTCCTTGAGTGTCCAACAACTTGCAAATCTTGTCTGATGAAATGATTTCCATTATAAAGCCTAGTCAAAGGGCTAAGTGAAGTCTTCCTTAGCATCACCACTTTGCAAGAATTGGTCTTTTTTGTTGCTCCCTACCTAGGTAAATATGGCAGCCTACCATATTTAAATATTTACACTAAAATGCTGAGATTCCGCCACCTATTTTTTGGTGAGATTTTTCAGCTTTCAGACATTTCACAATAAACGATTTATTATTTTATTTATCACCCCTCTGCTATTCCTTGGGTGCCTGTTTATTGAGCACCTGCTGCACACTGCATCAGCTGGATGCTCCAAGGTGTGTACATGAAGGTACCTAGAATGTGGCCTTTTCCCTGAAGAAGCCAGTGAAAATGGTTAACTATTGAAATTCGTCTTCATTTTTAATGGTCTAGTTGCCATAATTACATGAGGCCGAGAGCACAGAAATATAAAACCACAACAACAAAAACTCCTTAGCCATTACATAAGGAAGTTAAATGTCAAGATATATTTTGGTGATAAACATAAAAAATAAAAGCAAATTTAATGATGTCACCTAACTATAGGAATCATCATCTAAATGTTCATCTGAAAATTCCACAGTTAAGAAACTAAGATGCTATAAGCAATACTCAACTCACTGGTTAGTTTCTCAGCACTTTCTTAGGGACCACGAGCATCATGAGGTCCCAGTCAGTGTTTTCGAATTCCAGAAATATGCAGCTCTACAGAAGGTTCATACACTATAATTAAAACATGCTTGCTGGTGATGCCTACAAGGCCTTTGATCTCCAGATAATCTGCATCTAAAATAATACTCTGACACACCTACCTGCCTTTGATGTTAATTGGGGCTTTTGTACACTGGCTAGGTCAAGCATCTTGAGCTAGAGCTACTTCAGGTGGTTATTGAAAGCATTACTGTCTTTGTTTAATAGTAGTATTTGGGCTGTGTCACCAAATCTAAAATGCCACAGATTTTAAAGACATATTAATTAAATAGCTAATGAATCTCTATAAAATGTTAAAAAAATGTTGTGCCTTGGAATTGATGAACACTGTATATAAATATTTGCTTGTATTTACCTTTTTATTTCATAAAAGTTAAGCAGAATGGGGGGAAAGAACTGGATTATAGAAAATATGGATATTAACATGTATGTCTCAAAAATATTTTTGAGATAAGCATAAAAATGGAAGCTGTGAACCTTAAAACACAGACATTTACAAAATGCTTGAAATACACTGTTGAATATTTTGTTGGAAATCTAAGGAGGTACCATGATAGAGTTTACAATTTAGATCTGTGGGAATGAAAACTATTATTTCTAGAGTTTGGTTTTCATTCAACTTTGTATAAGCCCCCCTAAAAGGTTACATCCTCTGGCAGTGATAAGACATAAGTACAAAATAGCTCAGCTGGGTTCACCATTAGTACTTTAAAAGACTTTTAAAATTCTAACATGGTAATCAAATGAAATACAGCCTCCTCCAAAGAAATCTGGGCGGTCAGGTATATCACTACCCCCTTAGGTTTTCCAGACTTACTTGTCTTCACCCAGCACGACACCAAATCCAGCATGATACACCCGAGTTACTTTAGGGTCATACCAACCAATCATTTGGCCAGCAGCAAATACTGTCTGGAAGTGTACAGCCTATAAAGGAACAGAAATAGAAAATTACTTGGTAAACGTTCTAATAATAAAAAGATTTACAGCTCTTACGCTTAAGGATAAAGGTTTATAAAATTCAAATCACTCACAAATCTTGTAAGGCACATGTAATATACTAGTAAAAGCTATTTTTATTACCTCCACATGAGAAACAGTAAGAGCAGGACTGCTACACTTTCTATGTCCAAAAGTTTTTAAAGCAACTGAATTTAGGGCAGGTTCATGTACACTAATTTCACATACCACCATTTCAGAAGGGAACGGTCTCTGAGGTTCAGAGAAGTAACAGTTTCCTGTTTACGGAGACAAGCTGAAAAGCAGGGAAGTGTCCAAGTACGGCCAAACCCAAACCCTGTTCAGACAAATGATGTTCATTCAGACATATGATGTTCTGAATGTTAGTCTTTGAGGAAAATTTAGTCTTCAAGTGCCAAATGCCACAAACCTCACCAGACCGTCTCATCTCTAATCAATGTAAGAACATATACGAATCTACAAACTCACTTGCCCACTATCCACCACGTAGATAATCATATTTGCTTTTTCCTCAGTTAGTCTTTGTTTAAGAGCAGCCAGGTCAGATGTATCATAGGTATAACCTCCATCTGATTTCACTATGGTTAAAGGTATGGAACATCCTGGGACAAATACAATCTTTCTCCCGTCATCCACTTGCACAAATCCTAGAAGAATAATCTTTATTAATAATGTTAAAAGAACCCTGAAAGAATATAAATGCTTAGCCATTACAGGATATTTATGAGAGAGCTCGGACATTACATGATTTTTTTTTCTCTCTGTGACCTATGCATCTTGCAAACTGGCTACAGTCAAGGTTGTCTGGCACCCAGGGTATTTTCAGGGCATAGGTGAGGTATCCTGACCATTTTCTGGACTTACACTACACTTGGCTCCCAAACTCTTTGTAGAACACTTCACGGGAGCCACCTGCTCAGCAGATATAGCACATGTAAATCCATGCTTTGTTTTCAAGCTGGAGCTATAGCCTATCCTAGGAGAGAGATGCAATTTCTATCAATGCCTCTTAAAAAGTGTTCAAAGAACATGTTGACAATACTAACAGCTGTATGTGAGTGCTATATTTGCTACAGTGTGCCAAATACTATGCTAAGTCTTATGTGCAATAAATACTATAATTTTTGCTTTTTTAAAGCTTAAGAAACTGATGCTTGGTAAAATAAAGGCATTTAAAATGGTGGCTAAAAACTGCCTCAGTGTGAATCTCAGACTTATCACTTACTAGAGACCCGGTGCACGAAATTCATGCGGGTGTGTGTGTGTGTGTGTGTGTGTGTGTGTGTGTGGTGTGTGGTGTGTGGTGTGTGTGTGTGTGTGGTGTGTGTGTGTGTGTGTGTGTGTGTGTGTGTGTGTGTGTGTAGTCCCTCAGCCCAGCCTGCACCCTCTCCAATCTGGGATCCCACTCACAATCCATGACTGCTGGCTCCCAACCACTCACCTGCCTGCCAGCCTGATCGATGCCTAACTGCTCCCCTGCTGGTCCGGTAACCCCCAACTGCCCTCCCCTGCCGGCCATCTTTGACCACATGGAGGTAGCCATCTTGTGTGAGGGCATGAGGGTCAATTTGCATATTACCCCTTTATTATACAGGATTAGCCATGTGACCTAAGGAAGTTACTACCTTCTCTGTGCCTCTTTTCTCATCATTAAAGAGTCTTTAAATTTTTATCTTTTTTTTCCTTTTTTTTGAGAGAGAAACATCAGTTTGTTGTCCCACTTATTTAAACATTCATTGGTTGATTTTTGTATTTGCTCTCACAGGGAATTGAACCAGCAACCTTGGTATATCAGTACCACTCTCCAACCAAATGTGCTAAAATTTATGTTAAAAATATGGTCCCAGCCCTGGCTGGGTAGCTCCATTGGTTAGAGCACTGTCCCGATACGCCAAGGTTACAGGTTCTATCCCTGGTCAGGGTGCATACAAGAGGCGACCAATGAATGCATAAGTGAAACAAGAACTAAAATCAATCAGTCAATAAATAAAAATTAAAAATAAAAGTATGATCCTGCCCTGGGCGGTGTGGCTCAGTTGGTTGAGCGTTGTCCCATGCACTGAAAGGTTGTCAGTTCAATTTCTGGTCAGGGTACATACCCAGGTTGTGGGTTCGATCCCCAGTTGGGGTGTGTAGAGGAGACAATCAATGTTTCTCTCTTTCTAAAATCCATTAGCCAAAAATGGAATAATTTGAGCATTACAAAAAATAATAAAGCAAGTGATTGAAAAATATAAAATATACTAAACCTCATTTATAATAATGCTAGGAACAACTCAGTTGTCATATCTGGAAGAGGCTAAGAAACTAACTTATTATTCTGAAAATTAATAAAAATAAAATCAAGCATTTTACTGACTTACATAAACTGTACATCAGAGTAACCAAAATTATGTGACAAAGTTCTGCACATGAGAAATTGCAGGTAACAAAGGAATGACAGAATGCCACCATTTTCCAACCTCTAATGAAGTAATGGATCAAAGCCATCATCATCAATAGCTCCTAAAACCACTGGGGAAAGTCCAGTGGGGAAATTTAAAGATAGATCAGGTGACAACACCCGAACTCCTGAATCCATCTTAGTAGCCAAAAAGAGCCAACCAGACATTGTTTACGTTCTTACAAATAAAAGACAAAATAAGGAAGGGAAACACAAAGCAGAATTTAATCAAGCCTCTTTTTAAAATAGAGGGGAATTATATTACATAGCACCATATGGGAAATTCTGTAAAACAAATGGCTCAGTTTCTTCCAACAACAAAAGAAAAAAAGGAGGAAGAGAAGAGATAACCATGGATTTACAGAACTTAAGATATATTTTAAACAAATGTAATATTCAGACTCTGAAAACAAAAACACAACACTTCATGATTTAAATAGATTATGAATCAATGTGGGACATTTAAGCTCTGATGAACCACTTAATAATATAAGAAATTATCATTAATTTTCATGGAGTGATAATGGTACTGTGATTTTGGAGTGGGAGGAAGAGCCTGTTCATTTACTAGTAGACACATACCAAATTAGTTACGGGTGAAATTATATGATGTAAGCAGTGAACAGACATAATAAGGTTTTCCTGCATTCATAATTGTTGAGGTTGGGTAACAAGTACATGGAGTGTGGGGGGAAGGGGCACTATAATAGCATCTCCACTTTAGCCTTTACCTGAAAATCTCCGTAATGGGTTAAAATGAAAAAGGAGCACCAACCTTTATCTTCAAATTCCTTTACAACATCATTCATCCTATCTTGATAGAAGGACTCTCCCCTCTCTATTAAAGAGATGTCTAATGCATCATAGATTTTATTAAACTCTAGGGAAAAAAGTCACCAAATGAAGAAAAAGGTTAAGAATTTAAACGAAGAGGAAACATGCATCTTACAGTAAAATAACTTTATTGTTTAATTAAACCATTTGGAAGGAAGAAAGTTGTATTTAAAAATATATGATATAGAACATTATATATATGCTGCCATTTTGAAAATGTGGCAAGAATATAAGACACACATCAAAATATTAACAGTGGGTGGCACTACAGGTAATTTTTTCTTTTTCCTGTCCATATTTACATTTTTCCTACAAAGAATATGTACTTCTTGTGTATTTATTTTTTAAAAAGTTAAATAAGAACAAAAAAAAGAAAGGCCTTTCCTACTTGAAAATCAAATATTTACTCAATTTCCTTTTAGCTCTTCCTAATTTGTACCATTTAACTGTGTCTAACCAGGCATCAGTGACACAGTATTACTGACAGTAGCATTATAAAACATTTTACTACCTAGTGCTACAAAACAGCCATTATTAGTCTTCCTTTTTAAAGGTTTACTGGCTATTGTTGTTTATTTATTCTTCAGAGTGACCTTTACAATTACTTTGTCAAGTTTGAAAACTTGAAATTGTCTTAAAATGACAAATGAATTTCAGTTAAGTAGGGGACTTTGCATGATACTCTATTCAAACATTCTCTTACATATGCTGTGTATTTCTCTTCGCTTCAGTCCTACACATCTCTGGAGAAATTTATTCCCATGTGTTATATAGCTTTGGTTGCTACGCGAATAGCGGTCTTTTCTTTTTCTTTTCCACTTTCTTTCCTAATCAATTTTTTCTGATTTCTGAGAAAGTTACATTTTCTACCTGCTTATCTTAATAAACTTGCTTTAAAAGTCTATTTGCCAGTCCTTGAAGGCTTAACACGTCATTTAAGACCAAATCTGAATAAAGACTCAAGGAAACGACGTGCAGCAGTCCCTGCTGAGTGAATGAACGAAGTCCAGAAACTCACCTTGGCGGGAGACGTCACAGATAAGCTTCCAACCTTTTATGATATCTGGATCTTTACTCTGGAGCAGAACTACACACTGGTACGCTCGCTTCTTAAATTCCTCCTCAGTATCAAATCTCTTTTTGGATTCCTGTATTTAAAGAAAGAAAAGTAAGGTTTATAAAAAGAGCCAACCCCATATTCTAGATTAAGCATTTGTTCATTTCTAAAAAGAAAAAACAAAACCCACCAAAAAGCCAAAGAGTGAGGAAGTGGAAAGTCAGGACACCAGAACAAGTGGTCTATCTCAATAGTCAAGAATATTGTTACAAACGAACATGTCAAACACTGCTATTATTTCTTTTTAAACCCTTTTACTTGAAAATACAAAATTCTCATCCGGGTACTACCTCTAACTTTTCTAATTCACAAAAGCCTACTTACACCAATGCTTTTGTGTTCCAGTGGAATAATAAAGAATAGCTAGCAGGTAGGTCTGGTTTTATTGGACTCTATTTTCCATTTAGATGCGGTCCTGAACAGATATATTTTTAAATTGATTTCAGAAAGGGAAGGAGAGGGGGACAGAGAGAGAGAAACATCAGTGATGACAGAGAAACATTGGTCAGCTGCCTCCTGCATGTCCCCTACTGGGGATTAAGCCTGCAACCCAGGCATGTGCCCTTGACCAGAATCGAACCCAGATCCCTTCAGTCTGTAGGCCAACACTCTATCCACCGAGCCAAACCAGTTAGGGCCTGCATATTTTTTTGAAATTGAAAATAAAATTATTTTCACTTCCATTTTAATTTCAAAAGCAATACATGCTTACTGTAAAGAAAATTAAAAATATATATATAGTTAGTTAATCCCACCCCAAACTAACCAGTGATAACAAAACTTTGGTATATAATTCTAGACATTTCTTTGCAAATACACATCTATATATTTTAACAAAAACGGGAAATACAGGACTTTTCTTTTACTGTAGTTTTGAAATTTTAGCAATGTAGTATGAACATCTTGCATTAATAGATGTGCCTCATTATTCAGAGCACAGAATTCCAACAGGTAATTATAACATTAGCTATTTTACCTGTATCATATCAGTAAACGTTTTGGTTGTTTTCAATTAGAAAATATTTACTAAAAGACAAAACAAAACCAATACAAACAACAAAAAGCCCCACAAATCTTTACTTTTTAATGTAATAATCCTATTCTTGGGAAGATAAGGAAATAATTTTAAAAAGGAAAAAACCTACATGTACAAAGTTGCTCACTGAACAGATAAAGAGCCCCCCCAAATGGAAGGGAAAATCAACAACAGATGAAGATAAACTCTGGTATTCTAATCCAAACAAATAACATGCAGTCATATCATAAAGTAACACAAAAGAGTTTATAATAAAATAAGTATAATACAAAATTATACTATTAACTAGAGACCCGGTGCACAAATTTGTGCACAGGTGGGGTCCCTTGGCTGGTGGAGGGTAGGAAGGGAAGGTTGGCTGTGGGAGCACACGGACCACCAGGGTGCAGCTATTGTGTTGAGTGTCTGCCCCCTGGTGGTCAGTGCACATCATAGCTACCAACCTGCCATTTGGTCTCCTAGGCTCTTAGATATACAGATTACAAATAATGTAATAAATTTATGGATAAGTCAAAATATCAAAGAAGGTTGACCACAGTGATTGATTTAAAGGTAGGATTTATGGTAAATTTTAGAAAAAAAAGTTTTAATGTTTTTTAAAAGTTGATTTTAGAGAGAGATAGAAATATAAGTTGGCTGCCTCCTTCATGCACCCTACTAGGGATCGAGCCCACAACCCAGGCACGGGCCAATGGGGAATCAAAACAGCAAGTTCTTGGTACATGGGATGATGCCCAACCAAGCCACACAGACCAGGGCAGTAAACTTGTCTTTTAAAAACTGTTCTTCCAGCCCTAGCTGGTTTGGCTCAGTAGACAGAGCGTCCCAGGTGTGTATTTGCAAAGAAATGTCTAGAATTATATACCAAAGTTTTGTTATCACTGGTTAGTTTGGGGTGGGATTAACTAACTATGTATATATTTTTTATTTTCTTTACAGTAAGCATGTATTGCTTTTAAAATTAAAATGAAAGTGAAAATAATTTTATTTTCAATTTTAAAAAATATGCAGGCCCTAACTGGTGTTGGCCTATGGACTGATGGGATCTGGGTTTGATTCCTGTCAAGGGCACATGCCTGGGTTGCAGGCTTGATCCCCAGTAGGGGACATACGGGAGGCAGCCAATCAATGATTCTCTCTCATCATTGATGTTTCTATCTCTCTTTCCCTCTCCCTTCCTCTCTGAAATCAATAAAGATATATTTAAAAAGTAAATAAATAAAAAAATTATAATTTTTTATAAGTGGGAAAATTTAATTTTCAGCATACACCAATACAATAGTGAAGAATTTGTTAAGGGGCAGGGAGTTTAGCAACTTTTATTTAGATCCACACCAGCTTCAAATACCATTCTAAACTCCCTAAGGAAAATGAATAATTATGAGGAATGGTAAACACACAGATATAACAAGAAATGATATCAAACCTTATAAAAGGCCTGCAGATCCCCAATAGGAGGTGAAACTGTGAGGTAATCTGGAAATTTATCTTGCAGATGAGCGATGAGCATGCCAAACTGGGTTCCCCAATCTCCTATATGGTTTAATCTGATACCAATCGAAGAACATAAAATAATTTTGAAACGAGAAACATTAATATTTAGGTGCCTGTATATCCAGTAATACAGACTGCATACAACAGGTCTCCAGGATTTGCTGAATGAAGTCTCTACCAATGGACTGTGATCTGCTTATTGTGTGGTTAACTAGGACAATGATAGTTGAGCCGATGTTGGTCATTACTATTTTATGAAAATTTAACTTTTCAACCAATTATCTCAGTGTAATTTGTACCAGTGGTTCTCAAATGTCAATGGACAAAATTCTTCAAAACATATGCCAATCCAACCACTTTTCATCTCTCACAGCTTTTAACTAGTTTCAAACCACCACATCACGTCTTAACTGGATAATTACAACAGCCTTCTAACTTATTACTATAGTAATCCCTTCTTTGCCTGGCTTCTTCATGGAAGCCAGAGTAATATTTAAGTAGATTAGAGTCACACCTCATTTTATTGTGTCATGCTTTATTGCATGTCACAGAAGTTGCATTTTTTTATTTACTTACTAGAGGCCCAGTGCACAAAATTCGTGCATGGGGAGTGTGTGGAGTGGGGGGGGGGGGCTACAGGTCCCTTAGCTTGGCCTACGCCCTCTTGAAATCTGGGACCCCTCGGGGGATGCCAACTGCCAGTTTATGCCTGATCCCTGTAGTCGGACATCTGGCAGTTGGATATGCCTCTCACAATCTGGGACCCCTCACTCCTTACCACTGCCTGCTTGCTCCTTACTGCTCAGCTCGATGCTCTTAGCACTGCCCCGGAGGCGGGAGAGGCTCCCGCCACCATTGCTGTGCTTGCCAGCCATGAGCCTGGCTTCTGGCTGAGTGGCGCTCCCGCTGTGAGAGTGTGCATCATAGCAACCAGTGCGCATCATAGCAACCAGTCTTTCAGTCATCATGGTTGCTTAGGCTTTTATATACATAGATTTTTTTTTTTTTTTTTAGTGAGAGTCAGAGGGAGGGGGAGAGACACAGACAGAAACATCAATATTAGACAAACAGATTGGTTGCTGGGGATCGGGCCTGAAACCAAGGTATATGCCCTTGACCAGAATCGAACCCGTGACCCTTCAGTCTGTGGGCTGATGCTCTATCCACTGAGCCAAACTGGCTAGGGCGAAGTTGCATTTTTTAAAAATCAAAGGCAAGACCCTCCACCAGCAAAAAGATCATGAATAGCTTTACTACGGTACTTGCTCTATGGTGATGGTCTGGAACTGAACCTGCAGCATCTCCAAGGGATGTCTATACTTGGTTCTACTAATTAAGACTCTCCAGTCACTTCCTAGTACACGTAGGAATAAAATCCCCATTTCCTGCCATAGCCTGCAAGTCCATTGACTACCTCTCCCCATATTAGAATATAAACCCCTACTATACGGCACTCAAGAAATACTTGTGGAATGAATGGGGCAGGGGGTACCTTTGCTTTGGTTCCACCCACAGTTATTAGTTCAGAGGAGAGGCCCAGGACATAATTTTTTAAAAAGCCTACTGATGATTAAGAGCAGAACCACACTCATGAAACACTGATAGAGTCAAAGATTCTTTCTCAAATGACATTGTCATTTTCTACAGAACGCTCCAAAGACAAGAGTATATACCTTAGCACATCATATCCTGCAAATTCAAAGAGGCGGCACATGCTCTCCCCTATGATAGTTGACCTGAGATGGCCTACGTGCATCTCTTTGGCTATGTTGGGAGAGGAAAAGTCAACTACAACCTGGAATAGAAAATAAAAAAGAGAAACTTTTATAGATAACAATGTTGTACTAGAATTATATAATGTGATAAATACAGGTACAGAGGCAATCATATCACAACATACAAATAAATCCAAGTAACATGTACATATTACATCTGCACAATGTTATATATCAAATACATTCAATAAAAATACATTTTTAAATGGGGCAGAAACATTTTATTCTGCTAACACATTCATTAGTAATATGTAATAACAAACTCAGATTTAAATAACAGCTTGGCTTGTACTTCAACTGCGTTAAGTTTTTCTGATGAATTTACCTGTCCATAATTAAATGAAAAAGAATCAAATTCGTTTATACAAATTATCTATACTTTGTTTCAGCAACACCTCAAAAACATCGGCTGGCTACTTCAAATGCCTTATGAAATAAAGTGAAAAGAAAAATCATGTAACAAGCAAGATCAGGAAAAAGGCTACGCTGTAGCTATGTTCATCATCTCACATATTAATGATTAAATCTCAGTATGGAAAAGCCATTCCCAGTTACAGCACTTTGCATACAGTCTAAGTAGGACATCAGTGTGTCAACTAAAACGTGTTCATGTACCTTTTTGTTCTCTCCAAGGGCAGGCAGTTGAACACCATTCACTAGGAGACTGGTCAAATGTTTTGATACGAAGTTCTTTCTTAAGTGGACATTAATAAAACCTAATGAACAGTAGAGAGGAGAAAAAAAAAATCAGATAGCCTCCTATCTTTAAGAACTGCTTTCTCCCAAAGACCTTCTTGATTTCACTTATGCTGGCTCCACAGAGCTAATCTGGCTTTGGCAAAACTCTTCAGGATTCCTGGACCACTTGGGGCCTTGACTTGAGGCCCCTTGTCAGCTCCCTGTTTCAGCACTTATTCCAGACCTTACCACTGTCCTGAGAGCTGACTTAATTCAGGGCCCCTTCACTCGCAGCAAATGATTCGTTCACCTCTTAACAAAAAATATACAGTCTTTTAGCCATAGACTTATCTGCCATTATCTATCTTTTGCTGAAGAAAAACTGAATCACAGAGAGGTAAAGAAACTTCACCTAAGATCAGGCAGCTAAGTCTGGACAAAAAGCTCAGTTTCCTAACTCAATCCAAGGTGCTTTCACCATCTTGTTCCGTATACAAGTCTTAATCCTACATTTGTATTTAACAATGGTTTTCATTTTTATTCCAAAAAGGGCTCAGCATCAATACAACTACTTAAGAAGGGTAACATTGTCATACCAGGACCAGCAATTTCAACTTTTTCAATACATTCATTGTCTGGGAGGTGTTTGGTAATGTTTTCCGCAATTTCTCTTGGATTAACTCTCTGTTCCTTGGTTTTGAGCATCTACAATATAATACAAAACGATTCATTATACAACTGGTTTCAGCAAGTTACTCAGAAATGCACAACTGACAAAGCATTAGATGCATCTGACATAGACCAATCAAAAGGCAGAAGCGGAGAAATCCAATGACCTTGTACATGGACAGATGAAAGCATCAACAAGAGGAATACAAAGTGCCCAAACCACGTGATCTGAGTTGCCACACACGTCTATAACATTTTTACAAAGACTTTAGTTATTATCCTGTTTCCAAGATATTTACATTTCTAATTTTCAAATTATGAGTGTGCCAATATGCAGACTTGGGTAATAACAACCCTTATAAACTTGACCCCAATGAAGACACACATTATTGGAGATTTGAACACTTTAGCTGAATCCTTTCTATTCAACAAAGAAAGGAAAGCAAAAAGTCCCAAAGTTGGGCAATTAACCACAAACACATTAGACAAGGTAGCTGTTAAAAACAGGGAATTCTGACTGGAAATGAAATCCATCAGCCCACCTCAAAGCCACCATAGTTGCATCAAATATTGGATCGAAATGCTGGATAGTAAATGGCTAACTTTTACTCTCTCACCTTCTAACTCTCACCAGAAACACACAGCAACCCTGGCTGCAACAGGAGGGAAGTACAAAAACAGAACAGTGCCAACTATTGCCCTTAAATATTGGGAATACTTACAAAATTTAAATGAATATTCAAATCTGTGCTTTTTAAAAATTTTAAAAAATCCCTTTTCTCAAGTTGTTCAGAATTGCGGGAAATGTTATTTTCGTTGGGGAAACAAACATTTGCTATTATTTATACAGAAGGTAATGAGGAAGCTAACGTGTAAGAAAATCACATCACCCAGAGCGTTCCGTTACAATGCACTCACCTGAGAGATACCCATAGCACTGTTACACTGATAGTCCCCAAACTTGGGCTGCTGACTTGGTGTCACTAGTAGAGGAGGGTTTTCCAAATCTGGATACGCAGCCTTAATGGCACAGCCAAAGACCTCTTGTAGGCGGCGATTGATGTTAATCATATTTTTAGTTGGTCTGTTCCTTTCTGCTTGAAGACTCTGGGGATTAAAAAAAATAAATTAAAATATGCCAATAAAATATTAAATTATCATATAAAATTTTCCTAAATATCTTGAGAAACCTTCAAGTATCTTGAGAAGACCAAAGGTAACATACACTCACAACGCGATGCTCTCCGATCTGGGATATGCTAGGAAACGTAACAGGACAAGTCTATCCCACAGAACTTGTAAGACAGAAAGAGGAAATGCCCCAAGTTCTCTTTCTATAGTTATTTTATCGGAACAGAAACTGAGAGAAGGGAGTATAAGAGCTGACCAAATCTTCTTAGCTTCTCGGGAGTTCTGAAAAAATAGTAAAGAATTTGACATAAATCAAATGCTGGAAGTAAAATCTCTATGGACAAAAAAAAGTAAAAAAAACTTTGTAAAGTATATGATTATCTAACCAATATGCTGTACACCTGAAACTAACACGAAATAATACTGAATTGTAAACTGTAATGAAAAAATAATAGTAAAAAAAGGTATTCATGTTTTCTCTTAAAATGTTGACCTCTTCCAGGCACGAAATGATAGGTAATATCTAAATATCAGAAAAACAGGCTGTTTTGTCTTACTGTTAAATAATCCCATGTTGGACTACTCCTACCTCCTATTTCTCATTTTCTGTGAAGTGGGGTACCTTCATTTAAGATGGTATATAATTAGTTACCTCTATTACTACACTTACCACAACTTCTCAGAATTATGTGTCTCCACTACCAGATTCCTGGAGGCAGGAAAAATAATTATTCATGGCTCCATCCCTGACACCTAGCACTGTACCTGCTATGCAACAGGTAAACAAAGGGTGACTGAACTTATATGCTTTCAATGGAATACAAATAAATATGTTGCCCACACACTAGTCACAATTTTATGTTAATCAAAATGTCAATGAGGGCAATAACAATGGCAAAAATAATAAAAGCTATGATTTGAGTAGCACTGTGTCAAGAACTGAGTCTAGCCTGGCCTGTGTTGCTCACTGGCTGAGCATCGACCTATGAACCAGGAGGTCACAGTTCAAATCCCAGTCAGGACTCATGCCTGGGTTGTGGGCTTGATCCCCTGTAGGGGGTGTGCAGGAGGCAGCCGATCAATGATTCTCTCTCATCATTGATGTTTCTCTCTTTCTTTCCCCTTCTCCCTTCTTCTCTGAAATCAATAAAAACATACTCTTTTAAAAACATGAGACTTCATCTTACAGATAGACAAGGACAGCTTAATGGAAAGGGGATAAGGAAGAGTTGAAGCTGCTGAATTAATGAAAACAACGGTAAAATGCCTCTGAGATAAACCATCCAATAAGTGTTTCTAAGTCAGAGCACATGGCCAGAGTGCTCCAGGAATAGAAGGCGGGGTGAATGGGCGTCCCACACAGTACTTTTTTCTTCTGTGGCTTGCTATTTTCTGTTGTGAACCTTATGTTCAGCTCAGGAGCTGTTACTCAGTAGACCAAAGTATCTGTGAAAGAACCACCGTGCCGCCCACATTACACTGGCAGGATTCCCATACTTACACACCCAGCTAATCTGTATCAGGGACATGTGCATTAGAATACACTGTACGTCCTTTGTACCTTTTACATAGCCATGAGTACATATTGACACTTAATAATACTTTCGAACTGAAAAAAAAACACACGAAACCAACAGAGAAATGAGTATAAATAAGCGTGGAAAGAATGAGGTAATCAGAAAGGTAAGGTATTTTGGGGAAGATTCCATGGAAAAGAAATTTTGTGATTTTAGAAGACTAAAAGACAAAGCTATCTGAAGCGGAACAGAACACACAGAGGCAATAAAAGATTTCATGGGAGTAGGGCAGGCAGAGTCTGAGATGAATAAATGAGACGACTTTGGAAAAAAGACAGTGCCAGCCAGCCCGGCTGAAAGTAGTACACACACAGGAGAACAAGCATGGGAGTGAGGTCATCCCCTAGGAGCTGTCATCAGCAGACCCGAAAGGCAGGCCAAAAGATTAAACCCAACAGAAGCAAGCTCAACTTTTTGACAAAACTGATAGACACTATTAGATTGTGAGGTCATTAAATAACAAATACAGCACAAGCTTCATGGAAAAAAATTGTTAGGAAATATTAAGTGGAAAAGGAACCCAACCACTATGACACTATAAAATATAAAAATAAAACAGCCCTGGCCGGTTTGGCTCAGTGGATAGAGCATCGGCCTGAGGACTGAAGGCTCCCAGGTTCGATTCCAGTCAAGGGCATATACCTTGGTTGCGGGCACATCCTCAGTGGGGGGTGTGCAGGAGGCAGCTGATCGATGTTTCTCTCTCATCGATGTTTCTAACTCTCTATCCCTCTCCCTTCCTCTCTGTAAAAAATCAATAAAATATATTTTAAAAAATAAAATAAAATAGTAAAATAACCAACTTGGGGCAATAGAGGACTGTGGATGTATTCTGAAATATTTCCCACTGATTGAGGCACTTACTTAAAATTCAAAAAGTACTGTGTTTAAAAAGGCACAGCCATAATCTGTTAAAAAATAATGTCTTGCCCTAGCCAGAGTGGATAGTGTCATCCTGCGGACTGAAGGATCCCAAGTTCAATTCCGGTCAAGGGCACATGCCTGGGTTGTGGGATCGATCCCCAGTAGGAGATGCAGGAGGCAGCCAATCTATGATTCTCTCTCATCATTGATTTTTCTATATTTCTCCCTCTCCCTTCCTCTCTGAAATCAGTAAAAATACGTTAAAAAAAAAAAAGTCTCAAAAAGCAAAAAGTCTCAACCCTACCTTGAAGCTGGCCAAACATTCAGTATGATGACACATTTTTAAGAGCCCTGGAGGACAGCGCAGCGCCGACTTCTCCATTACTGGCACCAGTGACTCAACCCTACCCTGTGTGTGGCAGGGAAAAGAGCAGGGTTTCTTCCCTCCTTTGTCCACATTCCTCAGGGTCAACTTTGCGAATCTTCAATAACAACGAGTTCTAAAGAGAGGCAATAATTCAAAGCGTGGAATGAAACCAGAACCAGGGGACTCACCTTCCGAAGGATATTCAGTCGATACTTTAATTTTAAATTTTCTTCCCGCAACTGCTCCAAATTTGGAGAAGCTTCTAAACAGCCCCCGTTTTTCAGCCGATCGATTTCAGCAGTCAGAGACTTGATCTCTCTTTCCTATAAAAGAAAAGGCACTGTGTTCGGTCCGGTGTGACGGATGACCTCCGGGATGTAATACACTGGACCATCAACTTTCTTCCTCCTTTCCCCTCTCCACCGGGCACGGCAGAGGTGATAGGGACGAAGGACCTTCCCTTTGATAAGTTGGGACTGTCCTTCCTCAAGCTCTTCGATGACATTATCCTTGACAATACGGGAAAAATTGTGTCGTGAAAGGAAAATACGAGTGTTAAGCACGCAATGGGATAAGCCTCACATCCCAGGTTTCTTTCTTTGGCCCAAGTGTTTGCCTTCTGCCCTTTCTGGGACAAAAAGATCTTCCCATCTTCCCCCCCCCCACCCCACCCCCGCCGCTTTTCTTTCCAGTGTCTTAGATCCCAGACCAGGCTTTTCACTCTAATACCTAAAATCAAAGACATGCCAATTCACAAGGAAGTAAAGCTTCCAACCTCACTGCTGTTACTGAGGGAGAGAGACGTCCCTTGAAATGTAAGAATGTTTTTCAGGACATAACTACAACTAACGCCTCCCCGCCCTCCCCCCCCCCCCCAAAAAAAAAACCAACAAAAAACCCACAGTTGGCATAAATAAGCATACATTACCTTCCAGGTGCTGAGCTAAACAGTCCAGACATTACATCTATCATTCTTACCACCGCCAGGGAAGAAGCACTTATATCCCCACAATGACAAGACCATATGCCCAGAGCAGCCGACTTGCCCGTTTACCTGATCAGCGTGAGCTTTGGGAACTGCGGAGTGAGGGCTATGAACCAATTCCCTGGACGTGGTGAGTATTAACGTCAACTACTTGCCTCCCACCCCTCCCTACCCGGGCCTCAAAGGTCATGGACTGCCCAACTTTCGCTTTTACTATAAGCTTGTGACTGTGCAGACAGCGAGCGAAGTCCCGTTTGACGAGCCCTTCCCTGGGCTTTTTAGAATTTCTCTTGCTCAGCATCACCGAGAGAACGGAGGTTGAGCTGCAACCCCGGGCCCATGGCTCCTCTCTTATCCCCCTTCCCTCCGTGCCTGTCCCCCGCCCGCTCCCCGCAACCCCTAAAGCCACGCATGTGCGCTGGGAAGGAGGGACCCCGAGGGTCGGCTGTAATGAACTCGCCAGGCTCCAGCCCAACAGGAGATGCTGGATTGGAAATGGAGGGTGCACGAGAGGGCGGGACCCTCGGCTCCGCTGCACCTCAGTCTTGCGGGCCCTGGAACGATGGGTTCTTTCTCTCCCAGCCCTGGGAGGGGGTTCGCCTCCGAGGCAACACCCGCCCGGGTCCTGGGACCCCGCTGCGCGCGCCTGAGGGGCACGGGACGGTCCCTCCCTCTCTGCCGCCGCCTCGATGACGCTCGAGCGGGAGCCCGGGCGCGGTCCCTCCCCTCCACGCCTTTCCTCTGGCCCCTGCGGCCCGACCTGCTGCTGCAGCCGCGCGGAGCACTGAGCCACCAGTCCGTCCATCCTCTTGTCAGCGTCTCACGCAACAAGTAGCCGGAAGCGGAAACAGCCAGCACTTCCCGGAAGCGGAAATCCTCCCCGCCCGCGGTCTCGAGGCTGACTGGGTGCCGCCGCCTCTGCTGCCCCCTGGCGGGACCCAGGACGCACTGCGGGGAGAACCCGTGGGAAGTGGGGCTAACCCGTGGGAAGTGGGGCTGCTGTCCTGAGATTGGGCTTTTGGGGAAGGGCAATGGGGAATCGGACAGGAGCTGCTCTATGTGCCGGGACGGACTTACGGTAGTCAGAGGCGCTTACCTACAGCTTCTGTCTCTCAAAGGTTTCAGTTTACCCGTCTGTGAAATGGGCACAGAACTCTACGATCTGTTTATGTACTCACTAAGCATTTATTGTGCATTTAAAATGCCAGACACTATTTCAGGCGCTGGAAATAAGTCAGACAGCTCCCCATTCTCATGGAGGTTGCTTTATTAGAGGCAGGAAACACAAAGATTGCCTGTGGGCACTCTTGACTCGGTTCACCAGGCACACTACAAACAGAGCCAGGATGCAGCTGACCTCTGGGGTCAATGGCAATTGCAAAGGACTTGCAGTTGAATTAAAAAGAAAAAAAAAAGGTGACAGATTTGACTTTGAGTGGTGGGCACACGGTGCAATAAACAGATGGTGTAGCGTAGAAACCCACAGCTGAAACCTATATGTTCATGTTGATCAGTGTCACCCCAATCAATGGAATAAATATATTTTTAAAACATTGGTAGTCCAAAGGCAACAATTGGTTTTATGAACGAGACAATCAGATCCAGTGAGGTTTTCTCAGGCTAGCATACTAGTCACCCCCTTTCTCCATACCCCCATGCAGAGAAACCACAGGATTTCATGGTTTCATTCCTGAAAGCCAAATGTTCAAAGTCCCTTCGATTCGGGCCTCATGTGACCACAACACTGTGAAACAGAAACCAGAACTGAGACACAGGCACTTGGGGAGTCCGAAGAGCGGGTTGTGCCCTAGCTCTGGCCATTTATTATCCGAGTGACCCTAAGCAGGGCATTTCACATTTCTAAGCTCTTGTTTCCTGAAGATTCTGGAGAACACGTGTGCACGATTGCACAGAGCGACTTTATTCTGTATACAACAACAGGATGTATGTATTGGTGTTTGGCTAGTGACTGTTTATAGAGACTTCAATGCCAGGGCAGACACAGAGCCTTCTGCCTTCGGAAGAGGTGGTCTGGCTCTCCCCACAGATGCTCCATCAGCTGAAACAACCCTGGTGAGGAGGAATATAGGGGACAACCTTGGTTGCGGGGGGGGGGGGGGGGGGGGGCAGTAGCAATCTGAATCTGTGCCAGTGACTGGTGTCCTAGTGCACATTGTTAGCCTGTAATGAAGTTACTGCCCCTTCCTTAGGCAAGTCCTTTCCTGGGTGCTCCCAGTTTGCAGGGGCCACAGGACGGGAATCGGGCAGCCTGGCCGAGTGTGGCGGGGGTGGGGGGGGGGGAGGAGTGGGGGCGGGGTCGCTGGCACCACCCAGGCCAGGCATTTACTAGTAGGTACGTTCTAACTTCCCCATTCTGACTCAGGAGGGGCTGTGACAGCCGCCACAAAAGCCCGGGAGCTAGGAAACAAAGAAACTTACGAATATAGGTAAGGAGTAATCTCATTGTATAAGCGCTTCAGGCTTGGGATCTTGGAATTCCCTGAGCCAGCAGCGCTGCTTTAAATTAAGGGTTTTCCCTGAATCTCCCAGGATTCATTGTGTACTTTCCGGTCGCCTGGTACATTCTGCAACAGTGGCACACACTTCTCAGGCAGGAGGATGTGCTCCACGTAGCCCTTGCCATTCCCAGAGGGCAGTCGGAGCTCTGCTTCTCAGCAGCTGCTGCCACAGGGGGTGAGGGGCTGACCGTGGCTCGGAGTGCCGGACACAGATAAAGGTGTGGCTGAGGAAATGAATCCCATTGCACGACCCCCGAGTTTCTATTGGGCACTCTCCAGTCGGGTCACCAGGCAGACCACAAATACACGAGGATGCAGTTAACTTCTAGAATGTCTAGTGTCAATCAATTCAGACCCCAAGGGAACTCCGCCCCTCCCGCCGCCCCCACTTGTTCTATCTGTTTCTCTCTGAAGGGCTGGGCCCAGAAGCTGAACCATGGCTACAGGTAGCTTTGGGAAGAGAAAAATCTACTCTTTAAAAAAAAGCTTTATTGACTTGAGATACAGGGAAACACCAATGGGAAACATCAACATGGATCGGCTGGCTCTTTCAGGCCCCCTAATGGGGATCGAGCCCACAACCTGAGCAAGTGCCCTGACCCAGAATTGAACCAGTGACGTCTTGGTGCGTGGATCAACACTCAACCACTGAGCCATGCCTGCCGGGGCAAGAAAATCTACTCTTCAATCTTCAGGTGGCTAATGCAGGGAAGGGCTCTGACTGGCTCAGCTGGGATCCCCTGTGGGGAATGACTGTGGATTTTATGCCACTGTAGGTACCTTCCCCATAGGAGAAGTGGCAGGTAAGGACCATAGTGGGAGGTGGGGGAAAACCTCTGCAGCCAAGCCAAGGGCTCCATTCCCTCATCACACCTCCCCGACGGTCCTTCATGACCTGCAGAGGGCCATGCATGTCAGCGTTCCCTGAGTGATGTTTTTTTAGGATGCGCCATATCTGCCTGGGCTTCTCATGGTATACCAGCTGGTCCATCCGACGGCGGTGTGCTTTGGACTGACAGTGAAGCATGGATAGAAGCAAGTGCCGGGCCTATCCCGGCAGGGCGAGGGTCCAGGGGGTGTGTGTTAACAAGCTGGCCCAATGATTGTGCCATGGCGGCCGGCGCCACACACTGGGAGGAAAGTTGCACAGGAGAATGTCAGAGAACGGAAGGAGGAAGAGGTTTTGCTGCTTGTTTGTTAAGGACTGACTTCCAATCGTCTGCAACAGTCATTTTCATTTAATGAGCAAATGAGTGGAGGGGGGAGCAAAAAACCAAACCAAGCCAAAACAAAGAAAGTATCACCTGGACTGGACGGGGGATAGGTGGGAAGGGAAGGACTGGGAAGGGGAGAGTGAAAAATCAGGGAAACACAGGTGAAGTGAGGGGTGGCGTGGGGGGGAAAGAGAGAGAGGAAATTCGTTTCAGAAAGGCCACTTTATTGATGACATACAATGAAAAGCCCTCCCTCACTCACGTCAGTGGCTTCACTGGGCATCTGAGATGGTGTGGGCAGGCCTGTGGCCAGCTCCACCTCAGGTGGCCAGGTAAAAACACGTCACAGCTCATGAAGATTCACAGACACCCCAGAATCCGCCAAATGAGGGTTGTGCATTTTAAAATATTGTACAAAATATGTTAGGTAGGAGAGGTCAGCTGTGCTGTGATGTCTGCAGGGCGTCCTTTTAGGGTGACCGTCCCCAAAATATTACGTACTTATTGCATGAAACCTCTAGAAGGCAGAGCTGTACAAAAAAAAAAAAATCTAAACCATTTTATTTTAAGAAGAGCAGCAACTGGACACTGCTTTTAGTTCATTTAAATTTTCTTTCTCAAAAATACATTCCTAAATATACAAACTATACAATCTTGTCATTTTAATGCTGGGTTTTTTTTTGTATTTTTTCTTTTCTTTTCTTTTTTTTTAATAATAGAACCCAAACTAAAAAAAATCTTCATCTTCAAACCACAGGAGCGCTAGAGGACGTGGGACGCAGAACCTTCATATAACACCACATAAATAACGGCGGCCAGTCTCTGCTCACAGCAGGGTCCCCGGGCCGAAGGAAATACTTTTCTGGAGCTCAGACGTCGTCTGCGGAGAGGGTGGGGATGTTCATCCGCGGCCGCGTGAAAAAGGCCATCTTCTCCCTGTGACAGAGTCCACGTGGTCAGGGCAGGAGCTTCGCCCTCGCCTTAGACACTGCGGGCAGGGCGATCCTTGGCGGCGGGAGGCGTGCTGAACGTGGGAGGATGTGAGGCAGCATCCCTGCCCCCGCCCCCTAGATGCCTATCACAGCTCCCCCACCCCTCCTCCCAGTGTGACAACCAAATGTGCCCCCGAATTCAACCAAATAATGCCCCTGAATTGCCCTGGCCGGTGGCTCAATAGTTAGAGCACCAGCCCTCGAACTGAAGGGCCTTGGGTTTGATTCCCGGTCAAGGGCATGTACCTGGCTTGCAGGTTAGGGCGCGTGCAGGAGGCAACCAATTGATGTGTCTCTCTCACACCGATGTTTCTGTTTCTCTCTCTCTCCCCCCTCTGTCTCTCTGAAAATAAATAAATAAATAAATTAATTAATTAATTAAAAAAATCCACGGGTGACGATTGAAGAAAAAAAAAAGTACCCCGAATCGCCAAATGCCTCCAGGGGGGACCCAAACCATTCCTACTTTAGGGGACATGAGCAGGACCAGAGGCCTTTAGCTAAAACCAGGGGCCTGGGCTTAGAAGGCCCTTTGGGCCACTTCTAGTGCTTGTTTTGGATTCTCACCTGGTTAAAAACTGAGACGTTCTAACATGCTCACACAAAATACAGTACATTTGAATGTTTCCTTAGTCTTCTCTGAGAGGACGTCACAAGTCTAAACGCAAGGCCCTCTATGGATGGGAGGCCAGGACAGGTGGCGCCGGGGGCCCTCCCGCGAGAGCAAGAAAGCGCGTCCCCGGGGTCCCTGCAGACGGCAGGCAGCGCCAGGAGGCCCGCCGTGCACCCGCGCCCCCGGCTTATTTATCACGCAGCCCATCCTCCGCAATTAGCAATTACTGGTGATGGGAACACTGAGAGGAAAGGCTGGAGCAGGTGGCTCATTCATTAAACAAGAGGAACTAACAATTTAGCTCGAGCTGTTGGGGACTGAGAGACAGCCAGGGAAAGCAGTGCAGGCACACAGACCGCCAGGGTCGGCTGGGCAGGGGCTGACCCTCTGTGACCGCGAGAGAGCAAGGTCCGTGGGACAGGGGGCAGGGGACCGAGGCGGGGCAGGACAGGGACTGGGAAGGGCGGGCAGGCAGCTGGCCGGGCACCCACGTACTTACCTGAAAGACTGCACTTCTGGGGGCTCCTTGCAGCTCTGGCCTCGGAGCCTGTGCACGTCCTTGGCGGCCGCCCTCATCATCTTGTCGGTCTGCAGCTCACCTTTGTGCTCCGCGCGGTCCATCTGCAGGGCAAAGCGAGCAAAGCCGTGAGGCTGTGGGGAGTCCTTTGGGCCTCTAGAAATGGGCTGGCCACGGAGAACTTTCTAGTACAAAGGGGGACTTTGTTGTAGTCAAGAGGTCTGCAGGCCACACCCAGGCACCCTCACCCTTCCTGTTCCACTGTGGGACCCTCTTGATTCTGGAGGATGAGGCAAAGTGGTCCCACCATCTGTGACAGTGGCCAGGTATCGGGCGGCAGGACCCTGAACACCTGTGGGAACCCAGGAGACGGGCCGTCTGGTAAAATGTGTGTTACTTCATCTAACCCTTGGGGCCACCAGAAAGGTCGAGCCTATAATGACCTCTATTTGACAGCCCAGGAAACAGAGTTTCAGACATGTTACACATTGCTGACCAGTAGTTTTACTAGGCCAGTGGTCGGCAAACTGCAGCTCGCGAGCCACATGCGGCTCTTTGGTCCCGTGAGTGTGGCTCTTCCACAAAATACCACGGCCTGGGCGAGTCTATTTTGAAGAAGTGGCGTTAGAAGAAGTTTAAGTTTAAAAAATTTGGCTCTCCAAAGAAATTTCAATTGTTGTACTGTTGATATTTGGCTCTGTTGACTAATGAGTTTGCCGACCACTATGCGTACCGGTTAATAATGCAGATTTTTTTTTCAATAGATGAGAGTTACACATATATGTGATTTGATATATATGCTGTTTTGTTGTATTGACAAGCTTTGAAACTTCATATGTCAAATTTGCTGAAGGTGTTAATATCATAGATATTTTTACACTTAAAAATGCTGGATTTCGTGCCAAAAAAAGAGCATTTGCGGGAAATTATAATTCATTACTTTATTTTGAAGAAAAGTGCTACTGAATACTTCGGGAAGCTTATGGTGAACATGCTCCAGCTCAAGATAGTTGTGAATGCTGGTTTAAAAGTGATGATTTCAATGTGAAAGACAAAGAACATCCAGGTCAACCGAAAAAGTTTGAAGACCAACAATTACAAGCATTATTGGATGAAGATACGTGTCAAACTCAAAAACAACTTGCAGAGAGATTAAATGTTTCTCAGCAAACAATTTCCGATCGTTTACAAGCAATGGGAAAGATTTTAAAGGAAGGAAAATGGGTGCCACATCAACTGAACGAAAGACAAATGGAAAACCGAAAAGTCATCAGTAAAATGGTGCTTCAACGGCACGAAAGAAAGTCTTTTTTGCATCGAATTGTGACTGGCGATGAAAAGTGGATTGATTTTGAGAATCCCAGGCGCAGAAAATCCTGGGTTGATCCAGGTCAACCATCAACATCGGCTGCTAGGCTCCAACCCTAGTCCTGACCCAGGAAGTCCAGCACCACTTTTCTGCTCTAAGGCAGTGGTCGGCAAACTCAGTCAACGAGCCAAATAGCAACAGCACAATGATTGAAATTTCTTTTGAGAGCCAAACTTTTAAAAATTAAACTTCTTCTAATGCCACTTCTTCAAAATAGAGTGGCCCAGGCTGTGGTATTTTATGGAAGAACCACACTTAAGGGGCCAAAGAGCCACATGTGGCTCGCGAGCCGCAGTTTGCTGACCACTGCTCTAAGGCATCACCAGCTGCATCAAGAGCTGGGACTTCAGCTGATGGCCCTCCCAACAGTTCAGGCAGGCACCCTCTTCACGGTGCCCGTTGCACTGCCTGGCTGTGTGTGGACAGAACTAGCAAAGGTCTGGCATCCCTGCCCTGGGTGGCAATCCGGGATGGCAGGTGTTATAAAAATGAGTCAAAAAAGGCCTCTATTAGCCCAGTGTTGCTCCCTTTTTCATGGTAGTTTGGGACCTGTTAGCTCAAAGCCCGCTAGTGCCAAACTTAAAACTTTTACCCATCCAGTTGTTTTAAACACAGCTCGGACAAGCGGTTTTAAACCATTTAGAAGCTGCCTGCTTTGCATACCCTGTGAAGCTAAGCCCCACCCATCGTCTGCTAGCTGAAGATAAGAGACACCCTGGGGCATCAAGGACCCCAAACTGCTGCAGCTTTGGAGCTCTCTGACCCAGAGACACCTCGTGGTGCTGTTGAGTGACGTCATCACGATGCCCCCCCCTTTCCTAGGAGCTCCCTTGCCCTCCAAGTGTGGCCCCAGTCAAATTGTCTCTGCGAGGTCCCGTGCTGTGAGGGACTTCTCTGGCATGCTAACTTGTTTGTAAAAGCAGCGCTACCCTGATAAAATGCATGGCTACCCTGATAAAATGCATGGCGTGCTACTGCCATTCCCTCAAACTCACTGCAGGAGGACGGAGGAGTGAGCAGGCTATGTTCCCTGCATCTTAGTCCTGAGCTCTGCATGGTCCATCCCTCTCTGCTTGGGCGATACCTGCCGGGTGGGAATGCATGGGCAGGCACCGGGGCGGGTCACTGTTCTAGATGAACTGCTAGTGTGTGCTCCAGCCAGATGAGGTGCCAATGTTTGATGAAGGGTTGCACAAATGAATAAATGTGAATGAATAAGAAGGGCTTGTGCACATCAACGCGGAAATGCAGTAAGAAGGGCCTGGCTGTGAGGTCCAGAGTTGGCTATGTCCCTAGCTGGTTTGGCTCAGTGGATAGAGCGCCGATCTGCGGACTGAAGGGTCCTGGGTTCGATTCCAGGCAAGGGCACATGCCTAGGTTGCAGGCTCGATCCCTAGTAGGGGGCGTGCAGGAGGCAGCTGATCAATGATTCTCTCTCATTATTGATGTTTCTCTCTCTCTCCCTCTTCCCTTCCTCTCTGAAATGAATAAAAATATATTATATATATAAAAAAGGAGTTGGTAACATTTACTGGGCAAAGGGAACCAGGGGCGGGAACTCTCTCAGTGGGTCTCCGGGTTGGACAACCCATTCAGAGCTCCAGTCTGTGGTGTCCCCCTGCTCCTGCTGCAGTGGACGGACCCCCGCAAGGCGGGCGGCACTCACCTGCTTCTCCAGCATCCTCAGCAGCAGGCGGAAGCGCTCGTCCTCACGCAACCCTGGGGGCAGCTCCTTCTCCCCGTGGCTCCTGGCTTGTTCGAGCTGCTCCTTGAGCTCCCTCAGCACCGAGATCTCCTGTGTCAGCTGGCTGTGCCAGGTCCGCGTGGCCTGCAAGTCTAACTCCAGGTCCAGCGAGGTGCGCATCAGGCGCTCGTGGCGCAGGGATTTGAAAGATGAAGGCTGTGGGGGGTGGGAATGGTTTTCACTACTTAGAAATCTTTCAAAAATGCCCCTCACCCCCTCAGCCTGATTTCTCCCATTCTACAGCCCACGTTTAGTGAGCATGGTTATGTCCTGTGGGGAAGCACGGGACTTGGTTAGAATGTCTGTAAGGAGGATTCTCCAAATGGTCGGGGCCTCTTAGGGGGACCTTGCCGAAGGCGGCAGTCCCTACCTTGACTTTTCCAAACAAGTCCGAGCCCCCGGGGTGTTTTACTGGAAGAATCTCTATGTTTAGTCCTCAAATTTGACCTTGTAGAAACATGTGCTCTCTCAAGGATACTCACCCTGCTGATTGTATCTAGAGACCAATTTTAGTTCAAGCTGTTGTTACAATAAAAAGCTAACGAGGCAGGCAATCAGGGCTGTTTTAATTGCTAACGCTAAACAGTCCCTTAGCCTTCTCTTTCACAACAATGTGTGTCAGAATCATCTGTTCATCCGTCGCTCAGGGTCTGCTGGTCAGCCCTAGCAATGTCCCAAGCTGGGTCCTGGGCACTTGACTCCATGACCCCAGTTCATTTGCGCAAACCCTATGAGGTCCCTCCCGATTGTTACCACTGCACAGCCGAGCTCCCAGAGGTTGTCACACATTGTGAGTGGTAAAGCGGAGATTCCACGCCGGGGAAGTGGGCTCAAGACCCCAGCCCTCACTCCCCACACGGTGCCTGGCTCCCTGTTCTGTGCCCTCAGCACTCCCATTCTCAGTCAGAGCATGCTTTTCTGTCTCCTGGCTGCAAGCTGTTTCCTCAATGCAAGTCGGTCTGTCTCCCCTTCTTGACTTGGTGTTCCTGTAACGGGCATCTATTGTTTCTGCGTGTGCAGCATCTACTTCCCCGAGTCTCACAGGTAACCAATCATCTTCCCTTGGGGACCCAGGCCTCCTCTGAGCCCAACCCACATGGTTCCTGTGGGGCTTCAGGGATAGGAACCTGGCCAATCAGAACCACAGTGATTGCTTTGGGGGTTGAGTATGTTATCTCAACCCAGATAATAAAACTCAATTCTGGGACCTTTGGAGCCACTGGGGAAAAAGGGCAATGTCTTTACACAGAGATTCTGAAGCCAGCAAGTATAAACCTAGAACTGATCACAGTCACCTCCACCATCACATGGAGTGACCCTGATTAAGAATTAAGCTAAAAAGAAGAAGAAGAAAAAAAGAGTCATAGTAAGCTATCTGGAGGGAGCAATGCCGTGAGAGGGGGACTGAGGTTTGAGGACATTCCTTCAACTCCTGCATCAATCCACATCGGAGACTAGTCCAACATCCGGGAGTTTCCATGCAATGAGCCAATAAATTGCCCTTTTCATTTGCAAGCTACATTTGCGTTCTTCAGTTATCTGCATGCATAAGATCCTGAGTAATACTAGCATAATCATGAACTCGCCTACCAAAACCAAGTGGTGATTTAAAAAGAATGGCTAAGTGACTGTGGGAGGCTGAATTAGAAGTTGGCCCCCAAGATTCCCACCCCTTCACATACACGCCCAATATAATGCCTGCCCCTTCAGTGTGGGTGGGACCTGTGAAGATAATGGCTATCATTCCTGTGATTAGGTAACTAATCAGCTGACTTTAATCATGCTGGGTGGGCCTGACCTAATTAGGTGAGCTCTTAAATGATGAACCGCCCTTCCCGGAGATCTGCTAGCCTTAAAGAAGCAATATATGTATGGAGAGGGCCACATGGCAAAGACTAAAAATTACTTCTGTGCGTTGTGAATAGCTCCAGACCTGCACCTAGCAAGGAAATGCAAGGTAATGCATCCTGCCAGCACCCAAGGGAGCAGGGATGTGACTCTTGCCCTAGTCAAAATTCCAGATGAGCCAGTACCCTGGGGAGAGCCTGAGCAGAGGGTCCAGGTAAGCCTGTGCTGAACTCCTGCCCTCTGAGAACTGTGGGAGAACGTATTGTTTTAAGCTGTTAATTTATGGTAATTTGTTATGCAGCAACAGGAAACAAATACAATGGCCAATAAAGGGGTTTAAGAGATGGTAGTAAACGGCTACCATGAGACCTATCCTCACTTATACTTCAAGTACACTTTCAGGAACACCGAAGAGCTCAGTGTAGAAGTTCTGTAAGGCTCATCCAGGGTGACCGCTGTCCAGTCTGTGAATGAGCAGGGCCAGGAAATCCACTGAGGAACTCAGTGGCTCAAGTTCCCAAAGCAAGAAAGGAAGATCCTTTGGCTTTGCTCTGACTGATGTCCCATCTCAGAAGCAGACAGAGGCATAGCTCAGGTAGCGAGTGGAAGGATGGCAGCAACCCAGGCCCAGGCCCAGCCTCTGGACTCTCCTGTCCCTTGGGCATAGTTAGAGGACCCGAGGGAAATGAGGGCTCAGACCACCGTCAAGGGCTCCCTTAGCAAGCCAGGCCCTTGGCTGAGTGGAAAAGGAGGTCAAGAAGGGGGAATCCTGTGGGGCCGGCCTGGGAAGGGAGTTTTGGGGCACGCAATGGCATTTTTCCGTCCAGAATGCTGAGGAGCCTGTTGAAAACGCAGTTTCCAGGTGCCGAATTATACTGTCTAGGTGTGCGGCCTTGGAATCTGCATCATTGATAAGCTCGCCAGAAGACGGGAGGGGGTGGGGGGGCTGAGTGGGCAGCTGGCCGTCCCTGTCACCCGAAGGAGGCCATGCCCAGCTTCTCCCTCAGCCAGCACTCTCTCCCTTCCCTGTGCACTCTCCTCTGTCCTACCTTCTCCTGCTCACTCTCATTCTTTCTGGAGATTCACGGGAGGGGAGATGCTTGACAGAGGACTAGCTCCTGACTCTGGCCTCAGTGGATCTGCAGGGGATGCAGAGGGGCCTTCCCTGCAAGTTCTTTCACTCTGCTCTCTCTCCTGCTCTCCCTACTTCTCTTTCGGATACTCTGGCAGCCAGGTTTCTTTTCGTTCCACAAACTCAGCGGAACGGCAGCGAAGTCTGAGCTACAAGCATCTCCTGCAGCCCTGGCGGGTGAAAGTCCGGATCAGGAGTCAGTCCTGGGCCTAACGCCACCTGAGCCCGGTCCCTCAGCCACGCCTCCATAAAGAAAGGCGAGATTTCGCTACAGCGACAGTTGAGGCCTCTGCCCTGCGTGCTTCCAGCTGCACTGAGCGAAGCCCGCTCACACCCCTGCCTCCGGTTGGTGCTGGGGATGCCCGGCTTCTCTGCCAGCTGGGAGGGCTGTCAGAACCTCGACCCGCTCAGCGAACTGGACACACTGACACATGAGCGGTCTCATGTGAGGCAGGTTCCCAGTGGTGACCCTGGTATCTTTGGCGATTTCCACCCAGGAAGGCACCCTTCTACCTAATCAGTGGTCGGCAAACTGCGGCTCGCGAGCCACATGTGAGCCACGGTTTGCCGCTCTTTGACTAATGAGTTTGCTGACCACTGGGATAGGGGCTTAATCACAAGGAACAACAACGGCCTGTAATTATTGGAATCGAGAGTCTAGATCAGTGGTCGGGAAACTCATTAGTCAACAGAGTGGCAAACCCCGGCTCGTGAGCCGCAGTTTGCCGACCACTGACCTAACCAATTCCTCAGGATAATGATGTTAGGTTTTCCCTATGGCATGTTCCCCAGGGCCCACTCAGGCCTTACAGTTCGCAAACTTCCATCGGCAAAAACCATCACCGTTGTAAGAGCAACTTGTTCACACCAGAGGCCGAGGAGCAATGGTCAGACACCCGGGCGTGTGCTTGGGGAAGCGAAGGTGGAGCGGCTCACTAGTGGCTCCGAGGAGTCCGCCTTACCCGCTTCATGCGGACGCTGCGCCGCTCCAGAGAGTTTCGAACAAAAGGTGGCTTCTTGGATAGCGTGGAGCTGTCGCTGTCACTCCGATTCAGCTGCAGGAAAAAGCCATGGAAGTCAGTGAAGGTCCGAGTGCATTCAGAAGAAGCACGCGGGGCCAGGAGGGTGGTGGCGTCCCCAGCCCAGCCTGGCCCTTTCTCTCCGGTGCAAACACTCAGAGTTCTGTTCCCTAGGACCGCAGGAGGCAGCTTCCTTCGGCCTCTCTTTCCTTTCCAGGTAAATGTTCATCGAGCATGTACTCGGCACAATGCATGCTGCAACCTGCTACATTCGCGATATCTCATTTAATCCTTCCAACAATCCCGGGGGATTGACAGCTGTTCCATTTGAGCCATAAAGATGGGCTCTGTAGGCGACAGGGAAGATTTACAGTCTGGTGTCAACCCTACTATACTGTTGCCAACTCTCCAGGCATACTGACACGGTGAGAGTAGCTGGGGATTTGCACCCAAAACTGAGGTGAAGGCTACCCTACAGGAAGTAGGGGCTGTGGGAGGGGGCAAGGGCCACATGTTTGCTTACCCGGCACACGTATTGGCTCTGGGGTCCAGGGGAGAAGGTCTTGGAGCGGATGATGGTGCTTCCTCGAAGAAATGGCGCTGGGGATGGCGTGCCCACCCGCCGGTCCTTGGGCCGCACCACTGTGGGCGATGGGGCAGGGGTCTCTGTGTTGGTCTCTTTGTCCACCTGAGGAAGAAGTCACAGCTTTGAGACCACGGAGTTTTAGCCACTGGCCCTGAGACGCTCCCCACGCCTGTCACTTCGCCTTTGTTCTGCAGACACAGCTGGGAGCTTCTTGGGCGCCCACCTTGCCCAGCCAGGACAGCACCCCAGGCCCGAGTGCTGGCCACTATTCCTCCAGGACACTGTGGTTGGGATTGGTGGGAGCGTATTCGGTTCCCAACAAGCTCCTGTGACAGCAGAGGTATCTGAAGCTCCACGGCCTGCACGTCACCCCCCCAAAGCCACACACATTTGGTCAAAGCCACCCCAGGGCCTCCACTGCCCCAGCCAAGAACTGCTGATGTGTTATTGGAATTAATGGAGGCAACCAGCAAATCTCCTTACTCAAACCAGGGAACCAGGTTTTCTTTTCTTCTTAACTTGTTTTTAAAATCTGTTTTTATTGACTTTAGAGAGAGAGAGAGAGAGAGAAATACTGATGAGAGAGAAACTTCATCCATTGGCTGCCTCCTGCATGCCCCCTATGGAGCCTGCAACCCAGGCATGTGCCTGACTGGGAATCCAACTGGTGACCTTTTGGTTCCTGGGTTGATGCTCAACCACTGAGCCACACTGGCCGGGCTAGGGGGCCAGGCTTTCTATCACCCTTTCACAGTAGTCCCCAGTAAAAGGTGAGCAAACAAAAACCACTGAAAGGCAGGGCCTTAAGAGCATCTTTGTGTAATTTTGAAAAAGGAGTCCCCTTTATCTGGAGAAACTTCAAAATGCTTTCCCCTTGGTGTGGGTGGGTTAGAAGGCAGCCCTGGATGCTCCTGGGCACCCCTTGGTTGGGCAACTCGGTGCCACGCACAACCTTCAGCTCCACCCCCGGGTGCCCTGCCCAGCACAATGGGAGCTCTATGTCCAGAAGCCCTGCAGGTGGAAGAACAGAGAACTCGGTGGAGAGTGAGTGCTGTTATCACACGTAACTTGAGAGCAGCAGGGAAGCAGGAGGCACGGGAACCTGACCCTTGGACTCCCTTCTCCTCCTGCACTTGGACCCAAATGAAGAAATACATTCCTTCAAAACCTTTGAACCTGTCTTCGAGGGGAGTATTACTGTCTCCAGTTCAGAGACAAGGAAATGAAGGCTCGAGAGGGATGAAGCCATCTGCCCAAGATTCCGCAGCTGTGGGGTAGCAGAGCCCGCATTTGAACCCAGACCCATCTGACTGCAAAGCTTGGGGTCTGTCCAGAGAATCAGGGAAAAGGCAGATGACAGGAGAGAGGAGGGGGCGCATCAGCCTCTCCGGGTTCACTGTTAAGGAAACGAGGCAGATTACAGGCAGGGACACTGCCGTACACCCTCTGCTGGTCACTCCATTGGGGGGGGAGGGGGGAGGAGGCTGTCCCTGATGCTGGAGGACATGTGACCCTGAACCTTTTGTGATTGCCTAGGCTCAAGGACTGAAGGCTATTTCCCCCAAGTCAGCCCTTCCCATAGCCCCAGCCCTCCCTACCTTTACTGCTGGGCACTCTTCTGTATCTGGTGAGGATTTCTCGGCAAAAGCATCCTCCTCTCCCTCCTCCGCTGCGGTCTCGTTGTCACTGGTCTCCTCCTCGAACCTCCTGTGATGACAAAGAACTTTGATTAGTCCCCCAGAGTCCACTCTGACCTGCTCACCGGCCTTTAAACACTTTCAGGAGGACACATTTTTTGGGGGAAGGGAGGAAATAAATTTTAGTGCCTAGTTAGACGAGTCTTGACCAATGTAATTCCCCAGTATCACTACCAGGATAGAGACCACTCCATTACCCCGAAAGGTTCCCTTATCCCCTTTCTCAGTTAAGTTCCCCTCACCCCAACCCAGCACTGATCAGCTTTCTGTCACTACTGATGAAATCTGATTTTTCTAGCATTTCCTATAAATGGAATCAGACAGCCGAAACCGGTTTGGCTCAGTGGATAGAGCGTCGGCCTGTGGACTGAGGGGTCCCGGGTTCGATTCCGGTCAAGGGCATGTGCCTTGGTTGAGGGCACATGCCCAGTGGGGGGTGTGCAGGAGGCAGCTGATCGATGTTTCTCTCTCATCAATGTTTCTAGCTCTCTATCCCTCTTCCTTCCTCTCTGTAAAAAAATCAATAAAATATATTTAAAATATTAAAAAAAAGAATGGAATCAGACAGTATGTGTTCTTTTGTCTCTGGCCTCATCCGGTGACTACCAATTCACGCTTCTTTATGGCTGAGGAGCAGTCCATTGTATGGATATGCTACCATTTGTTTAGCACCGGGAGGTGAAGGACATCTGGATGTTTCCATTTCTCAGCAATTGTAAATAAAGCTTCTACGGTACAGACACTCCCGTGGATATAGGTTTCCTTTCCGTTTCTCTTGGACATTGTTAGTTTGCCAGAGCTGCCCACAGTACCACCCATGGTACTGTTAACATAACAGAAATTTGCCCTAGCTGTTTTGGTGCAGTGGATAGAGTGTCAGCCTACGGACTAGAGGGTCCCAGGTTTGATCTGGCCAAGGGCATATGCCCGGGTTGCGGGCTTGATCCCCCCAGTATGGGGTGTGCAGGAGGCAGCCAATCAATGATTCTCTCTCATCATTGATGTTTCTATCTCTATGTCTCTCGCCCTTCCTCTCTGAAATCAATAAAAATATATATATATATTTAAATATATATATAAATAAACTATAGTTAAAAAAAAATAAACAGAAATCTATCCATTGCCAATCTGGAGACTAAAAGTCCAAGATCAAGATGTGGCCAGGTTTGGTTTCCCGAGGCCTCTCCCTGTGGCTTGCAGATGGCCACATTCTTGCTGTGGCCTCATGTGACCTTCCCTCTCTGTGTGCATGCTTGGGGTCTGTGTGTCCAAATGCCCTCTTCTTATAAAGATACCAATCATATGGTGGATTGGGGCCCACCATAACTCTAACAACCTCATGTTAACTTCATCCTAAAGGCCCCATCTCCAAAGACAGGCACAGTCTGAGGTCCTGGGATCAGGGCTTCAATGTATGAATTTTGCAAGGGACACAATTCAGACCATGGCAGCTATATACCTGAGAGTGGAATTGCTGGGCCACGCAATAAGTATGAGTTTATCCTTTTAAGAAACTGCCAAACTGGTTTCCCACTTGACATTCCCACCAGCAATGTTATGAGGATTCCAGTTCCCCGTCTAGACTTGGTATCGTCAGCCTTTAAATTTAGTCATTCTCCTGGGTGTGTACCCACAGCTCACTGTGGTTTTTAATCACCACTTTCCCATAAAGGATCTTTTCATGCATTTATTGACCATCCATATATTTTTCTTTTGCAAAGCGTCTGTTAGAACCATTAGCCCATTTAAAAACTGGGTTGTCTTGTCATTATTGAGTTGTAAGAATTCACTCTATATTCTGGATATTAATCCTTTGCAAATATTTTCTCCAAGTCGGCTGCTTCACTTTTTAATCTTCGAAAAGGGTGTCTTCCAAAGAACAGAAGATGTTTGTTGATGGTGACAAGGTCGGATTTACCAATTTCTTAACCGTTTGTGCTTTTTATGTCCTATCTAAGAAATCTCTGCCTACCCTAAAGTTGCCAAAAAAAAATTTCTCCTCCATTTCCTTTGAGGAGTTTTATAATTTCAGATTTGATGCTCAGCCCCCATGATCCACTTCAATTTAATTTTTGTACATCATGCTCAAGGTTTCTGTTTTCTATAAGGATAGCCAATTGTTCCAGCATCATCTGTTGAAGTGACTTTCCTTTCGGTGCTGCTCTTTAAAATTATCCTGTCCCCAGGGGCTCCACGGTTGGAAGGAGTTGCTGTGACAAATGGACTGCATTTGTTAATTAGTAATTTATTTCGATTCCCATCTTTCCTTCTCAAAGACATACATAACCGCCAGGCTTCTGATCAGCATGAGACAGAGTTACCACACTGAGCGGGAGGAATTCCAGCCAAAAGCAGAAAACCTGACATCTAGTTAGCTGGCTCGGGGAGACTGTGGATAAACATAAACTCTCCCTCGGGACTTTCCCAGTGCGGAGAATAGACCCTGGATCTCTACCCAGCCTCACGATGAAAACCTCCTCTGCACTTAGATGGGGACTTTGCTCTCCCTCCTTCACACCCGCAGCCTGTCTGTCTCCTTATAAAAGAGCCATTATCCATGGGAACATGCCAGGGGCGCCTCCCCAAGAATTCCGCAGACGCCACATTAACCACCACTTACTGAGGGCTTAATAAGCTCCAGGTGCCACGCTAAGGCCCTGCGACAGTGCAGCCGGCGATTACTGTCTCCGTTTTATGGACTGAAACGCCAAGGACTGCAGAGTTGAGAGCCCTGGTCCAGGGTCATGGGCTGCTAAATGGGGAAGCCTGGTTTTCCACCCAAATTTGTCCAAGTCCACTAAGTGCTCAACCACGAGGGAAATCTCTTTTTGACTGAATCCGATCTAAATACTTCCAGGAAGGAAAACACACACACACACACACACACACACCCCTCAACTGGAAAGAGAAAAATAATTAAAACAGGCATCTTTTCACCCTTTGGCGTTGCAAAAAGAATAAAAAATATATATCTGATAATCCCATGGGCTGGTGAAGGTAGGGGAAACAGGCTAATCCCTGTGGGGCGTGAATTAGAGCAGGCAATTTACACTCTGAAGTCAATTTAGCAGTCTCTGCTAAAATACCCTTGATTCAGCACGGCAGCTGGATTAATACTGATGGCAGAGAGGGTGCAGGTTTAGGGGAACTCATAAGCACCGCTGGCGGGAACACTGACTAGTACAATCTTATCGGAGAGCTATTCTGCAAGGCCGCTTCTCAGCTTCTGCCCTAGACAAATGCACACACGTTCCCAAAGAGGTCAACGTAAGGATTTTCACTCCGGCGTTGTTTGTAATTATACTATCCTATATTGTTTAATACTTTCAGAGTTTTGTTTTGCTTTTGAAAAAAACCACACTAAAATCCAGTCTTCTGATTATGTGCACTAAAGAAACCCAACCCCCGCCTCCCCCCAAAAAAGAGGAGGGTGTGGCAATGGCACCCTGAGCCTTGGGTGCTGAAGGAGGGAATGGAAATGAGGACAGAAGGCCGGTCTCTCGGAGGCCTCGGCACGTGACGCCAGAGCTGAGCGGTAGGGGGGCGGGGGGCCAGCAAGGCTAGTTAACATTCCAGGACCCAAAGAAGCCTGCAGCCTGGAGGAGGGGGCTGCAGCTGGGTTTTCCCCAACAGGGCAGCTCCGGGATTCGCAGCCCTCTTTGTAAGTCAGTGTCTAGGGAAGTCTGAATGGCCAGGGGTGGGGAGAGAGGGGGCCACAAAGGGAGAACGAACAGAAGGCGGTTGCTAGGCAATGGAGTGAAAAGTCTCAATGTAAGCTTGGAATTTGGGGAAAACCAGTGATCCTGCGCCAGGGTTTTGGAAGACAGGTCCTAGGCCTATTTCCGGCATCAGACTTCTGCCTGTGTGGATCCCAGCCCAGCCTAGCAGTGAGAGAGAGAGAGAGAGAGAGAGAGAGAGAGAGAGAGAGAGAGGAAAAGAATGGAGACAGGGAGGTGGGGGGAGACAGTGGAGAAGGGACTGGGAAGGAGGGAGACAGAGGGGGAGTGAGAGAGGAATTGGGACAATTGAGAGAGAACCCGAACACAAACAAATGAGCATTTAAAAATTCAGGCGCCTTGCCATACCCTTCGTTACATGGAGGACCGTAAAGGAGCCTACGAGAGGGGTCAGACTGAGGGCCCACTCCAGCCTGTTCTGGCCAGTCCACGCTATGAATGGTTTTCATATTTTTAAACAGCTGGAAAAAAAATCAGAAGGGTGCCATTTCATGATGTGCAAACGATGTGACGTGCAAATGTCAGTGGCCACAATCAAACTTCCGGTGACGGGGACACGGAGGCTGCAGTGCGTGCCGTCTCTAGCTGCTTTCACAATAAAACGGCTGAGCTGAACAGGCCAGCAGATTCCGTATGGCCCATAAAGCAGGCACTTACGATTTGCCCTTTCCAGAAAACATGTGTGAGCCCTAGAGTAACAGATAGTAAGCAAAGACTCCTTCTGAGAGCAAATGCATAATTTGGGGCGAAACAGAAAAATACAGAAGACATACTGAGGGCCTCCTGTGTGTTGTGTTTATCATGCATAATGGCTATGTTTTATTTATTTACTTTTTAATATATTTTTATTGATTTCAGAGAGGTAGGGAGAGGGAGAGAGAGACAGAAACCTTAATGATGAGCAAATCATTGATCGGCTGCCTCCTGCACGCCCCGTATTGGGGATCGAGCCCGCAACCTGGGCATGTGCCATTGACCGGAATCAAACCCAGGACCCTTCAGTCTGCAGGCGACGCTGTATCCACTGAGCCAAACTGGCTAGGGCATGGCTATGTTTTAAATCTGTATTTTACAGATGAGAAAATGGAGCCTCGCATCAGAATCACCAAGGGAGCTTTTAAAATGTACCGGCGCTCAGCTCCCCCCCCAGACCTAGGATCGCACAGGAAGTCGGCCGAGCGAGCCTCCCAATCCCTATTGGTCTGAGTTCAGAGCACGTGCATGGAAGCTCAACAAGACTGCCCCCCAAGAGGCAAGGTTTACGGCTTGTGGTCATGTCCCGGATGGAATCTGCCTTCTCCCTGTCGGGCCGAGTCCGCAGTGTTGCCTGTCGTTTGCCTAACCGTAATTCCTGCCCTCTACTGAGTGTCTCCTGTGAGACCTTTTGTGTTCATTAGTGGCTTTTCCTTCCGGCCTCTCCACGACCCTCTGTCATCGGTGTCAGGTCCCCACTTTTCAGTGGATGCTGTCAGATAGGTTAGGAAGGCTTGCCTAAGAGTGGCTGCCCTGAGGTGGAGGCAGCGATGGGAGGAAGCAAGGTGTGGGCTGCCCGGGAGCTGGTAATGAATGCCCGGCTTCCTGATTTGGATGCTGGTCCCACGGGGAGTTTGGTTTCTGAAAATTCACTGAGCTGTACTGGACGCTGAGGTGAACTTTTCCGTGTGTATGTTATCCTGCGATAGAAAGCTAAAAATGCTGCCCTGGCCCGGTGGCTCAGGGCACGTGCCTAGGTGGCAGGTTCGATCCCCGGTCGGGGTGTGTACGGAAGGCAACCCATCAATGTTTCTCTCTCTCTCTCTCTCAACGTATCGTCAGGTAAGAATTTAAAAAAAGGTAAAAATGCTTTGCCCAAGGTTACACAAAAAAATGATGAAGCTGAGAGTTGAGCCCTTGCCTACATCACTGTTGCTTAAGGTGTGAGAGATCTTTCTGCCTGGTTACAAGGCATTAAAGGGCCCTGAACTGCACAATGAGAAAGCTGCCTCCGCTTCACTCTCCGTCCGATGACATCACGGAGGGTCTCCACCGCTAGCTGAAACACTGACCGAGCTTCCTGTGTAACAAGGGGAGGGAAGACTTCCGGCTTCAAACCGTAGCCAGCAATGCATCTAGCTACACTCTAATACTCTTGTTTTGTTTTCATTACATTTAATTTTGCACGGTCGCTTTCTGAGGCAGACTTGACCTCTTCAGTGTCCACTCCCACTTTTGCCTTAGTAACAGAACCCTGATTTTTGTACCCAACTGAACAGACCTCGTTTCCCAGCGTCCCTTGCAGTTAGCAGCTGGCTCATAAGCTCAGCAATCCCGAATGCTCCACAGTTAAAAGGCACAAGGGCACTCTTTTGTCCTCTTTCCTGATGCCTGCCTGATGGCTGGTGACTCAGCAGCCACTTTGGGCTATAAAACAGCCTCCATGACAGAGGGCCCACAGTGAGGACAGCGGAGCAGAATGAGAGAAGGCCTGGGTTCCCAGTAGCACCTTGCAGCTAACAGATGAGCCCAGGATTGCCTTCTCCCATAACAAAGAAATAAACTGTTTAAGCCTTTATTTGTGCTCTGTTCCTTGTAGTCGAATGCAATTCCTTACTGAAAAGCCTCCAAATTATGGCAAATTTATACTTATTTTCCACGGATAGGGGTATAAAGCTTTAAAATTTTTAAACCAAAGCAAATGTAAGCGCTTCAAGACAAATTAACAGTATGAGACGTGAACTAGCATGAGTGCTTCAGAGAACACAAATGAGAAATCCAGACGGGATTTTGGAACCGCTGTCCCAGACCACATACTGCCTTGCTGCTTGTGCAGAGCCCATGAGGATGGGAGTTTTCCGGGGGACACTTCTCCTGGTGGTGCCCGCCTTCAGGGAGTTCATCGCTGGGCCCACACCCAAGCCAGATCAGTTCCCGAGGCCCAAGGGCACTCTTGCTTACCAGCTGTCTCCCAGGTCCTGGGTGCTACTCCTTCCCTCTTGCCTCTTCTCCAGCTCCACCGCGGTCTGTTCCAGCAGAGCAGACACGGCGTCCTGCGGAGACAAAGGCCGATGGGTTCCCTGGCACACTGTGGACGCCATCCATCCTGGCAAGAATTGGAGCTTCTCAGGGTGTGGCCCTCCCAGTGCCACCGAATGGGTCCGTAGCTTGCCCCAAGGTCACATACATTGGAAGTACAGTGCTTGGCTCTTTTCCCTGCAGTTCTCCTGCAAATAACCCTGTGTGTGGTCAGTTTTAGAAGACAGCCCCGTTCAGCAGTTGAGGGAGACAGAATTATAGGCCTCTGGTTGTAAGGAGATGACAGTGCTGTCAGGGAGACCATCCCAGGAACCACCAGTTACAAAGCAATGGGATAGGGACCATGCCAGACGTTAAAGATGGATGGTTGGGAACAGAGAAGCAACGGCCAAGTCAGCTTGGGGGGGATGCATGCAGGGAAGGCTTCCTGGAGGAAGAACATCTATACTGAATGGTATCTACAGTACAAAAGCTGGTGTGAGTTAAAGAAATTATTTAACCCCTCCCAGACTCAGTTTCCTAACAACCTGTGACAAAGGGTTGTTATAAAGATTATACGCATAAGGTACGCAAGGGTACCTAGCTCATAAATGGCACTCGGTACGTGGCTGCTAACAGCAAAGCAAAACTGACCTTTTCTGGGGCACAAGGTTAATTGCAGACACGGTTGGTAGTACAAAGCCGGATTGTCTTTTGGTGAAGGAAAGAGGAACTAAAATCAGCTGCCGAAGGCCTGGTATGTGCCAGGCACTGGTAAATGGCTTACCACGTAGCATCTAACTGAACCTTTGCAACCATCCTAGCTGGGAGAGATGATGATTATTCCCTTGAGGAAAGGGAAAGAGAAAACGAATGTGCCTAAGGTTCATGTGACTTTTCCAAGAACAGGCTCTAGAAAGCAGAGGGGTCTTTTTGTTAAGACCTTTGCCAGCTCATGGTCACGTGTTTGGAGTGCGGGAGACATGGGTTTGCGATACGGCTTTGTTGCTTGTTAGATGTCTGTCCTTGGGTGACCTTTCTGAACCTTGGTAAACTGTACATAATCAGACCAGTGCCTGACAAAAAAGGAAGTACAGAAGATGATGATGATGACGAAAAATGAGGAGGAGGAAGAGGAGTAAATAGATTTAATTCTGACCCTTCTCCTTACTTAGCCCATCCCCTCCACTGAAATTCTAGGCAGTGACTGCCCAAAGTAGCCAACTACTGATGGAGGGAAGAAGCACTACAGAATTCCTAACACGCTCTCGGGGACCCCATTAGGACCCCATACACTGCATCACTCTGTGTTCAAGGGCAACTTCATTGCTCAGCAGAGCCCTGGCCCGTCTACGTGGCCAGCAGAGGTGGGCTTTCCAAGTGCAGGAAAGAGTTTAAGGACAGTTCATAGGTTAAAGTGCACTGCACTAACATGAACATACGTATTTTTTAATTAAAAAAAAAAAGGCAAATGTAATATTTTTCAAGAAAAAATAATAACAAAACACATCATTGATCAAGCCCTCTTTACAGGTACTTCTTCAAAGCTTCCTAACAGCCTTTTCTGACCCAGATCACATGTGTAGAAGCTGACAGGTGAAATGACTGACCACTGTCACCCAACTAAGATAGCTCCGGTCTCTTGCCCAGCCGGCGTGACTCAGTGGTTGAGCGTCAACCTATGAACCAGGAGGTCAGGTTCCATTCCCCAGTCAGGACACATGCCTGGGTTGCGGGCTTGATCCCCAGTGTGGAGTGTGCAGGAGGCAGCCCATCAATGGTTCTCTCTCATCATTGATGTTTCTGTCCTCTCCCCTTTTCCCTTCCTCTCTGTAATCAATAAAAATATACTAAAAAAAAGAGAAAGAGAAAAAGAAACCCCTCACCCTGGTCTCCTGGCTATTCTTCCCACGGTTTCCCTCTGCCTCTTACAGAAAGCCTCCATTAGGCACATAGTAGGGTCTCGATAAAGGCTAATTTTGTACCTTCCACAGTTTTTTCTTTTCTTCCCCAATTCATTTTTAAAATGTGGTGAATGAAGGTTCTCATCACACAAGTTGTATCAGGGCAAGGAAAACACGGACAGGGAGGGCATAATCGGGAAGGAGAAAGATGCAGGTTGGGGAGATCTCTCCTACCCTGTCCCCTCCCCCTACCACTCCCCCTCCTGGGAGAGGCCACTGCCTCCAGGGGCTGCATGTGCCAGAGGTGGCCCCGCTCACCGTGCTCTCAGGCCCAGGGGTGGGGGCCCGGGCTCCCCCTGGCTTGGGTTCCCTGCTCTGTTGCTTCAAGTATTTGTAGCTCAGGAGGTTGTACCAGCGAGTCGACCTCTCCCCAGACCGGCACACCTCAGCCAGGCTGATCTGGGCACCTCCCTGTGGAGGAGGGAAAAGGGAGAGTTAGGAGCAGGGCTGACAAGGAGATCTGGGGAATTTGGCTCCTGTATGGAAAGCATCACTCCAGGTGGGACAGAAGCTTCCGGGGCGAAAGAGAGGGCCAGTTGTTAATCATTTCCAACAATCATGCATTCACTAATTATCCATTCCCTGGTTTACTCATTTGCCAAAAGTTTATTAAATGTTTATCTTTAGGTACTGAAATGGAGAGATCCCCAGGCTAGATTGTTAAAGGGAAAAATAGGATAATGCAGAACAGAATATACAGTGTGCCACATTTCCTGTAAGAAATATTTGGGGTGCAAGGGGGAGTGAACATGATCACATGATCCTATGTACAGCGAGAAATAATGGAAAGAGAAAAAAGAAGCCAGTGAATGTGATTACCTATATAGTAGGTGGCGGGACTGGGGTGGACAGGATGAAGAGAGGAGGATTTCTCTATAGTAAACCTTTCTAAATAATTTTTCTTTGAATCAGGTAAATGGATCCCCTAAGAATAAAACAAACTACAACAAATTAACTGAATATAACCTCACAGAGAAACTGCCATCTAGTATAAATTACATCTTGCCTTCAGAAATGATAAAATGTGAAAATGACGCGTACCCCAAAATCTGTGCTATAGACAAATGTTAGGTGATGAAAAGTTGAAGGGAAAATAATACTGGGGAAGGGGATAGGAGGGGATAAGAGTGGAGGGGGAGTGTGATTGTCCACAGGGTGGCAAAAAGACCTAGCTGGTTTGGCTCAGTGGATAGAGCATTGGCCTACGGAGTGAAGGGTCCCAGGTTCGATTCCAGTCAAGGGCACATGCCCGGGTTGCAGGCTCGATCCAATAGGGGGCGTGCAGGAGGTAGCCAATCAATGATTCTCTCTCATCACTGATGTCTCTATCCATCTCTCTCCCTCCCTGAAATTAATAAACATATGTTAAAAAAAAAAAAAAAGACCTCACTGAGGTGGGTGGCACGTGGGTCAAGCCCAGAATGAGGCAAGGGAGTGAGCCTTGTCCATCAATATTTCGGAGAAGAGACAGCAAGTGCAAAGGCCTGGAGGGGGGAGCCAGGTGTATTCAAGGGCACAAGGAGCTGAAAGCCAAGATAACAGGAGCAGGCAGAAATGAGGTAAAGAAAAAAAAGATTTTGTGAAGCATAGGAGAAATAATAGCATGCTGGTCTATTGACTGGCCAGATGCAGTGGAGGCAGCAGACCTGAAGACAGGAGAGAGCAGAATCACGGTGCGTGTGCAGTCCCTGAGAGAGAATGGCCTGAGATGGGGGTGGGGAAGGCCCATCCTCAGAACCAGGAGAAATGGCAGGACCCACGAGACCAGCCAGAGGGGGTGGGAGCTGTGGGCACTCTTCTGGTTCCTTCTAACCTCTCGCTAAGTGAAGCCAGGGCTTCGGCGGAGCGTAGGGACGGAGCTGCTGGAGGCTGGAGGAGAGAGAGAGGGCAAGAACTCAGCATTGGGAGGAGAGGGGAGGGAACCGTCTATGGAGACGAGAATAGTGCTGAGCAGCATCAGGGCTCATGGGAGCCTCGAGACGTGATGTTAAAGTGACGCCACCCGGCACAGCTGTGTGCTTCCCCTGTTGCGCAGCTGGAGGGAGTACACTTCGGCAGGCCTGGGGCTGTGCCACGCGGGGGTGGCAAGGTGAGAAAGGGTGGGGAGCCACTGTGCCGGTTAACCACGAACCTGTGGCACTGAGCTCAGTGGTCGGGGGTGGCGACCAGGGCCCCACTGGACATCCTGAGACCCATTATGCCACGCTAGAGCATCTCTTAGGACTGTGGCCTGCGATATCGGGGAAGGCCGGCCACGTACTTCTCCAAACCCCTAATCTGGGTCTGGGGACATGAAAGACACGCACAGTGACCCTGTGAGAAGTAGGACAGTGCGATGGCTCTGCATAAGGAACGTGGGACCTGTGTTCACACCCACACTCACTGGATGGCCCGGGTAAGTCACTCAGCCTTGATCCCTTCTCTGTCAAACAGCGGTAATCCTAACGCTCCTTCCCAGGGCTGCTGTGAGGATGAAGTGAGACACTGCACACTAAGTTCTTAGCCTCGCGCTAGACACACTGACACACTCAGGATGGGCACTACTGTGGCCTGGCAGATGAGATGGCTCAGACTCTGCAAATGCAGCCGTGCGGGGGCCTCTGCGTGGAAGCAGACAGCCCTCTCCTCCCCTTGTGTCTCACTTCCTCGCCTCCTCCAGCCACCAAAACATGACAGCCTGACACTCCATCTCCGCACAGCATACGGAGAAATAGGGCTCTCATTGGCCGAGGATGGAGACAAGCCATGGTGGGATGAGCGCTTGGCTGCTGCCATGGCAACCAGCACTGGCCAGACATCAATTAGGGAGGAGGAATAAAAGGCGTCCAATTAGGAGAAGAAAACAGGATTGAGTCTCTGCTCATCTAGGCATGGCCAGGGCTGCGGAAACGCTAGGCTGGGGGGAAGCCCGGCCTTGGAAAAGCGCTCTGCTGTCATTTAGCATCCTCCATGCCTGCCACACCCTTCAGTCACCGTCCCCACCTGTGGGCTCCAGGGAGCATGGTGCTGGTGCTAAGGACACACCGAGGGGCGGACCTGGGTGAGCTGCAGAGTCCAACCTGCCTGGGTTCTAACTCTGCACCTGCCATCTCCTGACTGTGTGACCTTGAGAAAGTCCTTTCTCCTCGTTGTGCCTCAGTTTCCTCACTGGTATAACAGAACCTATTTTATAAGACTGACTGAGAATCAAGAGAGAATACACGTCAGGAGCTCAGCTCAGGGCCTGCCACATAAACGCTAGCTATTGCCGAACTGTGGGTAATAATGGCAACCGCAGATGCAGTTATGTACCCAGCTGAGGAGGGACAGGAACCAGCATCCAGGCCACACTCTTCACTGCTCTCTGCATCCTTGCTATGGGTACCAGCAGTGCCAGCATCTCCTGGGGGCGTGTCAAAAATACAGAACCTCGGACCCCCTCACCTCAGACCCCGTTGCAGACTTGCTGAACCAGACTCTGCATTCTAACCAGAGCCCCGGGTAAGCCGTGTGCGTGTCTCACCAGTTTGGGGAGTGCGGCTTTAGCACCTCATTTAACCCTCAGAGAGCCACCTGTCAAATAAGGAAACCGAGACTGAGAGATGAACTGTCTTAGGGAACTCAGGGGTGCGCAGGGAAGCACAGGGCTGGTGACGGCCTCAGGGCCCACATTCCAAAGCTGCAGCCTCAATTCCCCGGCAGACCAGGGTTTCACAGCACAAGCACGTCAGGGTTGGGGATGAGAGCAAGGAAGCTCCCCACGGCGGGCAGGGGCCTGGGGTTCACACCAGGAGAAAGGAGGCCAGCTGCCCAGGAGCGGGCCTGCCACGCTGCCACTCCCCAAGTCCTTAGGATTAGAGAGGAGGACACACCCCATGTTCTCCCTTTGCCCGCGCCCATGTTCTCCTCCGCTCGCTACCTCAATCTGTCACCTCTCATATGGTCCTCATCACAGTGCATGTCTCCTCATTGGTTTACTGTTGGCCATCCAAGCTGGCTCCTGTCTGTCTGGTTCCTCACTGTATCCCCAGCAGCCAACAGGTTCCCAGGAAGATGGCAGTGGGTTGAACTACCCCCTAGCTATAAAGTGCTCAAGCTGTTATTGCTCAAATACGCTGAACTCCTAATGGCACAGCGTTCACAAAGCCTGTCACTTCTTTTAACTCATTTGTGCATTACAACAAGCCCCTGAGTCACCTTCGAAGCCCCATTTTACAGATGAGAAAACTGAGCAACATCTATATGTATTTGGGTCAGCCTGGCTCCAGGGAATGCCTTTCTTGGAACACAAATGTATCCGGGGCTACTTCATCTCCAATCCTGACTTCTGCCAAGGGGGGAAGTAGAGGAGGAAGAGCAGAAAGAGGAGGAGAAGGAGGCGTGGGGGGAGAAGGAGAGGAGGAGGAAGTTGGAGGGGCTCTGCTCCAGGGAGTGGGCTAGCAGTGGCCCCATCCAAGGAGAACCTATTGTGTGCCAGACACTTGAGTAGGTGCTTTACATGAACTATCTCTTTCAATCCTTATAACGACTCTTCTAGTGGGCACGAGGCAGGCATTACTATGTGCATTTTATGGATGAGAAAACAGGATCAGAAAGGTCAAGTGACTTGCCCAAGGTCACCCAGCTACACCTCGAGTGGTGAAGGGGGGACCTGAGCCCCTGCATGTTTGTTCTCCTGCAGTGCCGCACAGTAAAGCTACGGCATGTGGCTAGTCATCTTCAAGGTCCTGGCAACTTAAAGAACACTTTCAGGTCTGTCACTCTTCCTCCTGTGACACGAGCTCCCCGACCCCCAAGAAGTCTGAGAATGCTGTCTGCCCATGGAAAGGTCCCTGCCCAGAAGCCCAGCTGCGCCTACAGCCTTTTCTCCAGACCTTCTCCCTGAAGAACATGATGCACCACTCCCCAGAGGACAGACAGACAGAAAGACACAGCCCTCACCAGGCAATCCTCCGGATGGCTCTGGTCGGTGGTACAGACGTCGACTCTTAAGGTCTTCTGGTGAAGTGCTGGGTAGGACATGGACACCCAGAACACCTCATTGAACACGAGGGTGTCAGAGGCGTCCAGAGGCCGCGTCCGGAACAGGCAGGTGGTGCTTTCGGAGCAGGGAAGGATGGCCACACGGATGTTCCTAGAGGGAGACAGAGGCGCAGGAGAGCCTGGGTCAGCCCAGGTCTGGGCCTGACGTGACGGACTAACCGCGTGCTGCAAATGCCAAAGTAAACGACTGTCATTTCTCAGGTCGTCACGCAGGCGTGTGTGAAGGAGACAGAGGGTCCCTAAGGATAACACACTGCTCTTCCTCCCCCTGAATCTCCTAAGTCCTTAGAACCTCAACGGATGGGGAGCCTGAGGCCAGCAGCGTGCAAAGGCCCACGTGCAGGACCGGCGAGGCTGCTTTTAGCACTGAGGAACCCTCATACATCGGCTGGTAGGAAGGCAAAGTGTGACAACCCCTGTGGAGGGGAACGTGCCGTCCAAGCAAAATCACAGGTGCATTTACCCTTTGACCCAGACAGCTCGCTTTTAGGCTCTCGTGCCCAGATCCCCGTGTGGGAGGACCAATGAGCTGTGCAGAAGGTTCCCCATCCCGGTGCTGCGTGGGTGAGCATGAGACAGAAAACCACCCCCGTGTGCTATCCCATCTTCCTTCTGCTTGGCCGGCTTTCCTCCTGCCTCCCTCCTTCTCACTCAGCGCACCCCCGGAGGCTGGCTAGGTGCAGACCAGAGAAATATGAGCACCTGCTGCTGCCGTCAAAGCTTAGGGTGTAGTGAGAGGAGAACAGGTAGGCAGATGAGCTCAATGAAACAACCTGTCTGTGATGAGAGGAGCCAACAGGCAGAGGGCAGGTATTTGCCGGATGATCAATTTCAAGGAAACCCCCGCTATACCCCTTCGCGACAGAAGCACAGGGATGGCGTTGATGCTGGAGAATGGCACGCCTGTCTCTCTGCGGGGAACACCTGAGCTCAGAGCAGACAGAGGGGCCATGACCTTCTTCTTCACAAGGCTTCAAGTTCATAGGGGCGGGGATTTGCTCACTGACCCGTTCTTCGTGCTGGCACACGGTAGGTGCTCAGGACGCATGCGTGAAGGAACTGAAGGGTCCAGAGCGCTTCTCATGAGAGCTGGCGTGTTTGCCACCATGCCTGCATCCACATTCACTGTCCGACCCTTCACATCACGGCCACGGGCATGAAATACCCGCAGTGGGTTTACGGAGGCCGGCTAGGTGCAGACCAGAGAAATATGAGCGCCTGCTGCTGCTGTCAAAGCTTAGGGTGTAGTGAGAGGAGAACAGGAGAGGAACCCAGGGATGACACACACTCCACCTTGTCAGCTAGATACTCACACTTTCTGGTCCTGCTGCAGCAACAGAGCAGAAAGGTTACTCAGCTGGACGATTAATATTGCAAACTGCTTATTCTTCTCGTCATACCTACAAGGAAAAGGGGCGCATGGGGCACCTGCGGGTAATGCATTTGTCTCTCTCTCTTTTTTTTCCTTTAAATATATTTTTATTGATTTCAGAGAGGAAGGGAGCGGGGGAGAGAGATAGAAACATCAATGATGAGAGAGAATCATTGATCGACTGTCTCCTGCACGCCCCACACTGGAGACTGAATCCGCAACCCGGGCATGTGCCCTGACTGGGAACTGAACCATGACCTCATGGTTCATAGGTCAATGCTCAACCAATGAGCCAGGCCGGTTGGGCTGTCACTCTCTTAATAATCACAGACGTGGCTGCCGGCAGCTTTGGAGACTGTGGTGAGTCAGACAACACAGGCCAGCGCTTCGCTGCTATGCAGGAGCTATCAGTCTGAATTTTAAAGGGAAGTCACAAGTTTGTGTGAAATTTCCCGGTATTTAAATATCGGCAACTAATTCTTATTAAAAAAAAAAAAAAAAATACTGAGGCCCTGGGGGGTGTGGCTCAGTTGGCTGGGTGTCGAGACCCTGCCAGTTTGATTCTCAGTCGCGGCACATGCCTGGGTTGCGGGTTCGATCCCCTGTAGGGGGCACCGGGGGGAAGGGGATTGATCTGCTTTGCTATCACATTGATGTTTCTCCCTCTCCCTCTCTCTCTAAAAATCAATAAAAAAAATCTGTTAGAAAGATACTGAGGCCCTCGCCGGTGTGGCTCAGTTGCTTGGAGTGTCATCCCATACACCAAAAAGTGGTGGGTCCGATTCCTGGTCAGGGCACATTCCCAGGTTGTGGGCTCGATCCCCGGTAGGGTCACGTTCGGGAGGCAACCAATGAATGTTTCTCTCCCACAGCAATGTTTCTTCTCTCTCCCTTCCTCTCTCGAAAACCATTTTTTTAGAAAAAAAAAATGGTGAAAATGGCAAACTTTAAAAAAAAAATTGAGGCCATCCCCCATCAAGAGAAAACAAGAACCATCCATCTGGGCTCAGCCCCCAGGGGGTGACGTCGGTCCAGGTGGCTGAGACCTGGTTGAGACGCTGCAACAAAAGCCACAGCGACGAGAGGCAGGAGGGCTCAGGCTGGGAAGGAGCGTCAGAAGAGTCGCAGTGAGTGGGGGCAGGTAACAAGGCCTTCCAAACCTCCTTTTTCTCTTGTAACCTGGGTGCTGGGAGGCACGGAAAGGGCGGCCCCTTTTAAAGAGGAGGCCACACTGCCAGCAGGTCCTGCTGCTCTGCCTTCCTCCTGGGCAGCGGGCTGGGAAGATGCAGCCCAGGAGGAAGAGGCCCGTGCCGACCCTCTGCCCGCCTCCCCGTGACTTACTGCAGGGCAACCTGAACCCGGGTTGCTCCCACCGCTTCTGGCTCCTCACTGTCGAAAGCGGGGGCTTCTGACGCACCGAGTCTGGAAGGCACGCGGGAAAGAGAGGCGTCAGAATCCCTTGCAGCGACCTGGGCTCCATCCGGGAAGGTGTGGTCGCTCCTCGAGGAGAAAAGGTTGCAGGTCTGCTCAGCCCCCCTGCAGACGCTGCCTTCCCATCATCGCTCCAGGTCTTCCTTGAAGGGGCTCCCCTTTCTCTCCTACGTGCTCCCCTAGTCTTACGCCCCTTAATGGCGACCACGAAACTAGCGCTTTCCCAAATTGGAAGCGCCCCAGTCCTAGGAGGAGCTGCCCTGCCTGCATCTTTGGCTGCTGGGGGAAGGTGGGGTCACCCAGGCATGCCCTGCGGTAGGGGTCATCCCTCCCACACATCTTGGGGGCCCAAAGTCTGCAGGACCACAGTTCCCAGAGATCCAGGACTCAGGGACCCACCTCTGCACAGAAGCCTCATACACGCCACTGTCCCCGGCCACAGATTCATCCGACACGGCAGCAGAGACACAGGCCACTTTGAGGCCACACCCCTGGGCCGTATTCACAGCTGGAGGAAGAGGTGGGAAAAGGGTGGCAAGGTGGGGTTCAGAACCAGGGCACTGTCTTTGCAGCACACACTTCAGATCCATCCACCCTCTGTCCTAAGAGGCTCCTGACAAATTCCAACCACCTATGAACACGACAGCCAAGTGCTGCCTTGCTTTGGGGTGAAGAAAGGGTAGCATCCGATTCTGTGTTTGACGTCTGGGTGAAACTGCGTGGGTTCGGTTTTCAGCTCCACCACTTACTGCTTCAAGATATTGAGTCACTGCCCGGCCGGTGTGGCTCAGTGGTTGAGCACTGACCTATGAACCAGGAGCTTGCATTGCGATTCCCGGTCAGGTCACATGTCCGGGTTGCAGGCTCACTCCCCAATAGGGGGAGTGCAGGAGACAGCCAATCAGTGATTCTCTCTCATCATTGATGTTTCTCTCTCTCTACCTTGCTCTCTGAAATAGATAGATAGATAGATAGATAGATAGATACTGGGACACTGGTGTCATACTGGGACACCGGTGTCATGTCTGTATGCCCTGATTCCTCATCTGTAAAATGAGGAGAATACTCAGCTTGTAGGGCTGTTGGGAAGACTCACCCCGACATTATAGGGAAGTTTGTAGCATAGAGACTGGTGTGGGGAAAGCGCTCTACAAAACCCATTACCATGGTCCTTACTGCAATGACACCCCCAGGCCTTCTGGGTGAATCCCTACCCTCAGTAAGGGCAAGGGAGGGGCAGGAAGGACGGAAGCACTGGCTCTCCCATGTGGCCTGTCCCATTCCACCCCTAGCTCAGCTCAGCTCCCTGCCTTTGATGGGGGCCCTCAAACCTCTCCAGGGGTGGGGTGGGGGCAGACTGGAGAGACTGGGGGTGAGCAGGCTGGGGAAAGGGATGTGGCGGGAACCTGGGAGGTGCAAGCAGCCACCTGGGGTGGCTTTCCCAGCCTGGGGCCCACACCTGCTGCAGCCTGCAGACTTCCTGCCTCCAGGCCCCCACATCTCCACCATCCGCTAAACCACTTACAGAGATTAATTTGTCTGCTGACTGAACGGCAGCCCTAATCCCTTAACCTGCTTAGCGTCTGGGCTCAGCCTGGCATCAATCACTGTGGGGAGGTTCTGGAGGTGGCATGACGGAAACACCATCCTAAGAGGGGCTGTCTCGGGCCCACGGCCTGAAGGACACTGTGAGGGAGAGGAGGGGAGTCACTCCTGGCCCCGGCTGGGGTCTGAGTGTTTGAGTGTGGGCTGGGGTTGAGTGTTGTTAGAGGTTCCACCTGCACCTCCTCTCCAGGGACCAACTGTCTGAAGTTGCCACCTGCTGTAGGAGGAAGCCTGCTTCTATTTCTGTTTGAGAGCAGGCAGCATGACTCCCTTCCTGCTGAGACCCCCTGCGCAGGGGTCTCTTGGCTCCTTGTCTAAGGAAACTCACGCAGCAGAGCCTCTAATTAACCAGGGAATCTGGTCTTCCCCCTTTGCTGCCACTGGCCCGCCCTTGCACGCAAAGGGATAATTCTGGGCACCGCGTGGCCCTCCTGCCCATTCCTGTAGCCTCAATGCTCAGATGAGTCCGGCTTCTAGTTCGCCACTCGGAGGCAGGAGCAGGCACCTGAGGCAGACAGAGGCGGCACCGGCCTTCACGTGGGTTCTGGGCAGGCCTGGCACCCATCCTGACACTTCCGCTTCCCAGCTGTGACACTGACCTTGCTACCTCACCGCGCCTCACTTCTTTCTTCTGTTTTATGGGGATAAAGCTGCACCTAGCATAGAGTTGTTGTGAGGCTTAAATGAGCACGTATGCATAACAGTGTCTTGTGTACCTGCACGCAGTAAGTCATAGCCAGGAAAGGCCAGAGCTGGAGGTGAGCTTACTGAGCACCTGCTTGGTCCTGACCTTCACACCCAGGGCCAGGCGGGCACAATGGGGCCAGAGAGCACCGAAGTGTCCCAGGAACAAACACCCTGGGCTACTTCGCATGCTAAGAGGAGAGTGACAACAAAGACGTTGGGTTCTTGGGTCAGAGAAACACCCAGATTCCAGTCCTTGCTTTCCCACTTCTGGGGGGGGGGGTGGGGGGGTGGGGGCTACGGCAAGTGATGTCACCTCTCTAGACTGCTGTTTTCTCATCTGTGAAGTGGGCACAATACAAGAAACCTATTGTACCCTATAAATCACATCGCCCACCTCTGATGCACCCCGATAAATGTTAGCTGTTATATTACGGGGCTTTCTCTCAATAAGTCTTAGCTGCCATCCTCAGCACTGCCTTCTGCATGGAAGATTCCAACGTGAATCTCAATCCGCACCAGCATGGTCATTTCCACCCCATGAAGAATGGGAGTCAGATCACAGTCCCTGGCTGCAAATACTCCCATGGATCCCCACTGCAATTAGGATAAAACCCAAACTCCTTTCCACCTCCCCCCCCCAGGCCTTCCGGGACCAGACTCCCCTTGCTTCTCCAGCCCTGCTGGTGACCCCGGCTCCTCGCCCCTCCTGCAGACCCCTGGTTCCGGTCTCAGAGACTTGCTCTTGCTTCGCCCAAGGCTGGCTTGTTCCCCCTGTGGAAGCCCCGGTTCAAGGCCACCTTCCTTCACAACCCAACCTGAAAGCCTCCATCACATCCCCTAGTTTAAGTTCTTCCTATAGCTTTTATCGGCCTGGTTGTACAGTAACCGCCTGGGCCTTCATTTGCCCAGACGCTTCATGGGAGCAGGGACCCGTCTGTCCTGAATACTGTATCCCTGTGACTAACCCAGTGCCTGGTGCATGGTACCTCTCTGAATGAATGGATGAACCATGTGCATCCATTCGCACGGGACTGGCATTTCATATTATTATGTACTTAATAATAATTACCTGCTGAATGAATGAATCCACCACAGAAAAACCCTTAGCCCAAGAAGTAGAACATGGTAAGTACACTATTTACTGAATGAATAAATAAATCGGTAAACCCTATGGTATGATAATGATCATAATTATCATTGCAGTCCATGCCCAGGCCTGAGCACAGTTCCCCACTCCCTCCCTCTGGGAGGCTCCACCCTTCCCGCTGTGGTTGTGTTCTCTACCTTGGCCCAGCTGCTTGCTCTCCATTCCGGGTTCCTCCAGCTGGTACCTCTCCCGGCTGCCACTGCCAAGGCTCAGTTCGCAAAGAGTGGCACTCAGCTCCGGATCTTCAAACTCCAGGGGGCTCAGGAAGGCGTCTCCAGCCAGGAGGGGGTCATCAATGAGAGGGGAGCAGGGCGGGGACGGGGAGGAGAGGGAGGACCGTGGAGACAGAGAAGTCATGGACTTCGGGGTGCCGGTCAGGGACCGCAGGGCCTGCAGGCGGCCGCCCCCCTCGGCCCTCTGGGTCTTGGCCACCTCGTCCTCGTGGATGGTGGTGATGTAGCCCGAGGGTCGGAAGCCCGTGGCCCCCTCCAGGAGCAGGAACTCCACTTTGCTCTGCAGTTCCGAGTCCAGCTGCTCGAAGGGGTCGTAGTAGAGGTCAGTGAAGCTGGCGGAGGCGGAGGAGTCCAGGCTGGAGGCGGCCAGGGAGCCCCGGCTGGACGTGAGGGACCCAGGGCTGCTGCCCGAGGACAGGGACTGCATGCTGCTCGAGAGGCTGGGGGCAGGGAGAGGATGGAGGGTGAGGACACACGGAGTACCTGGGACAGCCGGGACCTAAGCACTTAGAGTGCATGATCTCGTCGGACCCTCTTGACAGTCTCCAGGGTAGACCACGCACCCTCATTTCATTACAGGGAACTGATACCCCGAGAAGGCAACACAATCAAAAACTGGCAGAGCTGGGATTCGAACCCAAGCCAACTGCCTTAAAAAAGCTCATTTCCCCCTCTGTATCTCTGTTTCCCAAACCTCCGCTGGCTGCTTTCCATTTTCATGGTATTTTCCCATATTTGAATCTAGCCTGCAATATGTTAATTCACATCAACTCAGTTTGTTAAGCTTATATATATATATATATATATATATATATATATATATATATGTGTGTGTGTGTGTGTGTGTGTGTATATATATGTATATATGTGTATGTGTATGTATATGTGTGTATACACACACACACACACACATACACATATATACACACACACATACATATATATACAGGAAACTTTATATACATATACTAGAGGCCCAGTGCATGAAATTCGTGCACGGGGGTGTGTGTGTCCCTCAGCCCAGTCTGCACCCTCTCCAATCTGGGACCCCTCAAGGGATGTCCGACTGCCCATTTAGATTGGGCCCAAATGGGCAGTCAGACATCCCCCTCACAATCCAGGACTGCTGGCTCCCAACTGCATGCCTGCCTGCCTTCCTGATTGCCCCTAACCGCTTCTGCCTGCCAGCCTGATCACCCCTAACCACTCCCCTGCCAGCTTGATTGATGCCTAACTGCTCCCCTGCCAGCCTGGTCACCCCTAACTGCCCTCTTCTGCAGGCCCAGTCCCCTCCAACTGCCCTCCCATGCAGGCCTGGGTCCCCCGCAACTACCCTTCCCTGCAGGCCTGGTTGTTCCCAACTTCCCTCCTCTGCCAGCCTGGTCACCCCTAACTGCCCTCCCCTGCAGGCCTGGTCCCCTCCAACTGCCTTCCCCTGCAGGCCTGGGTCTCCCCCAACTGCCCTTCCCTGCAGGCCTTGTCACCCCCAACTTCCCTCCTCTGCCAGCCGGGTCACCCTTAACTGCCCTCCCCTGCAGGCTTGATCGCCCACAACTGCCCTCCCTTGCAGGCCTGGTTCCTCCCAACTGCCCTCCCCTGCTGGCCATCTTGTGGTGGCCATCTTTGACCACATGAGGGCAGCCATCTTGTGTGTTGGAGTGGTGGTCAATTTGCATATTACTCTTTTATTAGATAGGAGATATATATATATATGAAACTTTATATCCTAAGGATAAGTATTAATACAGTATCACTTATCCTATATAAAAAGAGCCTAACATGCTAAGTTTCCAGTAGTCCAGTTGTCGGTTCAACCAATCAAAGCGTAATATGCTAATGATATGCTAAGGCTACTCAACCACCCACGGATGACGTGAACTGACCACCAGGGGGCAAACACTCTGACTGGTAGGTTAGCTTGCTGCTGGGGTCCGGCTGATTGGGACTGAGCGAGATGGGTTGGACATGCCCTCCCTTGTCCCTCCCCGGCTCTGATCGCACACCAGTGGGGTCCCTCTGCCAGGTCTGCACCCTCTCGCAACCCGGGACCCCTCAGGGGATGTCAGAGAGCTGGTTTTGGCCTGATCCCGCTCAACGCAGGAGCTGCTCCCTGGTGGTGAGTGTACCAGAAGCCGGGCTCACGGCTGGCGAGTGCAGTGGTGGTGGCGGGAGCCTCTCCTGCCTCTGCGGAAGCACTAAGGATGTCCGACTGATGGCTGGGAGCAGGCCAAAGCCATCAGTCGGACATCCTCCAAGGGTTCCCAGACTGTGAGAGGGTGCAGGCTGGGCTGAGGGGAACCCCCCCCCGCCCTCCTGTGCATGATTTCATGCACTGGGCCTCTAGTAACAAATAGAAGGCTACGGTTGAAATAATATCTGAGAGCCCGGCAGGAGGCAGCCGATCAATGATTTTCTCTTATCATTGATGTTTCTCTCTCTCTCTCCCTCTTCCTTCCTCTCTGAAATCAATAAAAATATATTAAAAAAAAAATATATATATATATATATATATATATCTGAGAAAAACAAATGCTGTGAAATTCCAGAGACACCCAGTTGCCCACCACAGCCCTGGCCTGAGGTCTGCGCTCCATGTTGTATGGGAGGGACGCCTGCACCTGATCAGCCCTGGACAGCACGGTCCTCACTGCTCACCGCTCACCTTTTCAGCTGGGAATGCAGAGCTGCCACCTGCCGGGTGGCTTCCTCCAGTTCTCTCACCAGCTGGTTCCTCTTACTGTTTAATTTTAACCTGAAGGGAGAGAAGGCATGAGGGGAGCCCCGAGGAATGTGTCCCTGAAAGAGGAATCACAGGCATGTACCTGTGGAGGTGACACACAAGAATCTTCTGGAAGCATTTCCCTGTGATGTTTGGGGAGATGTGAGCTCCCCATATAATCCAATAGCAACAGCTTGTATCATCAGCCACAATATACCAATGCTGTGCTAGGAAACTTATGACATGGTTTTAATTCATTTGCATAATAACCCTACGAGGTAAGAATGGCTTTTACCACTTTACACATGAAGAAGTTGTTCTTAGGTCCAATAATTTACTTAAAGCTACAGAATTAGGGTTCTACCCAATTTTACCTCCCTCCATTTCCATGGAAAAATCTAACCACACTCTCCCTCGACCAGCATCCCAGGCCTTCAACACAGGCCCTGCATGAAGACCAGAGTTGGCTCTAGACACCTGAGCAGTGGTCAGGGATGGGCGGGGACTATTAATGGTCAATGGAACCTGTGAAATTCCAGAAAAGACCACTGGAGCAGCAGGCAGAGAGGCCTTGGCATGGTCCTTGGACACCTATCCCTGGCACTGTTCTTCCAGAGTCCTGCCCGGGGTAGGGCAGGCAGCAGGCGGGCACATGGAGCCGGAAATGAACAGAATCCTTGACTCTCCACAGAATGAACAGGGCTGAACTCCTGACCCTCCCTAAGAGCAAAGCCCTGAAAGGAAGAGGTCAAAGAGCCACTGAGGCCCCCATTTCTACCTCTGTGTTCCTCTTCTCTGGGAGAAAACCACGGAGGCGTGCTATGGGAGTAAAAGCAGGTCCCCACTGAAGCCCCAACAGAATGCTGGGGGGTCAGGAGTCAGGTGGCCTTGACTTCCTGAGCACAGGGTGTAGCCATCGGCAGCAACACGCAGGCGCCGAGGCCTCCTCCCAGAGGCACTGGGCTGAGCCGGCCAGATGGCATTTGTGTGTGATGCCAGGCACATGCTGGGAGGCCAAGAACACATCAAGCATTGAAGGCAGAGGATGCAGAAGGTGCACCAGCTGAGCTTAGCACCTGGGGTGCTGGTTAAAAATGCAAGAGCCTGGGCTGCATCCCAGGCCTGGGGAACCGGTCCCTGGGGTGCAGCCAGGGAGCCCACACTCTAACAAGCACCCTGCATGAATGCACAGCAGCTCTAAAAAGTGGTGGGAGGCCCTATGGGAGGGGAGGGGTGTGGTTAGGACGAGGGGTGTCGGGATATCTGTCATTCTGACTGATTTGTGATGGGGGTTTGGCGGGCCCTATGGTGTGGCTGAACTAGTCCTGTCCGCAAAGGCATCTTGAATGGAAAGGCTATTATGTGAAGATGAGACCCATAATACTGTCATTTCCAGACACAGGAGAGAGAGAGAGGAACATGGGATTCAGAAAGAGACCTAAGGAGACAGGAGTCAGAGGGATGGACACAGACAGACAAACGTGGTCCGGAAGCAAACAGCTGTAGATGCGAAGACTGTTGAGTCAGCTTTCTCCTCTCGCCTGCAGCGGCTCACAGCTTTCAGCCTGTCCCTACCCTTCCCCAGGGTCTCCCCTCCTCCTGCCCACATGCCCCTGGCTGCCCTCTGCATGTCCCCCAGAGGGCCCTGCCCCGGGGGACCTTCAAGTCGCCTGCTCAGCAGCTGCTGCGGAGTGGAGATCCTGGCTTCCCCGGACTGGCTGTGTGAACTCAGGGAAGCCACCAGGGGCGAAGGCATTAATAAAAGACCTTCTACATGGGCAGCAGCCTAAAGCAAGCATGGGTTCCAGAGCCAGTGGGCCTGGGATCTAAACACAGCTCTGCCACTCAGGGATGTTGGGGGAGCCTCAGTTTCCTCATCTATAAAATGGAAATCAACCTCAGGGTTGCCAGGAGGTTTAAATGAATGACTGTATGACAGGTAATGGACACAATGAATGAATGAATGAATGAATGAATGCATAAAAGAGAAGCTGGGGATGACGGGACCTCCCGTGGGTGCGAGGTTGTGCTCTGTGCAGTGTGGGTGTGCATATTGGTGTGACAATAAAGGAACTAAAGTTTGTGACAAGGTTGAAAGCAAAGAATGTAAACCAGTGGCTTGCAGATTAAGTCAGGCCCATAGGAAGAAGCTGATTTAGCTTTCATAGTATTTTTTTAAAAAGTTTGAATTGGCTCAGCCAGTGTGACTCAGCACTTGAGCGTTGTCCTATGAACCAGGAGGTCACGGTTTGATTCCCAGTCAGGTCAGGGCACATGCCCAGGTTGTGGGTTCGATCCCTGGTGCGGGGTGTGCAGGTAGCCGATCAATGATTCTCTCTCATCATTGATGTTTCTCTCTCTCCCTCCCTCCCTCTCTGAAAACAATAAAATATATTTTTAAAAAACCACTTTTGGATTAGTTGTATTAAAAAAATAAAAAATCCTAACACTTTTCTTGAAACATGGGGACCTCTAGCAACCCTAGGACCGGCAGTGAGGGAAGGGCCCCACGCCCCGCCCTCCTCCCCGCACACCCCCACACCCTGGCCCCGGCCCTGCCCCACCTCTCGGTCAGCGCCTTGCTCTGGGTGTCCCGGGCTGCCTGCAGGTCCTTCTCCAGCCGCTTGCGGGCCATCTCCAGCTGCTCCACCTCACCCTGCGTCCACTTCCGGGGGCTGATGAAGCGCATCTCCTTCAGCAGCTCCTCCTTCTCGCTGATCAGGATCAGCCGGTCCCTCTCCGAGTCCAGCACTCCAGGCCAGGCCTCACTGTCCAGCTTGGCCAGCTGGATCTTTAGGTTGGCGATCCTGCGGGCCAAGAAGGGGGGCATGACCAGTGTGCCCGGGGCATTGCGGGAGCAGGGTAATAGATGGCACGTCCAAGGTTGTGAGGTCCAAGGAGCCGTGACATCCTCCGAGCAGCCTGACAGTTCTTGACTTGGTTTTGCTTAGCATGTCGTCTCCAGGAACATACTTTTATCTAGGAGACCCAGGCAGTGCCTGACAAGTGCCAATGAACAGGCGCTGCAGGGATGGGGTAGAGGCATAAATAAGGCAATGTCCTTGCCGGGCGGGGGGACACTAGCCTGGCAGAATGGAATCGAGAGCTGGGTTCATCACTAGCTATGTGACCTTGGACAAGTCATAATCTCTCTAAAGACAGCAACCATTTCTCAGGAGTTGTGGTTGAAGGCTTTGAGACACTTCCAAAAACTCTCAGAGCGCGCTACTTGGCACATAGTAGGTGATCAATAAATGTTCCTGCTGCCTCTGTTGTTGGTACCTGGTTTGACCGTTTATCAGGTACATGACATTGGGCAAACTCCCTGAGCCTTGCTCACTCCCCAGCCAAGTGTCTCAGTAGGCACAGATTCTTAAGAGTTTATTTAAATTCCATATTCACATGTAAAGATAACAATTATTCATCATTCAGAATTATTGTGAAACTGAGCCATTATGTTTATTATATCATGTTTAATGTATGCACCTGTTTGGTAGATAACAGGTGCTAAACCAATGGCAGTCACGGGCTCCCTACAACCTTAGCTAAGGCTACAATTGCTAACCAGTGGGTGTGGTGGCAGCACCTTGTGAGCAACCGTGGATCTGGGGCCTGAGGCCTGGAGCTGGGGGTTTGGCTCTGGCCTTCTTATTTTTTTGTTAATATATCTTTATTGATTTCAGAGAGGGAGAGGGAGAGATATAAACATCAATGATGAGAGAGAATCATTGATTGGTTGCCTCCTGCACACCCCCTACTGGGGATCAAGCCCGCAGCCTGGGCATATGCCGTTGGCCAGAATCGAACCTGGGACCCTTCAGTCCACAGGCCAATGCTCTATCCACTGAGCCAAACTGGCTAGGGCAGCTCTGGCCTTCTTCTTTTTTTTTTTGCAAGGATTATTTTAATTAACTTCTTTTTTGTTTAAAGTATTACATATATCTCCTTTTTCCCCCCCATTGACCTTCCCCCAGCCTCCCCTGCCCCGTCACATGCCCTCATTCCACCGCCCCCGCCAGTGTCTTGTGTCCGTTGGTTACGCTTATATGCATGCATACGAGTCCTTTGGTTGATCTATTTCCCTCCCTCCCCAACACTCCCCAGCCTTCCCACTGTAATTTGACAGTCTGTTTGGTGTTTTACTGCCTCTGTATCTATCTTTTTATTCATCAGGATATAATGTTCTTTATTTTCCATAAATGAGTGAGATCATGTGGTATTTTTCTTTCATTGCCTGGCTTATTTCACTTAACATAATGCTCTCCAGGTCCATCCATGCTGCTGCAAATGGTACAAATTCCTTCCTTTTTATAGCAGCGTAGTGTTCCATTGTGTAGATGTACCATAGTTTTCTAATCCACTCATCTGCTGATGGGCATTTCGGCTGTTTCCAAATCTTAGCTACAGTGAATTGTGCTGCTATGAACAAAGAGGGGCGCTGGCCTTCTTGATGAAAGGTAATTTTTGTTAAGAAGTCATTTTGGCATCACGAGCTTCTAGCACTTTCCCTGGTATACTGCAGGTACTTAATAACATTAAAGAAGGAGTTGGGAGCCCTGTCCCTTAACTTCTTTGAGACTCAGAATCCTGTGCCTGCAAGGTGGGTTCTGAGGACCAAGTGAGAACATGCCGTTCAGGGCTCTTTATACCAAATGCTTGCAGACAGTAGGTCTGATTATCATTGGACCAAATTAAGATTCACAGTATAATAAAGAGCACTGATACGCGTATCTAAAGGCAGTCATGTGATCCTTTAGGATCTGGCCTTTGCAAAAGTGCTTTTAGCTACTATGTCCTAGCCTCTCCCGGTCCCCAAAGTGTAGGTGAGACCTGGAGGTCCCCCTGTTGGACACATGTCCAGAGAGGCTCACCTACGACTGTAAGTCAAAGCGTGGCTTTGACCTGTCGAGAGCCCAGGCCTCTGGACTCCCAGTTTGATCAAATATGCAGACAATGCAGCCCAACTCTCAGGTTATCAAAACACGAGTGGGAGACAAGATGTCTGTGCCATGTAGTGAAAATTCCAGAGAGATACTTCTTGGTTTGCCCACTCCCCAGCCAAGTGTCTCAGCACGCATGGATTCTTAGAGCTAATTAATTTAAATTCCATATTCACATATACAGCAATCCATCAAGACGGGGATAATGCCCTCGCTGCTGTTCTCCAGCTGCTCTGAGGACAGTGGAATGGCCAGGTCTGGCAGCAGCTCAACTGCGTGTGGGGCATTGGAGGGGTGATGGATGCTTTTTTTTTTTTTTTAAATAAATCTTTATTGTTCAGATTATTACAGGTGTTCCTCTTTTATTTTTCCCCATAGCTCCCCTCCACCTGATTCCCCACCCCACCCCACCCCATGCCCTTACCCCCCGCCACTGTCTTCATCCATAGGAGTAAGATTTTTGTCCAATCTCTTCCCGCACCCCTCCCACCTGCTTCCCCTGAGAATCGTCAGTCCACTCCCTTTCTATGTCCCTGATTCTATTATATTCACCAGTCCATTCTGTTCTTCAGATTTTTCATTCACTTGATTTTTAGATTCACTTGTTGGTAGGTATGTATTTGATGTCATTTTGTTGTTCATAATTTTTATCTTTACCTTTTTCTTCTTCTTCCTCTTCTTAAAGGATACCCTTCAGCATTTCGTGTAATCCTGGTTTGGTGGCGATGAACTCCTTTAGCTTTTTCTTGTCTGTGAAGCTCTTTATCTGACCTTCAACTCTGAATGATAGCTTTGCTGGGTAGAGTAATCTTGGTTGTAGGTTCTTGCTGTTCATCACTTTGAATATTTCTTGCCACTCCCTTCTGGCCTGCATAGTTTCTGTTGAGAAATCAGCTGACAGTCGTATGGGTACTCCCTTGTAGGTAATTAACTGTTTTTCTCTTGCTGCTTTTAATATTCTCTCTTTGTCTTTTGCCCTTGGCATTTTAATTATGATGTGTCTTGGTGTGGTCCTCTTTGGATTCCTCTTGTATGGGGTTCTGTGCGCTTCCTGAACTTGTACGTCTATTTCTTTCACCAGGTAGGGAAAGTTTTCTGTCATTATTTCTTCTAATAGGTTTTCAATATTTTGCTCTCTCCCTTCTTCTGGCACCCCAAAAATTCGGATGTTGGTTCGCTTGAAGTTGTCCCAGAGGCTCCTTACACTATCTTCATATTTTTGGATTCTTTTTGTTTTTCTGGTTGGATGTTTTCTGTTTCCACATATTTCAGATCTTTGGTTTGATTCTTGGGGTACGTTGATCTACAATTGAGTTTCTGTATATTCTTTATTTTAGACAGTGTATGCTTCATTTCTGACTGGTTCTTTTCCATTTTTTTGGCATTCTCATTAAGGTCCTTGAAGGTCTCACTAAGCTCCTCAGAAGTGTTATCAAGTTTCTCAGCGGTTTTTAGAAGATTCTTGAGTAACCTTATACATGTGGTTCTGAACTCTATGTCATCCAGTAGTTTGCTTTCCTCCATTTCTTTCATTCGTGACATGTTTCTTTGTTTCTGCATTTTGGCTGCTTCCCTGTGTTGATGGAGTGGCTTTGTGTGGTAGGTGACCTATAGGGGGCAGTAGCTCAGCCTCCCCAATCACCTGATGTGGACACTCTTGGTACACCCCTTTGTGGGCTGAGTGCAAAGTCTTGGTGTAGTTAAGCCTGAATTGCTGTTGGTACACTGGGAGGAATTGACCTCCAGGCCAATTAGCTGTGAGCACTCGCTGTGTCTATAATGGAAGAACTGCTGTGCTGAAGACACGCTTATGGGGCAGGACTTGTTTCAGTGGGGCTTTGGTGCTCACTGAGTCTGCCTCTTGAATGTGTCACTTATGGATTTGAGGAGTTGAAATCTGGTGTCTCACACTGACCACTAGGTACACTGGCTTCTGGATCTCCAATGGGGTGTAGGTCAGCTACTGTCTAAGGCCACTCAGCAGGAGCTACAGTGAGAGCTGCAGTTTTCTCCTCTTTGCTTGGGGTTTGGAGGTTTTGGAGCTGTCTGACCCAGGCTGCAAGTTTGCTAGGTTAAGCTGCGATAGGGCAGGCTTTTCTTATGCTAACTCGGCTGCTTGGAGCTTGGGTGGGTTTGTAGGTTGTGCAGGGCAGGGCCTCAGGGTGTCACTAGGTTAAGGTGTGGCAAACAGCAATGGCTGCTAGTTAGCTGGCTCTGCGTCCCCAACAGCATCCGCGAGTCCCGTGCCCCAGTGCAGTAAACAATTATTCCTGCGCACAGCTCTGCAAGCAAGCCACCCTCACTGGCAGACAGTCCAGCTTCTCCCCGTAGGAGTTTGGGTCCCCCGCGTCTCCCCAGAGACTGGATTTCAGAGTAATCGGGGGCTTGTCTCCATTCAGGTTGAAAAAAGCAACGCACCCAGTCGCCCGCCGCCAGCCTCGATCACGCGCCTCCGTACCTCAGCTTTTCAGCGCTTGTGCACGTCTCAATGCTCTTTTCTCTTTCCTTCTAGTTGTAGAACTTCCACTCAGCCAGCTTTCCCGTGGTTCTGGGTGATAGACGTTTTGTCTTTTAGTTGCAGTTTAAATTGTTGTGGGAGGCAGCGGTTTAGGTGTTTACCTATGCCGCCATCTTGGATTCTCTCCTCTGGATGCTTTCTTGAATGTTCTTTCTAGTGGCTCTTTCTCTCCGCCTGTGCTCCTCAAACTTCAGGCCCTGCATCCTTTGGAGAATATACTAGAGTCGCTGCCCAGAAATGCACAGGCGACCAAGCGTGGCATACAATGACCTGACCTTGCACTACAGCCTCCCCCTGGCCTCCATCCCTCAGGTCTTGCAGCCTTGATTTCCCCCTCGGCAGACTCAGTCCCTTACTCCTGCACGGGAGCTTTGGGCGGAGGGGAGGCAGGAAGCTGGATAAAGGCAGATGAGGCAGGATGTGATGAGAAGTTGTGATAGGACTTCTCTCTGTGATAAGAAGTTGAATGGCTCAATCCCAGAGGGAAGATTCCAATCTTAGTCTCTCCAGAACTGATGACCTAAGACAGGCATCACCACAGGCTGGAAGACATCCAAAGGTGAGACAGTCCCCTTCAGAGGGCAAAAGAAGTGGCCGTCCACACGCGGAAGTCCTATTGTTTTATGGGACCTCTAGGGGGAGCCGAAACAATGTACAGGGAGTATTTTTTCCCTACCTGACCAGTATCCCCTGTCTGCCTCTTTCGGTCACAATCTTCCAAATTTTTTGGGGGAAGTCACTCCTCCCAAATTTTCTCACTCCTCCCAAATTTTCAAGTTGTTTGGTTCCCACGAAGCTGACATCAATCTCCCTCCAAGAAATGGGCACATAACCCATGCCTAGGCCTTCAGATCATTCGAATTTTCCCCACCCTACAAAACTGATGGTTTCACCCCGAAAAGCCAGGGCGTCTCAGACTCCAAACTTGTTACAACTTTTGGGAAAGGTGGGTGCTCTCTCTGTCCACTGGGGTTGTTAACCTGGTAGTAGATAAGCCTAGAAATGCTGCAGCTCAACACAAAGGCAGGCAGGCAGGATGGAGAAAAGAAGAGAGACTGAGTCTTTATAACGTCAGTTGAGTCCCTGGATACAGCTGTGCCTGAAGCTGGCTTACCCTAGGACTTGAGTTCAATAAGCCAACAAATTCCCTTTTTTTTATTTTTATTCCCTCTAGTTTCTATCGAATTTCTGCCTTGCAGCAAAGGGTTCTGCTGCTCCCAGGGAGTTCACAGAGGCCAGAGCCGGGAACTGCCACACTCTACCTGGACTGGCTTGGAAGGTCCCTGGCCAGGCAATTTAGTCTAAAGATAAATGGATGCATATGCCTGGCTTCATTCACCTACACAACGTCCTGTGGGTTACTTCCTAGTAAGGCTGGCTCAGTGCATAGAAAGATGGACTTGAGGCCAGATTGTCCAGGGTTCCAATTCTGACTTCACCATGTTGAAGAATCATTAAATATCTTGTATCTTACCTTTCTCTTCTCTAGCATGGAGATAATAGAAGCTAGCCTACAGGTTGCTTTTAATATTAAATGAGATAATGCATATGTGAATGTTTTATTTTTTTAATTTATTTTTTATATGTGAATGTTTTAGTACAATGTCTGACTCTTACAGATGCTCTCAGTATGTCATCTCTGAGTATTATTTTGTGTGCCCGAGCTGGTTTGGCTCAGTGGAGAGAGCATCAGCCTGCGGATCAAAGGGTCCCAGGTTCGATTCCAGTCAAGGGCACATACCTTGATTGCAGGCTCCTCCCTGGCCCGGGCCCTGGTGGGGGCTCGTGCAGGAGGCAACCAATCGATGTGTTTCTCTCACATCAATGTTTCTCTCTGTCTTTTCTTTCTTCCACTCTCCCTAAAAAAAATCAATGGAAAAATATCCTCGGATGAGGATTAACAAAAAAAAAACACATTTTTTTTTAAATTTGTGGCAGTGGAACTCAACCGCTTGGGGTTCTGTGAAGCCAGAGAACCTCTCTAGTCACCAGGGACCCTGCGGTTTATAAGCACAGCTTGCTCCCAGGAGTAGGACCCATAGTCCTCTTAGCCCGTTGCTAAAACACCAGTTGTGTTCCTTCAAACCAAACTGCGTAGAGGATCATTGGAGAACCCTGATGACAGACACTGAGGCCAGCAGGTGAGAAGATAAGTAGGCTCTGAGGTTTACCAGACGTGGGTTCAAAGCACAGCTCTACCCTTTACCCAGCTCAGTGTCTGTGGGTCAGTCATTTCCTCTCTGAGCTTCAGAGAAGGATTACAATGTGATGATTATAACACCTATCTTCATAATCTCTGTAGGGTTAAGCAAGACGAGGCGTGTAAAACGGAGGCAAGAGTGGACCCTCGGCAACCGTAATTCTATTGTTAGGACCCTCCAGCCCCCGATTACCTCCTCTTAGCCTCTTCGTATCGAAGGCGCAATCGGACCTTCTCCGCCAACTGATTGTGGCTGCTGGTGCCGAACTGGAGGGAAGAACAGAGTCCAGATGGTTATGTGGCTGCTGTGGCCAGCGCCCAGTGGCGCTTCAGGAGCTCAGGAAATACGGGAGGCTTTCGTGGGACGTAGCTAAGAACAGCCCCCCCCCGCCCCGCCCCAATTACTGGGCTGGTTGTGCGTACTGCATTGCATCGCATCGCATCGCAAGGAAGCTAGTTAGGTGGCAAAAACGCTTTCCTTCCTTCAGGCCGTGGGAAGAGCCCCACACGCAGACATCAGTCACGCCTAGAAGAGAAGCTGAGGGCCCAGGATATCATCTCGCAGCCGCAAAAGGCTTGGAGCCCATTCAAGCCACAGAAGCATGGAGGACAGCTGGTCAGAAGGAAACAGGGACAGCCAATACACAGGAAAAGCCATTCTGGGGGCACCGGGGAGGAGACTGACTGAAAACTCAGGAGGCTGCGGTCAGGACTGAAACACTGGGTGAGCAAGGAGAAGGTTCTAGAACCAGAAGGAGGCACACAGCTCGTTCTCAAATATTTCGGCCCACAGGTGGCAGGTAGCTGGACACATGGGTGGTGGGGGAGGAGAGGGGAAAGCCTGTTTGCTGTCGAGAGCAGCAAGAAGCTCTAAGGCTCACCCAATCAGACGTGGATATAGCTTCTCATCACAAGTGGGAACACAGCTATAGAAATCAGATAGGAAGAGCATTTTAGCCACAGAGGCTGGGTGGCGCGTTCGTTCAATGTCACCTGCTCTAGGACACAAAAGCTCCCCAAAGCCACAGATTGCCTGCTCTTGCTTTCATGAGCTACATCTGGGCAGAGCTTACACCATTCACCATGGCGACCGGACGGAGTTTGGGAACTGGGAGCCAGCAGTGGTCTGCAAGCTGCACGCATTGTTTTAGGACCAATGGGAGGAGAATGCCCTGTTTTCCAGCTGGTGAGAGAAACACGGAATAGTGCTGCAAAACAGTATGCAGGGAAGACCCTTGGTCCTTCAAAAACACTTTCTGTGCAGCGTCGAGACACAAGCACATGGCCCAGTGACACCAAGGACGTAGAGTCAGGGCTGGCTTTTCCTCAGACCACCATCTGCTGCCATGCTGGGGCCAGGAGCTCTGCAAGAGAACGGAGCTCCAGCCCGGGCTGGTGTAGCTCAGTGGTTAGAGCGTCGGCCTGTGCACTGAAGGATCACAGGTTCGATTCCCAGTCAAGGGCACGTACCTTAGGTTGCAGGTTTGATCCTGGCCCCAGGTCTGGGCATGTGCGGGAGGCAGCCAGTTGATGTGTCATTGATGTTTCTCTCCCTCTCTCCTCCTCCGCCCTCCCTTCCACTCTCTCTAACAATCAATGAGAAAAATATCCTCCGGTGAAAATTAACAAAAGAGAGCGAGACAGAGAGAGAGAGAGCATCGAGAGCCACCAGCCGGCTCCCCAGGTGAGTCATGAGGAGGTGGCCATCATCCCAACAGTCTCCTGGGGGCGGTCCCTCACAAGGCCCCCAGCAACAGGCACTGCTACTCACACTCCCTGAGATGTCTGTCTGGGAGCTCATGTCCAAGTACTGTTTCGGCAGCGGGAAACCCGAACTCTCCAGAGAGCTGCTGCTGGACCACAGGTCAGAGTGGGACCCTCTGTCGGTCCGGAAGCCGTCCTTCAGCATCGCAAGGCTCTGAATGGGGAGGACAGGGTCAGCGACACACCTTCTCGGGAGAGAGCGCTGGGTCTGTCACTCTCCATGTGCCTTGCTCGCCACCTTAGGAACACAGGCTCACCCACACCTCTTACTTATCTGTAAAGAGCCAGCAGTGAGTGAGTAGTTGCTAGGTGCTAGGCGCTGTGCCAGGACCCTTCCATGGGAGAGACTGGTGTGGACGCAGGCTCTGGATCTACACTGCCTGCGATCTCCCGGCTCTGCTACTTCCTAGCTGTGTGATCTGAGCTATCTGATGAACCTCTCTGTGCCTCAGTGTCTTCTGCAAAATGGGAGTAATCACAGATCCCATCTCATCGGGCTATCGTGCTGACTAAACGAGACGAGCAAAGTGCTAGCACAGTCCATACTCAGGAATGGTCTGCTTTACCACGATCGTATTTAATCCTGACCACAGCCCTGCCAGGAATGACCCAGGATTTATCCCCACTTTACCCACGAGGGAGCTGGCACATGGAGAAGCTGACAGCCAGGGTTGCCTGGTCCATCTGACTTAAGCCTCGGCACTCTGAACTGCCTGGAAGGTGCTCAGGAGACATGGAGATGGAGCACACGTCATGGGCACTTTGGTACCTTGATGAGATCTTGCTTTTCCTTTTCTCCACAGGTGATGGCCTTTTTGATGGCTTTCGTTTCTCTCAGGACAGCCTGAGCTTCATCCAGTTTGTAGCTGCCCTGAGCGTCAGACATTTTCTGGTCGATTCTAGGAGACAATCAACGGGAAAGGTCAAAGATGGGGTGAGAAACAGGGTGTCTCCAGGGGAAAAGCACAGACCACTGAGCTTCATTCTCACAAGAATTTTCCTCTCTCTGTCCTGCCTATGGAATAAGGCACCGAAGGACCATGTTCAATTGCAAATGCCCCTAGTGTGGGGTTGTAGAAGCAAGACCACTCTTGAAGTCAAGGGTCCTCTAAGTGTCAGCTCTTACAGGAAGCCTTCCCGGATTACCTCCCTGGGTCCTCCAGGTTGGGCCAGGTGTTCCTAGAGCACACTGCACCTAGCTGCAACACTGCATTCATTACGCTGTGTTATAATTAATAATCTGTGGGATCGTGTCCTTGACTCTGGCAGGCTTGAATGTTTGAGGAGCTTTAGTGTCTGGCATAGACCAGTCCTTTAATCTGGGTATCTCAAACTCAGAACTCTCTCTTTTTTTTTTTAAGCCTCAGAACTCTTGATAGTTGAGGCCGGATCATTCCTTTTGTAGGGCATGTCCTATGTTTGATGTCATTCCTGGCCTCTGCCCACTGGATGCCAGGAGCATCTTGACCTTGGGCATGGCCCTCAGCCACCAGGAGCCTGCTTCCGCCTCTAAAAAAAGCTGGGTAATGTCACCTGCCCAGCCATGTCACAGAGCACTGAGGAATATCAAGGGGGATAAAGGATGGAAAATGGGGTGATGAACAGGGAGTCTGCAAGCTGTAGACAAATGTAAGGGATTAAAATACTTCTCGCCTGGAGTGCTCACCGGCTTATCTAGGTCCTACATACAGGTTCACTGTGACGGGGACAGGGACGGGGACCGGGGGTGGGGGGGGGGGGGAGATAAAAAAAGTGAAGGGTCATGATGTCTTCAGAAGATCAGACCACACCAGAGATGGCCTGGGTCCCAGCCCCCAGGGAAGGAGGCTGGGGTGATGACAAGGTCCAGGGGGCACAGAGTTTTAACTGCGTCACACTTTTGCCAAAGGCGAGGCTCGAGGCTTCGATCCAGGCTGGAGAAAAAGCAACTTTACAGTGGAGGGAACACCACAAGCCCATTATTTAAGGAGTAGAAACTTGCGCAGGGGCATTCCTTTCTGTGTCCACCTAGACGCCAACCTGTCCTGAGCTAAAAATAACCTGAGTGGGGCATCAGGACCCGGAGCAGGTTTCCATCCTGGTCTCATCGTCTGTGTCTCTGGGCAGGAGAGTAAGAGAGAAGGAGAGAGAGAGGGAGGGAGGGAGGGAGGGAGGGAGGGAGGGACCGCGGTCTGGTCTCAGCAGCGCTGCCCTCCTGCTCCCTGTCCGTTATTTCAGCTCCTCAGAAAGAAAACAAAGCCCCATTTGTGTCTCCCACTAAAAATAGCTCGTCTATTCCTTTCGAGGACTCGGGCCTGCGCGAGCCTGCCAGGTCACGCGAACTCGGGTACCTTAAGTCTGGCCTCAGATTTAGTTTGAGAAACTGGTCTAAAGGGAGCTTTCTGCAGTGGAGGCCGCCCAAGATGCTCCGAGGAGAGGAGGGTCCGGGGAGCGAGTGTCCGGGCCTGAGGCGGCCCTGCCCCCAAAGGGGTGGTGGTGAGGGAACGCACCGTTTATCTAGGCACATCCAGGGCTGGGGGCTCGGGCAGGGGCTGGGCTGGCCTCTGCCGGCAGTGAGGATGGCTGTGAATCCCCAGCAGGCGAGACAGAAGCGGTCTGTCTCTGCCCCTCCGCTCCGCGCACAGCCTCTACCTGATTTCTCTCAGGGGCCTTAGCAACCCGGGCTCTGGAATTTGGCTCCGAGAGCAGCTCCGAGAGGAACTCTTTTGGGATTGGGGTGGCGGGGGGAGGGGAACAAAGGGTCACCATTATGAACACAGTGAATGAATCTTTTTTTTTTTTTAGGAAAAAGAAAAGTTGTGTGGTCAGGGGGAGGCGGGGGTGCAAGGGGTGCGAGGGGTGTGTGTGTTTTAGGATTTCCAAATTGCGCAGCTGTCCTTTCTCTTAGCGCCGCAGTCACAGGAGCCCGGTGGCCACAGCACAGCCATAGACAGAGAAGCGGGCAAAGGCTCTGACCAAAGCCGCCTCCTCTCCGTCCTGTCCAGGCAGCTCTCACCGGGGCAGGGCGGCCTTGGGGACATGCAGAAAGACACCACGCTGCCCTGCTCCCACGGGGGCGGTGTGCCAAGCCTCAACGCTTTCTTAGTCACACGGTCTGGAGGCAGCGGGCAGTCCCCATGCCTAGCTTTCGTCTTGATTTTCATTCTCCCCTAAGAGGTAGCCTCCAGTCCCCATCAACCTTTTCTTTTGAAAATGGGTTGGTGACAATGAATTGAAGAAATGGTAAGTTTCACTGTCCCCCATGGAATGCAGAGAGAGAAGGGTAGGAGGCAGTGACTGTATTATCCCCTATGAAGGGGCTTCTGTTTTCTGGATGGGGAGGGGGTTACCTGGGATGATGCCAGGAAGGGACGTATTAGGACATGAGCTTCAGAATCCAATAGCAGTGGGTTCTAACCCCTGCTCTGATGCTTACCAGTTTGGGGCCTTGGGTATATTTTTAACACCGCCTCCTCCCCGCCCCACCCCCCCGCCAGTGCCTCATCTATAAAGTAGGCAGAACAAAAACTTCTCTTTAGGCCTAATGGAAGGAGGAGAATGAGGCACAGTGATAATCCCGGAATAGCCTCCAGTTCATCCGAGTTCCTGCCCAAGTTCAAGGAGGCGACTCGCTAGTGGTCACCCACCCCCCCTTACACTCACTGGGCCACCCCTGGGTGCCAGGCACTTTCACGCATTTGGTGTGAATTTTCCAATTCAATCTTTACAGTTAACAGAGGGATGATGTCACTTTCCCAAGTTCCCAGGGACCTGGGATTTGAACCCAGGCCACCACCTTTTGAGGCTGCATTCCTAACCCTCTGAGCCACGGTGTGCATTAAAGCAGATGTTCCTGGCACGGAACACGGGGAGCTGGCTTCTGGCTAGAGCGTGGGCAGCCAGAGCTGCACTGGAGTCTTATCTGGGCTGATATCAAACATCAGGAGGGCGGAGGGAGAGGGGGAAAAATAGGAGGCTTGTCTTTGGGGTTTCGGCTCAGCTTACCAAACGACAAGAATTTTCAATGCTGCGACAGGGTGACAAAGTGGTAAAACAGGTTTGTGGTGGCTCGGAGAATAAAGGGGAGGGTTCTCACCAGAAGCTCCCGAGGACTGCAGGAGGGGGAGGCGAGGACTGCAGGAGGGGGAGGCGGGCGGGCACCTGCGGTATGAGGAAGGAGCCCCTAAGGCATGTGCTCAGAAGCTGCCCCACAGCTAAGTGGAGGCCTGAGGAGGACTACTTGCTCTGTAGGTCAAAAACAGGCATTTTCTAAGTTCACATCACTGCCCTTCAACTGTCCATGGCACTACTGAAGATTGCCAAGAAGCATGAAGCAAAGTCCCTTTCTTTTTGGTGTTGTTAATCCGTACCCGAGGATATTTTTCCCATTGATTTCGAGAGACAGTGGAGGGGAGCGAGAGAGACAGAGAGACATCAATTGGCTGCCTCCTGCATGAGCCCTGGCCAGGTCCGGGGATCAAGCTTGCAACTGAGGTACACGCCCTTGACCAGAATCAAACCCGTGATCCTTCAGTCCGAGGGCCGATGCTTTACCCACTGAGCTAAACCAGCTAGGGCAAGGTCCCTTATCTTAAAGAGATTAGAATCTGGTTTGAGAGATAGGATTGGCATACATAGATATGCATATATAAATAGCATATCTACAAAAGCACTTACTAGTATATAGAAAGCCAGAATTTACAATATAAAAAATGTCTTGCGTACAACCTTTAATACAAAGCCATACTTTCTAATACCTTGTGTTGGGGGGGGAAGGGAGGGAAGGTTCATGGGGAATCACCCCAGGCAGTGGGAGATGTTAATAAGACCCGCAGGTCCCTCAGCTGGTGGTCATAGTTCCCTCAACTCATAGGACTTGGAGGTAGATATCCAAGGCCTGGGGCTCTGGCCACAGCTAGATGGGAGTGGACTTGAGGTTCAGAGGATGAGTCAGGGAGAGAGCAAGTGACCACAGACGCCACTGACTGGACAGATGTGACTTCCCTGGATTCTGAGTGAGATGTCCGTGAGAACAGAGAAAGCTACGGAATGTCCTTCCTGGAGCTTCCAAGAGAGCTAGCAGGCTCCTTTATGGTGACCGCCCGAGGAGCCCCTCGGAGATGCCGGGCGTGCCCTACGCCTCAGCCTGGGTTACACGCGTGGTTAATGGTAGCAGTAAACTAGCACTGACTGAGCACTTAGTACGTGACTCAGTTTCCTCGTCTACAAAATGGAGTGCACTAAAAGAACACTCCTTACTGAGTGGCGGTGAGGATCACACGAGGTCACCCATGCAGAAACATGGAAGTGCTCTGGGCACGGGGTAACTGCTCTTGGTACAATCACAACAAGGACAAAACCCCAACAGAGCTCCATCTGGCTTAATTGCAAGTCAGCTTCTAAAAGTGAAAAATTCGTTTGGTCCAAGTTCCCTGGAAATTCCCAAGTCACCCCCAAAAGCACAGTGTGCATGGCATCGCACCCATGCTTCCGGTAATTCACTGTGGAAGATGCTTGTGCCCTCAGTGGAGCCCACCAGATGAAGCTCCGTGTTCGGGCCCTGGGGGGAAAGGAAAGAGCTGGCTTTGTGTTTGTGCATGTGAGATTCTGGTGGAGAGGATGAGACGGGGACACAGAAATGCTCAACCCTTTTTTCCAAACTGGCTCATCAACCTCAACTGGCTAACGGAGGAACGGTGCGAACTCTGTGCTCAGAAATGATTCCGCTTTTCTCTTTCTAAACCCCGACCTTGGTGCCGGCATGTTCGGTAAATGCCAGTGGAAAGAACAGAGATCCAGTGATTAGAGAGTCACGTTTCGAGAAGGGGTAGGGGGGAGAGAAGGGGGCAGGAGGGGAGCAGTGGGGAGCCCGAGAGGGCAGGTGGACTCACTTCTGCAGGGTCTGGAAGCCATGCTCTTTGAACTGCAACTCCTGCTGGAGGTGAACCATCTCCCTCTTCAGCTTGTTGACCTGGATGATGGGAGACCACACACGGGGCTAGGTCAGAGGCCACGTGGAGCTGCAAGCTGCTTCTCCCTGAGGGCAGCCCGGAGGCCCCCCTTCCCCACCTGCCGCCCCTGTAATAACGACTCTTGGGTCACAGTGGTCACAATGCCCCAGGGCTGCCGTGGTCTCTGCAGCTGACTCGGCATCCCAGCCTGGTTGCGCTACAGGTCATCCACAGCCAGCCCTCGCTCCAGGGAAACAGGAAGTGGACAGGAGCTGAGCTGGCTGATGGGATAGAGCCTGGCCTTCCCCCTGCCCAGCTGGGTGACCTCTCTCAAGCCATCTTGCCTCGCTGAGCCTCCCTTTCCTGTTCTGGTGGATGATGGCAATTCCCAGAGCCGCGCGTTACTGAAAGCAGGTCCTGGGTATGGGAGTGCTGTGCATGGATGCAAAAAGAAATATAACTTCAGGGAGGAGACTTGGCCTGGGAGTCAGATCCGGCCAGCAGGAATGCTTTTGTTGGGCCTGCAGTGTTATTAAATTTTAAAAAATTAGTTGCTAATAATTAAATATTGAGAAATTTCATATACTAATCTTAAATATCGAGTTCTCTAAAAATACTAGAAGACCTGCCAACACTGAGCCCACATTCCTGCATGGCCACAGTAGGCTAGAGCTGAAATTCAACTACCCTGGTAGACAGGCCTCACCTTTCTAGGTTACAGTCCCCACTGCTCCCTACTGCCTCCCCCTGCTCTCTCCCCCCTTTTATGTTTTCTTACAGGCATCTGAGTTTGTAGAACCTATCTGAAGTTGAATTAAACCAGTGTTCAAAATGCCGAATTTACCTTGAGCACCATGTTGGGCCTCAGGTTCCACATCAGTAGAAGGTATCACGAAGTAGTTAAATAGGATCTTGTAGCACTAGCAGTAGCTAAGATAGCGCACTACACCACGAACTCTGGGGTACCCCTGAGTCCCTGTGGCCCTGAGCAAGAGACTTCCCACCTACGCCTCTGATTGCTCATCTTTAAATGCAGATCTTGCCAGGAGCTACTTCATGGGGCTGTCCTAAGGACATGAGGTATTACACATGAAGCTCTCCGCACTGCGCCTTGCATACAGGGTAGCTGCTGTTACCACTACCGTTACTATGACGACAACCAACTGCTGCTACTACTGTTACTATTCAGGGCCTGTGTGTCAGCACTGGCTGCTCCTAACCTGTCGGAGCATCCACTCTGTCTTACAGGTGGGCTAGTAACCTAAGGCTGCCTCTGTGACCCCCATCAAAAGCACAGACCAACAGGCCCTACCCGGGATTTTGCAGTGGCAATTTCAGCTTTCAGGATCTCAGGGTCATACTTAGAGCTGGATGACGAACCAGAGACCACTGCAATGAAAAAGAAGGAAAATAAAGTTCTGTAGAAGAAACACACGTTGGAAAAATTGGCTTATTTGGCCATCTAGATAAACCCAGAAAGGAATGAGTATTCATGAATAACCTAAATGTCCAACAGTGGGGGGGCGGCGGGGGGGGGGGGCAGGATGTTAAATAAATATGGTACATGCATAAAATGGGGACTATACAATGTATGTATATATGTGATTTAAAATGATGGAGCAGAGACAACAGTGCGGTAGGCCGGAGGGGGTGGGGTGGGGGTGAGGGGAGAGAGGGACATCTGTAATCATTCAACAATAAAGATACATTTAAATAAATAAATAAAATGATGGAGCAGAAGGATACTGAACAAGGAAAAACGTCTAAAATTTATTGTTATGTAAAAACAATCTATATACATAAAAGCCTAACTGACCATTATGACAGAATGACCTGAATGACCGGTCAACCAGTTGCTATGATGTGCACTGAGCACCAGGGAGCAGATGGTCAACGCAGGAGCTGCCCCCTGGTGGTCAGTGCTCTCCCACAGGGGGAGTGCTGCTCAGTCAGAAGCCGGGCTCACAGCTGGTGAGCACAGCTGCAGTGGTGGGAGCCTCTCCTGACTCTGCAGCAGCACTACCAAGTGGCGGCAGCAGGTGCAGTGAGCTGGGATGAGTGCGAGCGGTGCGGTGCGCGGCCCTGGTTCTGGCTCCTCCCTGGCTGCCTGCTGCTTGGTGCACTGCTACATCCCTCTCGCAATCTGGAACCCTTTGGGGGCCTAAACAGGCAGTCAGACATTCCCCGAAGGGTCCTGGATTGCAAGAGGATGCAGGCCAGGCTGACAGACAACCCCCTTCAGTGCATGAATTTTGTGCACTGGGCCTCTAGTAGTTTATAAAAAACTAAAAAAAAAGAATAACAAATTAGGAAAAAATACACAGTAAACAAATACACACATTCTACATCTAGAAAGACCAGAAAGAAATACACCAAAAAATAACTAAGTACCCAATTAAGAAAGAGGCTATCAGCTTCCCCTTTGTGTATGTGTCCCCTCACTAACCCTCCAACAAAAAAGACTATATTTCAACAGGACCTTAGAGACCAGTTTTCAAGTCTCACCTTTTTAAATGTTCTGTTTTCATTCGTTATACAAGGTGGAGCAAAAGTAGGTTTACAGTTGTTTGTATGGAAAATAATGTAATAATTAATAAGTAATAATATAAGAGCCCTGGCCAGTGTGGCTCAGTGGGTTAAGCCTAGTCCCACTGTTTCAATTCCCAGAGGTCACAATTCCAGGAGGTCACGGTTCGATTCCTGGTCAGGGCACATGCCCAGGTTGGGGGTTCAATCCCCAGTAGGGGGTATGCAGGAGGCAGCCTATCAATGTTTCTCTCTCCCTCTCTCTAAAATCAATAAAAACATATATTTTTTAAAAATAATAAGCCTAGCCACATGGCTCAGTGGTTGAGCATCAACCTATGAACCTGGAGGTCATGGTTTGATTCCGGTCGGGGCACATATCCAGGGTGCAGCTCGATTCCCAGTGTGGGGCGTCAGGAGACATCTGATTGATGATTCTCTCTCATCAAGAATGTTTCTATCTCCCTGTCCCTCTCCCTTTGTCTCTGAAATCAATAAAAAATATATTTAATTAAAAAGCAAAACGAAAAATAAACAAAAACAATAATAATACAAGAACTGTTTCATGTACTCACAAATGTAAATCTACTTTTTTGCCCCATCCTGTATATGAACACAGTTTAATGGTCCAACAGAGTACAGGTTTTGCTATATATATGTGTGTGTGTGTGTGTGTATGCATGCATTTCATAGGACCCTATCCCCATCTCACTCCCTAAAAGGGAACCATTAAACATGTTCAGCCAGTTTCTTGTGTCTAATAATATGTGTTTTGCTGCTTCTAGATTTTTTCAGTGTTAGGCGTTATTTTTAAACTTGTCTCTCTGGAGGATGGAGGCTTAGGTTCCTCCCTTTCCCAGCCCCTGTACCACACATCGTTTGGGTGGAAGCAATCTTCAGGGTTTGCATTACATTCACTCTGTAAACACTATTTGGGGCAGAAGCACGTAGCCGACGTGGCTTACTTTTTCTTTCCAGCACATTTATTTTTTCTAGAGTTAATAATTGTCATTTTTATGACTGCCTACAAACTTATCACTGATTCAACCTCACACTCTGCCAGTTATGTAAATCTCCTCTCACAGAGTCCAGGCCAGTACACCCCACCCCTCTTTTTGGCTCTGTCTTGCCAACACGTGCGCTGGTTTCAGAGTGAGCTGCTTGCTCTCCGTACACCGTTGGGATCCTGGGATCCCCTCCGTGACGCTCCCTTCTTTCCTAAATACCATGTCTTCCCCTCTGGGGCCTACCCCCTCATTTTGGCAGGACACCAAAATGAGAAGGAAGGACATTTTTTGAAATCTTGCATCTCTAAAAATATCTTCATTCTATCCTATACTAGTTTATAAGTAGTTTTGCTGGATATAAAATTCTAGGTTAGAAGTGATTGTCCTTAAAATTTTGTAAGGCATTGCTCTATCGTCTTTTAGGTTTCCAGTGTCACCATTCAGAAATCCAGAGCTATTCTGAGTCCTAATCATTTTTCTGTGACCTGGTTTTCTCTCGGAAAACTTTTAGGATCTTGAATCGTTCCTAGTGTTTAAGCTGCACAATTGGTATGACTTGGTGTGGCCGACTTTTATCCACTGTGTTGGGCACTCACTGAACCCTTTCAATCTAAAAACTCTCCTCCATTTGTTCTGAGAAATTTTTCTGAATAATTTCATTGATGCTTCTTTCCCCATTTCCTCTGCTCTTTCTGAACTCCTATTACTCAGTTTTCCTGGCCTGGTGCTTTATATTTTCCCCTTATTTTTCATCTCATTGTGGTTTTGTTTTGCTTTTGAGAAGATTTCCTCCATTTTACTTTCTAGTCTTCCTTCAGATATTTTCATTTCTTCTGAAGTATTTTCATTTCCAAAGGCTCCTTTTACAAATGTAGCATCCTGTTCTTGTTTCATGGTTGTGTAGTTTCTCAGCGTTTTCTTCTCCCTGAACACTCCCTGTTCCCTCCAAGGCCTTCCCATCACCATGTGTTTGCTTCAATCTCTTGTTTTTCACATTCGAGGCTTTCCTCGGGCATCTGGATCTCAGCCGCTGGCCCACATTTACGGTGGGGGCCCTAAAAGCTGGCTGGATTGGAGCTTGGTGACTGGATGACGGGGTACATGATCTGGCTGTACTGCTTCATCCAGGAATCCTCAATGCCAGTATCTTTACATCTTTTCTCTTTTTACCTCTTTTCTCTGTTCAGATTCCCCAGACTCTTCTTCTGTCCAGCCTGGAGGGTAATAGCCTGGCACCATTCTGGGAACCGAGTGGTACCTGGGGGCTGGGGTCTCAAAATCCTATCTGTCCACGTTCCCTTAATCACCACGTGTTCAGTCTGATGCGGCCCCGCAGTGAACCTGCCTTGTGTCCTGCAGTCCAAACTCTCTTTTGTTGTCTCCAAAAATAAACCTCCTGTCTTTTGCAGGTTGGGGATGGGCAGTTATCAATTTGGGGAGGAGATTAGGTAGTCTGTTTCAGAAGCAACTTTCATCCAATCCTCTTACTTGAGACCCTCCTCACTTCATTCTCACTTCCACTCCCAGAAATAGATGCTTCTCTAATTCACAAGGCTTGTGCAGGTGTTTTTCTCCCAATATTTTTATTGATTTTAGAGAGGAAGGGAGAGGGAGAGAGAGAAACATCTATGATGGGAGAGAATCATTGATCGGCTGCCTCCTGCACGCCCCCTAATGGGGATCGGGCCCACAACCCAGGCATGTACCCTTGACCGGAATCGAACCTGGGACCATTCTGGTTCCAGGCCGACGCTCTATCCACTGAGCCAGACCAGCTAGGGCTGCAGGTGTACTTTACAGACTACAGTATTATCATGTTTTCCATTATGGGCCCATTTTCTCTTTTCTCAGATAAGTCTGCCAGACAGGTTGCCACCTGTCTGTCTGTCTACCTGTCTGTCTGCCTTCCAGCTTCCACATTATACAGGGTGGGGCAGAAGTAGGTTTCAGTTGCTTATACAGAAAATAATACAATAATTAATAAGGAATAACATACGAATAAATTCAGTTTTTCGCATACTCACAACTGTAAATTTACTTTGGCCAAACCCTGTATTGCTACTTTGTTCTCCAAGTCTCCTTGTCCCCACGTGTATATGCTTTTAAAGATATTTTTTCTGCTCTTTTCTTAGTTACAGGAGTCAGTGAAATCAGGTGGGTAGTTCAACAGGCATTTTTATCTGTAAGGCTCTCAATAATTTATTTTTCAAATTTCCTCTAATCTGTAGTGAGGAAGGAACACGGTGAGGTCCCAAAAGAATCCAGCTCTTCTAAGTTCTCGCCTTTCAGGGGACGGGAGGACCCCAGTGTAACTCAAGAGTCTTGGAAGTTGACTGGCTGACTTGGATTGAATTAAGAGAATCGGTTTTGAGGTCGGATGCTCCTGGGTATCAAGGCTAGCTCGATCACTTTTTACCAACGTGACCGGAGGAAATGACTTCCCTTTTCTGGGCCTCAGTTTCTTTACCTGTAGAATGAGAACAGCAGTATCTCGCAGGACTGTACGTGTCTATGTGTGTGTGCAAGTGGGGAGGGAGGTCAGTTACATGACACGTGTAGAGTGCCCTGAGCACACTGCCCTGCAGGAATACAACAGGCACACATTAAATGGCCGTTCTCTTCTCCTTCCCCATAGAGCTAGAGATTGTACCAGAGGTGACAACGAAGTCTCCATCCCCAGGGCAGGCTCACAACAACCAAGGCCAGGTGGCAAAACTCTCACAAGCCCTGGCATGCCATCTGAGTTAGAAGCCAGGCATGCGGCCTCACCGGTCTATCGACATGCTGACGAGCTGGACTTGGGAGGCAAGCCTGGCTTGTAAAACCCAAAGAAAGTCATGAGGAAGCTTGGGCCACCTCTCTTTCACTGGGGGTGCTTGGGCTGGGAGATGCCCCAGGTCCTGGCTGGTTTGTATCTCAGGTCAGGTTACCGGAGATGACCCTCGTCCTTCAAATATAATATAAGTTCTTTGTGTGTGTGTGTGTGTGTGTGTGTGTGTGTGTGTGTGTGTGAATCCTCCCTGGAGGATATTTTTTCCATTTGTTTTAGAGAGAGTGGAGGGGAGAAGGGTTTAGAGAGAGTGGAGGGGAGAGAGAAGGAGGAGAAAGAGAGAGAGAGAGAGAGAGATGTGAGAGAGCCACATCAATTAGTTGCCTCTCCAATGCAACCCACGTTTCCTGGAGTCGAACCCACAAGCTTTTGGTTCGAGGGCCAGTGGTCTAACCACTGAGCAACACCGGCAAGGGGCAGGTTGAAGTTCTTTAACATTCAAAACAGTGGTGTCTTTGAGCCTGATGGTGCTCTCAAGAACACCCGGAAGCTACATGATAGGACTGCATCATTTACTTCCTACTATTGATCATGAGTTCAATCTTCCTGGTTCCAAGGATCTGAGTTCAATCTTACGGGTTCCAAGGATCTGTTCAAAATTTTTGTCATGTTAATGATTCAAAAATATCAAATAATAATTGTGATTATCTGAGAGCTTGAGAATACGACAGGTACTATTCCAAGCACTTTACATTTGTTAACTACTTTCAGCCCCATGGCTGAAGGTGGTACTGTTATTATGTCCACTTATACGTGAAGAATTTGAGGCAGAGGGAAGTGGCGTAACTTGTGTGAGGTCACACAGCTAGGCAGTTGCATATCCTGGATTTGGACCTGGGCGGTCCAGCTCCGGAGTCCATACTCGCAAAACATTATGGAAAGTGTTTCCTACCAAAGAGAACATTTATTCAGCCATTAAGATATTCTAAGAGAATCATTTTACCTAGACCAGTGGTTTTCAGCTGGGAGAATTTTGCCCCGGAGGACACATTTGGCAATGTCTGGAGACACGTTTGGTTGTCACAACTTAGGGGTGGGGGTTACTTCTGGCATCGAGTGGGTAGACACCAGGGATGCTGCCACAATATATAGGCCCCTACAAGGAAGATTTTTCTGGCCCAAAATGTCAGTAGTATTGAGGTTGCAAAACCCTGGCAGACAAACATGGAAATACAGACAGACAAATAAGCAGATATACCGTGATACATGCGATGAAGGAAAAAAACGAAGAGCATTACTGGGGCTAACTTTGGGGAGGGGAGTCTGCTGATGGAGTTGTTACAGTGAGCCTCTCAGAGGCAATGAAGGATAAAACTGGAAGGATGAGAAGGAACCAGTTGTGCAAAAGGATCAACAGAACAACATTCTAAGCGGGGGAACAGCAAGAGTGAGGGGAAAAGTTGCAGGGCAGACTATCAGAGCAGAGGGTGAGCCTAATGACTGACAGCCGAGATGGGGTGGGCATGGCTGGCAGGGGCCTGATCACTGTATAGGCCATGAAAAGAAGAATAAGAAGTCACTGAAGATTTTTTTTTTTAATTGTGGTAAAATAGCCCTGGCTGATGTGGCTTAGTGGTCACATGCACCAAGAGGTTGCCAGTTTGATTCCCAGTAGGGGGCGTGCAGGAGACAGCAGATGAACGTTTCTCTGTCATCGATCTTTTTCTCTATCTCTCCATGTCCCTCTCTCCAATCAATAAAAACATATATATATATATATTTTTTTTTTTTAATGTGGTAAAATATAAATCTAACATAAAATTGACCACTTTTAACCACCTTTACTTGTACATTCATATTGTGCAAGCATCACCGCCATCCATCTCCAGAACTTTTTCCTCTTCCCAATCTGAAACTCCAGGGCCAGGAAACACTAACTCTCCATCCATCACTTCTCCAGCCACAGAAGGGTTGTAAACAAGGAGATACTGTAACCTGGCTGGCATTCTGAGATGATAACGAATGAAAGAAAATGAAAGGAAAATGGCAAATGAAGCACTGCAGGGCACAGGAAGAGATGGATGGTGCAAGGAGTGGAGAAAGAGGAAAGTGGGCAGTGCTGAAAGGCAATGCAAGCAGGACTTGGGGCAGCCATTCCCTCCTCCCTTTGTGGTGGTGGAGGTTGGGCCCTGGTGGCGGCGAGGGGTGGGGGGGGTACTCACAGCTGACCTGGGAGCCCAGCTTGTGCTCCCAGACGGCATGCAGCTGCTGATACTCCTGCTGTGCAAGCTCCAGGCGCTGCCGCTTCACCTGGTAGATCTCCTTCTGTGCACTCAGGGCCTCCTGGGCCACCACCAGGTAATCCTTCAGCATGTGCTCCTGCTCCCGCCGCCATTGTACCCGGGGGTCCTCAATCTGAGTGGTTTCTGGAACAGACCCCAGAGACTCTAGGTCAGCACCTCACAAGTATCTGTTGGGTTGTTGGCCTGTGGCATCCACTACCAGAAAACAAGAAGCATAATGAATAGAAAACCACAATAAATGTGAATGGGTTAAACTTACCTATTATACAACAAAGGCTCTTCACTTTGAGTAAGCAAACAAATGCAAAATAAATCAGGATAAATTCCCAAACCCAAAGTCAATCTGCCTGAATATAGCTAGGAGAAAGACCAGAATTGAGTCTATTAATCTAGACAGAGGCTCAAGGACATTATAGATGCTTAAGGTCATCTGTTTTGGTAAAGAGCAAAGTAAAGCAAAATAAATAATACTTCAGAGGCTATGAAGAAATAGGAACCCCCATACTCTACCAGAAATGTAGCTTAGAAAAGCCTTAACCAGAGGGCTACCTGACCATGTACATTAAGAGCCTTAAAATGTTAACCCTTTGACCAATAATTCCCCTTATAGTAATTTATTATAATAATCCTATATAATAAAAGCCTAATATGCAAATTATTCCCTTGGGCAGTTGGTGACCAGGAGTTCGACCACTCACTATGACATGCACTGACCACCAGGGGGTGGCACAGAACATGGTGGGCATTGGCGATGTGGCACTGACAGTGGGTGGCAGTGGAGGCGCTGACGGCGCTGATGGGCCCCGACGAGAGCGGGACCGTGGCGGGATTGTGGAGCAGGGAAGCGGGCAGTGCCAGGCCAAGGTGGATGTGAGCGGGGGCTGATTGCCCCACTGATCCCCCCACAGATGGTGACCAGTGGCGGAGGCAGGGGGTGGGTCCGCCGCCCGGCTCCCAGGAGCTGAGGGAGCTGGGCAAGGGGCCTAGCCCCAATCACTCACCCCTTGGGCGAGATGGTGGATCAGGTGAGGAGGCAGCACCAGGCCAAGGCAGGGTTCCAGGCAGGGCTGCTGGGCTGAGAGCCTGGGGGTGCAAGCTAGAGCCTGATCCCCGCAGGCCACCCCAAGGGACCACACCGTGCATGAATTTGTGCATTGGGCCTATAGTAAGTAATAAGAAATTAAAGCAAAGATGCATTTGTACAAAACCGTAATAATCACATAAAAAATAAATGACAAGCACTTATTTGATGTTTATTCTATACCAAGCACTATCCTAATTACTTTATATCTATTTACTCGTTCAATCTTTACACTACCTCTATAAAGGGGATTTTATTACTGCCCCCATTATACAAAAGAGAAAACAGACAGAGAGGGTAAGTAACTTGCTCAAGGTCAAACAGGAAATCAATGCTCAAATAAGTCTGCTATATTTACATAATACACTAATACAGCCATTAAAAAAATAAAATGGAAAGGTGCTTATGACATAAAAGTGAGTGACAATACAGTGTACAAACTTCATAAATAATTTTGTGTTTATCAAAATAAATATGGACATTCTCCAAAATATTAGGACAGTTAGCAAATTATCAACAGTGATTTCATTTTTTTTTTAGTTATGTATACAATAAATATCTTCAGTGGCAATTTGACTAAAAGATATTAATTTAAAAAATAAAAAGGGGGGTAAGAGATCAACGGAAAGACTTGTATGCATGCATATAAGCATAACCAATGGACACAAGATACTGGGGGGGTGGGGGGGCGGTGAGAGCATGTGCCGGGGGGTAGGAGAGGCTGGGGGAAGGTCAATGGGGAAAAAAAGGAGACATATGTACTACTATTAGTAATACTTTAAACAACAAAATAAAATTTAAAAAAATAAAAAGGGATAGCTGGCAGCTGAACAGATGTAGAAGAGGTCAAAGCAATGTCAAAGAGTCAATGCCCATTGACAATTCCCCAGGTGGGGAGTGGAGTCAGGGGTGACTGACACACCAGGAACTCTATAATCGTGGCCAGGTGGTGAACCCAGCCTGTAGATCGGTTTTACTTTGCCCAAAGAACTCTATTACTTTTCAAAAGAAACTTGGCCTGTCAGGATCAGGTTGAATATTTTTTTTTAAAGTTTGTAACTTTTTAAAATTTATATTTTTTGGAAATATACTACAAAACAAAACAAAGGAAATGTTAGCCCTTTGATCAATAATTCCCTCAATTGCAAATTTATAAAATAAGAAGTGAGAGTTCCCATCTCTCTAATCCTACTCCCCAGAGGTAACTACTGTTAAAAGCTCACACCCTTGCAGATATTGTCCCCCTACTTATCTACAAATTTGTTTTTATATATGTATATATATACATAAACTTATTTGTTTTTTGTTTCAATATATTTTTATTGATTTCAGAGAGGAAGGGAGAGAAATATCCATGATGAATCATTGACAGGCTGCCTCCTGCACGCCCCCTACTGGGGTCCCCATAACCCAAGCATGTGTCCTTGACCCGAATCGAACCCGGGACCCTTCAGTCCACAGGTCAATGCTCTATCCACTCACCTGGGGCCACAAACTTATTTTTAATGCAACGTGGTCCTGCATCATATATACTGGTCTGCAAGCTTTTCACCCTTCCTAGTAAGTGTATAAAAATTAACCTCAATTTTTAATAATTTTTTTAGTTGTATTACTGCTTATATTTTTATTTTTCACTTACCTCAATTGTTTAAATGATAGCACAGTATTACATGGTATGGTATTAGGTTTCTTTACCGTAGGGTATTAGTGGTTCCCCAGACCACTCATGGAAAACTTCTAAATTGTGTTCAATTCTTCTGCTATCACAGTCAATGCTGCAGTGAGGATTCTTACAAACATACTTCTGTGAACTTGTCTATTAATTGTGTAGGACAGATTTCCTAAAAGAGGAACTACTGGATCAGAGAATAAATACATTTACAATAGTAATAGCACTAAATTACCTTCAAAAGGTTGTACCAATTTTTATTCTCACAAATAGCCCCAGGAGAGTGCCTCCCCCTACCTTCAATTCTCAGCAAAATTGTTGGGGAAAAAAAAAAAAAAGTTGAGCAGGCTGGAGGGGATCAATGGGGAGATAAAGGGAGACATATGCAATACTTTCAAGAATAACTTATTATTAAAAAAAAAAAGTTGGTGCTTTATCCAGTAATTCTGACTTTTGGCAGCATATGAGAATCAGCCGAGGACCTTCAAAAAATAGCAACACAGGAAAACCTCAACCCTGTCCCAGAACACTTGCAGCAGGTCCTCGAATAATGTCTTTTCGTTCACTGTCATCTACACTAATAAAAGAGTAAGATGCAAATCGACCATACCTTCATGATGCCCACCAACCAATCAGGAGTGATTATGCAAACCAACCCAACAAAGATGGTGGGTTAATTTGCATACATAGGCGCAGAGCGGCCGGGGGTGGGGCGGGACACTTGCGGCACAGGCATTCTGCACCACCCCAGCTGCTCTGGACCTCTGGGCAGCGTGGGAAGGCAGAAAGGCGGCTCCACCGGAGCGAAGGCGGTGCCAGCAGCCAGGGTAAGGAAGACCCATTCTTGCACGAATCTTCGTGCATCTGGCCTCTAGTTTCATATAATGTTAAAGAGTGGCCCTAGGAGCTTAACTCCTTTATATCATTAGCCTACGATAAAACTAGTTTCGTTATACACACATTGCTTTGCAGAACACATGATGTGATCACCAATTAAAACCCTCTAACTGTGATGAATGTAAATGGGAATACTGACATATGAAATAATGAGAATGGGCTATAATTTGTTTTTTGTTCTTTTGTTAATCTTCACCAGAGGATATTTTTTTCCCATTGATTTTTAGAGAGTGGAAGGGAAGGGGAGAGACAGATCAATTGGTTGCCTCCCACACTTGCCCTGACCACAGCCGGGAATCGGGCCTGCAACCGAGGTATGTGCGTCCTTGACTGGAATGGAACCTAGGACCCTTCAGTCCAAGGGCTTATGCTCTATCCACTGAGCCAGACCAGCTAGGGCGAGAATGGGTGGCAATATGGAAAGAACTGTCTATATGTACTGTTTCTAGTTCCTCTCCTCCATTTTTTTTCCAGACTAATGACTTTTGCCCCCCAATCCTTGTCCAAAGCTGCCCTCCACAGTCAGGGTCAGCAGTGTCACCTGGATGACTAAAGCTAGTGGTCAACTCTTGAGGCCTCTTCATAGTTGACCTGACAGGGCTGACAACCCTCCCCTTGATACACTTCTTTCCTGTGGCTGCCCAGACCCTCGGGTTTCCCCCCACCTTTCTGGTCACACCTCAGAATCACTTCTTTTCCTCTTCTCCGCACCTTCTTACTATCTGAGGACCCTCTGGCTCATTCCTTGGTCTTCTTCAGTATTGATATTTCCCTTTGGTAATCTCATCCAGCTTCATGTCTTGCAATACTATCTATATGCCAACAACTCCCGTGCAAGTATCTTTAGCCTTGATCTCTTTCCAAGCTCCAGATTCCTACAACAAGCTGGCCAGCATCATCTCTCAGACGTATAACAGACTCAACATGCCCCAAAGAACCCTTGCTCCTCCTTCCTAAACCCACTCCTCCTGCAGTTTCCTCCATTCCATGGATGGCAACTCCATGGGGCCAGTTGCTCAGGTCCAACGAGAGTCATTCATTCCTCTTTCTTTCACATCCCATATGCAATCTATCAGGAAGTCCTGTGGGTTCTGCCTTGAAAATATACCCAGCATCTGGACAATTTTCACCACCCGCACTGCTATATGGCTCTGCTCTGGGACACTGTCCTCTGTCACCTGGACTGTTGCAATGGTCTCTCACAGGTCTCCCTGCTTCTGTCTTTACCCACTAAGGTCTATTGGTAGCACAGCAGCCAGAGTGACCATTTTAAGACATAGAGCCGAACTTGCCACTCATCTGCTGGAAACTAGCCCACGGCTCCCATCTCACATGGGAGTAAAAGCCAGAAGAGTAAGGTAAATGCCCTTCCCCTTTCCCCCCACTCATTCTGCTACCTGCACACCTGCCTCCTTGCCATCCCTCGAGCAAACTGAATGTCACCTCACTTTAGTTTTTGCTCTATGCTCTCTATTTGAAATGCTCCCTCACTCCTTAAAGTCTGCACTCACTTCTCATTTTCTCAACCAGTCCTTCCCTGTCCTTGCCTCGCCATCCTCAAACACTCTAGAGTGTTAGCCCTACACTCTGCTTTCTTTTTTCCCATAATACTGGTAATTGTCTAGTGCACTACATAATCTGCTTATTTATTCCGTTTATTTTCTCTTTTGCCGAAATGAAAGCTCTTACAAGGGCAAGGATCATTGCCATGGACTCTTACGTATCTCAAGCTCCCAGGACAGTGCCTGGAACATTGCAGGTGGTAGGTAAATACTTGCTGAATGAATGAAAGTTGGGTGGGAGATTTCATTTGTTGCTCAATTCTAATGTATCTATAACTCTTATGAGAGCAATTTCACTCAATGAACTCCGAGCCCACAGCTCTGAATGCTTGGGCCTCGACGGTCATATTCATGCCACTGGCATCACTGGCTCCATCTACAGAGGTGGTGCCCTCCATCCAATGAGAGCACCTTCACACGAAAAGGAAACCAGTAGCCTGATAGCTGGTAAAGCTACCATATAGAATTCTTCCTATTCTGGCCCCGATGTACTCCCATCCCCCCATACGCCCACCTCATTTCTGCCATCATCCCCTCAAGAATAAACTCTGCCACAACCTGCTACTCCTTCCTTTTCCCAACGTCTCCCAGAAGCACCTTAAAATCCCACTCCTGCCATCAGATTTTAATGAGGGGGATGCACTCAGCAATTACAAACAGGAAAGGCCTGATGAGGGTTCCCGTGCATCAGTGTTTAACCCAGCACGCCATGCAGCCCTCCCAGCATTAACCTCATTCCCCATGCACACCCAATTAGGCATATTTACTTCTCATTATCCAGTATGCAATCATGAGCGCTAATAAAGGGCTCTGCTACCCCCAACAATGCAATTAATGTCATTAGCTGTCTCTCAGAAACTCTTCCACACTTCGGTGCCAGGAGCGGTCCGCTCATTCATCCTTTAGTCATGCGCTCAGGCATGTATGCCCTTTTCTACTTACTTCGTGCCTTATCTAGAAGAACTTGCAACACTAGGTAAGTGGCTATCCTACAGTGTGCTGAGGGGCACAACAACGGTATGGCCAGGTGCTACTGAAACCCAGAGGAAGTGGGTGGACAAGCACCCTTCTGCTGCCCAGCAGCGGTTCCAATGCCAGCTCTGCCATGTTTTAGCTCTGAGTATTGAGCGATGGATTACTACCTCTAAGTGCCATTTTTAAGATGGGGATAATCATCCTAACACCCGACAGGGTAGTTGGGAGGAATAAATGGGATGCTGCCTAGCTAGTGCCTTGCCCAGCTTTGGCACAGAGTGCACGCGCAGTAAATGGGCTAGAGTTTGATGCTCTATTCTCAGCCTTCAAGCTTTTCCAGGCATGTCCCACTTCATTCCATTCTCCTTTTGCCTGAAAGGATCAAGGAAATCCTTCAATTCGGAAGGTGGAGAGTGAGACGGAAAATCCTCTTTCCTCACATGAATAAATGGGGCAGCAAATTTCAGAGGGCAGGAATACTCCTGGCCAAGAAGGTGCACAATGGGTGAGGCCCAAGCACGCTTGACTCTGTCTGGCTCGGGGACCACAACCAGGGCTCCTCCACCTGTCAGACAGCACGCTTGTCCCTTTCTCAGCCCATTCCTCCGTCACAGTCCCAGAGACAAAGACACCAGGAATCTTCATCTGCATCGGGATACCTGGGTCACAGACAGGAAGTGAGGGGGGACTGATTCATATGATGGGCTAGAGACACACACACTGACACCACGCCACTATGGACACCTATGTATGCAGGCTGCTGGGGGCTGGCTGGGGCTCTGGCTGCTCCAAAATGACCCGGCAATGACACATCCACCTTTATGAGGAAACAAAGGTCTGTATGCACATACATTGATAGATGTAAAAAAGGACATATCTGTAATAATAAAAGCGTAATATGTTAATTAGACCAGACGTCCTTCCAGATGACCTTCCTGGCGAAGCCGGGGCTGTGAGGCAATCCTGGGTCCCAGGTGCCAGAGGGAAGCCAGTGCTGGCAGCTGGGGGAAGGAAGGCCTACTCTTGCACAAATTTTGTACATTGGGCCTCTAGTGAATATATACACATAAACACACAATTGGGAAATTTCTGGAAAACACACAAAATTGTTAGCAGTGGCTGCCTCTGTAGAATTGAGGAGATGAGTTATGAGAGGGGGAGTTTCAGATTCTATTTAAAACCCTTCTGTTATTTTATATGAGCATACATTATCTATCTATATCTACCTAACTGTAGATAAATCAAAATACAGCTCAGCCGCAGTGGCTCAGTGGTTGGGTATTGACCTATGAACCAGGAAGTCATGGTTCAATTCCCGGTCAGGGCACATGCCTGGGCTGCGGGCTTGATCCCCGATCGTGCAGGAGGCAGCCAATCAATGATTCTCTTTCATCATTGATGTTTTAATCTCTCTCTCCCTCTTCTTTCCTCTCTTAAATCAATAAAGGTATATTTTTTAAAAAGAAGAAAATAAAACCCCCACAAAATACGATTTGGCTTCAAAAGGCTCTTCCAGACTTAGGAGGTGAGCGTGGAGGTAGAGGATCGGGGAGAGGGGATGAGAAAGGGAGGATGGCCAGGAACTTACTGGTGTTGTGGTCTATGAAGTAATCGCCAACCTGTGGGTCATACGCCTCTTCCCATCCTAGAGGCAGCTCATCACTAATGCAGTCGGCAAAGGTGAGCGGTTTGGTGTACCTGGGGAGGAAGAGAAGAAAGACTCCATCAGCCTACGGTCCCCACAACCCTGCAACTCTCGGCCTCCATGCTACTCGGCGCTGGCCCAACAGATCCCAAAACCCGGCAATGACACCAGATCTGTCCCTGTTGTCCCGGGAAGGTGAAACATGGAAGGAGGCAGGAAATCTGTGTCCCAGGCCCAACTTAGTCACTAACTAGGGAGAAATTTGAGCCGGTCACCTTCCTTCTTTGGGCCTCCAGTTTTGCATCTCTACCTGAAGGGTTTGCAGGAAAGGGCTCGAAGGTCAAGGCTTGCTTTTGGACTTGGACTCCGGCCCTCTCTGGCTTCCCCACCTGCAACTCCCTTGCCTGTCCCACCCTCAGTCTTCCTCCCAGCTCTATGGCATGGTGTCATGCCCACTTCCCCTCTGGAAAGCTGACTTACTGCAGCATCTAGAATAGCAGATGCCCCTGACCTGCAAGTTTGGCCAAGAGCCGTATTTCTTTTTTTCTTTTTTTAAGAGCTGGATTTCTTGCCTCCTGAGCTGGTTCCCAAATGCCTGCACCCACTGCTCTCCTTCCCGAGACAATCCAGCCTCAACTGATCTTTTCACAATAACCACCCGCTAAGTCCCCGTTCTGCCTTCAGTGGAGTGGCAGTAGTCACTCGGTCTCGTGGCCAAGTCAGCCAGACATGCAACTCACCCACTAAAGGAACAAAGGCTCATTCAAGCCCGAAAGACACCACAAACTGCCAGTCAAGTATTTCAGCCAGAGTGCCAGGAATCTAGACATACCCGTCCGCCCGAGTGGCCCCTGCAGACAGCTCCTGGGTTTCTAGAGTTGCTGCCTCTGCCTAAAATACATATTCTCATCTCCTCCCTCTCCTGTCTGCTCCCAACCCACTCCCAGTTCCAGACTCCCAGAGATTACTTCATCGGGCTTTCTGCAGACTGGCAAACTGAGGTCTGATGGGACAGGAAGAAAGAGGACTATGACAAGGTCTATGATCCTGATCAAGAACTTCCCTTCCAGGCCTGGCTGGGGTGGCTCAGTTGGTTGAGCCTTTGGTTCCATGCACCAAAAAGGCGCAGGTTTGATTCGGGGTCAGGGCACATGCCTGAGATGCAGGTTTGATACCCAGTAGGAGGCATGCAGGAGGCAGCCAATTGATGTTTCTCTGTCATATTGATGATTCTCTCTCTCTCTCTCTCTCTCTCTCTAAAAATCAATAAAAACTTTGTGGGTTTTTTGTTGTTGTTTTTGTTTTTAAAGAACTTCCCTTCAAGCCACAGGAATCCACCCTCTCTCTTGTCCTGTGCAATCTCCTTCCTTCTTACATTCACTCCAAATCAAACTTGAAGCAAAATACATGGGGGAAAGAAAGGCTGAAGGGCCCTGGTGCAGCGACCTGGTGCATTTATGAGCTCTGCATATCCACGGTCTGGTAGGCTGCAGAAATACCGATTGACTGAATTCCTGGCCCTCCGGCTCCAAAGCTCTGTTAGTGGGTAATTTACTGCTATATTGTAGCAGACAGTGAGGATGAGGCCAGAGGTATATATGACATGCAACAGGTTAATCACCATTAAGTGAGGGTTCGATAAGCATGATGTCCATTAGCTGTGTGAGTCTGGCAACTTAACCTCTCTGAGACTCAGTGTATTTATCTGTGAAGTGGGGATGATAATCATTCTCCGGGATGTCGGTTAGCTTACATAAGGCCATGCTTACAAGAACATTGAGCACAGATCCTGCTACAAACGAGAGCACAACAAAACATTAGTGATTGTTACCCCCATTTCCCACGCAGGGAAACTGAGGCTAAGAAAGACTAAACACTATTCTCAGCATCAAAGACCAAGCTGGGATTTCAAGCAAGGCAATGTGTCGCCGGAGCCCCGGCGCTGAGCTTAAAAGGTCCTCTTGAAAGTTGACATCTTCACTGCATCTCCCGAGCCCCAAGGAGAATCACACAGGTGATGGGGCCTTTCTTCAGCTAAGAGTGCTCTTCGCTGGGAACACCTGTGCCGGTCTGGGTCAAGTTCCTGCGAGGCTGCCTGCAGCCCATCCAGCCCCATCCCATACTCTGCTCAGAAGGCCACTTCCAGCAGTGTCTCCCCCACCCCCACGTCTCTTCTCAGTGTTCGCTCCCTCTTCCTTATGGAGAATGAAGACCAATGCCCAAGAACCAAAGCTCATCCCACATCATTTCATCCAACCAATCTTTGAAAGGGTCCCTGAAGGAACTCTCCACCCAGGCGTACACCCCTCCACGGTGAGCTACTCCATCACTGAGGACAGGTAAACAGTGAGGGCACAGGCATGCTCGCACCAACCACACTCAGACCTCTCCTTTGGGCTCATTCCTCGCCCTGCACTCCCCCAGACTGGCTCTGGAGATATAAATCTGATTATACGATCAGTCTGCAACCCAGAACACCAAGAAGCTGTGTCCCTTCCCGACCGCTGCCTGGAATATGTGTGAGGATTATCACCTTTCAAAATTACTTGCTGGGGATTGATGAAATAGTATCATCAATGGTGCATCTGCGCAAGGGAACCCTATACCCCCCACAATTCGCTCTCAATAAGTATCTGTGGAATGGGAGCATACAATCATGTATATGTAGGAACAAAAAAATAACAGTGTGTTCTGTATTTTGCTAAAATGGAAGAATGCTTTCAATTTACTATGCAAAAGACAACACTGTTGAAAGAGAAGATCTACAGGATACTATTATGTATATTTTGCCCAAAAAAGTGTGCGTGTGTTATGTGTGTAGAAGAAAAATTAGAAAGTTAGACATTAAAAGGTTATCTTGGTACAGAGGTTTCAATGAAATTTAAGTCTTTTATCCTCTCTTAAATTAATGTTTCTGTAATGTTCACTTGTTAATTATAATTAAAATAATAATGGTTAAATCTAGGCCTAGAAAGCAAACCATATACAACATGTTTCCTCTCTGGAGGCATCATCACAGCTACATCACAGAGTCGGTCAATCCCAGCAGTATAACCTGAAGCCTACTGCCTGATTCCCAAACCTGGGCTTTGCTAACAAAAATTCACGAGACCCCGTGAGTCTCAGAACAATCTGGAATTGCAGCGTCAGCTACGCCAGAGATACAGAGGATGAAGCGGGACCACAGGGACGCCCGCAGCAGGCCCAAGGCATGGAGCTCTTGCCTACTTGTACCTTCAGCTTCCACGCCTTCTTCCTAGGAGGATATTCAGTGCACGTGGGTCACACCAGGCTGCTTAATGAAAAGGCAGCTAAGTGTTTCAAAGTCACTGACACACGTGATGCACTGAGCTCTGTGTGAGACATGAGGAGCGGGGAGAGGCAGAGGGAAACACCAACAATGCAATCCCTTTTCCAGCAAAACAGGACCCAGGGATTGTTCCAGCCTTGGACACGGAGAAGTCGGAACTGAAATAATGTTGGCTACAAGCATCACTAATGTGACCGACAAGTGGAGGGGGAAGACGCTGAGTCCAACTTGCAGCAAATGCAGACATTGTGGCAAACAGGGCTGAAAATAATAATAATAATAATCATAACAACAACGTGAGTAAAGAGGACCCAAAGTTAGAAGGGGAGGGCAGGAGGAGAAAGGACATCTTTGGTTTGATATTTAGGGATCCCTTCAAAGGGACCAGGGGGGAAGCCAGGGGGCTGCTATCCGGACACCCAGCGCTCTTCCCTGGGAAAGAGAGAAGCTTCCATTGGGAGACGATGCTGCTAAAAGAAACCTGGACAGCAAGAACCTCTCAGGAACAAATGCCAAGAGGGAGATGAATTATTCAGTGTGCAGAGACGTGCCGTTCAGACAGGACGAAGGGAAGCGATTTTAGCTGCACGGGGATTTAAACACACATATGTATACACACACGGGCATGTGCGCGCGTGCACACACACACACACACACACACACACACACACCCCTTCCTGCCAGGGAGGAGCTGTTTAAACCAGCCCCCCCTGGGAAACTGCGGGTACTTCTCTGGTTTGTAACGTTTCCCTTTGGGCAAGCGCCAAGAATGTGAGCTGGGAAGAGATGGCAGCTTTCAGATGCAGCCAGGACTTGGGGGGCTTGCCCCCACCCCCTCTGATGAAGTGATCACCCCACCCTAGTCCGGGGCAAACCCAGGCTCCAGCCTCCACGGCCTGTGCTGCTGAAAACCCCAATATGAAATCAAATGACCCAAATGCTGGAAGGGTGAGAGCGAGCGAGGGAAGAAAGGGTGCTGAGCAAGAACTCGTTCTGTCTCTGCTTAATTACCAACCTGTGAAGGGACACAAACATTCCAGGATGTTTCACAACAGGCCCTCCTGGAAAAAGGGCCTGGATGTGTCGCCTTGGATACAGGTAGGTCCTGCCAGCTCACCCTACACCGGGCACCCGGGCACACCTGTCCCACTCCCAGCTCCATGGGCTGTGGGAGAGGGCCCGGGAGCAGGCTGCCATGGCGGGCGGGCATTCAGCATTCAGACAGCGTGTCTTTTCTAAGGAGGCAGCTCAGAGGAGGAGCGGGAAGGCTTCTGCCAAGTCTAACCCTGGGTGGTGATTCTCTGGGGCCTGAGGAACGCAGAACATATCTTTCATGTTTCTGGTGCTTCCCGAGCGATCCTAACACTTCCCACAGTAACCTCTTTATCGCATCCGGCAGGATGCTGGCCCCAACCCCGCGCTCTCCAGGGGCCAGATGGGAGGGACAACTTTCTAAAGGGCTCTCCAGACTCCGCGCCAAGAACTGTCCAAACTTTCAGCAGAACCTCTCCGGCTGGTTCTTCCCGCCCAGGCGTGTTTCACATGCATAGTTCCCATAGCCGAGATTTCCCGCCCCTGTCACGTGCCTTTGCCTCCGGCTGCTGCACAGAACCATTTCCGGGGAGCCCCTTCACCTTTCACACCTTGGAGGCTGCAGTGGGCTCTCCTTCCTTCCCTTAATTCAGTTCTGTTCAAACACTTTCATTCATTCATTTTAACAAATCTGGGGATGATAAAAATAACCATCTCCCAAGTTTGCTAGGAGGGATGAGCACATGACACACAGGTTAACCTCATTAATAAACGCCAGCTGCAGAGTGGACGAGACAGCACCCTGCCCCTGATGCTGCAGTTGGGGAGACACCCCAGCCTGGATGTGAACTGACATGGTCATTTCAGCCACACACTGTAATTCAGAAAAAAAAACAACTGGAACCCTAGCCAGTTTGGCTCAGTGGATAGAGCATCGGCCCAAGAACTGAAGGATCCCGGGTTCAATTCTGGGCACGCAGGTACCTCAGTTGCAGACTTGGCCCCTGGCCCTGGTCCAGGCATGTGTGGGAGGCAACCAATCGATGTGTCTCTCTCACATTGATGTTTCTCTCTGTGTCTCTCCCTCTCCCTTCTACTCTTTCTAAAAATCAATGGAGAAATATACTTGGGCGAGGAAAACAAAAAACAAACAAACAAGCAAAAAAAAAAAAAAAATGCCACAACAGGGTCAAGTGGCCATGGGAAGCTTCTGGGAGAAGGTGAACTTTGGAGGGAGACCAGATAGACGGTGGGAGCAAAGGGAGCAGCCAGCATGCAGGCTCTGGGGCAGGACATTAAAGATGGCCCATCTCTGTGAGGAGTGACAAGGCAGAGGCAGAGAGGGGCAGAGCTGGGCTTTCAGGGGTCTGAGACCCCTCGTAAGGACTTTGAACACCACCCCTTTGCCCAGCTGCAGAAAGTGACCCAGAGAACCTCCCTGCCTCACCCTCCTTGCCATTCTCTTCTTTTCTCTCCATTTCTTTTTTTTTTTTAATGTTTTTACTAGAGGCCCGGTGCATGGATTCATGCACCAGTGGGATCCTTCGGCCTGGCCTGTGCTCTCTTGTAATCTGGGACCCCTCAGGGGATGTTGGACTGCCAGTTTTGGCCCAATCCCCACAGGCCAGGCGGAGAGACCCCACCGGTGCACGAATCCGTGTACCGGGCCTCTAGTATGCATATTAAGATCTTTAGTTAAGCTCTTTCCACCCTCCTCTTCCCCCCTTTCCTCTGAGATTCATCAATCTGTTCCATGTTTCCATGCCTGTGCTTTGAGCGTCTGCCCCCTGGTGGGCAGTGCGCATCATAGCTACCGGTTGAACAGTCGAATGGTCATTTAGGCTTTTATATATACTAGGTGTACTGGTTAATAATGGTGGATTTTGTAATCAAAGAAAACACGTTAATTTCCAGAGAAACATCAGAAGTGCTTTATTCAAAGTAATGTCCATGGCTAGCTACACATTTCCCCATCTTTCAGGTAATTTGTGGATACCGTCCCAATAGAACTTTTCTTGTTTTGAGGCAAACCATTCAGAGACCCAATTTTCCAGTTCTTTGTACGTTTTGAAGTGCTGCTCAGAAAGTGCATGTGCCATCAATCAGAACAAGTGGTCATCTGAAGGAGCAAGATCTGGTGAATATGGCGGGTGGGTTAATACTTCCCAGGCAAGATCTTTTAAAGTGTCTTTAACTGGTTTTGAAGCGTGTGACAGTGCGTTATCATGAAGCAAAATTACTTTGCCGTGTCTTCTGGCACATTCTGGTTGTTTTATGATCAAAGTGTGGTTCAAATTGATTGTTGTAGGTTGTGATCAGTATTAATGGTTGAAGCTCATAATACACCACACCTTCCTGATCCCACCAAACGCAGAGCATTGTCTTCTTTCTGAAGCAATTCGGCCTTGCAGTCCATGTTGATGGTTGACCTGGATCAACCCATGATTTTGTGCATTTGGGATTCTCAAAATAAATTCGCTTTTTTCATCGCCAGTCACAATTTAATGCAAAAAAGACTTTCTTTCGTGCCATTGAAGCAACATTTTACTGATGACTTTTCGGTTTTCCATTTGTCTTTCGTTCAGTTGATGTGGCACCCATTTTCCTTCCTTTAAAATCTTTCCCATTGCTTGTAAACGATCGGAAATTGTTTGCTGAGCAATGTTTAATCTTTCTGCAAGTTGTTTTTGAGTTTGACATGCATCTTCATCCAATAATGCTTGCAATTGTTGGTCTTCCAACTTTTTTGGTTGACCTGGATGTTCTTTGCCTTTCACATCGAAATCAACACTTTTAAAGTGTTTAAACCAGCGTTCACAAGTATCTTGAGATGGAGCATGTTCACCATAAGCTTTCCAAAGCATACAATAACTTTTTCTTCAAAATAATGAATTAAAACTTCCCACAAATGCTCTTTTTTTGGCACGAAATTCGACATTTTTAAGCGTAACAATATCTATGATGTTAACACCTTCAGAAAATTTGACAAATGAAGTTTTGAAGCTTGCTGTCAATACAACAAAACAGCATACATATCAAATCACATATATATCAACATATGTGTAACTTCATCTATTGAAAAAAATCCGCATTATTAACCGCTACACCTAGTATATATAGATTGATTTGATAAAGAGAGGAAGGGAGAGGGATAGAGAGAAACATCGATGAGAGAGAAACATCACTGACCGGCTGCCTCCTGCACACCCCCTGCTGGGGATTGAGCCCACAACCCGGGCAACGTGCCCTGGTGCCCAACCAGGAATCGAGCCAGCTACCTCTTGATTCATGGGTCGATGCTCAACCACTGAGCCACACTGGCTGGGCTTCCCCCATTTCATTAATCCTCCAAGCAGCAAGACTTTATTGTATGGACACAACAGCTGAGTCCTGGGCCAGGCACCACAGGGGCTCAGATGTTTGGGTAAGCCTTGATGTTTCTGCCTTCAGGAGCATGGGGTCAGGCCAGGGAGCCAAAGCTTGCCCTGAAAGCAGGAAGTGACCTGTCCCCGTGACATCAGGTGACAGTATATGTGGCAGTTACACGACCTGAGACTGTGGACCACAGAAAATTAGCGGGTGCAAGGATAGTTAATAAGGTGCTGCATCCGCCGTACAGGCGGAAAGGCCAAGGAACGGGGAGAAGAGGGAAACAGAGGCAATGGGGTGTAGTCAGGGGAGGCTGGAGAAGAAAGGGAACAGTGACGGATTTCACAGTTAATGGGGAGATGGGGCCGATGCTACCCACGAGGCTCAGAAATCAGTGAAACTCGGCTGAAACCCATGCTCCGCCCCTTGCACCGCTGTGGGTGGTGTTACGTAACCTGGTTAGTAGGCGTTTCCTTCTCTGTGAAACTGAGAAATCTCAATCTCATAAGGGTGTTGTGGGGATTAAGTGAGGTAACCCACATAAAGTGCTGAGCACAGGGCCTGGCATGGAATAGCCCTCAGTAAAATGAGCAGCAACGCAGCCTATTGAGCGACGTCTGTGCTCTGTGTACCGTGAGAATCGGGTCACTTTTAGGACTGATATGTTAGCTATCATCATATTATCACCATCACCATCATCATCATCATCATCATCATCATCATCATTCTTCATCCCAAGAGATAACCAGTGGTGGTTAAAATGCACAGGCTGCAGACTCAGCCCCCTGGGATCCATGCAGGCCGTCCCTGCCTCGCTCTGTCTCCTGGGGCATGAACCCACCCTGCCTGAGTCTGCTTCTGCGTGTGCAAGGTGCTTCCTTTACTCAGAGTGACCACCTGGTCCAAATGAGCAGTGCTGAGCCCACGGCTCGCAGGGCTCAACCAACATTAGCTGTTATGGTGAGTTAGGTATTATATGCCTATTTTCATGATGGGGAAACGGAAGCAAAGTTACTGTCCAGGCGCAGAGCCTAGAAGCCCTGTGCATCCCCAGGAAGCTGGTCTCTGACTCTCTCCTTGGAAATTAAACCAGAGAAGATGGGAGATGGCAGCTGGAGGGGACGCGGCTCTCAAAATCTGCTCTCTGAGGGAGGTGGTCACACCAGGAAATTCCAAGTTCTCTGTCTCTGGAAATCTCCCCATTCCCTCCCCTTGATGCTCAACACACCTGTCTCAACATTCCGGTTTTTCGATCCCTAGTTCTCCTTGCTTCGCTGATTTGGCTGGGCTGGTTTATCCAGAAACTCTCCTGGCCTAGTCACTCCCACTCCTGGAATTCTTTTATGGGGAAAAGAAGAGGAGGGAGAGAGCTGGAGGGAAGGTTCCAGACTGCTCTCTCAGTCCCCTTTTTCTCTTCAAACCAGTGGCTCATCTTCATCTGCCCTGCTGGGTTCTTGGGATCACACACCTCAAACCTGGGCCTGCCCCCTTCCTCCACTGCTTTCCCCATGTCTCGCTGCTTCCAGCTCACCGACGCCATGCTGAATGTGGGCTGCCTCTCCGTGGCTCGCTTACTGGGATGTAAGATTATAGCTCTTGTGAACCAGATCATGGATTCAAGTAGCAATGGCCATCTGACGACGGGAGGGCCAGATTCAGCCTGTAGACACCTTTGTCTACTACAGTGCTGCGTTTTAAAAATGGGGTGGCGCAGGCAGTCTCTGAGTGTAGACAGTCCCCCTGCTGTCTAATGTGTTACTCCTGCCTCTCGTCTTATCAAGATGCAGCATCGCGTGGCCGTTAACTGAGGGTTGGGGAGCCAGACTCCCTGGGTTTGAATGCAGGCTCTGTCACTTTCCAGCTGTGTGACCTTGGATAAGATACTTAAACTCTCTATAGCTCAGTTTTCACATGTGCAAATATAGAAAAAAAACAAAACCAAAACATTTATGGAGCATTCATTATGTGCCAGGAACTAATCCAAGCAGTTTACAGACATTAATTAACTCATAACAACCCTTCCAGGTAGACCTACCTCACAGTGTCCTCTGAAGATCAAATGAAATAATTCCTGAAACAACACTTTGGTACATGATGTGAATACAATAAATGTGAGCCAATTCATTATCATCCTTTTCATTGCTGTCCAAATGAGGCCCCTGATGCAGGAGCATTAAAGAATGTTAACATAGAACCCTGGCCGGTTGGCTCAGTTGACTGGAGTGTCGTCCCATACACCAAAAGGTAGCAGGTTCAATTCCCGGGCAGGGCACATACCTAGGTCATGGGTTCAACCTCCATTCAGAGCACATACAGGACACAACTGATCAATGTTTCTCACATCAATGTTTCTCTCTCTTTCCCTTCCTCTCGCCAAAATCAATAAAATAAAATAATATAAAAAGCATATCCTCACCCAGCTGGTGTGACTCCATGGTTGAGCATTGATCTATGAACCAGGTCACAGTTTGATTCTGGTCAGGGCACATGCCTGGGTTTCAGGCTCGATCCCCAATGTGGGCATGCAGGAGGCAGCCCATCAATGATTCCCTCTCATCACTGATATTTCTCTCTATCTCCCTCTCCCTTCCTCTTTGAAATCAATGACAGTATTTAAAACAACAACAACACATATCCTTGGGTGAGGATTAAAACTCTAATTCCTTTGTTTCATTGGTGAGAAAACTGAGGCAGAAGAGATAAAGACTTGTCCAGGGCCACCCAGGGTCAGTGGCAGGGCTGAGACTAAAACCTGGGGACCAGCCCCAGAACTGCACCACCCTCATGACACCAAGAGACCATGTCAGCCTGGGGCTGGGCTAGGATCCATCTGAAAGGTGGTGAGTATCTGAACAGCCTCCAAGGGGTAGTTACTGCTAGCATTTTCTGAGTTGCATGAATTACATAATAGCTATAACCTTATTAGACTGAAAGAATAATTATCACTGAACCCATAGGAAACGACGAAGCTCCCATTCATGCGGAGAAAATGTTGGGAGATAGACTCTTCATTTTGCTCATTGGAGGGTCATTTCCTGAAAGTCAAGAGCAGAATCAAGTACCTGGTCTACGTGGTTGCCCCTCATCCGGCTCCACCCCAGCCTCATCCTCAATCCCAAATTGGGAGTTAGGGTATAGAAGTTCTGTGTCCAGCCCTGGCGGGTACTGCTCAATGGTTGGAGCGCTGACCCGCGCACTGAAGGGTCACAGGTTGGATTCCCGGTCAAGAGCACATACCTGGGCTGCAGGGTCAATCTCTTGCCCCGGTCAGGGTGCATGTGGAAGGCAACTAATTGATCTGTCTCTCTCACATCAATGTCTCTCTCTCACTCTCTCTCTCTTTCCCACTCCCTCCCTCCCTCCCTCTCTCAAAATCAATGAAAAAAATATTCTCCAGTAAGGATTAGCAAAAAACAAACAAAAATACAGTTCTGTGATCGATAGGGCCAACAAAACCAAATAGGACTCGCAGTTCCCCTCCTTCTTAGCTGCATTCCTTCCCAGCTCTAAGCCTCAGTGTCCCCACAGGTATAAAGTAGGGAAATCTGCCTCTCGGGGTTCTCACAGGATTCAACGCACTGGTACCTGGGAATGACTCAGCCCAGTGCTTGGCACACACCCTGGGCGGGCAGGCAGGCATGCATGCAGAGCTCCTCCTTTCTGGATTTAGGAGCCTGAGGGCACTCAACCCCAAGCTTAATGGGGTCCAGTCCCATGAGCTGGCTTTCCAAGAGTCTTCCCAGGGGCTGGGTGTCTGGGAGCATCCAGTACTAAGAGCAAAAGTTGCAGCACACTCTTGCCTGAAATTTGGCTATTTCTCTGTTTCTTGAGCTCTGACTCGTATCCCAGGCATGCAGCCCGAGGCATACTGTTCCTGCTAGAAATGGAATTGGCCGGGAAGGTTTCTCCAGAATCCTGCCTCACCAAAGGCCCCTTCCATGGCAGCACAATCTATACAGAGCACTGGGAGAGGATTGACAAGATCTGGATTTGAATCCTGCCACCAGATCAGCCATGCTCTTGGGCAGGGCATGTACCCTCTCTGGGCTTCCCACCTGGAATATAAGGTCTCTGAGGCTCCCTTGCAGTGTTAGCCTATCTGGCCTGCCTGTCCCAAAGGGGCATTGTGAGATTACAAAGAAATAATAATTGAGATGTCTTTCACTGAAGGCCAATTAAGTACTAGGCATTGCACCATCTGCTATACGTAAAAGAAGTCATTCCCAAATACTACCACCCTCATTTAACCAACAAGGCAACTGATGCCTACTAGTAATAGTAATAATGATAAAGAGTAAAAGCTAAATTTCATTGAGTGTATACCAAGTACCTGGTACTATTCAGGGTCCCTTCCGTAGACTCTCTTTCCACCATGCCAAGCTGCACCTTTGTAAACGCGTTTTAACATCTCCGAAATGGGGTGTGTGTGTTACCACTGCTGACACCTTACAATGCTGTCAGCCAGGAGCTGTCGCTGCCTGTGTGTGCACAGACATGAAAGGTGTCATTGGGATAAAATCACAGAGACAACTGTGGAGCACTTTTCACCCCTGGAAACCAGATGGTTGCGGGGGAAGGGCAGGGCGAGCAGACCAGTTGAGCAGCATTCCCGAAGCAGGAGTGCAAAGTAGGCTAACTCCACATAATTGCCACACTGGCCTCAGGGCCCAGCGCCCAAGCTTTGAATTCCTCTGGTCCTCATAACAGGGCTGCCTGCTGCACCACCACTCTGGAGGGCACCAGGGGCAATATCAAAAAGCACAGACCGCAATCATTTGTGACTCCAAAGAATCGGATTTAGAATAGGAAGGCGTTTTAGGGACAATGGAGCTTAGTTTTATTTATGTATTTCTTTGCTTTTTGTGTGTGTATGTATTTAAAAAATGTAAGTTTGAGAGGTTTATTTCAAGGAGTAAGAAACAAACCTTCTAGTTAATTTTAAAACTCTGGGTCATTATTTATTTGTTGGCGGAATTTTGTCCTTTCTTAGTGGCACACAAAACAGTGCTTTTCTTAGTGGCTTCTTAAAATCAATGGTATATCGATTGTGATAACCCCAAGCTGGACACAACCCCAACGTCCACTCACGGCTGAATGGAGACACAAACGTAGTACAGTCGTGTGCGCCACTTAACAACGGGGATCCGTTCTAAGAAATGCATCGTTACGTGATTTCATTGTTGTGCGAACATCACTTATCACAAAGCTGGATGGTACAGCCTGCCCACACCTAGGCTGGATGGTACAGCCTGCTGCTCCTAGGCTGCAACCCTGTACAGTATATTACAAAGCAATATGAGATGAAGCGAAGCACCTGGAAAACTGATGCCATCAAGAGACCCGGCAAACATGAGATGTATGAGGCTGTTGCCAGCACGACATGGCATGTTTTACAGGAAACTGTGTCGGGCCTGAGGTCGCACAGCCAGGAAGCACAGAGCCGGCATTTGGATCTGATCTGGGAACTCAGGTTCTCAACCACTCTGCACAGAGTAGGTCTTCAACGAACATCATTTTCTTTCCCGCCACATTAAATCGGCCGTTTTCCCTTTGCATCCAAGTATAAACAGAAGGCCGAGCAGGGCTGGGGTGGGGGCAGTAAGGGTGTTGCCTGCATCTGGCCTACAGGCGGCCTGGCTCTGCTGCAGGTGCAGAACTAGACGCCAAAGCCCACTGGCCCCATCTCGGCAACCACCCGGGGTCTTCTGGGTGCTGTGTCGTCAGGGGACACTTGTCACCTCACGCTATAACCCACACATGGCTTCTATTGGCCCAGGCCCTTCCAACGATGTCTCACTACCTCTTGCTGGCCCTATATGCATACCTAGGGGGCTCTAAACGCCCTGCGTTTCCAGGTCCTTATGTACCAGGACCCCTGAAAGAAGCCCTTCTGAAGCTGGGCCATGCGTGTCACACTGGAGGCATCCTGCCAGAGCCCCAGGGGGAACTGGCACCGCCACCTCCCCAAAATTCCACAGGCAGCAGGGCAGGGCAGTCCTCCAGGCTGCTCACCTGGGCAGGTAGGGCCTTCCTGATACCTTTCCTTGATGCTGCCGCTGGCATGTCTAGGAAGCACAAGTCAGCACCTCCTGGCTGTATCTGAGGAGCTGGAAGCTGCAGATGCCCAAGCATTTGCTGGTGGCACCATGACGGCAGACTGATGCCACCCAGAAGCTCGCCTTGTCTGTCCATCTGACTGCTATTTCTTTATTTGCCAGGGCCACAGAGACCTACAGACACCAATCACAAAGGAGCCGCACGCAGGCCTTGAAAAGATGGGTTTCGCCATCTTTTCAAAAGGGCTTTCAAAGTAGGGCTTTCTTAAAGGGTTTCTTTCTTGAAGGGGTTCTTTTTCCCGTCATTTCTTTCTTTTGAAAGGAGAAAATAAATAGACTTGTTCCCTGAAGGGAAGCCCTACCTACAAGTCAACGTTAACCACTGAAGTGCTCTGAGCTGAAGGCTGCCGAGTCTAAGTCAGCAGTGAAACAAATAAGCAATTAAAACAGCTATTTTGGGAAGCCCTGGAAGGCGGCAGATACAATATGAATTATTCATTCAGACTGCCGGGAGGGCTCTGGGCATTGTCCTCTGTGCCCCGGCTCAGCCAGCCATTCAAGCACAGAGAGGGGACACAATACCCTGGCCCTGGGACATGGGTGCCTGGCGCACGCGCGCCCACACACAGCCCACAAGGAGGCCAGGTGGCCACTCCAGATGGTGAGCCACACGGAAAAGAAACCCACAGGTTGGCAGACGCCTCGGGCTCTGGTGCCAGGGGAGAATGTATGAATTTCCAATTGGCTTAAGAGGCACACAGGCATGTGTTGGGGGGAGAGGGAAGACAAAAGGATCACCTGCCTGGTACGAAAGAAAATATAAGGGATACAGGATGGGGCAAAAGTAGCTTTACAGTGGTGAGTACGCAAAACACGTTGTTTATCCTTAAATTATTATTTATTAATTATTGTATTACTTTCCATACAAACTGTAAACCTACATTGACCCCACCCCGTATATGGTGTTCCTAACTTTCCACAGCTCCCTAGCTGGTCTGGGACTGACTTGGGGGCTCAACAGGCAATGAATGGGTGGGATCTGGAGCACCAGCTGAGCCCCACCCTGAGCCCGCCCAGGGTCTGGACATCGAGCAAGCACCCAGCAGACTCATGCAGGGGCCCCATCAGCCTTCCAGCTGCCTGCCCACCGGAGCAGCACTATGATGGCACACCTTATATTCGGACAGGTGACTTCGGTCAAGTCCCTTCTCCCCTATGGGCCTCAGTTTCCCCATGAATGAAAGCAAGGGGTATGGACTCCATCACAACCAGTCCCCCCCAGGGGTGGCATCTTGTGGTACCATTTTGTCACGGCATCCAGTGCCTGAGAAGTGGCCCACATGACCCTTTGTAAGGACCCAGCGTCAAAACCTTTAGGGAACAATGACACTGGCAGTGCTCTGCACGTCACACATATGACAGGTCAGTAAATTCTCACAGCCTCCCAGATAAGCGGTTCCCATCACAACCCCCTGGTCTCAATGAGTACACGGAGCCACAGAGAGCGGTATTCCGTTGACCGTGGGTCATGTGGCTCTTATGCTGTAGACTGAGAATTTGAATTCAGGCCTTAAGGACTACTCAGAAAGTGAATGGAGACAGCTGACTCTACATGACTGGGTGGCCAGAAGAGGGCATTTAAAAAATACTGCAGAATTGAACACCATCCCCTATAGTTTTAAACTTTAAAAATTGGGGGGCTACTCTTGCCTTGGCTACAAATATTAGGAAGTTAACCATGAACACTGTGGGTGAGCCTGTAGGAGACAAGAAGAAAAACAATTGCCTTTTGGATAAATGGTGCAAGATGCTCATTCTTGGACCTCAACCCAGGAGCTGAAGAAGGACAGAACAAGAGTCAGAGAGGCACCCTGAAGAGACTCCTAAAGGGAGGCGCCTCCGCATCGTCACCCGCTTGCCCCGAAGACAAATGCATCAGGGACTTGCTGCTGTCGTCACCCTCCCAGGAGACTGAGATGTTCAATGCAGAATTGCTTACCGGAGGGAGGAAATGAACACAGATCAGTATGTGCAGGAAATGAATGGTCAGTAAACTGTGGTTCTGACCATTTGATGCAACTGTTTAAAATGTGTGCTCACGAAGCATTTTATTTATTTATTTTATTTATTTATTTTTTAAATATATTTTATTGATTTTTCACAGAGAGGAAGGGAGAGGGATAGAGAGAGAGAAACATCAGTGATGAGAAACAATCATTGATTGGCTGCCTCCTGCTCGCCCCCTACTGGGGATCGAGCCTGAAACCAGGCATGTGTCCCTAACTGGAATCGAACCCAGGACTCCTCAGTCCTCAGGCTGACGATCTATCCACTGCGCCAAACCACAGGGCTGTTTTTGCTTTTACAACCAAAGAGAAGACACCCCCACCCCAACCCCCCAAAAAACGAAAATTATCAAGAATATTTTTCTACCCAACTTCAGTCCTTCTGTTCAGAATCTCTTACTTGCCCTTAATACAAAAGTCATTCTTAAATTTTTCTTGTAGCCCTAACCAGTTTGGCTCGGTGGATGAAGGGTCCCGGTTCAATTCCAGTCAAGGGCATGCACCTTGGTTGCGGGAACGTCCCCAGCAGGGAGTGTGCAGGAGGCAGCTGATTGATGTTTCTCTCTCATCAGTGTTTCTGATTCTATCTCTCTCCCTTCCTCTCTGTAAAAAATCAAAATATATCCTATCTAATAAAAGAGTAATATGCAAATTAACCATCACTCTGCGACAAAATGGTGGCACCCATAGCCACAAGATGGCGGTGCCCAGTCCTCTCAGCCCCGCCGGGGGTCTCAGCCTGGGAGGGGGACGCACCCCCAAGGAACCAATCCCCTCCCAGCAGCGGCAGCCTGGGGTCTCAACCATTGAGTCACACTAGCCAGGCAGATATGGAGGAATCTTAAATGTTTCTTTTTAAAAAAAATATATTTTATTGATTTTTTATAGAGAGGAAGGGAAAGGGATAGAAAGCTAGAGACATCTATGAGAGAGAAACATCGATCAGCTGCCTCCTGCACATTCCCCACTGGGTATGTGCCCCCAACCAAGGTACATGCCCTTGACTGGAATCGAACCTGGGACCCTTGAGTCTGCAGGCCGACGCTCCATCCACTGAGCCAAACCAGTTAGGGCTGTACAATATGTTAAAGAAAAAACCCTATCTAATGAAGAGGGAATATGCAGGGGAGGGCATTTGGGGGTGACCGGGCTGTCAGGGGAAGGCAGTTGGGGACGATTGGGCTGGCAGGGGAGCAGTTAGGCGTAGATCAGGCTGGCAGGGGAGTGGTTAGGGGGTGATCAGGCTGGCAGGCAGAAGCAGTTAGGGGTAATCAGGCAGGCAGGCAAGCAGTTGGGAGCCAGCAGTCCCGGATTGTGAAAGGGATGTCCAACTGCCTGTTTAGGCCTGATCCCCCAAGGGGTCCCAGACTGGAGTGGGTGCAGGTTGGGCTGAGGGACAACCCCCCACCCCACCGCCGCCAGTGCACAAATTTCGTGCACCGGGCCTCTAGTTTAAAAATAAAACACAATAAAATTTTTCTTGTAGAAAAATTCAAAGTATAGAAAAGCATGAAAATATTGAAAGTCAACAAGCATAAACAGTAACTACATGAACCCTGCTTAGAAGTGGAGCCTCCAAGGAGTGCCCAGTGTGGCCCAGGTCCAGCTGCCCGGGGAGGAAGAGTCAGTCCTCCTGGGTCTCCTCCTAAAGCCCGCAGACCCCAGAAGGGACCAGCCTGGGGGTTTATCTAGGGATTGAGGTGGAAGGCCCGAAGGAGACTTGAAAACTGTTTCTAGATACTCCCCCCATTCCCAGCATCTGGATATGCAGATCATAGTGGGGGAAAACACACAGAACCTATCAATCACCCCAAACTGCAATCCGCTAGGTTTTGTTGGAGGAATGCTGGGGGGGGGGGGTGATAAATGGGGACCCACTTGGAATATTTTGGGTGTCAATCAGAAAGTTGATAGGTCACAACACAAACTGTGGTACGGCCATGGTTACAATACTAGACAGTAAGAGCTGAACCCCCTGACCCTCTCTCTGCCCTGAGAATGCTCTGGCCTGGTAAGGACAAGGCTCCGAGACCACCCAATGCTCTCTCCACGCTACTTCACACATCCCATGCCTCTGCCCTTGCCATTCCTTCTGCCCAGAACACCTTTCCCCGGACACCTGCAGGGGTTGGAGAACTACTTCTTCGCAATACGTATACTTCTGTTATTTGTTTCTATGTCAGTGACCTCCGTGAGCGTCACCAGAACCTGACAGTGTCTTACGAGTCACCGGAACGCCAGCATCTTGTAGGAGTGGGCACCAAGCGAGTGGTCACAGAAGAACAAACTAAGAGAGAACTGTTTCACTGGGAGTCCCCTCAGGGTTCACAGCCAGGCCCCTACCTCCCAAGTCTGGCTTGTCCTAACAGAGAGAAGTGTGTGGTGGGGCTCTCGGAGTGCCTTTGCATCCCTGACCTTATTTGAGTCTCAAATCACCATCACTACGGCAGCATCATTCCCTCCCATCAATACTATTCCCCCATTTTACAGATGAGCAAAACGACACTCCAGACTTTCCTAAATGGACAGGACTCCCGGGTCCCTGGTCTATGCCAGGGTTGGACAGGGGCCACCTGAGCCCTGGCCCACTGCTCGGTCCCCTCCACCATCCACGGTCTCCATGGGCCTCCCCTCTCATTCCCAGCTGGTAACTGGAGAAGTGCAGCAGCAGCCAATTCTCCTTTCCAGGCAATGGATAACCCAAGCCTCGGTCTCTTGCTCCTGTTTCATTCTCATTAGTATAATCATCATCACGGAGAGGGAAAACTCTCCCTGGCCCTGGCGTCCCGCAGCCCTTGGACAGCTCTGCTCCAGTCCTGGGAGACGCAGGTGACACCCAGGGCGGAAAGGATCCTGTGGATGGTCTGTAGGTTTCAGTTACGCGGGAGCCACTGCTGCCTCCATCACTGCGCTCCCGGGTGCAGCAGGGTGTGGGCCAGATACTCTCCCAGCCACTGCTGGAGAGGGCCCTTGCTGGACACTGGTGTGCTCCAGCTTCTTGTCCATAGACACCAACACAGAGGGGCCTTAATGAGGTCAGGGGACCAGGCAAGGGCCTTGGGACCTCCTGCAGTGGGCTCCCTGGCACAGCTCAGGACTCAAGGAGTGTGGGCCCCTTTGCTTCCTTTTACTTTCTCTCCAAAATGAAGTCTGCTGAGAAAGTCTAACCAGTGGAAACCCCGTGGCAAGACTGCATTATGGGTCTGGCTGAGGAGCCAGGATTCTTCCCCGAGGCTCACTCTCCATTCTCTACCTGGAAGGGAAAACTGATCCTTGAGCTTAGAGCTTTCACAGTCAATGGCCTGGACCTTCGCCCGCTGGATTTCCCAAACCCCACAACTCTGCATTTGTCCCCATCATGGTCCCAGGGGAACCACTGACATCTCGCTCTCTCAGCCCCACTCTCTCTACACTTCTGCAACCGGTGGCTTTCTCCGTTCTTCTGCCCGCTCCTTCCTGCTTGCCACTTTTCCATTAAAAAATATTAAAATTAAGACAAAATAAATCAATACAGTTTTGTCACTCTCTGGCTCAATCCCTGCCAAGTCTGGCCACCTACACCAGAATGTATCCAAACTCCTTGCCGGGGCCTGCACAGGGCCTCCATGGCCCAGCCCCTTCCTACCTCTGCAGCCTTATTTTGTCCAGTTCTCAGAACTCGGCCACTTAACTCCCACCTCACAGCCTTTGCTCACGCAGTTCCCTCTGCCCAGGATGCCATGCTGCGACCCATCCCTGCCCACACGTCTGTCCACATTTTGCACAGCTGTTGCCCTCTGTCCATCAGCTTTCAGCAATAATGCCATCTCTAAAAAGCCTTCCCAGGCAGCCCTGTCTGAGTGGGCCCTCCCATTCCTTTCTGTCACTGAGTTTGTTTGATTGACATGTTGACTGACAGTCTAGCTGACCTTCCCACCCAGATGGAGCAAGCCTGTGAGCTCACCTAGGTCTTATTAAGGTGGCCCAGAGTTGGCTGATGCCCTCAATCTGATGAATGAATGAAACAGAGGACTGTGAGCATCCCTTCCTCCCCCGGGTGAAAGGTTTAGCGTTTCTTTTTTTGTCACTTTTTTTCCGTTTCCCTCACTCCTAAGGCAAAGCCCACAGTCCCACTCCGGGGCCTAGTACAGAACCACTCACCCGGGACCCTCGCTGCCCTCCACTCACACCCAGCAAACTGGAAACTACCAAAGAACAGGAACCGACAGGACCCAAACAGGTCCATGGAAGAGAAACTCGCTGATAGAGCGGACTACATGCCATCCAGACCTCTCTCTGCAGACGGGCAAACGTCAGACCCAAGGATCCCATAAACTTCAGAATCATCACTTACTTTTGTGCTTAAGACAGTGCTAGTGTTAGGCACACCCCAGGTTCCCAAAAAATGTAGAATGGAGGAAATAAAGAATGACTTTTTCCCCCCCGCCAGGCTGGCATGGCTCAGTGGTTGATGATTGACCTATGAACCAGGAGGTCATGGTTCGATTCCTGGTCAGGGCACATGCCCAGGTTGTGGGCTCAATTCCCCATGGGGGAGATGGAGGAAGAAGTCAATCAGTGATTCTCTCTCATCATTGATGTTTCCTCTCCCTTCCTCTCTGAAACCAATAAAAACAAAAAAAATTTTTTTAAAAAAGAATGACTTTTTAAAAAGTAAGTGAAGCTGTATTTCCAAAATATACCCAAATCGTTTAAATTTCGCTTTTCCTTGGACAACAGGCAACCAATGAGAAAAGATTCGATACTGAACCCGATTCACGTCTGCTCAAGTGCCTTAATATTGAAAAAGATGAAAACACATTCATTTTTGAAAGAGCCTAAGCTGATGAACAGATACCGTTTACCTAGCTACTCTATGCCCAGCACCAAATATTACAGGTAAGGTGAAAACCAGCTGGAAATAAACATACTCATTCACGCACGGTCGTACACTGGCATACGAAGGAATGAGAACAAAGACGACATTGTTGGAAGTGAAAGGTGCCACAGGATCGAGAGAGAAAGGCGAGATGCCCGCACTGGACGGCTCCCAGGAGGCTCCCGAGAGGAAGCAGGAAGCAGCCTGGGTCCTGAAGGGCAGCCATTGTTCAGCCAAGTAAATAGCGTTGTATGTCTTCACCCTCCGCAACCAGGCACTGCAGCAGAGGGAACTGCCTCGAGAGGGGCTGGGATCCGCGGCCCAACGGCCTGCGGCTCTGGAGGACCAGCGAAAGACCGGGTCTGGGGCAGGGAGGCAGGAGTTAGAAGGCTCAGGCTCGGCAGGGTTGCCACCTGTTTGCACAGCAGCAGCATCCTGTCCCTTTAGCTAAGAGCTTCACATACAACGGGCAAGAGCTGCTTCAGGGTCTGGAAGAAGAGCATGGGACTGGACGGAAATCCTGGAAGGAAGCACCAGGCCAGTCATGGGGTATTTCCAGGGGAGGTGGGAGGAGGGGAGGTCGGTGGTGGCCTCTCCCTCGGGAAGGCAGGAGAGGAAGGTGAGCCTGCGGACCCCAGCGATGAGAGGCGGCAGGGGAGGAGCAGTCCCAGGCCCCGAGAAGGGCCTAAAAAACACAGAAGGGTTTCCCAGTGACAGGGAGGCTGCTAGTGGAATAGAAGAAACAAGGGCTTGGAAGTCCAGTCATTCACCTCGTTGGTAACAGTAATAATATTTGCCTTGTTAGTAATATAACAATAACAGTTCTCATCTATAGAGCATTACAATTCGGCAGGTATTGTCCTATGAGTTACACGTATCTCCCTGGCCAGTGTGGCTCAGTTGGTTGGGCACCGTCCCATGCACCAAAAGGTTGCCAGTTGGATTCCCAGTCAAGGGCACATGCCCAGGTTGCAGGCATGCCTGCAGGAGGCAGCAGATCAATATTTCTATCACATCGATGTTTCTCTCCGCCCCCCCCCCCCCCGCTCCCTTCCTCTCTTTAAAAAAATCAGAGGGAACGCAGTGGTGAGAAGAGATCTACCAAAACACTTGTATACTTATATGCATAACACATGGACACTGACAACAGCGTGGTGAAGGCCGGGGGCGGGGTAGAAGAGGTCAATGGGGGGTGGGGAGGGGCATATGTAATACTTTCAACAATAAAGATTTTTTTAATCTTAAAAAAAAGAGAGACTTATTCATATTAACTCAATTCCTTCCTCATAACAATCCCGTGAAGATACTACTTTGTATAATTAAGGATTACTATCTGCCTTTCAGAGGGAAACTGAGGCATGGAGAGGTTAAGCCAGTTGCTCAAAGCCCTAGAGCTGGAAAGTCGCAGGGCTGGGATTTGAATCCAGGGAAGCAGGTTCTGTGCTCTTAACCACCATGCACCATGCAGTTAGTAAAACCAAGATTAATACCCTGTAGAGTTATTCTGACAATCGGGGGTGGGGGAGGGGGGTGGGAGGCTCTGGCACCAAGTGGGGTCCAATGAATGATACCTGAGTAACTACTAGGGTCTCTGGGCACAGGAGAGAGCTGCCGGCGGCGTGCTGTGTGTTCTTACTTATTTCACTGCCTGAAGCAGAGAGCCCATACCTCAGATGGTGACTGAGGCTCAGGGAGTTGACCTGCCCAAAGTCACAGTGCTGGGCAGCAACGGGGACCGGAAGCCAACTGCGCCTCAGTGGTCAGCACCCAACAAGTGGGACAGTATCTTTCCAATCGTGTCTGTTAGTGTGTATTGCGCCCTTGCCCCATGCCAGGCTGCCTGCTCAGCGCCCCATGTGCGCGCTCTCCTCTGACAGCCCAACCCCCCTAGAGGCAGGTACTCAGATTACAGTCAGTTGACAGGAAAGAGGGTCCCGCGGCTGCAAAGGAGCAGCTCCGGGAGCCGAATGCGGGAGCTGAATGCAAACCCGGTCCTTCTCCCGCACCAGCTGCCACTCCAGGAAGACTGGAAAGAGACCGTGGAGCAAGCCGAGTGTCCTGGCTGGAGAGCGTGCGGACAGTGAGAGAGTCACTGGACGAACCTCCCGGTCTCGGTTCTGCGCTGAGAGCCTAGGCGTTACTAAGGAGGCTGCTGCTGGTCACAGGGCTGGGCTGGTGGAGTTGCCGGTCCACACCAACTCTTCCAAGAGCAGGTGGGCGTGGGAGACCCCGGCCCAATGGACCCGAGGCAGTCAGCCCCGCTCCAAGCTCTCCTCCTTCTGCCCGCAAATAGAAGCAAAGGGAAGAAGAGCCAGGTTGGGGGGGCGGGGGCAGTAGCACTTCCTGAGGACCTACTATGCGCCTAAACTGGGAGTAAGTCCCAGTTTAGCAGAGCCACTCGCGGACTGTGGGAAATGGGCAAGTCCTGTGACTGATGCTCGGTAAACACCAGAGGGCTGGTAACCACCTGCCTGCGAGGCCATGCCGAAGGGGTAACCCTGCGGTGGGCGGGGGGGGGTGGGGGGGGGTTAGCTTTTACAGGGAACAGAAAAGGTTTCTTGAGCTCAGCATTGGAAAACAACACAAAAAGGGGATGTGACTTGCAGAAGGAGATTTTACAAGGCTTGCTCAGAAACAGGTGTGCATGGGGACAGCTGGGCAGGAGGGTCAGAAACCTAGGTGCCCAAGAGGCTGTGCCCCGACAAGGTTATTCTGTGGCTGAACGACCTTGCCAGTCCCTGTGACACAATCACAGCGCCTCGGGGTTCGGAGAGGACTTTTGACATCGCTGTGCCCAGTCATCTCATTTTGCAGATGAGGAAGCTGAGGTGAGGGACGGGAAGTGACTTGGCCAGGGTCACTCAGAGGCAGAGCTGGGAGGAGAACCCACCTCGCTCCTCCATCTACCAGCTCCACAACTTCGGGCATGTCAATTAACACTGCCGTGCCTCAGCTATCCACCTGCAAAATGGGGATAACCACAGTCCCCCACCTCGTGGGGCTATTGGGGGGGGGGGCATTATGGGACGATGTGTGTACGCAGCAGGCATTCCGTCTAGCATATGGAAAGCGGTCGGGCACGTGAGCTACTATACTTCTCAGACTACCCGGGAACTTTCCCGCCAGGAGAGAAACCCCTGTCTTCCCACATCCCCAAGCAAAGAACCCAGAATATAGTTTGAAGGTCACCCCAGACCCACTCCAGTTCCTTCTAGGCCACCTTCAGGAAGAGACCTCTTGAGGCCCTTTCCTGGGCTGCTCCTCTCTTTGTGTTTCTCAAGTGGACCCTAACCAGACACCTACTCCTCGTCCCTACACCCCAGCTTTCCGGAGAGGCCTCTGGCTTCCTCCTCGGAGAAGCCTTGTTTGTGATGGCCGGCACCCCCAGCTGGCACGTTGCTGAGGCTCCTCGGGCCCATCCAATGTCCCCATGTCGAGGTGGGATAAAGGGAGGCCTGTGCTCCCGGCCAAGCTCCCGTCCCACCCCGGAACTTCTCAAGAGGTGTGTTCACGAGCAGGACAATGCGGGGCGGCCCTTCCCTCTGCCAGCAGTGCCAGCAGCTCGTCCCATCCGGCTGCGGATTAAAGGAGCCTGGGTAAGTGCCCAGGCGGAATAAAGCCCGCAAACATCCTGGGGATGTGCCCCTCCTTGGCAGGAAAACAGCAGAGAGGGTGAGGGTGACGGCTGGGGTCTAACCGAGCTGCACCCTAACACACGTGGCACATGCACGCACACACATGCACATGCACACACACGTGAACACAGAGCAGTTGCCCTGCACATATGGCTTCATCTCTCAGTGACCCTCCTGCACCTGTCAGATGGAGCTGACAGTAACAGCCACCTCCTAGGGGTAAAGGGGCTCAGGCATGCAGGCATCTGCACAGCGCATGGACACAGTAGGTGCTCAGTACTGTTTATCATGGTGGGAAAGCCGAATAATTAAATCAGCATCGCCTGAACCCTCTGACCCTCTATACCAGGTCAGATCCCAGCTTTGCTTCAAATGACTGACAGACTTTCCTGTAGACAGTGACCTCCCCAAGGTCAGGCATCGGGACTGTAGAGGTCAGTGCATACCCCCAGTGGACAGTGGACAGTGGACAGAATAGCGCCTGGCACATCTGATGAGAGTGACCATATAGGGATTTGGTTTTTTACTGACTTTACTTGACAATGACTTTATTTTTTAAAAAAATCACACACTCTAAAACCTATCCAATTTCACCTGGGCTAAGAAATGAAAGAGATTCTCACAGGGATACCTCAGCACCCTCTTCAGAGCACCCCCTGCTGACACTTGAGTTGAGGGCATAGGTAGGAAAATGAAGGCTGCGTCCAGATCAAGCCATGAGCTGACAGAACGGCAAAGACAGGGTTTCAGCTCCACTTAAGCGAGGGACCCACATACAGGTGCCAGCAGGATGGGCAAGGGCTTCACACGACCTTTTCTTCAACACCAGTATCTCAGCAAAGGGTTCCAGGAGACACCAGAGCAGCCGCTGGGGTCGGTGGCACAGAACTCCAAACTCCTTCTGCAGGTGGGGCAGGGTGAGCGTGGGGAAGGCTGTGAATGGACCCCTCCCAGACCAGTGGGCTCAATAAGCAGTTGTGAAATTGCCTTCCTCCTGGGTCTCAAGAATTCACGGCATCCCAGGCCCCAGGAAACAGTGCCTGGGTGCTCCAAGGTCCTTGCAGCTGACCTGGAGAGACCCTGACCTTGGCCTCTGAGGGATTTGTCACTTAAGAGACTGGGTGAGGATTGATGCCAATACTTGGGGTGATTTCTGAGGACCTCATAGGAAAGGAAGGAGGAACCTGGAGTGCAGGCCCAGTGTCACAGATTGATTTGCTTAAGGCTAGGGACAAAAGCCCGGCTAAGCTAGAGGCCGCAGGCTCATTTCCTGCTCTGCTCAGCTCCCCAGTGCCAGGCTTGGCCCCCTGAGACTCCCAAGAGACCCTCAGAACATTTGTCCAGTGCCCCAATATCAGAAGAAAAGCATCTTGGAACTGAGACTCTGCCTGATTTAAGCAGGGGTGCCCTGCTCAAACTTCTACAGGGACCCACACATCCATTGTCGCATTAAAAGAGAACAGACGTCTGGCAATAATTTCCAAACTGCCATCAATTTATGGAGCAATCTCAGTCAAACGGCATACCAACGTTGGGCCCTGGGAGGTCCCCAGCTTTTACTTTTTAACTAATCCTAACCAGTCGCACAGGTTTTTCAACAATGGTTCGGCTGAATTCCTTTGCTAATTGCAAAACAGGAGGTATTCCAATGTATTCTGCATGCCTTTAATTCTCACAAGCATTTCAGGCATGCGAGGTGTGTGCTATCTCTTTACAGGGTTTTTGCACCTCTAAAATATCTAGCCTAACTCCAGACCTGCTGACATCTGTCTGCAAGAACCTGCCCTTCCCACACCCTTCTCCTCTTTGCTTCTTACATCAGACACAAGGCACCTGATTAATTTCAGGGAGCAGAGAGCTCCAGGCAGCTGGGAAGCCAGCTGAGGCATCTGGGTCCAACGCTCTTGCAGGTGCATGCCTCCCCTGGCATCTGATTCTGTTAGGAGCCAGGGTCAGTCCTTCCTCCCTACCCAGGTGATGTTGGGTAGAGCCTCTCACACCATACAAAGTCCTTGCATACAATCTTGACGTGATTCTGAGAGGCCTCCTTCCTGAGGTAGCCTCATTTATTTTAGACCTTGGACTTGGGTGTACATTGTCACTGACACTGTCGCTCACAGAAGCACTGTGACGAGTAAAAAAACACTGCTGAAAACCGTGAACAACAACACTTAATAATAATAAACACAGCTGAGGATATACAAAGTTTCAGGAACTAAGCTAAGCTCTTGACTTCAACTATCTGTCTCATTTCTTAAAAATTATTATATTTTTTCCTCACCAGGCAGCTTTACTAAGAACAGGATTATATCTGTCTCATTTAACCCTCATAAAAACCCTATGATTTAGGAATTAACAATATCCGCTTTATATAGGTGGTAAAAATTGATAATTTAATTATCTTGTCAAGGGTCACATAGGTCACACAAGTAGACACAGGGATTCCAACCCAAGCATCCTGACTCCACAGCCCACACTCCTGATCACGGGAAATTCAATAGCTGGATATTTATTATTACTTTGATCACTACTTACATCACTCGGGGAAGCACAAAGCATCACAATCTAAAAACTCAACCCAGGAACTGAGCACTTATAAAAAGCAAATATTATTCCACAGTTAATATCAATGTCCAGCCCAGATTATTAACACTTTTTTTTTTTTATAATCACCGCACAAGGATATGTTTCACTGATCTTTTTAGAGAGAGGGGAATGGAGGGATGGGGGTGGGGAGGGGGAGAGAGAGAGAGAGAAACATCATGTATGAGAGAAATATTGATCGGTTACCTCATGTACATGCCTCCACCGGGGACTGAACCCACAACCTAGATATGTACCCCGACTGGGAATCGAACTGCACAGAATGATGCTCCAATCGAGTCACGCGAGCCAGGCCGGCTTATTAACATTTTAAAACAACCTCTTACTGTGTTGGTTCCATGTCTTAGCAGTTAACTAAACAATGCGAATACAACGCATATCAACTGAAAGGGAGATGCATGTATTCTAAGGGATGCAGGATTTCACCAAGTTGGTGAAGTGATCCTAAAAGCTACTCCACCCACTCACACCCATGGAGAGACAACAGAGTTCCTCAGTTAACAACTAAGGAGAAGACCCACCAAAATGAAGGAAAGACAACAGGCCCTTCCAAAGAGAAGAACTTCAAAGATAATCAGGGATTAATTGAGGCCCTTGGGAAACTAGGGAAGCTCTCTCCAATACTCTGCAAAAACGACCTTCTCTAGGCGTTTGCTGGGAAAGCCAAATGAGAAGAGCAAACTGTCTCTTATTGCTTTCATTCACACACCCAAGTAATTATGCAAAACCTAAATCAACGCGTTTTCATACTGAGAACTGGGGCATAGTTGCAACTATAACTTAAATTTTGTTAAATGCAACGTAAAATACAATTACTGTCATAATTTTCTGTCTTGTTCCTCAAAATTAAGTCCTAATAAAATATTTTCTTCTCCCAATATTTACTATAAATGTTTAGCCTCTGTTTTAAGTAGTAGTTTCTCTTCTAAAAGAAGCCTCGCCTGCCCTAGCCGGTTTGGCTCAATGGACAGAGCATCGGCCTGTGGACTGAGGGGTTCCGGGTTCAATTCCGGCCAAGGGCACATGCGTGGGTTGTGGGCTCGATCCCCAGTGGGGGGCGTGCAGGAGGCAGCCAATCAACTGATTCTCTCTCATCACTGATGTTTCTATCTCTCCTCTCCCTTCCTGTCTGAAATCGAGAAAAATAAATTAAAAAAGAAGTCTCCCCTTTGGATCTGAGCCCCCTGCACGGCTTTGTCAAGCCCTCCCCGCTTCCTGCTGTGGGAGGTTCGTTGCCATCATCACCGCCTCCTGGATGCACGGAGCTTTTCCCTCTTCACGGGGCCTTCCTGAGCAACTGGGAGACTTAAGGAAACTGTGTTATCTCACATTTTGTGGTTTACACAGATCGTTATCACATCTGCTATCTTACCTGAACCACAGGACAGTTCTGCAAGGACAAGGTAAAACTTACACGTTACAGGTGAGCACACTGAGGTTCAGATCTAAAGAACATGCACGAGGCCGGTGGCAGCTGTCGGACTGGAACCTGTGGTTTTACTAGCTCCTTCTTTCCCATGGGATACCCGGCTCTCTCAAGCTAAGGAGGGCAAATAACAATTGTGCAGGCTAGCGAACATTTTTTCCGGGCTAGTGAAAAGTTTTTTTTACATACTATCTGCAAAGCTGCCTTTAAACACTCACATATCTCTCTTTTCACAGAAAAAGTCCAAGACCTTTAAGCAAAACAGTGAGAATTAGTGGAGTCTTAAAAAACAAACAAAACCAAGTTCATAGATACAGAGAAGAGATTCGTGGTTGTCAGAGGCTGGGGTGGCGGGGGTGTAAAGGGTAAAGGGGGTCAAAGGTATACTTCCAGTAATAAAATCAATTAGTCACAGGGATGGAATGTACAGCATGGTGACTACAGTTAATAAGACTGTATTGCATGTTTGTAAGATGCTAAGACAGCAGATCTTAAAAATCTGCATCACAAGAAAAAAAATTCTGTTATGTATGGTGACAGATGTTAACTAGACTTACTGTGGTCATGATTTCCCAATGTAGGCACATACTGAATCAGTGTGTTATACACCGGAAACTAATATAATGTTGAATGTCAATTATCCTATATAAGGGGAATATGCAAATTGACCGAACGGCAGAACGACCGGTTGCTATGATGCACACTGACCACCGGGGGCAGATGCTCTACACAGGAGCTGCCCCCTGGTGATCAGTGTGCTCCTACAAGCCAGCTGATGAGTGCACTGGTGGTGGCGGCAGCGCTAAGGATGTCCGACTGCGGATGTCCGACTGCGGCTTAGGCATCAGTCGAACATCCCCTGAGGGCTCCCAGATGGCTAAAGGGCTGGGCCCCCGAGTGCACCAGGCCTCTAGTATCTTAATAAAAAGAAATGTTTTGAGGTGCTAAGAACCTAGACTGGCCATCGTAGGGCCCCAGGGCCCCAGGGAAGCCCCTGACCCTCTGCATGTGTGAGGACACATGGCTACATGCAGGAAGCAGCCGGGCTCCTTGTAGAAACCAGACTCCCCCAGAGCAGGGAGTGGGGTAGGAGGCCTAGCATTTGGGGAGGGAGGGAGCTGCCCCAGAGATAGTTATTTGGGGGACAGGAAGTTACAAGTTTCAGGTCTTTGCAGGACCCCAATAATTTTGTCACCACCAGTTAGTGTGGATGGCTGGGGAAGAATAGGGTGATGGTCCTTTTCCTTAGAATGCCACTCTGATCTCTACATAACCCACAGATATCCAGCTCGGGGCCAAGTCCTAACGGTGGTCATGGCAGATTAGAAATAACACATGCTTTGCAATCAAGAGTATTAATAATGGCTAATATTTGTTGAGTACATACACCCTCTAGCTTACTATTGGAACACGAGATGGGCATCATCGCCTTCCCAACATGCGGGAGAAACGAAAGCACAGGTTAAAGGTTAGGTACCATACCCATAGGCACAAGCTGGGAAGGGACGGTGCGGGGATCTGAGCCCATTCAGTATTCCTGGCAATCACTACTAATTTACATGGATTTCCTAGCAAGTCAGGACACTGACCACACCCGTAGGACAATGAAGTGCATCCCTCTTTCCCACAGTCAAGTCAGTGTCTATGCACTTGGGGAGGGCGTTCTGGGGCCAGGCTCAGACCCCTCTGCCTGGGGGACCCAAAGAGGTGAGTGACCATGAGGTGCTGCTTTTAAAAATGAGGACATGCCCTGGCTCTTGTACTGGTCCCCAAATTACAGAAGCAGAGGCAGCCGACCACATGAGAAATGTAAGGGCCCCACACACCCAGGCAGGCTGGGGCAGCGACCGTGGGAGACACAGGACGGTCTGCACCCCAGAGTGCAGCGGAAGGTTCCACTTGATGACGTGGCTCCATTGGTAGAAACGTGTGAAAACCCAGTGTCCTTGTTTTAAGGGGAATCTGGGGACCAAGAGGAAAAGTGCTTTGCTCTAAAGGAGCAGACTCCCCTGTTCCCTGAGGGGGAGGAGCGCAAGGGTGTGCAGGCCGATGACACTGGGTTTGAATCCCGGTTCTGCCACTTACGTTCTCTAAGTCTCAGTTTAGCATTAGGGAAATGAGAGTAACTGTTTCTTCCTGGCTGGGCTCTATAGACAATGAAATGAGCTATGGGGAGGTGGGGGCTGGCTGGAGGGGGTCAATGGGAGGAAAAAAGGGACATATGGAATACTTTCAACAATAAGTAATTATTTAAAGAAAAAAAGAAAGACAGACATGAGCTAGGGAATGGGAAGCCCTAGGAAGACTGTGAGTGGCAGAGGCTTGGGAGCGCCTACTGGGTCCAGGCTCAGATCCTGGCATTTGCACCCCCAACTGTGTGACTATGAGCAGATCTCCTAGCACTTCCACCTCCAGCGGTGTGACTATGGACAGATCATTTCAATTCTTTGAGCCTTGATTCTGCATCTGCTTAACTGGCATAAGAATTCCTCCCTTGCCCGTGTTGGGAGGCCCAGCTCTTATGAAGCATACATAGCACATTGCCTGAGACATAACAGATGCTCAATTAACACCTGCTATTCTCGTCACAGCACTTTGTAATTTCTGTGGCACCTCACTTGGGAGACTGCAGCTGAGACTGTGGGTGCCCAGGGAGCCCACACCAGGAATCTCACCGCCTCCAGGGTGTGCAATGCCCAGGAATCTCAGACGGTACACCTGCTCCAGGAAGAGACAGGTCTCTGGGTAATGAGTGGAACATGACTTAGGAGCCCCCACTTCGCAGCCCCCTCAGAAAGAATGTGTTGCATGATTGTACCTCATCTCTCTCTCTCTCTTTTTCTTAAACCAGAAGGAAAAAAAATAAAGGCAAGAACTTCAAGGTCAGGTTCACTTCCCTGCAGACTCCTCTGAGCTAAAGGGAAATTTCAAGAATGCAGTCCCTGGGCCCAGTTTACGTTCCGCCCTCTCAGTATCCAGGATACAAGAGGGACCTGTGGCATTTGGCCCCACCAATCAGCCTCCTCCGTGATCCTGTTGGGGGCAGGGCCTGCCACTGGTTCTGGGAGAAGCACTGCTGCTCAGCTGTCTCTTAGGCAGCAAGGTGACTCTCAGAAGTCTTTCCTGCAGAGTGCGGATCCCAGGCCAACCCCCCAAGAACCTCCAGTTTGATGTATTATGTCACTGGGTGCAGTGAGGGGGACCCACAGAAGGGTGGCATGGGAATGGAGTCTTCTTTTAGCAATCATTGGAAGAATGTACATTTTTAACCAAAGCCACAGTTTTTAAGGACTACATCATTTTGCGTTCCCCTTTATCTTTCTACTCGCTTAATTATTGCTTTGCCCACTCCTCTCATTTCCATGCACTGACCTCCCAACCAGGGCAAGGTGGGTTTTCCTAAATTCCTTTCCTTTCTAAGTGGGCCTGGGGCACAGGGGCCAGGAATTCACCAAAGGTGGCAAAAGGCTGTGTCTTTTTTATTATTATTAGATACCAATTAAATCAATATATTTTTATTGATTTCAGAGAGGAAGGGAGAGGGAGAGATAGAAACATCAATGATGAGGGAGAATCACTGATCAGCTGCTTCCTGCAATCCCCCTACTGGGGATTGAGCCCACAAACTGAGCATATTCCCTTTACCGGAATCAAACCCGGGACCCTTCAGTCCGCAGGCTGACGCTCTATCCACTGAACCAAATCGGCTAGGGCAAAAGTCTGTGTCTTCTCTCTGCAGGGTCATTAGCATGGCTCCAGAATTATAAACACCCCAAAACCAGGCAGATTAAGTTTTAACTTTTGCTGGCAGGACACCTGCTCCAGAAATCCCTCCTCCCCCTACCTCCCAAGATTTACAACAGAAAAGTAAACATTTACACTGGTTAAGATTTACCAAAAGGAAGTGTGGCCTGGAATGCATCCTTTGAAGTTCAGTCTCAAAAGAAGCAGGAGCCTTTTTAAATACATAAAATGAGAAACCTCAAAACCTTCTAGGGGCTGTCTGACTTGGGCCTTCTCCACTTGTCACTTGGGCCTTGACGCCAGTAGACGTAACATCCTAAGCATTACTCAGGTCTCTGCCTGGCGGCGGGGGGGGGGGGGGGGGGGGGGGGATAAGATAGCAATGCAAAGGAGTGCCCTCCTGGAACTCTGAGGCAGACTTTTCTTCCTGGTTGAGATATTGGGTAGCATGGAGGAAGAGAAGGGCCCCTCACCAAAGGGGAGACAAAGGGCATGGCCGACTTCACAGACGGGAAAGGTCCTGAGCCCCCGCTGGGCCCTGCAGAATCGGCTTATTTTCTCAATGCCCTGTGTCTGGTGGGCGAAGGGGGGGGGGGGGGCACACCAGCCCAGGACAGACGCTGGCTGAGTAAGTACCAGACACCATGACAAACAAAGTCACCAGACAGTGAGGTCACGCAGATAGTTTTGGAGAACAGGAAGTGAAGAAATTCCCCATACATCCCCCACGATTGCTGGTGTTAGCCAATGGAAACGCTCTAATCAGAAGAGGAAGAACCACCACGGTTGTGTGGCATCGGTATCTAATCAGAACCTTCAGCAACAGCACCTTCAGGTGCAGTCAACCAAGAATCCTGACCACATGGGGCAGGTCCCAGGTGATGACTGTGTGCACCTCGAAGTGAAGGCAGAGCCGATGAAGCAAGGACTCACCAAAAATAGCGCCATTCCTGAGGACTCTGTCCTGGGTGCCTGCTGGCTGTTTACCTGCCAGTGTTCACTAGTCTTCAGTAGGGCCCTGTGAGGCAGGCGCAAATCCTCACTTTGCAGAGATCACCAAGGCTAGCTAAGCTGGCTAAGGCTGCAAATGAAGCTCAGGTTGCAAATGATGCTCAGGCCTCCAAATGGAAGACGTAGCAAAAGCCGGCGGCATGGTATGCTAGAAGCAGCACTGACCCTCCTCAACTGTGGGCAGCCCAGCTCAGCATGGGTGACCTTAGCTGAGTAACCATGAGCCTGTCACTCAATCTTCTACTGGTCTCTCTGATTCCACTTGTGTCTTCAGCAGCAGCATTTTGGTGGGTTACACATTAGAGGAAAAAGTCCAGACACATCCACGCACTTGCTCCAACTTTCTTGCTGATCCAGCTGAGCATTTGGAATGTTACCAGTGCTTCTTCCTTGCTCTTGGGTTCCCCATAAAGGGAGAAGCATGGTCCTCCTAACATGAGCTTCTATTCTCACTCTAGGTCCCTCTAGAGTTGGGAAGGCAGCCAACTTAATGCTACACCGCACCGTTTTATTGTGCTTTTATTTATATGGATTGATTTCAGAGAGGAAAGGAGAGGGAGACATAGAAACATCAATGATGATATTTCTGCACGCCCCCTACTGGGGATCAGGCCTGCAACCTGGCATGTGGCCTTGACTGGAATTGAACCCGGGACCCTTCAGTCTGCAGGCCCGACGCTCTATCCACTGAGCCAAACGGGCTAGGGCCACCGCACCGTCTTACACTTGGGCATTCGTTAGGAGAATCTCTACCAGCACTGGCCTCTTGCGGTTGTTCAATCAAACTCAGCCCCAGCAAGGCCTCCTCTGCACTTGGCGAGACGGAGCTCATCCGGAGCCTCTGAGCATTTGCACTGGCTGCCTCCAGCTTCCCAGAACCTCATCAAGCCCAATCTCACTCACAGGAACACCCTGGCTCTGATTCTGAATTTGATCCAAGGACCAAAATGAGAAACCACATTTCTCAGCAGTTCTAAAGCTCAAGTTCCCGAACTGTCCATTGGGGATGAAAAGATTGAGCTCCCAGGGTGTCCAGGAAGAGCTAATGACACCCCAGAAGGTAAAACACTAATCGTAAACATTCCAGAATTCACTATGTGCTGGGCCCTTTAACACACCATTTGAATGAGTCAATATTAGACATGCTTGTCAGAAACAAATAAAAAAATATAGGGCGCGGTGCGCGCGCACACACGCGTGCACACACACACACACACACACACACACACAATACAGGGCACAGCGTGAACAGTTGAACCAATCAATAAATGAAGGCATGGAGGGAAAAAGAGTGGGAGGGATGTGAGAAAGCCAGTGGGGCCCTGAGTCATGCTAAGAAGTTTTGGGGTTTTATTTTTGTTTTTAATATATTTTTATTGATTTCAGAGAGGAAGGGAGAGGGAGGAGAGACAGAAACATCAATGATGAGAGACAATCATCGATCGGCTGCCTCCTGCACGCCCCTACTGGGGTTGAGCCTGCAACCTGGGCATGTGCTCTTGACTGGAATCGAACCTGGGACCCTTTAGTTCGCAGGCCGATGCTCTATCCACTGAGCGAAACTAGCTAGGGCAAGTTTTGGGGTTTTCTAAGGGCATTGGAGAACCATGGAAAGTTCTGAGAAGGGGACCAATTTGCTCTGGGAAAGCTCTCTGGAAGAAAATTCCCAAAGTAGTTGCAACGTGAGTTGCTGGTAAGTGATCTTAGGGCCTGGCCACGCTCTTAGCCTGTTACAACAGTGGATGCACAGAATGACATCATAACTCAGACAGTGCCTATGGGGACCCCGAAAGGCAAAGGACTGGTAGAAGGGTGGGGCAGCCTTTGAAGACCTCAACTACCCAGAGATCTCTACATTTCTGTCCCATCAAATATGCAGACTTGCAAAGACAAGCTCTCCCAAATGTTGTTTGTTCTAGGTCTCAAGGGTGACATAAGGCTGTCATACCAGTGTCCTGAATCACTAACGTTTACCCCTATATTCATCTCATTACCTTCGAACAAAACAAAACTAAACAGAAAGAAATCACTGCTGTACACTCATGCTCACAGCAGCATTATTCACAATAGCTGAAAGGTGGCAGCAACCTCAGTGCCCACCGACTGATAAATAGATACATGGGACATACAATGGAGTATTATTCAGCCTTTAAAATTCTGTCTGGCTGGTGTGGCTCAGTGGCTGGGTATCGAGCTATGAACCAGGAGGTCATGGTTTCATTCCCAATCAGGGCATATGCCTGGGTTTCGAGCTTGATCCCCAGTAGGGGTGTGCAGGAGGCAGCTGATCAATGATTTTATTGGAAATCAATAAAAAAAATTAAAAAAAAAATTCTGACACCTGCTACGACATGGACGATCTTAGAAACAGACATAATACCAAGTGAAATAAGCCAGTCACAAAAGCACAAATACTGTCTGACTCCACTTCCATGGAACACCCAGAGTAGTCCAACTCATAGACAGGAAGTGGAATGGTGGTTGCCAGGGGCTAAGGGAGAGGTACATGAGGAGTTAGTGTTTAATGGGGACAGAGCTCCAGTTTTGCAAGATGAAGAGCTCTGGAGTTGGGTGGTGGGGAAGGTTGCACAACAATGTGAATATATTGATCATCACTGAACTGTACACTAAAAAAATGCCTTCCTGCAAATTTTATGTTACGTGCATGTCACCACAATTTTTTTAAGTTCAAGAGAAACCAATCGATCAACCAACCAATCATTGCTGGGCTGTCAGCAAATTGGCCCACCTGAAAACAATGCAATGCTCTGCCAACCAGGCACGCCCCATCTGAGAACCTCCTCCTCTTCAAGGAGACTTTGCATTATTGCTTAAAAATTCCCCTAATCCCTTCCCCTGCCCCACCTGGTGCTGACTCAGCCCCTTTTAGTGTCTGCAAGGCAGGAGCCAGACTGAGGGGAAACACTGCTCATCACCCTGTGTCCTGGGACACCTGGAGTTCCCAGCGACAAAGAGATCCCCATCTCCATCACTCCAGGACCCCAGCCCTTTCCAACCACAGGAACCATGACCCCGCCTCCTGGCTGACATCTTAGGTGAGACTGGCAGGTTCCAGAAAAAGGATTATGGCAAGAAGAGGTGGAGTCCCAGGTAGGAACTATCTAGAAGGGCCGTGGTCAGAGAGGCCCAGGGCCAGCCAGGCACAGAAAGGACACAATGGTCACAATGCTGAGCACAGAATGAGGCCGTGAGGTTCAGCTTGCTTCTGCCCACATCTGTCCTCCTCACTGGCTCAAAGGAGATGGGCCGGGAATGAAGCAATGCGTCCATCAGCCTTCCCCGCACAATGAGCTGGGAAACTTGGTCTACTGAATGCAGGCACTTATTCGTGTGTTTTGCCCTCAGCTACTGGGTGTGTATACACTTAGGATTATCCTGTCTTATTGCTGAACTGGCCAATTATGACAAAGCTCTCCCCCTGTATCTGGTAATACTCCTGTTTTTAGTCTACCTTGTATGTATGTTGTCGTTATAGGCATCCCAAGCGGTTGTTGGTTTTTTGTTTTTGTTTGGTTGGTTTTGGTTAGTATTTGTATGGTACATAATCTGTCTGTATATGTATATTTAAAGTTACTCTTTTGTAGGCAACCCACAACACTTGAGTCTTGTTTTTATCCAACCTGATAGTATTTGCCTTTTAGTTGGAGTGTGCAGTCCATTTACTTTCCATGAATTATTGATGCAACTGGACTGACGTCTACCAACTTGCCTATTGTTTCCCATTTGTCTTATCTGTTTAACTCCTTTTTCCCCTTAAAAGAAATTCGGCCATAATACACTACTATTGTATTTACTTTAAGCAGTCAATTATCTTTTAAAGAAATCAAATTTTAAAATGTTAAAGTCTTTTATATTTCTGGTGTACATAATTTCTCACGCAGATCTAAGCTTCCATCTGATGTCATTTTCTTTCAGCCTGAAGAATTTCTATTAACATTTTTTGTTGTATAAGTCTGCTGGTAAGAATGCTTCTCAGCTTTTATCTGAAAATGCACTGATTTTGCCCTCATTTAAAAAAAAATCTTTATTTCTTTTTTTTTTTTAATATATATTTTTATTGATTTCAGAGAGGGAGAGAGAGAGAGAAACATCAATGATGAGAGAGAATCACTGATTGGCTGCCTCCTGCCTGCCCACAACCCTGACATGTGCCCTGGCCGGGAATCGAATAGGAATTGAAAGGTGACCTCTTGGTTCATAGGCCAACAGCTCAACCATGGAGCTATGCCAGCCGAGCAAAAATCTTCATTTCTTAAAATTTTTTAAAAATCCTCACCCAAGGGTATGTTTTTATTTATTTTAGAAAGGAAAACATAGATTGCTTGCTTCCCCTGTGCACCCTGATCCGAACCTGAAACCTGGGTGGGGTATGTGGCCCACCCGAGAATCAAACCCGTGACCTCTCAGGGAACAGACAGCACTCCGACCTACTGAGCCACACCAGCCAAGGCTGCGCTCATTTTCTAATGATACTTTTGTTGGGTAGAGAATTGGAGGTCAACCGTTTCCTTCCCCTCTTTCAGCACCTTAGAAATTATTACTCCATTTCTTTATTCACTTGCACTGTTTCTGACGAGAGGTCAGAGAGAATTCTTATTGTTCTCTTTCATTTTCAGCCATTTGACTGATATTTCTAGGTGTGGCTTTCCATATGATTACCTTGCTAGGGGTTGGCTGAGCTTCTTAGATCTGTGGGTTGATGTGTTCCATCATCTTGGAACTTTTCAGTCGATGTCTTCCTTCCCCCTTCACAAAGTCAGTAAGGAACGGAGCGTTCCCAGCATGAAACCCGGGCAGTTCGGCTTCTAGGATTCAGCGGCTTTAACAGTGTGTTTTACTGCCTCTCAAGCTTTGAAATGACCAGAGTTATATTGTTTAAAAAGTATCTGTGTAGTGCTTGCTCCGACAGCACATACACTAAAAAAAAAAAACAACAGAAAACAAAAAAACCATTAGAACAATAGAGAGCAGATTAGCATGGTCCCTGCGCAAGAATGACACGCAAATTCATGAAGCGTTCCATAAAAAAAGAAAAGTATCTGTGTAGATGCTCAACATCAGTAATCATAAGGGAAATGCAAATCAAAACCAGAAGTCAAACCGTTACACACCCATGTAGGATTGTTAAATACCAAGGGGTGGAGAAACTGGAACCCATGTGCACTGCTGGTGGGAATGGGAAGTGGTGCAGCCACTCCTGATGACAGTGGCCTTGTCCATGACAGGCAAAAAGTGGAAGCAGCCCGGCCCGTGTGGCTCAGTGGTTGAGTGCTGACCTATGAACCAGGAGGTCATGGTTCGATTCCTGGTCAGGGCACATGCCTGGGGTGGCGGGCTGGATCCCCAGTGTGGGGTGTTCAGGAGACAGCCGATCAGTGATTCTCTCTCATCACTGATGTTTCTGTCTCTCTCTCCCTTTCCCTGTCCCTGCCTTTCTGAAATCAATAAAAATATATTTTAAAAAATAAGTAAATATTTTTTTAAAACAAAAGTGGAAGCAGCCCAAGTGTCTGGGAACAAAAGGACTGGATAAACCAAAGTTGGTACATACATACAATGGAAAATTACTCAGCCTTAAACAAGGAAATTCTGATATTAGCTCCAGTGTGGATGAACCTTAACGACATAGTATGTAGTGAAATAAGCCAGTCACAAAAGACAAGCACTGGGATTCCATTCACATGAGGTCCCCGGAGCAGTCAGATTTGTGGAGACAGAGAGTAGAATGGTGGTTGCCAGGGGCTGGGGGAGGAGAGAAAGGGAGTTAGTGTCTAATGGGGATAGAGTTTCAGTTTTGCAAGATGAAAAGGGCTTATCTTTCACAAGGTGGTGATGGCTCCACAGGGATGGGAATGAATTAAAAAACAATGAACGTCACTGTTTAAATGGTATATTTTATGTTATGTATGTTTTACCCCAATTAAAGGTAACTTTTTAAGAAGTAAACTAAAACACAGTATCTGTGAAATAAACCTCAGAACATTTATTATTATAATTACAGTTGGAAGTATCCTGAATTACAGTCTAACTTTTTTAAAAATGGGGCGCTGACTACATTTCTGAACTTCTGGGAACTGAGAGAACATTGGCAAACAGATTAAGTACTGTGTGGCCTTTCCTGGGTCCGCATGCCAAGCCAAAGAGGTGATTAGCGAGCTTACACTACTGATTCCTAATCAGAAAGTTAAAAAAAAAAATTCCTTTGTCACAGAGAACAGGAACAAAGGGCCAATAAGCCCGCAAGTTATACAATAAGAGCTGGGTCACGCAGTGTAACAGGGCCCTTCCACCGCCTCTCTATCGCTGCATTCCGGCCTGTGCACATGTTCTCACAAAGCCAGGATTCTCATGACGTCATCGGCGATTGTATTGCACCGACAACACATCATTCACCGTGGTGTGGCCCTTCACTAAGGCAGGCAGAGTCCTTGAATGCCAACGGGGACATTCGGGGGATGTATTCCAAGAGTCTAGCAATTAGATCTAAACTGCCCCATACACTTGCCTGTCTTTCCCACAGGATCCTGCCCCTGTCTTCCCAATGAGGGAGGATACAGGAAATGCTGGAGGAGGAGAGGACTCTGCAAAGGCCCCTGTGCTCATGTCTCCAAAGAGCTGTGGCTCCTCAGAGGGCAGGAGGCAAAGGGGGAAATGGGAGAGGAGGCCTCAGCAGGGGGAGGGCCCTTGGTTCAGTGCCTGGGAAATGACCAAATGATAACACTGTGGGTCATCACAACCTCACTTGCTCAGCACCTCGGGCCACGCTGCCCGCCAACCACCAGGCCATGTCAACCACTGAGCCACACCAACCACCAGGCCATGCCAACCACTGGGCCATGTCAGCCACCGGGCCACACCAACCACTGGGCCATGCCAACCACCAGGCGACACCAACTACCAGGCCACGCCAACTACTGAGCCATGCCAACCACTGAGCCATGTCAACCACCAGGCCATGTCAACCATCAGGCCATGCCAACCACCAGGCCACACCAACCACCGGGCCATGTCAACCACTGGGCCATGTCAACCACTGGGCCAAGCTAACCACCGGGCCACACCAACCACCAGGCCATGCCAACCACCAGGCCACACCAACCACTGGGCCATGTCAATCACTGGGACACACCAACCATCCGGCCACGCCAATCACTGGGCCACGCCAACCATTAAGCCATGTCAACCACCAGGCCATGTAAACCATTGGGCCACATCAACCACCAGGCCACACCAACCACCAGGCCACGCCAACCACCGGGCCACGCCAACCATTAGGCCATGTCAACCACCGGGCCATGTAAACCACTGGGCCATGCCAACCACTGGGCCATGCCAACCACTAGGCCACGCCAACTACTAAGCCATGCCAACCACCGGGCCATGCCAATCACCAGGCCATGCCAACCACCAAGCCACGCCAACCACCGGGTCATGTAAACCACTGGGCCATGTTAACCACTGGGCCATGCCAACCATTAAGCCATGCCAACCACTGGGCCACGTCAACCACCAGGCCACACTAACCACTAGGCCATGTCTCCCGTCTTCACTACAGAGCAGGGTCTGTGGGATCCGCTGACTGCAGGATCTAGGAAGAAGGCAGGAATTTCCTCTAGAGCCTGGATTCCAGCCGCTGCACCCTGGAGACTGTGAGGCTTCACTAATTCTCCAATCAGGACACATCCACAAAACGCTCTGAGAAATGGTGGAGAACTCAGGGAGTGTTAGCAACGTTACCTCAATGCGCCTGGCGACCTCCAGGGACAATGCAGCACCAACAGGCACTCGGATGCAGAGCCAGCCCTGCATTGAAACCTAACCCTCTTGCCAACTGGCTGTGTGATCTTGATAGAGTCCCTAACCTCTCTGGGCTTCAGCTGCCTCAAATGGAAGGAGAGGACAAGTAAAATAGTAAATGTCTATACAATTCCTTAGTAAACGGCAGCGTCACAACCTCCAGCAAGGCAGGGGCGGGGGGGGGGGGGAGGTAGGCTGTAACTAATAAGATTTATGAACTTTGTTTTTTGAATATGAAACCTTGACCCAGTGATAACATGAATATCTTCCTCCTGAAAGCAAACCAAGTGAAACTGGGGAGGACAGAAAGGAAGTGTATTCAGAGATAACATCCTTATGAAAAAAGCACAAAAGCAGCCCACTAATTACCTCGAATCTTATAATCCCTGACTCCCTCGTGGAATTCTGGCAAACGCTGGAAGGATTCAGATCCAGCCCACATTTAACTAAACTGGACGCTACCCTTTCACCAATTCTACTCGAGAAGCATGTGCCGAGGAGCCCTCAGCTGCTCTGCCTAGAATCCAGCCAATCCTTTCTTCTCCAAGAACCAAGTACGGTTCTGACCCTCCTTGGGACTGAGAGGGTGAGCTGCCCTCACCCTGACCTCACACATTAAGAGGCTAGTCTGTCTCCTGTTCTGAGGTCCTCTGGGGTCACAGCAATCTGAACTGACCCGAGAGTCTCCAGGTCAGGCCTTCCCGAAGCCACCGGTCCCACCATCCCCCAGCAGCCCCCAGAGGTGCCCCACCCCCCACAGACACCCAGAGAAGCAGGATGGGAGACAGCGTGGTTGGACTGGTAAAGCAGGTTTCCTGGTGCTCCAGTTCTTAAGAATAAGGAAATGCATTTTGTTTTCTGGAGTTAGTGATGGGCAGAATTCTTCAGATGGCAGGCGCCTGGCTCTCCCTTCACCAAAAAGATTAAGACAGCTGGGCCAGGGCTTCTCCTATCTTCTGTTTTGGCAAACGGCAATTCAGAATCTCACACGGAAAATCATGGTAGCAGACTCTGAGAAACACTAGGGGAAAGGACTCTAGGGAGGTTCATGGTCTGATAGTTCTATTCTTTAACTCCTCCGGCCTGTCATTCCAGCCACCCTGGGTCTGAGGTCACGCCCCGGGCGAGCAAACTGTCCCACACAGGTGGGCTGTGGCCCTGCCAATCTGAGCCCTGGGCTCTGTCTAATGCTTGCCCTCTGGTTCCAAAGCTGGACCTAGGAGTGAACTGACAAGAGAAGAGTCGGAGGGTGGCAGTTTCTTATTGGGAAGCATCTGCTCAACAACCTCTGCTCTGCAGCTTCCCAAATCAAATGCCTGTCAGCCGCACTTACTTGTATTCATTCATTCATTCATTCATTCACTTGCACCGATTATGTACAAACTTTTGCACTGGGCCTGGGGAGACAGATAGGAAGCTTCACCACTCATAGAGAACACAGGCATGAAAAATGACAACCATGTGGTAGATTCGTGTTAAAAGAGTGACGGCTAACCCCTCCATGAGCTGGGACAAAGATGGCCAGGCAGGCTTCCTAGAAGAGGTGACCATTAGTTGTGTGCAGCAGTGCAGCGAGGGAGTATCGGCAGGCAGGGTGCACACATGGTTTATGCACCAGAGAAGAGAGTGCCTTGTGGGTGAGGGGAGAGAGAGGGTTTCAAGTTTAAGGAGTACTAAGATCTTCTGGGTAGCATATTAAAAACGCATATTCCTGCCCTAACTGGTTTGACTCAGTGGATAGAGCGTCGGCCTGTGGACTGAAGGGTCCCGGGTTCAACTCCAGTCAAGGGCACATGCCTGGGTTGTGGGCTCCATCCCCAGTACGGGGCATGCAAGAGGTAGCCAATCAATGATTCTCTCTCATCACGCTGATGTTTCTAGCTCTCTCTCCCGCTCTCTTATTCTCTGAAATCAATAAAATAAAATAGAAAATGCAAATTCCTAAAAATGCAGATTCCTGGGAACCTTGCCGAGATTCTAATTCCGCAGGTTCCAGTGAGGGCCCAGGAGTCTGTGTTTCACAAGCTCCTTGGACAAGTCTAACGCAGGTCGTCTGTGGACCACACTCTGCTCTGAAGGAATGGGGCAAAAAGCCATTTGTGGCTTTGATGGAATGCTGTTTTATATTCCTGGAATGCCCCCAAAGGGACTTTGGACAGCTCACTAATGACTCGTTCTTCAGTCATTTTACACAGACATACATACATATACCCTCCAACCAACGGGACATGAATGCACGGGGGAGGGGGGGCGGGGGGGGGGGGGAGCCTGGCTCACACTCCCGGGGCTGTCACTGTGTTCCCTGGGACAACCAACGGTGGGTGTTATCTCAGGAATGTGCTGGGGCAAGGTCCAGGCTTCTGCCGGAACGCTGTTCATAGGTGAGCCAGGGCCCGTGAGCAGTGACGGGAAAACCCGCTGGAATCGGGCCACACACCTCACCACCCTGCCCCCGGAAGGGCCAGGCTGTGCACGGGCCTCTTTCAGCCTGAGCTGGCTGGCTCCCTGCCCTCCGGTCCCCAGTCCCCCACCGGGAACCTGACCTCTGCTGCCCCAGTGCGACCCACTTGGGTTCCCCTGGCTGGGCGAGGGTTGAGGGGCAGGAGCTGGCTCAGCCAGCCTAAGCCTTGGCTGAAGGCTCCGTTTCTGTTAGTCCCCTCGTGGCAATATTTCTGCCCTCTTTGGACCCATTAATTTTGCTGGTTCAAGCCCCTGCCTGGGAAGCTGATCGGGGAACCCAGACCTCCTGGCCCAGCTCTAGCCAATGTTCTGAGGGCTAGAATCCTGCCGTTGCGATCTCTGCCAAGTGCCTGGGGGCCACGTCATCATTACGTGTTACAGCCAACAGACACTGCCCTCCTGCAAGGGTTCCCACCTTCTGACTGCCCCGTGCTCCCCATGCCCGTGTTCTGCTCCCCGTGGACCTCCCGCACAGCCTGCATCTGCTCTGCCCGCTGGCATCTGACCCCACGGGTGGACCTGCTGGGGCCTCAGGACCCTGCCGTTTCTCAGCAGATGGGATTCCCTTTCAACTGCGCCCCCGGCTTCAATCCCTATCCTATTCCACGTGAGGCTCTGGGAACCGGCTGCCTTGGCACTGTGTTTACCACTGACTGTAATAATCTACTGCTCACTGATATGATGACTATGTGGTGAGTCGTAGATCAGAGCTGGTAAGAGGCACAGTCAGCCACAGAACAAAAACCAAAAGCGGGTTATGCAAACCTGAGCAGCACTGATGGTCAGTGCTGCTCAAACATGAGCATGCGTAGGGATCACGTCAGAACACAGCTGCTGAGTCCGTGGGTCTGGCGTTCTGCATTTCTAACGAGCTCCCAGGCAATGCCACCGTGCTGGTCCACAGCCGGTGCCTGGGTGGCACTGGGCAGCAGAGGGCAGCCTCCTAGTGAGGGACCCAGGCCCCGAGGCAGGGAGCCAGCTCAGGCTGCAGAAAAGGTCTCTAAGCGGCCCTGTGGTCTGCCTGGCCCTTCCTGGCTGAGGATGGTGAGGAGGGGAGGATGGATTCCAGCGGGTTTTCCCATCATTGCTTGTGGGGCCCTGGCTCACCTGCCACACTTCCAGCAGCAAGAGGGTCGGGCTCACACAATGAATGGAGGATTGCCACAGGGGGAGGCCAGAAGCAGGGCTCAGGATCGAACATGTGCTCGTACATAGTAACCACCAGGTCCTGTTAATTGCCACAGCATTCAGAACAATTTACTGTGGAGGTTCTGAGCAGGCGTGACCGAGGGATGCCAACTGCCCACGGCCTCTCCCGGGTGGGCAGCTGCCGCCCTAGGTTGGTAGTACACGACTCTCCGAGCCCAGGCCTGGTTCCCTTTATCAGGTGAGTCCAGTTCAAGGCCAGCTCTGTAATCTTTCCAAGTTAGCATCGGTCACAAGAATGTGAATTTGGAGACACTGAGTTAGCTCTGGGTGCTGAGCTGAAGGGTTTTGAGGCAGACTAGCACCAAAGGCCATGAGTCACCCACAAACTAATGCTGCAATGACGTCATAACTGTTAACATTTTTGAGTACTTATTCTGAGCCCTGCTCTCTGCGAGATGCCTTCAATGAGGAAATTCATACTGTAACTCTCACAATAACCCTTCGAAGCGGATGGCAGACTAAGAGCGTAAGCTCTGGGGCTAGACGGCCTGAGTGCAAATCCAGCTCTGCCACTTTCTAGCTGTGTGACCTTGGGCAAATTACTTAGCCTCTCTGTGCCTCCACTTCCTCATCTCTAAATGGGGATAGCAATAGGACCTCCCTCAGAAGGTTAAGTGTGACAGTTAAGCTAATAAACTATCAAACACATAGAGCAGCATTAGGCACGCAGCCGATTTTTAAAAACCAACTGTGCTAGGGAAAACAGCTCGGTACCCCTGCTCTGAGAGAGGGACATCTGCTAAGACAGGAGGGGAGAGCAAACAGCAAGGTCTGGTACTCCAGACAGACCCTGAGCGAAGGGAAGAAGCTGCCACTGCAGCCATCACAGCAGTGAGAGGAGCTCTGTCGGAATTCCCAGGATCCAGTCAGGGCTGCTCACCAGCCTGGTGCGACCTACGGGTCGGTGAAGAACATGCATTTTGGGGGCAGACGGACTGGGTTCACATCCCAGTTCTGCCACTGGTTGGCTGTGCGATCCCACTCTCTAAGCCTCAGCCTCCCCCTCAGCAGGGTGGAGAGGGTACCAGTTCTTACTTCGCAGGGTTGCTTTGAGAATTAAATTGGACGATGCGTGCCAAGCACACAGCCCAGATCCTGACACAATCTGAAGTCTTAATAGATGCTCGCTGTTATTTGTTCCTATCCACAGGCTACGATCTCTATGGTGACAACATCTGCACTCCCCATGCTCCCGCCCGCCGTCTCAGGGACACAGATGTGCGCCTGAAACCTAGACCAGGCTCTGCGGAGGGCAGAGAGCAGATGAAAGGGAGGCCCAACCCCCACCCAGGTCTACAACTCTGAAGTAACTCCGACCAATTTATTTCAAAGCATTCCAGCTAAAATGGGAGTTGAGAGATTTTCACATTAAGGCAAACATGAGCCCAAATCTCTCTGATTACCTAACATGGCAGGAAAGAAATGCTAGGGAGAAGGCTGAGAGGAAAATCCTGGACTCTGCCTCCCTGTTAAGAGGGTTCCTGGAGGGTAAGATTTTGCCTTTTCCCCCCAGTCCTCCCCTACACCCTCTAGAGCTGAAGGGGACTGGGCGGGCCCAGACACCCTCCAACTGAAGAGCCGCTCAGCAAAGTGTTGGCCACTGGGGAACAGGGAGGACCATTTCCTTGGGTCCCGCCCCCCCCCGCTCCCCCACACCCCCCAGGAGGGATCTATAATTCTATACATTCTAAAGAAAATTCCTTCCGACCTCCTGCTTCCCCGTGATTTCGTTCATAATGGAGATCTGCCACCACCCAGGCCTCGGGTCAGCAGAAAAACAATAGTTCTCACCCTGGGCAATCCCAGCGTGGCTGGCAAACGGGGCCGTCAGGGAACCACTTCCTTTAGCTATCTTAGCATAAGAAGGAGGGCCAGGGGACCTCACCTGGGTCTTCAGTTTCCCAGGCTGTAAAACAGGGAGAATGTGAGGCCCCCTCCTAGGGTATAGTGAAGAGTCAACGCCTCCTCCAGGAGCTGTTGGAAATGCAAATTCCCGGCCTCACTGGGGGCGGGAGTGGGGTTAACGAGTCCTCCAGGGGTTCGGAGCTTCCCCAGTTTGACCACTGAGGCTCTAAACAAGGATAGCATTTTCGTTGGTTAATTACTGCTGACTCCCCGGGCAGCCACAATGCCGGGCACATTACAGACACTCTCTATCCATTTACAGGCCTCCAGTAAATATTTTCAAATGGCTGGCCGTGTCCAGGTGCAACAGGAGAGGAAGGAGATTGGGGTTCGGCAAACCTGGCATTTCTACCCTTAGTTGCTCAGCTTGTTGACCATCCCTCCGCTGATCTGTAGTTCAGTGCTGTGAGTTGGAGGTCTCCTGCCCTGCGCCCCCTGCACGCCCAGCACGTAGCCCAGGGCCCAGCTCACCATAGCCGGCCGCTCTGTAGTACTCTACCCAAGGCACAAAGGCCTCCCAGCTCCAGGTCTGAGTTCACATCCCCACTGCCTAGAGTTGTCATGATGAGTCTGCCCCTCCGCCTTCCTAAGATGTGTAAAAAAAAAAAAAAAAAAAAGACTCCAAGAGAACACTGAGCCCCCGTCATCTTCCAGTTTATCTCTTTAACTGGGTGTCCATCTCCCTTGTCCAAGGGTGCACCCCACGACAGCAGGGACTTTGCTCTGATCCTCCTGCACTGGCAACACAGCCCGCAGCCCCGTGGGCACTCAATAAATACCTGCGGAGGGAATGGCCTGGATGGGTGGGACGGATAAACCCCAGTGCCCTTCTGTGCCACCACAAGGCTAAAATCGGTGGGTTCTCAAACAGTGCGCAGGGCACGGGGAGAGGGGACTTCGGAGTGAAGGGCCGTGGGGTCAAACAGTTCCACATGAATCCCAGCGACCTCCAGTTCCTGCCCCAGCCTCTGAGCTCTGCCATGACAACTGCAATTCATTACCCTGCTTCCCACGCAGCCTTGTGCCAGCTCACTGGCGCGAGTCACCTCGCTGCAGAAATTCCTAAGAAGGGCTTGCCTCCGATAAGACCAGGGAAAGAATATATTGATTTACTTATGTAACAAGCGCCGCCAAGGTGGCTTGGAGGTGCTGATGTCACCGTGGCTCACCAGGAAGAGACCTGAGCTGGCAAGGACGGGACACTGGCTCCAGCTCCTCTTCCAATGCACAGGCGGGTAAAGGAGCCCCAGTGGGCACCGCTCCCGCAAGGAAGCCTGAGGTGCACGCGGCGCTGGGCTGAGATGTGCCGTGTCTGGTGCCATTTCATCCTCAGCTCCACCCCTCGGGGTAGGCAGGTGCTGCTCACACACAGCCAAGAAGGAACTTGTTCAAGGTCATTTACTAGGCAGCAAGGACAGAGCCAGGACCCGACTTGGCATCCTCTGGAGATCCTAGTGAAGGCCTTACCTATCGCAGGGAACAGCGTGGTGCGGCAAACCGACGATGGGCTGGGACCCCACAGACATTTTCCCCAGCGTGAACAAGGTGTCTACCTGCTGACTGGTGTGTTTCTGTTTATTTCTCTGTAGTTAAAAGTCCCTTTCCCCTTACCGAGGATGTATTCTAGAACTGTACACCCCACACCTACATGCTATTAACCAACGTCACCGCAGTAAGTTCAATTAAAAATAAAAAAGTCCCCTTTCCCTTTGCTGCCCCTCTTCTGTCCTCCCTTCTTCTCTCCAAGTTCACTGAGTGCAGCGGTACGAAGAGTAAGGCCTTGAAATCAGACGGACCTAGATTCAGACGCCCACCCTGCCTCTTTCTACCTCTATGACCTTGACTTTGCCACTCAACTGTTCTTAGCCTCCGTTTCCCCACTTGCAAAATGCCCAGAAAAACGTAATAATCAACAGTGCTTGGCCCGCGACAGGCACTGGATCAAGATGATTCTGGGTAAATATGATTAAGATCCTTGCCCTAACCCAGTGGTCGGCAAACTGAGGCTCGCGAGCGACGGTTTGCCTCTCTGTTGACTAATAAGTTTGCCGACCAATGCCCTAACCGGTTTGGCTCAATGGATAGACCATCTGCCTGCGGACTCAAGGGTCCCAGGTTCGATTCCAGTCAAGGGCATGTACCTTGGTTGCAGGCACATCCCCAGCAGAGGGTGTGCAGGAGGCAGCTGATCGATGTTTCTCTCTCATCGATGTTTCTAACTCTCCCTCTCCCTTCCTCTCTGTAAAAAATCAATAAAATATATATTTTTAAAAAAAGATCCTTGTAGTCATCACTGGGTGCCAGGGATTGCCCTCCTTGTTAGTGACACAAAGACAACGCACTTGCAAGGAATTCCTGGAATACACGGCAATGTGCTCGCAGAGCTGGAACCGGCCAAGGAAAGCCCTGACAGATGCAGGATTGGACGGCTGTCCCAGGGTCATCTCATCTCAGCCACCCGATCCCTGCTTCTTGATACCTGACCCTTCCAAGTCGGGTCCCAGTCAGTGGATCCTAAGGGCTGCCCCAGGAACGAATCACACAGGTAACTGTCACTAGGCGGGGCGGAAGCTGACGTGGGGCCGGCCGGGCTGCCACCTAACCTTGCCCGGTGACAGCAGGCAGCCGGCCGGCCAGGGAAAGGCAGCAGCTGCGGCTGGCCTGGCGTCCCGGCTGCCAGAGAGTGATAAATGGAGTGGGGGAAGAAAAAGCCAACAAAGGTGTCCCTAATCTTGATGCAGCTTCATTTTTTTTTTTTTTCTGGCCGACCATTGTACGAGAACTTAAGCCTCAGTCCTTTTTCTTAGGCAGACATTTGAAACGGAGAGATCCCATTTCTTCCCAATGGCGAGATGTCATGGGTAGAAGCTTTGAGGGGGGAATTGGCGAAGGGGGGAGGGGGCACGGGACCCACCACACTTGTCCTTTTCTTCCTCCTCCCCACTCTCTCCACTCCACCCCCACTCCCCTAGCCAGCCTCTTTATAGAATGTCCTATGTTCCCCCTACACAACAGTGAACGCCTGTCCCCCCTTCCTCAATCCCCCCCTCGCCCCCCCCATCATTTTGGCAAGAGGCTTTCTGCTCCGGAGCTGGAGGCTTAATGGCCTGCTGGGTGAAGGTTAAATAACAAAACGCCACTGTATCCAGGTTCTGTGTTTTCTCTTCTTTTATCTCACTCTGAAACAGGGATTCGAGGCGGCCGGGAGGCTTGTCAGCAGCGACAACCAGAGCCTTTCGCTCGCTGTTCTACTTACGGGTGTGCGGCGGGCGGGCCCTCTCTGTGCTGGGAGAGGCCGGGCGGGAATTTGTCACAGGGACTCAGCCTAGATCCAGCCCTCAGCCCTGTCCCGGTGGAAGTGCTAGGTCACCCAAGCCATTTCTCCAAAGGACGGGAATTTCCCTTACCCAGGCCCCTCACTGAGCTGAGGCTGTGGATCTTCTTGGTGGAGAGAGCGCCCGACACTGAGCCCGGACAGCCAACTGCCACTAAGTCGGTACCCCGCCTCCCCATCACCCCCGACAAAATGCCATCAAAACCTGACCAAGGCTTCTTCCATCCAAGAGCTTTGCAGCAATCTGCCAGCCACCCCACCGGCCACTTACTCTAGCCTGGCTTTCATTCTGTGCACCTGAGCCTGGTTCCAACCTTCCCAGTAACTAAGGCAACCCGATTCTCTTCTCTTCAAAAGAACAGTGTTTCCCAGCTACCTGTGGTTCCCCGGGGACTGGAGAACCAGGTCAGTGTGGCTAGGCCGAAAGCAGGAGGGGTGGTGACAGAGAGGAGCTGCCTCGGCTGCAAATTCCCTGGCCATTGGGAGCATTTACCCAAGCGACTTGGAAACGACTCTGAACCTGACCCACACTGCATCCTTCGGAGTGTCCCTGCCTCGTCTCTGTTCTCTTCCTCCCAGAGCTCTGGTTAGTGGCCGCTCCCGGAAGGTGGGGTCCGTGCCCAACAGTCTCCTAAGCCACCCGCCACGTGGATCTATCTCACTGGCTTCTCGGATGGAGCTTCCTTTGCCCACATCTCTCGCTGAAATCCACAGCAGGTTTTAGGAATAAATGGTAACTCTCAAGGCCAATCAGTGAACAGGGCACACTGGCACCCAGAAATGCTTCCTACAGCTAATAAGACTGTGGGTTCAGGAGTTCCACTACCTGGGCTCCAAATCTGAGCGTCCCACCTACTGGTGACCTTGACCAAGTTCCTTAACCTTTCTAAGTCTCACTTTCCTCATCCGAAGATGGAGATAATAATACTTTTACCTCACACAATCGGTGAAAGGATTAAATGAGATAATAGAAAACAGTGTACAGCAAAGAGTAAATGTTCACACGTTAGCATTTTATTACTATTTTATTCGTTTATGGGTTCCAAAGTCTCTTATTTCTTCCTCTTATCTCTACTAGTGCTTCTTAACCTCTTTCTTTCTTAATAATTGGCATAAGATAACCCCATGCGTCGTAGACTCCGGGAATGGAAAGAGAAGGAAAACCCTCTCATAACTTGTGAAGGCACATCTGCAGGTATTAGGGGACCACGAAGAGAAGCATGGGAAATAGAGGCTTCAGGTAAATGCCATGGCCAGCTGGTTATAACTCCTGCTTAAGAAATCGGTGAAAAGTAGTCTGACAATAACCTTAAATCCATTTTAACTGATTATCAAATAGTAACTCACTTGCAATTGCTGGTGCTTTAACTGTTCGACAAATGACAAAGTCCTCTGACACCACTCACCCATGACTGTGACACTAGGAAAGAAACTTGTTGGTCTGCACAGTGAAAAGGGAGTTGGAAGAACTCAGCCCCAAGCATGAAAGATTCCCAAGCGACTATGATGGAAGAGGAGAAACCGGATCTGATTTTTAGGAGGAAGATTTTGTAAGAGAAAGAGGAAAAGAGACTTGTGCTAGAGACTCAAGGCTGACTTTTGCTTGCCGTGTGACCTTGGGCAAGTCACTTGTCTCCGAGTCTCCGTTTCATCGGTGAAATGAGAACCCTGGATTACATGACCAGAAAGGTCCAACCTGTCTGCCAGCTGCCACAGAGCTCGGCGAGACTCCGTCTCCGCTAGACTTCAGTGTTTTGCAGGTACTTGTAGTAAAAGACGAAAGAGCTGGCATCCCCAAGTGTCTCCTGCATGTCAGGCTCTATGCTGGTTGCCCTACCGGACTTAGCTTATGCAGAACTGCCCTTGCCAGCTTGCTTACGCATCCATCTCCCCATCCTACACAAGACAAAACCAAGGCTCAGAGAGCGGGTGTAACTTGCCAGGCTCCCTCAGGGGTAGCCCATAGCAGATCCAAGATGCCAGGACTCAAAAGGCTCACCCTCTTCCCCATTATCCACACTTGCTCTCTGGTGAACTGCGGTCTGGCCACACCAGAATGGCTGCAGGAAAATGAAATCATGCCTGTCCCAGGTCCACTCCCCAAAGCCAAATTCCTTAGGCCAGTGGTCGGCAAACTCATTAGTCAACAGAGCCAAATATCAACAGGACAACGATTGAAATTTCTTTTGACAGCCAAATTTTTTAAACTTAAACTTCTAACGCCACTTCTTCAAAATAGACTCTCCCAGGCCCTGGTATTTTGTGGAAGAGCCACACTCAAGGGGCCAAAGAGCTGCATGTGGCTCGTGAGCCGCAGTTTGCCGACCACGGCCTTAGGCAGTGGAGTAGAAGTCTGGATTCAGCAGGCAGCTGAGCGGTGCAGTGCTTAGAAATGAGGGTTCGTAAGTCAGTGTGACTTCATTTCACAAAAGCTGAGTGGCTTCACCCAACTCAGGGCCCTCCTCTCCCCCCACCCCAGCCTCAGGTTCCTCAGGCAGATAACTACCTATTCCCAGGGTTGGTCGGGGGATTAAGAGAAAAGCCACGGAAAGCTCTCAGCAGACAGCCTGGATGCAGTAAATAATCATTTAACTTCCTACCTAAACAGGAGGGGACGGAGTTAGTGATGAGCGGTTTCTAAGCTAATCTACGGCAGGAATTTATGAACCTGGGGTCCGTGAGCCCCCCCAAATGATGTGCCCCAAACCATGTTCACACTTTTCTTCAAGAAGCATCCTTAAACCTGATAATCTTACTGTTTACTATAAACATTACCATTGATATGTCTGTTTTGCACTCCTAAAAGGCAATTGTGTATTCTAGTAAATAAAAGCAGCTGGGAAGGGAGACTCAGTGGAACTTAACTGCTACAGTTGAGTTTTCCCTGGCCTCCTCCCATAATTTCAAAATAAAAAAAAAAAGAAGAAGAAGAAGCATCCTTAACCTTGGTCAGCTTCTCACAAGGGTCTGTGACCGGCGGAGGTTAAGGTCTGTGACTGCTAGGCCCAACTTCTTACAATGTCAATGATTTCTGAGTCGGCAAGGTTAGCTCAAGTTCTTCCTCAGGTCATGAGGGAAGTTGCCGAGTCCTATCCACATAGCCCCTCAGCCATGTGGGCCTTGGGTACTTATCACACAGCCCCCCAAACTGCGCCGGGAGTTTACAGGTGGCTCCTGGAAGGAGGTCTGACCACAAACCACAGAATGGGCAGGAATCCGACTCCAGGAACCTTCTCCGGCAGGGCCAGTTCCAACAACCCATTCCTCCTCTGAGAACAATCAGCATATTTGTTTTGGCATACCCCTAGGTTAAATGCCCTCGCCACGCTGGCCCTTTGCTGGGAGCTCCCAGAAGCACCCGGAGCTATTACTCTGCGAAAGGAAGACCACTCCATGGGGCTGCACCCCACTCCCTGGGGGACCAGTCACCTTCCCAGCGGCCGGGCCTCAGGAAGAGCCCTTGGCCCAGTAGGCAGGGCCCGAGCTGCCCACTGGACCCTCTCCGGTTGTTGGGACAACCGTCCTCAGGAATTTCGGCCTCCCAGCCTTCCCCTGGGTAAGAAGGGGACAGAGTTGGCAGGGCCAGCTGCCTGGCCGCTCTTCCAAGCCCCTGGTGAAAGAGAACGCTAAACACTGGATTCCCTACCCCCAGCAGCCTCCAGGCCGGACAGCACACAAAACAGCTCAGCCCCACGGGGAGGAATGTGCCAGGACATTCTTCGGGGTTGGTAACCCGAGACGCTATTTTGTTCTCGGTGGCTAAGAAATCCCTTTTCTGACTGAAGGCCCATTGGACTGGCTCCTTTTAAATTCAGGGGAATGGGCAGGCATCTCCTTGATTCAGGTAAGGAAAAAGCCCGAACGCAAACAGCCACACGTAAGAATGTTGTGTGTGATTTTGTTTGTTTCCCAGCATCAACCAGCTGCAGAGATGTAAGCACCTTGGCAGAATGTATCTCCTCCACCCCCAACCCCCACCCCAAAGAAGTCTGGCTCTTTCCAGCTTTTTAAATGTTTCCTCCTCTTCACAGCCCCCTTACCCTCCCACCTACCCGCACCCCCAAATTCTGCCTTGGAGGCAGGAGGGGTAAGGAGGAGCCTGAGAGCAGGCAGGGTCCTCCCAGACCATCTCATCAACCCTGTTCTTACCTGCACCTGAGAGCTCAAGCAATGGGCCTGAGGCCATGCAGGCAGGACCCGCAGACAGCAATCCCTACCCGGGTGTGCAGGAAGGAAATTCCGGGGAGCCTGGGAACAGATGCCCTCTGCTCAGCTCTTTCCCCAAACTTCCAAAGTTAGATTCATCAGAGACCCCAAGGTTTCCTCCGCACCCCAAGCTCCGGGGCCCCACGCCAGCCCAGTGCAAGTGCAGGTGCATGACCAGGAGGCACAAAACCAATGACTTGCACAGTGAAGAAGCGAGGGGCTCCATTCGGCACCAGTATGCCTTTAATTCCTCTCCACTGCTCGCCAATCTCCCTAAAGACAAAGGCTGCACGGGCCTGTGGCTGGGGCCATGGGCAGGCCACAGGACGAGCTAGAATATAATGGCAGTGGGGTTTTATTCCTCCACTGTACTTTTAAGGATCCTTTCTATTTATGGCAATAGATATTCCTAATTTCCCGCTGTGAAAGTGGCTTAAAAAGTTTTCAAATTGAGTTCCTTTAAAGTCAAGTATTAAGTAATAGCACAGATGCACATAGCAAAATACCCTGAGTGGCCAGATTAATTATGCGCTCAGAGATCACAATCTGGCCACTCAGTGTATAATGAAGGTGGTCCACTTAGTACTAAAATCTGGGAAATTATGCTCTAGCCAAGTCAGGTTTTTTTTGGAAGCAATACTGCTTGCCCTCTTCCAAGGGTAAAGAATGACTGGTGTTCGAGAAGCTTCCTATAGCTGCACTATCCTCTCAGAGACCCCCCCCCCCCCGAACAGTCTGTAGATGGGTGACCCAGAGGGAGCGAGCAGCACCAGCAGCTGTTCACCTCTGACATCCAACTGCTAACAGCACACCTGCCAGGACCTAGACTGGGGGAGGACACAGAGCTCTCTTCCAGGAGCAGTACAAGGGGCTGCCCCGAGGGGGTTAGGCAAGGAAAGTGAGTCTGAACACATTTGGAGGTTTAAAAGTCCTGAGCTGGTAAAGAACTTGGCATATGATGCCCAGCCAGTGTGGCTATGAACAGGGGGTCACAGTTTGATTCCCGGTCAGGGCACGCGCCTGGGTTGTGGGCTTGTCCACTGTAGGGTGTGCAGGAGGCAGCTGATCGATAATTCTCTCTCATCATTGATGTTTCTAGATCACTCTCCTTTCCTCTCTGAAATCAATAATATTTAGAAAGAACTTGGCATATGAGAGTATTAGAAACATCAAAACAAGCTATTCACACCCCTGGGCCTCAAATTTTCTCCTACGTTTGAAATTGGGGGTCGGACTCTGATCTTCCATATCCTTTCCAACTTTTATGAGTTCCACTATTACTGCTTCCCTTCCCAGGAAACCATTCGTCTGACAAATAGGGAAACTGAGGCCCAGAGGTTAAAGCAGCTTGTCCAAGGAATGCTCTCTAGCATTAAAATTTTCTCTCACAGATTATGGTAAATGAGACCTTCAGCATGGCACTAAGCACAGAGTAACCCAGTAAGTGTTGAATGAATGAACTTACTTGCTCACAGGAACCCGAGAATCTGAACTCACACCTCCTTAACACTTTTTCTTTCTGTTCACCCTCACCTTGCTACACACCCATCTGAGCTTCCTGGGACATCCATCCTAACCCAGCAAGATGAAGGGTCCAAAACATTTACCTGCATGTGGCTCGCGAGCTGCAGTTTGCCGACCACTGCTAGAGGCACCTGATGCCCAAGGTCACAGCGACCAGGTGAAAATCCCACATTCCTAAGGCACTCTGACCCAGGACTGAGTCAGCAAAGGACAACAAAGCTGTCCCAGAAGGTGGTCCTCTCCTCCCCGCACCACATACATGGGGAGGGGGTGCTTGTGTGCAAAGAAATGCCAAACATCCCAGCCTGTGCAGCCCAGTGGGTGAGTGTTGACCGATGAACCAGGAGGTCACGATTCCGTTCGATTCCAGTCAGGGGATGGCAGGCTCAATCCCCAGTGTGAGGTGTGCAGGAGGCAGCCGATCACTGATTCTCTCTCATCACTGATGATTCTATCTCTCTCTCCCTCTCCCTTTCTCTCTGAAATCAATAAAAATATATGTAAAAGAAAAGAAATGCCGAACAGTGGAAACTGGGAGAAAGTCTGAAAGCTAAAGGCCACACCAGGCATCTCTGACTCCACCTGCCTCAGCAAAAAGAAATAAAAATAAAAAAACAAATCCTGTACTACGGCCAGCGTGGTGGCCACCAAGGTCAGGACGCGCAGGTGCAGGGCTGAGCCTGGTCCCCAGAGGAAGAAAGGGAGGAGGAAGAGTGATGGGCAGGGCTTTGCCGGAGGCCTCTCGCCCCCATCTACATGCCAACAGCTCCCAAGTTGCTGTGGATTCTTGGAGAACCAGTCTCCCCAAGCAGCCCTCCCCTGCTCCTTCCTTCCCTTCCCACTCCCGGCCTCCAGGCCACGGGAGGCTCCGTGCTCTTTTCAGAACCTCAGAGGCACCTGTCAAAATCCCCACTCCAGCCTGCCTTCCCTGCGCGCGTGTCTGTCCTTCCTCCGGCAGTCTCCAACCGAACCCTGAGGCCCTCCCCACCTCAACCAGATGCTTCCCATGCCCCATCCCACTCCCCTCCCCGCGCTGGGGAAAGCCTCCGCGGGAAGCCCCAGCATCACTCAGCTGGGTCGCTCCCCTCGTCCCCGCCCGCCTTCTGCTCCTAAAGGGGCGGGGGCGGGGCTAGAGCTTGAGGTCAAAACTCTGGGCAGGTGCGCACTGGGGCCTAAGTCCTCCATCTGGGATGGCGGTGGGGCAGCCTGGGCCAACTCACTGCGGTCCCCTCCTCCCAGCAGCTCACTGGCGCAGGAGCGGCGCTCCAGGAGGGCAATAGGGTGAAGGGGGCAAAGAAAGCTCAAGAGGTTGGCGGAGCCACCCCGCCCTCCGGCCAGTCCCGCTGGCGGCCCCCAAGGCATAGACGGCCCGGGTGGGGGTGTGGGCCCCCCGGGTCCTACCTGTCCCGCGGGTCGATCCAGCTGGTGGTGCGGCTCGTGTGGTCTATGTAGTAGACCTTGCCGTCGAAGTCGCGCGCCTCCTCCCAGCCCTCCGGCAAGGGCAGCTCTGGCCGGGGCATCTTCCCAAAAGCGGCCCGCGTTCCCCCATGCAGCTCCCGGTCGCCGCTGGGGCCCCCGGCTCAGCGACTCCGGCCGGCTATACCCGGCCCGGGCGGCCGCCGAGGCACCATAATCGGGGGGCGGGGGGTGGCGGTGGTGCCCGCGGCTTGGGGGCCCTAGTGAGGGCCGGTCGGGGTGGCGCGGCAGTCCATGCGGCCCTGTGGCCCCGCGGCCCCAGCCCGGCGCCGCCCGCTCCTCTCGCCGCCGGCCTCTCACGCTGCCATGTGCACCCGCAGCGGCGCGGTGCGGGCCCGGGTGCGCGCCCGGCCGGCGGGGCTGAGCGAGCCGAGCGCGGCTGCCGCCTGCCTTCCTCCGCCGCGCGGCGCGCTGCACCCTCCACGCCGCCCGCTGCCGCCTCTCCCGCCCGTGCGTCCCTCCTCGCCGCGGCCGCTCTGCGCTCGCTCCGTTTGCGACTTCTGCCTCCGCCAGGTGCGGCGCGGGCGGTGCAGGTAGCCGCGCTGCCCCGGAAACGGGAGGCGGAGCGCCGGGCGCCTGGGTCCCAGGTCCCCTCCCCACGCCCAGCGCCGCGAGGGGCGGGTCCTAGGGCCCGAGACGCGCCCCCTCGTGGGACAGCCCGAACAGCCGGCCGCCCGCCCCTACGCGGCCCGGGTCTGGCAAAGGGAGACCTCGCCTTACCTGGGTCCCAAACCCAGACGGGAGCCCCAGCAGGCTATGCAAGACCCGCTCTGCCTCTACTTCCCGACGCTCCTGGCTCTCCCCACCCCGAGTGTCCAGGCTCTTGGCACAGGTGACCCCGCATCTTACAACTCCCCGCTTCCATGTAGAATCCGGAGTAGGCAAGAAATGGTTAAATAGAAACACTCTTGTAAATCGGGGAACATAAGTTTCACAGGATCTCTGATCCCTCCCCCCAACACACACACCATCTGTCTCCCTCTTACTCCATTCTTCTCCCCGTGTTGTTTCATCCATCCCCCCCACCCCCAACCCCAGTATTTGCAAATGTAGCCAGCCTGGTGGCCACCTCCTTTGGGCCCCTCCCCCGAGAGGATTTCCAGAGGGTGTCAGGGTGAGCACTTTGTAAAAATAATATTCATGATGTTGCTGTTGTTAGCTGAATGGAGTACAGAACCGTCCCCAGGTGGTGGGCCAGCAGCTTCACATGCGTTCTCTTCTTTGCTACATGTTACATATTTGGTGGGAAGGGGGTTTTGAAAAGAATAAAGAACACACACACACACAAAATGTTCATCTTGAAGAAAAATTAGACATTTTAAAAGCAGACCCAATATTTCTTGAGAAATGAAAAATGCCATGCAATACCAAAAAGAAGGTAGCATGCTTGGTGGAGGGTCCACTGGCTTGTCTGTGTTTCCTGAATGTGTAGAACCCGTTCTTTTGCCCTGGACATGTGTCGGGAAGCTGGACTGAGGGCTGAAGCCCAGGGCTTCTGTGGATCCTCCGATCCCTCTATCTCCCCAAGAAGCCAGCATCTTGTTTTGGATGGGCCCAGGAGTGCTGAGCAAGGGAGGGAATCCCAGGTCTGTGGTCTCAGCCGGGAAGACCCACCACCACCACGGCAGGTCCTCATCTCCAAATGCCTTCCGCAAAGTCAATCACTTCCCTGAGGCCACACCTCCGGGCTCAACTCAACGTCTGCCCTTTCTTCCCTCTGTTCCACAGATGCCATGCATAAAAAATCCTGAGACGGGGACCTCACACTAGCCACCGACAACCAAAAGTAGGAGTTCCCCATCTTTTCATGGGGGATTCCCACAGCCCTCTACACTTCCTCTGTTTGACCATGACTTCACTATATAAAAACCTCCCACTAGTGATTAGAACAGCAGTTCAAAAGGAAAGCCAACATGGTACTAAGTGCTTCACATACATGAGCTAAATTAATCCTCACAACAATCCTCTGGAGCAGGAAATGCTACTTATTATACCCATCCCACTGATGAGAAAACTGAGGTTCTAAAATGCTGTCCTATTGGCCAAGCTAATCAATAGACCCAGCTCTGTCGGACTAGAGCACTGGGGTTCTAACTTTAACCTATACTTTCTCTTTCTTTTTCTTTTTCAATTATGGCAGGTCCTCCAATACTGCCATATTGTTCAATATGGCATGTTGCTACATTGAGGCTGTAGGCACTTAACTTTCGGCAAATTGGTTTCATTAGTCATTGTTTCGTTTACATTCCTAGAACCTATGGACGACGTTGAATGAGGACTGACGACTCTGCAGCTTCTGGACCTACTCCTGGATCTGAAATATTGTAGGTGCTGATGAATGCTGGTTTCTGTTGAAGCTTGCTTCATAATTTTTTGGGGGGTGAGAAGCAAAAGCTCTAGAGGCAGTCTGGTTGGGTCCCAAATCCACCCTGTGTTCTAGCCCTTTGACCTTGAGTAACTTTGCTCAACCGAAGTCTCAGTCTTAGGTCTGGAAATCATCGGAATGATCCAGACTCAGCAGGCCTGTTGAAAGGGCTAAAGGAGAGGAGAGAGACAGAGGGCTTGGCATCAGCAGTAAGCTCTCATCCCAGGGCCACGGTAGGTCTTCTCTGTTGAGGAGTTGAGACCACAAACATGGGATTCCCTCCCTTGTTCAGCACGCCTGGGCCCACACAGCACAAGATGCTGGTACATTCGGAGCGCCAGTGCCTGCTACTGAGCATCCCCCAAGGAAACGTGAAACGATCAAGTATTTTCTCTTCCAAACCCAAGCCCACGATGCCCTTCCATGTCCCCCTCCTGAAATTTGTATGTGGTTGCTTGTGACAGTCCTCCAAATGACTGATTTTGTGTTTGTCTTGTTCTGCAATCAAGCCTCCTTGCTGTTTGCCTCACTGGTGAAGGGAAAACACCTTCTAGACCGCCAAATTCAACTTTCTTCCCAGCCCAGGTGCCCAAGCCCTGGCCTTTTCCCAGTGGCTTGTACCTTTGGACCTGTAGGCCTGAGCTGGGGAGCAGGCAAGTGAAGCCAGAGCAGGAACTGCCTCTTGGAAGCCTTGGTCTGTTGGTCCATCCTTCTTACCTCCATCCCCGACCCCACCCCCCAACAAAAGAATCCCAGGTTATCTTCCAGAAGCTGCAAGCAGGGTGAGGTAATAAAACAGATGACTGCCTGTCCCATGTGATGGTGGGTAAATCATCCCCAGGCATTCTTCAAAGCTGAGGACAAACGTGAAAGGGATTAAAGGAAAAACCGGCTACGCCACGTGACGGGATGACTTGGACGTTACTCTACAGGTGACTGAGCCACAGGAATCCCAAGGACAGGCCAGCAGCCCAGCCTCTCCCGCCTCCTTCCTGGGGCGCTGTCTGGCTGCCCCAGAGCCCAGCTGGAGGACACAGCAGAAGTGACCCTGGGCCAAGCCTTTCTTCATTTGCGTTCACATCCGGGTGGCCCACAGGAGACACCTGTGTCCGGGACAGGTCGTCTTGTTTCTGAAAATGACGCCCACTTAAATCCTCTCCCCCATGGCCACAGCGAAGAAGAAAGACCAGTTTCCACACGTGTGTTTCAGAGACTCTCGGCGTGTCAGGGTAACATATTTCACAAAGATGGGAAGGAGGAGAAAGGGAGCTTTAAAAGGGAGCAGATATGTCAGCAGTCGTTTCCTGTTAGCTGCTGTTTTCTTCCAGAAAGTGGAGGCTGTGGAAGCCTCTGCTGAGGATTTTCTTGATGCCATGACTTCCCCCCCACACACACACACACACATCTGAGCAACACACACGGTTATGTTTCTGTGACTGAGTGATGATGTCCCCTTTCTTTAGGCATGCATTAGCTGAAGTTCATAATTGAGCCCATGCGTTGATTTTTTTTGTTTGTTTTCTTCAGGGATGGGGAAACATGGCCTAAGCCAGGGAAAATTAGGATAGGAGAAACCTTGGCAACAGAAATGGTTTCTTATTTCTCTCTGGGTCCTTAGTGCTTAACACAGTGCTTGAAAATAAATAGAAATAAGTCCAGCATTGCCTACTTAGTTTACAAATAGGGAGATGGAGTTTCTCTCCTTTTTCTTTTTTTTTTTTTTTTAATACGTTTTATTGACTTTAGAGAGAGAGGAAGGGAGAAGGAGAGAGAAATATCAATCGGCTGCCTTCTGGGGATTGAAGCCAAAACCCAGGCATATGCCCTGACCAGGAATCGAACTGGTGACCTCTTGGTGCATAGGATGACACTCAACCAACTGAACCACACTGGCCAGGATGGGAGATGGAGTTTCTATGACTGAAGACACCTTACCCTGGTTCTTAACTTATCCCATTTTACAGATGCATAAACTGAGACTCAGAGAAGTGACTTTCCTATGGGCACATCATAAATAATAGAGCCAAGATGCCAACTCAGTTCCCAGTGGGTTGTACATTCACAGAAGTGTGAGCTCTACCAGGCCAACAAAGGAGGGACTTCCAGTCCAGTTGGAAGGGGGTGGAGGAGCAGCCAAGATGGAGTGGTTGGAGGCGGGAGGGCACAGGCTGAGGTCGGAGCTGCCAAGAACGGGGCAGAGTTGAAGTGGGCGTTCTGAGTTCTAAACTGAAGATGGATCAACCTGGGTTTGAACTCCCCCCGGGCGGCAACAAGCCACGCCTGGGCTCAGCTAGCTGGGCATTCAATAGGCTGAGCGGTCGCCATGGGAGGAGGGCATTTTACCCCGGTGCTGCCTGCCTCCTCTCCCCCTTTCTCCTTGCCCGTTCATTCATTAAATCAGTGGTCGGCAAACTCATTAGTCAACAGAGCGGCAAACCTCCGCTCGTGAGCCGCGTGTGGCTCGCGAGCCGCAGTTTGATGAAATGAACTGGATTTCTCCCGGACACGACTATCGCGGGGCTGAGAGGGAGGGGTTTCGACTCTCCGGTCCAAGAGTCCTCTGGGTACTGAGGGCTGGGAGCTGTGTCTTTCACCAGCGAGGAAATGAATTATGCACTGGAGGAGGAGGAGGAGGTGAAATCTCAGTTTCAAGGGCGGGGGTCAGGGGGTGGGGGGGGTGTGTGTGGAGAGGAGAAAGACCATGTGAGCCAAGGAAGGGAGTCCCTGCTGAGCTCCCCGCTTCTCCCACCCCAGCCACAGCGGGAGGAGCCCTGGTGGGAGCGGGGGTGGGTGCGCAACCAGCGGGCGGGCTGAGAGAAGCCTCTCTCTGGGTATTTATAGCGCTTTATAAAGCTTGCATCGCCATGGTACCCAGGCACTGCCATTAAACTCCAGCCCAACTGCCTAGAGACCGGTGGGATGAAACGCTCTCTACCTGCCCACGGCACCCGGTTTGGCCCCTCAGGCTAAGAATGTGAAATGAGCAGTCGGAGTGAATTTCACGAGATACTACAGGGAAGGCTGGGGCTTAAGCCCAGATAACAGGGTGGCGGGGCAGTGGTCGGCAAACGCGTTAGTCCACAGAGCCCAATAGCAACATGACAACGATGGAAATTTCTTTGGAGAGCCACATTTTTAAACTTAAACTTCTTCTAACGCCACTTCTTCAAAATAGACTTGCCCCGGGCCGTGGTATTTTGTGGAAGAGCCACACTCAAGGGGCCAAAGAGCCGCCTGTGGCTCTCAAGCCGCGGTTTGCCAACCACTGGGCTGGGTGGAGCAGTGGGAAACACATGGGCAGGGGGAAAAATCCATGTGTGAAACTTGGCTCTGCATCTTGGTCGATGTGTGACTTTGGGTGTAAGACTGCACCTCTTTGAGACTCAGTTTGCTCATCTGTCCAATGGAGCAACAATACCCACCTCCCTGGTAACGGGTGACAACTAAGAGAGACGACAAAATGCTAGCTCAGCTCCTGAAACACCGGAGTTCCTGCCCGGCCAGCGCTGGCTTGGCGGTGGAGCGTCAACCTGTGAACCAGGAGGTCACAGGTTCGATCCCTGGTCAGGGCACATATTCAGGTTGCAGGCTCGATCCCCAGGTGGGGGCGTGCAGGAGACAGCTGATGGATGACATTTCTCTCCCATTGATGTTCTATCTCTCTCCCCCTCTCCCTTTCTAAGAAAACAATAAAAACATTAAAAAGTAATAATAAAGGTGGGTCCTTTCCCTTCTCAGCTCTTTATTCATTTATTCAACAAGACTCTGGTCTGTCAACTGTGTACCAGACAATGAAGCAAGCGCTCGGGACACCCTGTGGTATCTGGTCCCATGGGGCTTACAGCTTAGGGGAGAGATGCGATGAGCAAATAATGGCACGCTGTGGTCGATAAGAAGGAGGAAAGAAACTGGGTGCCCAGGAAAAGCTTGGGCGAGTGGGGATTGCTGGGAAACCTACCTTAGCACCAGAGGAGGCCTTCCTGAGGAGGTGACGGACAGTAGGCAGAAACCTGCAGCAGCAGCCATGTGAGGAAGCAGAGAAGGAGCATTTCAGGGGAGGGGGCAGCAGGTAGAAAGGCCCGGAGATCTGGTATGTTCAACTCAGAGAGCCCTGTTTCCCTTCCACTGAACACCTCCGAGGCAGTTGTTTCCAAGAGGGGGTGCGGAGAACCCATCCTAGGAGGTAGTCGCCCTACAATCTTGTAAGGTTCCCTGAGCCCAAACACATGGCTTCCTGCGCTGTCACTGACCTCCTGCCCCCAGCCTGGTTACTCACGGGCAGCAGGCCCTAAGGGTCTGACAGCCTCATGAAGGCTGGCCTCTTTGCTTTCTCTCTCTCTCTTTCTTTTTTAACTTTAATACATATACATATATATATATATATATATATATATATATATATATATACACACACACATATATATTTTTTATTGATTTCAGAGATAAAGGGAGAGGGAGAGAGAAATAGAAACATCAATGATGAGAATCATTGATCGGCTGCCTCCTGCACGCCCCCTACTGGCGATCGAGCCTGCAACCCGAGCATGTGCCCTTGACCAGAATCGAACCCAGGACTCTTCAGTCCACGAAGCCAAACCAGCCAGGGCACTTTCCCTGTCTTTAGATTTCAGAAGTTGATGTGTCTTAGCGTGGATTTCTTAGGGTTATTTGGTGTGGGGTTCTCAGCTTCTGGAATCTGCACTTTGATGGTTCCTGTCAAAGTTGGAACATTTTCAGTCATTATTTCTGAGTCCTTTTACAGTCCCGCCGTCTTCTTCTCTACTCCTGGGACTCCCACTCTTTATTGTAACCCTCAGGCTGCTGGGGCTCTGTCCATTTCTTTATTTTTACTTTATTTATTTTGAAGATGTTTAGAATAGATTTTTAGAGAGAGGGGAAGGGAGAGGGAGAGAGAGACTCATTGATGTGAGAGCGAAACATCGATTGGTTGCCTCCTGAACACCCCCTGGATGCAGACATTCATTGCTCAGCTTGAGCCAACAGCACTCAGTGTGTCTCAGCTGGAATCCACTCCTTTAAACCTCAGGTCAGCTCCTTATCCTGGTCCTCCCCCGCCCTCCACCTCCCTATCTTCATTCATGCTCTCTGCACTTACTTACCTACATAGGAACCTGCGGGTTCTCCCATCCATCTCTTCCTGCTTTTTGACCCAAGCCCTACCTAGCTCAGGCCCTTTTGTCTAATTCTTATAATTATAACGGTCTTCATTGATCTCATAACTTGTATTCTCACCGATCTTTACCCCTCCCTCCATTATACCTCCCAATCTTTCGAAAGTAAGTGTCTAAAGATGCATTCCTCAGGGTCAAACTAAAAAATGGTCTGGGCCCTGGCCAAAGTAGCTCGCTTGTTTGAAGCGTCATCCCATACACCAAAAAGGTTTCAGGTTCGATTCCCAGGCAGGGCATACACCTAGGTTGTGGGTTTGATTTCCATCTGGGGCATTAACGGGAGGCAAGCAATTGATCTTTCTATCTTTCCTTTCCTTTCGCTCTAAAATCAACAAAAACATACCCTCAAGTGAGGATTAAAAAAAAAAAAAAAAAAGCTTTAAAAATGGTCTGGGAGCAAATAAACTGGGAAATGTTGGCTTCCATAAAGGACAGAGACTTCGGTACTGTGGGACTTTCTCAGAGCTCTGAGTGTACCTACAGCCCCAGTGAGTAGCCAGGAACACAATATAGAATACAAAGTGCCCACACGTATTTGACTAAAGAGCCAGATAAGAAATACTTTCAGCTTTGCAGGCCATATGGTCTCTGTCGAAACTACTCACCCCTTTCATTGTAGCTGAAAGCCGCCTTAGACCACATGTAAACTCAAGGGCGTGGCTGTGTGCCAAGAAACCTTTATTTACAAAACAGACCCCCTGGCCCTCGGGCTTTAGCTTACCTACCCCTCTAGTAAGACCACCAGCTGAATGACAGAGACCTGGGTGTCATGCTGGAGGCCTTCTCTTCCCTGACTCCCTATGTATGTTCTACCTACAGGAGCCTTGGATTCTATTTCCAAAATACGGATGCGTTTCCACCTCCTGCACTAGCTTAGATGGAGGCCATCAGCGCCTGCACCTGCTCAGCCTACCACCTGGGCTTCCTCTGCCCCATCAATTGCTACAGGCCCCGGGACACCGGTTGCATGCCTTCATGGCGCTTCACTGGAGTCGGGTTAAATCCTTACCGTGTGATGGAAAGCCCAGTGTGGGGCTGGCCCTGGACCCCCTTCTAGCGTCGATTTTCTGCCTCCTCCCCTCAGGGTGCAGTTGAGCTTGTGAATGCGGTTTGCTGATGTTTGACTGTCCTCACCTCTGGACTTTTGAGCAGGCCAGTTAAGAACACCCCTCCACCCCTGGTGGCCGGCCGTGTGGCTCAGCAGTTGAGCAGTGACCCAGGAACCAAGAGATCGCTGGTTCGATTCCTGGTCAGGGCACATGCCTGGGTTGCGAGCTTGATCCCTAGTAGGGGGTGTGCAGGAGACAGCTGATGGCTGTTTCTCTCCCATCAATGTTTCTCTCTCAAATCAATAAAAACATATATGTATATTTTTAAAAGCCCTCCTCCTCTTCCTTCAGCTTGTGAATTCTCCTTCTTCAGCCTCCAGCTGAGATGTACCTTCTTCTCTCTCTGTCCAAGGTGAGGTTATGTGTCCCTCCAACAAAACTTTATCCTGTTTTGCTGTCCCTCCCTGCTAGACCGTCAGCCCCGTGAGGGCAATGTGGTTTTACTGTCCTCACATCTCCAGTGCCTGAAAGAGGCTCAGCTCAGGCCCACAGGGGGCAGGGTTAGGGGACAGAACCCAAGACCCCCTGACACCACCTCTTAACCCTTTCCCTCCTGTAGGGAGCAGATGGCATTCCTCTGTTGGAACAATTAGGAGGCCAGATGCCTCTCCAAGAAACAGTTTGCCCATCTGTGGTGAGGAATGAGGATTACGCAGCATGCAAGGGTCCTGCATGGGAAGGTTTTTCCTTTCAGTTTGAGTCTGAAGTGTCTTCCTCTAAGCCTCTGTTTGAGAACTCGATGCTTTTCTTTAGGGAGCCAAGTGCAGTGTGTGGTGCATGAGTGGATCCTGCGTTTACTTACAACAACAACAAAAAAGCTACAAAGAACATTCCGGGACAACTGGGGAAACGCGACTGCCGAGTGCACTGGAGGCAGTATCACCGCGTCGGTGTTAAGCATCCCGCGAGTGACAGCGTGTCACCGCTATGGAGATCACTCGGGTTCTCGGGAGCTGCAAGCTGATGCGTTTGGGAGTCAAGCGTCCTGATGTCTACAACTTACTTTCAAATGGCGCGGTCACCAGTGGGGGCTTTTCAGAGGCAGAGAGGGGCGGGAGAGAACCCAAATGCGGCACAAAGGTGAACAACTGGTCCATGGTAAGGAGAAGGTACGTATTTTATATTTCTTTTTTTCCTTCTTTTTTTTAAAAAATGTTTTTATTCATTTCAGAGAGGAAAGAAGAGGGAGAGAGAGAGAAATATCAATGATGAGAGAGAATCATTGATGGGCTGCCTCCTGCACGCCCCCCAACTGGCGATCGAGCCCCACAACCCGGCCATGTGGCCTGACCGGGAATCGAACCGTGACCTCCTGGTTCATAGGTCGATGCCCAGCCACTGAGCCACACCGGCCAGACCCATATTTTATATTTCATGCAACACTCATCTCAGGTAGCGTGGCATCTGTCGCGGAGCGCACACCTCCGTCAGTGCTGCCTGCGCTGCAGCAGCTGCTGGTGCCTGAGGCCGCACGGCATTGCTTAGCATGCTCTCCTGACTTCCTGCCTCTGAGCTTCTGATGCTGGGCTCGCGGCAGCTTTATCATCGAGAAGCCCAGCACACACCCGTCTCTTTCTGGGTGAGCCATATGCCTGAGCCCCAAAGGTATCCCATAGAGCTTAACATGTGAATAGTGGAAGTACAGAAAACAAACAAACAAACAAACAAACAAACCAAAAGACGGGCGAGAAACCTGCCTCGCATATTCCAAATACGGGGAAAGAAAGATGGACGGGGATGTGACTTTGGGTCACAATTGCTGGCCTGGTCCAGCGTGCAGACTCTCTCTGACCCATCCTTCTGGATAGCCCCCTGATGTCCCTGCAGGAGCTCAGCTGCGGGCGGCTTGCTGTCCCTCCGATGTCCACCCCATGGTCCCGCCTCAGGACTGAAATCGCCTGGGAGGCGCCTGCATGGAATTGACGGGGACTCGTGGCCCTTCCCTGGTCTCAGCCTCCTGGGGTCTAAGGTGGCACTTCCTGCATCCAGAACTCATTCCAGCCTCAAAAATGTGTGTAACCCTGTGGATTCAGACCCAGACTTGCCTGACATTCAAATCCAGGCTGCAGAGTGGCCGGTATAACATCACCCCACCCCACCCCACCCCCAAAGGAAATAGCGAAGATTGCACCTGCACATCAGAGCTTGCACCTGAGTGCTTGGTCAAACTCTAGGCTCATCTGCATGGAGGTTGGTATCACTGGCATTCTGAGGGCACGAGGACCAAGAGCCCTTCTCTCTGGAGCCCTCCTCTCCACGGTGCCCACGCTCAGCTCCAGAGCTAAGAGAAACGAATGTCCAATCAGCAAGTTAACAAGTAACATGGTTGCCCCTGCCCGCCCTCCCCCCAGGGGCAAGGTTCAGAGGTGTGCCTTTGGCGTGCTAGATTGGGCATGGGGATTCTCGGGGCAGGTGGGGGGCAAATTCCCAAACCCCATGGGCACAGTCCACGGCCTGGGTTTGCTCAGCAGAGCCCCCCATCCCCCGTGGGCAGGGGGGCAGGAACTCCCTGCTCCAGGTGGTGGGGCTGTCTCCATCTGGGAGGCATCCTCCGGGGAGGTGTGAGCGGGGTGGGGGGGTCACATCACAAATGGAGCTCCGGAGCCAGAAAGATGGCAAACAGGAAGCTCAGTGAGGCCTCGAGGGGTGAAGGAAGGTGCTCTGTGAGCTCTGGGGGCGGGGGATGGTGGTGGGGGGTGGGGGGTGCAGAGGCTGGTGACCCGGCTGGAGCCCTGGTTCTTGAGCTTCCTCCCTTGCAGTGACTGTGCGCTGGGCCCACTCCTTGCCATCCCCACTCGAGCTCCAGGACGTGGGGTGTGGGCGTGTGTTTGGGATGCGGGTGTTTTGTGCCTGGAGCGGGGAGGCGTGTGTATCTGCACACTCAGATCGCTCTCGGTGCAGCCAACAGAGCAGGTGGCTCTTGCCACAGAAGTCCCATGTGTTGCTAAGTCCAACACGCAGGGGACAGTCTTTAGTCTCCCCTTCAACAGGGATGCTGGCTTGGAATACGAACATCAGTGAGCACGCACACACACACAACACACACACACACACACACACACACACACACACACACTCGTCATGCTTTTCTCCCTAGTCCCCCACTCCACATGTAATGCTTAACCCTCCCCCATCCCCACCCCCTTCTTCCAAGATCACCCCTGCCTCGCTCTCTGGGGGCCGGCATCTCCCAGACCTGATGAAGAGCACGTGGGGTGGTTGTTGGCCTCCCGGGCAGGGTCTCTGCACCCTCTCTGGCCTCAGTTGCCCTGTGCATGGTCCCTTTTCCCAGGGGCTGGGTGTGTGTGTGTGGGGTCTCAGCTGAGTTCCTGGGACAAGACTCTTGGCTTTCCTTAGAGCCTGTGTCAGGGACACCACCTAAGGGGCAGGGGCGGTGGGATGCAAGGGGGCATTGGCTGGGATGGTCTCAGCAGGCCTCCCTGCCCGCTCGGGAGCTGGGACAACTTCAGAGGTTGCTCATGCAGGCGAGCAGCAGGCTCTGTGCCCCTGTGTCTATGGCCCAGTGACTGGGTGTGGGCTTCCCCATGTGACCTGGCACTGGGCAGCCCATTTCCACCGTGGAGACACCCCTGCTGTGGCTGAAACATCAGGGTGAGGGCCTAGCACAGGACAGGACAGGAGGGAGGAAATGGCACACTGTCCCCTCATCTCAGGCCCTAGCCTCCTCCCCCAAGCCCAAAGGGAAGGCCCCGAGCCTCCTCACCGTTGTCATTTCTCATGTGGGTTGCCCTGATATTCACTGTCGCACACTGTGGGCTGCCCCCGCTGGACAGATGGCAGCTGCTCTGTCCTCAGGCGCCCAGTGTCTCTGCCTGGAGGTCTGGGGGCAGACGGGGGTCTGGAGGGTGGGCGGAGAGCAGTCAGTTCTCATGAACTGGGGTAGCTCCTGGGTGGTGAGGCCCATAAGAGGGGCGGAATCGGGGCGGGCACCCCAGTACTGCTGAATGCCTTCTCAGGGGGTGAGCTGCCTAATCTTGAACAGGCCTCTCGCTTCCGAGGGCTGGGGTCTGGGTCAGGGGAAGCGAGGGAGGCACAGGGGCTCTCAATTGAGGGATCCTCCCTCCCCAGAGGACATTCGGTGAAGTGTGGAGCCACTGTAGGTGTCCCAGCCAGGCAGGCATCTGGGCGAGGGGTGAGGGGGTGCTCTGTGGACTCTTGCTTCTCAACCTATTTAGCTGCCTATCACCTTCCCTACACTGGCCAGCCGCGCCCAGGTTTTTACAGGAAAGGCTGCCACCTAGTGGCCCAACTGAAAACTTACCATTTACCAAGAGAACGCCAAGGCTTGGGCCGGGGGCAGCTTTGGGAATAGATGGAAGTCAGTCTCTGGGATCCCGGCTAGAGCTGGCTTTTCAAGGGCTGCCTCACACCCAGAGTGCCAGTTCTGGGCATTGGAGGGAGGGTTCGGGCTGCCCAGGAGCCTCAGGACAGAAAGTGGGCCTTGGGTGTAGGCACGGTAGGTCAGAAGTTTGTTGGAAAGTCCTGACTCAGGCCCACCAGAGGACCCCTGAAGGTAAGCCTCAGCTAGACTTTTTGTTGTTGTTAATCCTCACCTGGGGATATTTTTCTTTTATTTTTTAAAATATATTTTTATTGATTCCAGAGAGGAAGGGAGAAGGGAGAGAGAGATAGGAACATCAATGATGAGAGAGAATCATTGACTGGCTGCCTCCTGCATGCCCCACACTGAGAATCCTGCCTGCAACCCGGGCATGTGCCCTGACTGGGAATCAAACCGTGACCTCCTTGTTCATAGGTCGACGCTCGACCACTGAGACATGCGGCTGGGCCTGAGGATATTTTTCCATTGATTTTTAGAGAAAGTGGAAGGGAGGGGGAGAGCTAGAGCGAGAGAAACATCAATGTGAGAGAGTCACATGGATTGTATGCCTCCTGCACACACCCTGACCGGGGTCAGGGATTGAGCTTGCAGTTGAGGTACATGCCCTTGACCAGAATCAAACCTGGGGGCCCTTCAGTCTGCCGGCCGACACTCTATCCACGGAGCAAACCAGCTAGTGCTCAGCCAGACTTCTTTAAAAAAAAAAAATTTTATTGACTTCAGAGAGAAAGGGGGAGAGAGAGAGAGAGAGAAAGAGAGATAGAAACATCAATGATGAGAGAGAATCATTGATTAGCTGCCTCCTGCACGCCCCGCACTGGGGTTTGAGCCTGAAACCCAGGCATATGCCCTGACCTGACCGGGAATCGAACCCTGACCGCCTGGTTCATAGGTCGATGCTCAACCAGCGAGCCACACTGGCCGGGCTCAGCTAGGCTTCTTAAACCCTCCCCCAAAGAGCTCTCCTTTCTCCCAGGTGCAGTGGGGAAGAAGTGACTTTGGCACGACGAGGCTTCCCCTGGAGAGAGGCCCCCAGATCCTGCCCTGGGTGCTCCAGGCTGTATAGACACTGTCCCCAACCCCGAGAGGGGCCAGAAGCCCGTCCTCACGTCCCACACCTGCCCCTGTGTGAGAGCTGTCCCTCTGTCCTCTCACCCTCCTCCAGGCTGTGGCCCTTGGGCTGTGGCAGTCTCCCAGGCTCTGTGCTTTCTCACCCACCCTCCCTCCCGCCCCTCCACTTTGCTAATCGAAGGACTGGTCAGTTCGATTTCTCCGCAGTTATGAGAACCCCACCCACCTCAGGCTCCGCGAGGCTGGCAGGAGAATGTCCAGTGTCTGGGCCTGGTTTTCATTCCTGCCTCGTCCTCTTTGACGGGCCTGTCTCAGGCCACGTGCCTCCCGGGCAGGCCACCTGGGGCGTCTCGGGCCCGTTGGTGCCCAGACCACACCTGTGGAAATTCTGATTTAATTGCCCTGGGACCTGGAGGTCGTGGCTGAGTATAGGAAACTCCCAGGTGATTGTCATAGGCAACCAGGGACTTCTTGCACAGCCACTGCTCTGCGCGTCTCCCTCCTGCCACACCCGGGGTGCCCCCTCCACCCCTACCTGGGGTTCTCCCATCTGGAGCCCCTTGCTGCCGTGCTCGGGAGAGACCTCTGGCCTCTCTGGGCTCAGCATCTCTAGGCATCTCTTCCGTGCCAGCTTTTAGCCTACTGTGCCCCGCCCCCCCACCTCGATTGGCTTGTGAGCTGGTCTCATACTTTAGACGGAGAACTTTTATTTACCTGTGTATCCCCTGATTCTGACAGTACCTGGGACAACATTGTGCTTGGGGACTGTGCCCCAACGGGTGTCCTGCTCAGATGCCAGTCTTCGTGGTGCTGAGACACCCAACCCTCCAAAGTCACCCCTTCTGAGAAGCCCTGAGGCCATGAGCAAGGGTCTCATGCTGAGAGTGCCTGGTCGCCTCCCCCAGGCCGGGGTCGAGGGTGGCACCCTCCCCACACCCTGGATGAAAATGCCTGCCCTGTGATGAACAGGTCATGCCTCAGTTTCCATGTTTAGAAAAGCTGGGCTTGGAGCAAAGATCCTATATAATAAAACCCTAATACGCAAATCGACCAAATGGCAGAATGACCGGCCGCTATGTCGCTAGGTCAGGGTTCGATTCCCGGTCAGGGCACATGCCTGGGTTGCAGGTTCCATTCTCCTGCGTGGGGCGTGCAGGAGGCAGCTGATCAATGATTCTCTCTCATCATTGATGTTTCTCTCTCCCCCGCATCTCTCCCTTCCTCTCTGAAGGCGGCTCAATGCAGGAGCTGCCCCTGGTGGTCAGTGTGCTCCCACAGCAGCACTGAGGAGCGAGCCTGGCTTCTGGCTGGCGAGAGCAGCGGGGGTGGTGGGAGCCTCTCCCGCGCCCCCTGCAGCGCTAAGGACCCCTCGGAGATGTCTGACTGCCAGCAAGCAGACATCCTCCGAGGGGTCCCGGACTGCGAGAGGGTGCAAGCCGGGCTGAGGAGACCCCCCACCCCCAACTCAAGTGTACGACTGTCGTGCACAGGGCCTCCAGTGTAATAATAATAAAACCCAGCACGGAAAAAAAAAAAAAAAGACATATGTAAAACTGTAGACAATAAAAACCAAAAAAGGAATAAAGCACTAATTCACACTAAAATAAATAAATAAATAAAATCCCACCATGTGTGAGTACTTACCTGTGTCAACGATATAGGCAGTGTTTCATTTAATCATCCCAGCAGCCCCGTCTATCCGGCCTCCCAGGGGGAAACTGAGGCTCGCGGACGCTGCGTTGTGCGCAGACTGCCTGGCCTCACCAGCATCGTCTCCTCCCCTGCCTGGGCTCAGAGTCCGGCTACATTTCAGTCTCTCGTGGCGGCGGTGGGGTTCATGCAACCCTACGGAGCGCGCGCGGAGGCGGGATGTGCACCTTTTCCAGGTGGGGCCCATTCGAAATCGTTACACACGTGACCGTGCGTCTCTTTTCCCATCAACCAGCGGGATGGAGAGGACGTCGAAGATCCAGAGGGCCTCGATGAAGGCCGGGGCCTTGGAGGACCGAGAAGAAGGCCGAGCCACCGATGGGAGGAGCCTGGGACCTTGGGCGACTGAGCACAGTCGCCAAGTCCCATCGCTGACCCACCGTGGACCACATATGAGGGTTCAATATTTTGTTAACGTACGTTTGGTCTGTCTTGCAAAGCGGCTGCTGCTACTTAGCCTCGTGGATACACTGGGACCTTCCCAGGTCCCCCTGTTCAGTGAGTGTCAAGTTAGGGCTTGTTCCAAGGCGGGCTGACTTCTGAGGACACCTGTACCCTGTCTTGTCCCCTGTGCCGCCTTCTGGAACTCTGTGTCAGTGTGCAAATCCTTCTGGAATCGGTCAGACATTCCCTCCTGGGCTCACCCACAGATCACTCAGAGATGTGAAGGTACTGAAGGGAAGGCTTTTAGGTTCTAGTAAAATTCGGGTGACATGATCCTGTGTCAGCTTCACTAGGTGTCCAGCCCTCTGGGTCTTCCTGCCTGAACGTGGGGCTCAGCCGGCTGCCCCCTGGCTTCTTGCCTGAGATCAGCTCCCTGCCTTGCTGGGCCCCATGGTTGCATGTACCCCCGGGAGACAGGACATGGTGGTCAGTGCCCCTTGTAGCTTCCGCCAAACCAGGACTCGATCCGGAGGCTGTTCTGTGGGTTCACGCCCACGTGGTCCTGATGCCCGTGGGGTTGAACAAGGCAGCTCCTCCGGGCACACGGAGGAGCTGTTTCCCGCCTCCTGTTTTTCCCCCTGAAGGATAATGGCCCAAACCCTCCCCACTTGGGGCACAGGGTTTGCATGTGCTTCCGAGGAGGAAGTCTCCGGAACACGTCCAGGCCCCCGTTTGCGGGACCTGTTGGTGAGGCTGACAGGGTGCAAAGCCTCTCTTTCCCTTTCCTTCCACCCGGGAAACAGCCGCCTGGCGAGATGGCCGGGAGGCAGCATGAGTTAGGGGCTTGGGGTGAGGTTCCGCCCTGGGGAGGTTTTAAATCTGCTTTGAATCTGATCCCACCACTTCCCAGCTAGGGGATGACTGGCCTGTTCCCTCACCTGTGCAGTGAAGGCTTTGCAATCGGTCCGCTCAATTCACTCCCACTTCTTCCTCTGTCATCCAGAGTGCCTTCACGTGGGGTCAGTGGCCGGCAGCCTCTTCCTCTCACAAAGATGACCAGGTCGCTCCCCTGCCTGTCCTCCCGCACCAGCACACTTGTTGGTGAAATTAAAATGGCTCCCTCTTGTGTTTAGTTTGAAAAAATGCAGCCTTCAATCTTTGTATCTTCTGACCCATGTCAATCTCCTCTGCGTTCCCGCCCAGCCGACCACCTCACCACAGGCCCTTTGCATATGCCACTCCCTGGTCTGGAACTCAGGTCCTCCTCTTCCTCTGGTCACCTCCTACTTCACTTTGAGACCTCAGCAACTTCTGTGGCATGCCCAGTCTCATGTGCATCCACAGCTCTGTCATCTGTCCCTTTCGGCACGAGCACCCCTGTCATTTTCTTCACTTCCTAGTGTCATTGTTTGACTGTTGTCTCTCTGTAACCCTGACCATGAGTTGCACGAGATGAGGACCCCTGTTTATGTCTGCTCACCTTGTTTATCCTCACAACTGAGCACAGGACCTGGCACATGGCCAGCTCTCAGTGTGATGATGTTGAGTGAATAAAAGGTGAGGATTAAGTGAAAGTATTGTGTGCAGGGCACTTAGCACTGTTCTCGGCATCTATAAATATTAGCTATGAATGATACTCTAACTAGGATTGGTGCACAAAAATTCATCTAAATCCTCAGTCCTCTTCTTACTTGGGTTGTCCTAAGTGTGCACATTTGGAAGTAAATTGACCTAATCTGGAAGAAAATACAAACACATACACCAAGCATGTCAAACTCAAAGGCTAACACGGGCCAAATAAATGAGGCATGCGGCCCGTGGGCCGCAAGTTTGACATGCTTGACATACACACACACTCAACACACAGAACCATACAAACACATGCATGTCTCCCAAAGCGTGAAGGTGTTTGCTGTCAATTTCCTGCCAGCACTTCCCAGAGCTAGCAGGGAGAACCCTGACTTCCCAGGGGGCCTGCAGGGACCCATTTAGTCTGGGTGGGCCTGGGGGTCCTCACTGCCCGTGGGCCCCACCCAGACTCACTTGCCCACCTGTTTCATGAGGGAGGGGGTTGCAGGTGTAAGGAGAGACCAGTCTAGAATGGAGAGCAGTTTGGGGGCACTGAGATGCCTCCAGCAAAAACCCCTCCAAAACTTACATACCAGCACATCCCCTTTTCTCCAGCGACTCTCACCGTGTCCTCGCCTCAAAGCATTTCCACAGAAGACCAGTGTCCACAGGAGTTTTAGAGACTTTATTTATGTATAAACCATTTAAACACTTTGCCATAAATTATCTTTGCCTGTCCCTAGTCTTTGCTTAGCAGCAAATTAAAATTAATATAAAAACTCGATGAACAATTCATACATGTATATTACAAAAAAGTTCCTGTACCAAAGTTCTTATTAGACATTTTTTTGTGTGTTTTTTTTAAAACTCTTTTTTGTTTGTTTGTGTGTTTTTTTTTTTTTTTTTTTTTATGGGTTTTCTTTTTTTTTCTTTTTAAATTTTTTTTTGTTTTCTCTCCTCGTGGTGACTGTCATGTGATTGTCTCAGTTTCTGGACCAAACAAACACACTAAGAATTTTAAATCGGAAACAGTGATTGTGCCTCGAGGCTCAGGTATGTACAGGGTGATCTGAAAGTGGTGCCCGTTAGCAAAAGAGTGTCACAATGCCACACCTCTACTGCAACTGATAACCCACGAACTACGGAATCTAGACGGACTACACCCTGTAACTGCGGATTACTGTCCACAATGGAATCTTCAAAGACAAAAGAGGATGAAATTCATCTGCGGGGACCAGAGCCGCCGTTCTGAATTCAAGTGTACACTCTGCGCTCCCATAGGTTGGCTCAGGCCCCACTGTGTCGGGGCCTGAGAGTTAAGTGCTGAACGGTATTGTTTCGCTTTGACGTTGGATAGGAATCTCCTTTTTCTGCTCTCCCCCCACCCTCGTGTTATTTTTTTTATTTTATTTTTTAAATTTTTCTTTAAAAAGTATTTCCAGTGCTCACTCTTTCACGTGTATGCCCCCCTCCCCAGTCGCTACACACAAATCGCCCCCAAGTCGTGTTTTAAATGCACCTGTATTGAAACGAAAAACGCCGCTAGTAGTTTGTCCATCAAGCAGTCTGATTGGGTCTCCTCAGCCGCTCGGGCTGGGTCCGGGGATGCCGTCCCCGGGGAGTCTTGGCGTCGCTCACCTGTGAGTCAGTGAGGTAATAGCACAGGAGGCCTGCTCGCCTTCATCTCTTTGTTTTTCAGTCGTGTGTTTTGCTTTTCGTTTTATTTGCGTGTGTGCGTGTGTGCGTGTGCGTGTGTGTGCGTGTGCGTGTGTGTGTGTGTGTGTGGTTTTCTCTTTTGTTCCTTTTGGACATTTTGCGTCTCTTTCCTGCGTAGACCCAGAACAAGTGGGTCGTATGTTAGGGGAACTTGGAACATTGTGTGTGTTCGTTTGTTCGTTCATTCATCCACTCATTCGTTTGTGTTGTGTGTTGCCGTTGTGTTTCTTTCTCTCGGAATTGTCAGCCGGGCTTTAGTCTGCTTTGGGAGGTGGGACGTCTCGCTTGGCCAGCAGCATTGGAACTCAAAAAATGTGAGCTTGCTTGCCACTGGTCCCCAAAGCAGCCCAGCCTCAGTACCCCTGTTAGCATCTCCTTAGGAGAGGAGAGGACAGTTACTCCCGCCGAGCCATCCAGACACGGGATGGCAGCCGGCGATTGTGTTACCTCTTTCCCATCTCATTCTGTCTTAAGAACTGGATGTTGCTGCTACAGTCTGCGAGCTCTGGGTACTGCTCCACGGGAAGCACGTAGTAGCCCTCGTAGCCCTGCACACGGCCCGCGCTCAGGAGCTGCTGCCGCTCGCCCTCAGTCCACAGGCGGCTCCCCTCGCGCCCGTCCCTGGCCCTCTGCTGCTCCTTGGCCCAGGCGGTGCCCAGGGCCCTCTGTCGGGCCTGGTCCAGCACGCGGGCCTTCTCTTCGTCCAGGGTGTCGGGGGTGAGGCCGTAGCGGATGCTGAGCAGCAGCGTGTTGTACTGGAACTCGACGTTGGTGAACCTTCGAGTCCTGCCGTTGACCAGCAGCGTGGGCTGCGACACGGTCACGTTCACCCCGCTCTCCAGCACCTTGCGGCCGATGGTGGTGCCCAGCGTGACCAGGTCGCCGTCGGCCGCGCCGATCTTCACAAAGTAGTGGGTGTCCTTGCCCTCGATGCTGTAGTGCATTTTGTCCAGGTAGTAGGCGTTGTTCAGCACGGACGCCACCTTGCGGCTGTCCTCGCTGGCGATGCTGGACACGCCCGTGCTCACCCGCCCTTCTTTGATGGCGAACATGATGCCTTTGCCGATGATGGGCGTGGTGGTGGCAAACCAGTGGCCGGCTTTCTCGCGGATGTTGGCGTGCAGCTTCTTAGTAATGACCTGCCCTTCCAGGGCCAGGAAGGCCTGGTTGTGCCTCTCTGTCGTCTGCTGGACCCCTGTGATGAGCTGCGGGCGTAAGAAAACACGAGAGCTGAGACCGTTGGCACAGGCTGGGAAGCTGGGTACAGAAGGGTCAGAAAGGGAAAAGCTGGGCCTCCCTGCAAGACCGAGGCTTGCGTCTTTGATGACATGCACCGACTGTTTTGAAAACATGTTTTTCTTGATTTCAGAGAGAGGAAGGGAGAGGGAGAGAGAGAAACATCAGCATCGATCGGCTGCCTCCTGCACGCCCCCTATTGGGGATGGAGCCCACAACCCGGGCATGTGCCCTGACCAGAAATCAAACAGGTGACCTCCCGGTGCATGGGACGAAGCTCAACCAACGGAGCCACGCCCGCCGGGCTAGGCTTACCTTTTGAGACGGGGACAGGCTGGCGGTTCCAGGGCTCGGGTGGTGTGGCCTGCCCGCTGGAACTGTGCCCCTAACTAAAACGACGGTATGGAGGTTTGACACCTTGCCGGCACCCGCGCTCAGGCCTACCCACTCGCCTGGACTGTCCCTTGGAGGAGGAGGAGGGTCGCCTCATTCCGACGGTTCGGCAGCTGCCTTGCCCACTTCACACCCGGGAGTGTCCTGGCCTGAAGGGCGGGGTGTGTGTTTGAGCAGCTGGGAACCCGGCTGCTGTGGCTTAGATTTTTTGGAGGCCAATGTCCTGGATATTCATGAACTTCCTTGGGTTAAGACCTTGCTACTCAAAGTATGGCGGGGAGCAGGGGAACCTCTGGGCCCACCCTGGCAGGAAAAAAAACCACACAGAAATCTCAGGCCTCACTCAGGAGCCACATTCTAACCAGACATCCTGGGTGGTTTGTGAGCATATGAATGTCTGAGGTGCACCTGGCTTCGTGGGCCAGAGCAGGGGTCCCCGGGCTCTGAGTCATTTGCTTTGGATTTTCGCCCTGGCTCCACAGAGGGAGGAAATCACTGTTATTGCCTCGGCCTTCCGTTCTCCACTCACAAATTACAACTTGTCTCCATTGGTGGTTGGGGGACAGGCTGGGATAATGGGAGAGGCTGTGTTTGGGAGGTAATGGCACTTAGATAAATGAGAGAAATGATGGCTATTCATCCGCTGAGTAGTCCCCGAGGGGCCGGACGGAGAGAAGGCTGTTCTCAATTACCCAGCGGCTCCTCCTCATCACTCTCGTTACACAGTCTGGACAGTTCTCCAGAGCAGCTGGGACCTTTCAGGCCTTGATGGTGCTGAGCACCGGTTCCGTGGCGGGGGCTCTCGGGCACTGCCGCCCACCCCATTGTGGCGGAGCTCGGAGCTGCACCCACGTGGGAAATGACCACCCTTCAGTCATCACCGAGAGAACCAAGGACAGATTCTGTACTGAAAACTCAATCTGTATATGTTTGGGCCATAAAACCCTGACGTTTTATGCGGGGCATAAAAATATGCTTTAATGGGACAGAAACGGCAAAGCATCGTTTTATGACGCCCCATAAAAGCCGAAAGGTTTATGATATTACAGGCAGTGCAGATGGTAGGTGGCTGCTAGATTTCTCTGTGCTGTTGTTAATCAAGGAGTAACTCAAGGGTATATACTGAACAGATCATGATACCACAATTAAGGCCATAATTGAGGTTCTGAAGAAATCGCGTGCTGCACCAGACAGGTGACAGCATCGACACTGGCTTTCCTGGGAAGTCACCGCGCTTCATGCATCTTTTATACCCAGCTCCGGTGTTTCCCCCTCTGCCCACGTGCCCTTGGCTCCCATGCAGTTCTGTTTGCAACAGGGAACGATGACAGTCCTTTGTGTTCTTGGCAGGAACCCCTGCTTACCTGTCCATTCTCACTTGCTTGACTCTCAGACAGTTCATAGGGAGGAGGCACGAAATACATTTTGGCTCTTGGGAAGCCAGGAATTATGTTGCTGAGCTGAAATCCAAACATCACAAGCCAGCTCTTCACATCTATGGTGGAAACAAAAACAAGGACTTCTGAAATCATCGTGGGTGGGAAGCAATAGAGGATTGCGGGAAGAGAACAAAAGAAAATGGATGGGTGGGTGTGAATCCAAGAGGAGAGGGAGGCAGGAGCCTGGGAAGGTCTCCTGGTTCAGACCCAGAGCTTCTTTGCATGGGTTCGAGGAAGAGGATGTCCTCCCACACTTGGTCAGTTGTTAACCCCCCCCACGTGGTGACTTAGAAGACCAGTGTTGGAGCAAGGTAGATCTAGTTTCAAATGCTGTGTGACCTTGGATAAGCTCCTGCCCTTTCTCTACACTCAGGCTCCTCAGATATAACTTGGGATAACCCCTATACCAATCTCGTTGGGTTGTTGTGAGGGCTGAAGGAGAAAAACCATGGAAAGGGCTTATCACAGTGCCTGGCATGTGGATTGCTCCACCCAGTCATCCTCCCATTCTCCTGGGCGAGTATTTAAGGGAACATCTAATACAGGCCAGTGGGTGTGATTAGAAGCTAGAGATACAGTGATCAGCTGGATGGGTCAGTGATGATCATGAACACTGTGCAGGACATCTGGGTGGGGTGCTGGCCTGTGCTGGCTCGTGATGGAAAGGAGGGTCTGCGAGTGCATGGAATGCAGAGTCCTCTGGCTCCTGAGCCCCTTGGCTCAGGTGACTACTCTTCAAAGAGAGGCTGAAAGAGAGCCCTGTGTGCTCAGAGTAAGACTGCCCTTCTCCCGCTAGAGGGCAAGATCGAGTCACTTGCATTAGGAATCATACCTCCTGACCCCTGGGTCCTGCCCTCCACTGAATGGTCCGGACTCTCACAGGAAGACTGTGTCCCCCAGAGCACCTGGCCTCCTCCCACAGTGACCCGAGGAGAGTCCTGGACATCCATCCCTCACCACACTCACAGCCTCACCCACACCATCGGCACCCCAACATCACGCCTTATGTCCTCTTCCCACTTCTACCCAACTCCTGAAACATGTCCAATGGGCTCTGGAATTCACATCCATCAGCAGCAAAGTCCCCCAGGTCATCAACCTCCTTCCAAAGGTTCCTTTCCCTTCCTGCTGAAGGGAAACCATCTCTCCCCCATGGACACTGGTCTCTGTGCTTCTCCTACAATTGCTGAACTTGAGGTATGAGAGCTCCTTGTTGCAGTCATTACTGACAACAGGCCACTCACCTGCATTTCTTTCTTTCTTTTTTTAAAAAAATATATTTTATTGATTTTTTACAGAGAGAAAGGGAGAGAAATAGAGAGTTAGAAACATCAATCAGCTGCCTCCTGCACACCTTGTATTGGGTATGTGCCCACAACCAAGGTACATGCCCCTGACCGGGATTGAACCTGGGACCCTTCAGTCCGCAGGCCTACACTCTATCCACTGAGCCAAACCGGTTAGGGCTGAAAGGTCCCAGGTTTAATTCTGGTCAAGGGCATGTGCCTGGGGTTGTGGGCTCGATCCCCAATAGGGGGCATGTAGGAGACAGCTGACCAATGAATGATTCTCTCTCATCATTGATGTTTCTATCTCACTCTCTTTCTCCCTTCCTCTGAAATCAATAAAAATATATTTTAAAAAAAGAATTATAAAAGCAAAACAAAAAAAAAAAATGCAACCTGGGCATATGCCCTGACTAGGAATCAAACCTAAAACCTTACAGTGCATGGGACAAAACCAACTGAGTCACACGGGCCAGGGCTTAGCATTCCTTTTTATGGCTAAAGAATATTCCATTGTTTGGATATACTACATTTTGCTTATCCATTCATTAGTTTATGAATATTTGGGTTGTTTATGCCTTTTTTCCTTACTATTATGAACAATGCTGTTATGACCACTGGTGCACAGATTTTTGTTGAAAACCTGTTTTTAGCCCTGGACAGTTTTGGTCAATGGTTAGAGTATTGGTCCTTGGACTGAAGGGTCATGGGTTCAATTCTCAGTCAAGGTCATGTACCTTGGTTGCAGGTTCAATCCTTGGCCTGGGTTGGGGTACACGCGGGAGGCAACCAATTGATGTCTCTGTCTCTGTCTGTCTCATTCTCTCTCCCTTCTCCCTCCTTTCCACTTTCTCTAAAAATCAATGGAAAAATATCTTAGAGTGAGGATTAAAAAAAAGAAAAAGCCTGTTTTCAGTTTTCTTTTCTTTTTAAATATATTTGTATTGACTTTTATTGATTTCAGAGAGGAAGGGAGAGAGAGAAACATTAATGATGAGAGATAATCATTGATCAGCTGCCTCCTTACACACCCCGCACTAGGGATTGAGCCCACAACCCGAGCATGTGCCTTGACTGGGAATCGAACCATGACCTCCTGGTTCACAGGTCGATGCTCAACCACTGAGCCATGCCAGCGGGCTGTTTTCAGTTTTCTTGATCATATACCTAGGTGTGAAATTGCTGGGTCATATAGTTCAATCCTTTACTTTACAAATAGATCCAGAATCTGTGTCCACTTCTTGTCATTTTCACCACCTCAAGCCTGGCCCATCACCTCTTGCCTGGACTTCTAACTGGCCTCCCTGCTTCCACCTTGGACCCCCACATGCCTTATCAGCGCAGCAGCCAGAAGGAGCCTTTAAACATGGAGCAGGCCCTGTCATTCCTCCGCTGTGAACATGCCATGTCCCTCCCCCATTTCTCTCCATGAACAAGCCTAAGTCCTCCTGATGGTCTCTAAGAACCCTCGCCCGAGGTCTCTCTGACTTCATTTTCTCCCCTGGCTCCCTCAGCTCCAGCCTCTGCTATTCCTCCATCATGCCAGGTGCACACTCATCTCAGGGCCTGGAGTGCACATCCTGAAAAGTCTCTTTAGGCTCTCTCACCTCTTTCAAGTCTTCTCAGATGCTGCCTTTCCAATAGGGCCAACCGCAACCACAACATTTACCACCTGCCCCCACCCCAGCAATCCCAAGTGTCCTTACTCTGCTCATCCCCTTCTCCCCCCAGTAGTCATATTCCAACATGCTGCATCACTTGGATGTGTATCATACCTATTGGCTATTGTCAAAATGTAAGCTCCACAAGGGCAGGGAGTAAAAAAAAAAATCTATTTTAGTCACTGATGTCCCCCCAAGCCCTACAACAATGCTTGGAACAAAATAGGTGCTCAGTAAGTGTCCTGGAATGAATGAATGAATGAGTGAGTGAGTAAACACTGAAAAAATGTGGCAGAGTCTTCCCTGACTGGTGTAAGGGTGACAGAGGAACTAGCTCTCCCTGCCTCCTGCCCCCGGGACTGTCACGAGTTAATGCTGACTTTGGTACTAAGCATACAGGCATGTAAGAACCCTTGAATGGGAGGGAACCTGGGATCCATGATGCATTCGTTGGCCTTGGGCACAGACTAGTCCCTTGAGTGACTTGGCCACGACACATATTGGCGCTAGCCCGTTTAAGAATTATTTAACAATACAGGCTCGAGATTGCCTTCAAAAAGTGTGTCAGCATCCAGCAGAGAGAAGCCTGGCTTTAGTGCAGCAACAGCCACATGTTGACAAAGCAGCTGTTTTGTGCCGCATGCTGTAGAGCCCGGCTTTCCCAACTGTGGATATTCATTTTTGAATGGCCTCAGCACCATTGTTTGGCCATATCCACTTACCGCCTGTACAGGCATTTACTTCCTGATTTCTGAAAAATAAATTTTTCTTTTTCACTTAAGCCAGTCCATTTTTTTCTTTTGAAGAAAACTCTTAAAATTTTTTTAAAAATTATTTTTACAATGGATTTTTAGAGAGAGAGGAAGGGAGGAGAGAGAGAGAGAATCATTGATGTGAGAGCGAGACAGTGATTGGCTGCCTACCGGGGATGGAGCCCACAAACTGACCAACCTAGAATCAAACTGGCAACCTTTCAGTGCATGGGTTGACACCCAACCAACTGAGCCACACTGGCCAGGACTTCACTCAGTCCATTTTTAAAAAGAGACATTGCCACTACCATCAATGGGAAAGCAGACTCACTTGATGCAAACAGAAAATAACTGTAAAATTAAAACAAAGAAAACAGAAGCGACGCAATTAAATTGAGCATGATTTTGTTGCCAGCTACTGAGGGAGTCTTAGATCTGCTCTCTCCATTAAAAAGGGAGATTAGAAGTGTTAATGAGGTGGCAAATACATACCAGTGTCCAGGGGAGACTTTCTCCACCTCAACTGATTGGGAAGAATAAAAAGAGAACTGAAAAGAGACCAATGTCCCCATCTGTGTTTCCATGCTGCTCAATACCTCATCTGCACACCTTCACATGGACGTGGGCTGTGTAGGGAGTTCCCAGAAAGGCAAGAGAGCTCTGTTCCCTGTATGGGTCCTCCCCAGCATTCAGGAGCTGATTCCTGGTCCCTGCCTTTGAGACCAGGAATTTTAAGGGCCACACCCACGAATAATAATTGCTCATGTCATCTGCCTTTTTTTTTTTTTTTTTTTACCTTCTAACATGGGTTGGCTTCTGAGTCTGAACCTATTGTAAAGTGTTTATTTGAATTGCTGGTTTCCTCCTCCATTCAGCAGGAGGTACACGTAGCATCACAAACCCCCTCCTCCCTGGGAAGTCATTGGTACGTGATGGGCTCCCTAAACAATCTGGCCATGTGGCCCCCTCCTACGAGCTCATTCCCTCCCTCTTCTCAAGTTCTCCCACACATCTGGAAGCACGTTCTCTCTCCAAAACCTGCTGTCAGCACAGCAGCTTGGTGTTAAGCATAGATGCGAGGAGTGGGTGAGGGAAGAAGGAGGCAGCTCCTTCCTCCTCTCCGAGGGAAATTAAACCCCACAAAATCTGACTTTATGCTCACATGCGCCTGCGGCTGTAAACCCAAAGACCCACTCAGGACAAGGGGTGGGGGTGGGGGGAAATGCAAGTCATGGTGGGTGACTTGGCTCAAAATTTTTTGGGGTTTCAGGTTTGCCAAATCCATGCCACTCAGAGCAGAATTTGGATCTGTTTCAGGGTGGAGCTGGAGAGTCCTCCCCCCAGAAAATGATGCAGAGGTGGCATCCCCACTCTTCGTCTACAAAGTTCCCATGTCCAAGTTCATTGCTGCATATGCATAGCAAATGTATTCCTATCATGCATTCGCCTTCGTGCTGGGCTAGGTGCTTTACAAGTCACAACTCATTTACTTTTCACAATCCCATGGGTGAGAACTGTTATCACCATTTTGCTGATGAAGAACGGAAAGCTCAGAAAGGCTAAGATGTTTGTTCAAGTCACACAGCAAGTGATGGGCAAGGCCAGAATCGATGTGTTCAGGCGTTGCCATCAGAAGGAAATGGCCTGAGGACAGACCAGGCTCTGGGCTGGGCTCTGGTCCCGGTTTGTCCAGGACTGGGGAGTCTCCTGGGATGCTAACATTGGGAGGGAGGTCTGTCTCCCCGTCTGTCTTTTTACTAATACCTTTTAATCACAGATACAGCAGTCATCAATATATTACCTTAAAAAAGAACTGTTAAGCCCAGCCAATGTGGCTCAGTGGATTGAGCATTGTCCCATGCACCAAGAGGTCACGGGTTCAGTTCTCGGTCAGGGCACATGATGGGGTTGCCGGCTTGATGTCTAGTAGCGGATGTGCAGGAGGCAGCCAATGGATGTTTCTCTCTCATCAGTGTTTCTATTTCTCACTCTCTTTCTCTAGAACCACTAAAAACATATTTTAACAATATTAAAAAAACAACAACTGTTAAAAAGGCTGCATTTCTGGAGCCTGTGAGTGGGAAAGGAATGTTTCCTGCCCTCCTTCGCCCTTCCTGGCGGCTGCCCCTCTGCTCCAGCCCAGGTGTCTGGGAGCTGCTGACCCTCCTTCCACCCGCCCCCCCCCACCCCCCGCGCCCGCTCTCCAGGGAGCCAGCACATTCCCCGGAGGAAACAGAACCTCCTAGGCCTCGGGAGCTGCCTCTTGCATTCAGAGAGCTATTTCCCAACAGCAAAGATGCTCTTGAGCAACGCGAGAGGTTCCTCCCGACTACGTCTTAATGATTCTTCTACTTAAACGGTGAGCGGCAAGTTCAACCACTCCGCGGCTCTCCTAAGTGGCAAATGAAGGCTCATTGAGACGGGTTCCAGATGCGCCAACGTGCGCAGAGTGGAGACGAGTTCGTGTTCTCCGCGGGGGTCCCCGCTCCAGGGCTCACCTCCCCCTGACTGGGCAGCAGGTGTGGGCGTGTGCCTGGCCCCGCTCTCTCTCCCCAGCTCCCTATCCAGCTTGGACTGGAAACATCAGCCCAAGCCACGTGGCTTCCCTAACACTACCTTTTATGTCAGACTCTTTCTAATAGTTTCTGGATTTAATTTTGTTGGACTTGGTTCAACCTGATTTAATTCCCATTTATTGAGTCGCTCTGAAGCACTGGAATGAGGAGAGCCACCTTGCCAGGGCGCAAGGCTCGGCAGCACGCACGTGGGCGGCGGGTTCGCGAGCTGGGGAAGGGGGGGCGGGGCAGTGACCAGTACTGGACCCCACGGCATGAGCGGCCAGTACTGGACCCCCGAGATGAGTGAGACAGAGGCCCCCAGTGGCGACTCGCCCAGTTCGCGCCTCTGGGGCGATAGCGGTGGGGGAACCAGTGCCCGCGGAGCCACAGAAAGCAGGCGGTGAGGTCGGAGCTGCCTGGGGCTCCGCTGCTGGGTCCCCGCACCTCTAAGCCCCTCCTCGCGCCCCGGGCAACGGCAGCCTCGGGGACCCCTGCGCCCCCAGCTGGAGTCAGAGGGACAGGCCGGTGCTGCCCGACAGTTCCAGGTCTGAACGGTTACGGATCCATCAACAGGAAGGACACCCAGGAGGATGCCTCGATTCCCCAGGCAGCCCTTAAAGAAACCCTGCCTCTGCGCAGCCCTGGAGAGACTGGAAGGGGAGAAGGTGCAGAAACTGCCCAAGTAACTGGGCCCAGGGGGTTGCCAGTGAAGGGCAGCCCCTCTGGCCCCCCAGTCCACGTAGATACCCGATTCACCGCTGGCCTTGCCCAGCTGCCCCACCATCCATGCTGGCGGAAACAGGCAGCGAAGAGAAGTGAGCTGAAGACCCTGGGGGAGGCCTAGAGGGTGGCTTCCGCCACCTTCCTCTATGGCCGTGGCTTTGTGCGAGGCCCAGGGACCCCAGCCCAGCGGCAGCCTCCAGGGGGCACCAAACCTAAAGAGACAGCCCCATTGGAGGGGGACCAAAACTAGTTGAGTGGGTGCCCCCACCCAGATTCCAGCCCAGATACAGAAGGTCCTTCCGCCCCAGCAGCCAGCCTACCACAAGGTGAGGATGGCGAGACCAAGCCCAGCCAAGGGCCCACGGACGGCTCCCGGCCTGTGCCCAGCGCCCATGAAGCAGCCCCTCCTTCCAGTGAAGACAGCAGCAGCCCCCTGGACCCAGGCAGCCCACAGCCCAGGACTGACCTCAGCCCCCATGAACAGTGGGGGACCCCCACCCCAATACAGCAGTGTTTCCAACTCAGAGGACACCCAGAGCTACCAGCTGGTATCTGCAGTTTTCCCGACTGACCTGTACCCTACCCAGCACCTCTCCCCCCTTTCTCATAGTCGATGCCATCAAAACACTGGCTTCCCCCCCATTTTCCTGAGACTCAGGAGGCCAAAGCAAGAGCCTTCTGCTTTTTTTCCTCTCCCCCCTACCTTGGGTTGAAGGAAGGGGTCCATGCTTTGTGTTGAGAGGCACCACCCCTCTCCCCTAAACCAGGCCGAGAAGGAGCCAGCCAGTTCTTACCTGCTCCTGGTGGTTTTCCTTCCCCACCCCAGTTTATTTTCTGTGTCTCCTCTACCTCTGAACTTCGTGTGCCCCCTGAGCCTCCAGTAAAAGCAAAAAGTTTTTTTTCCCCCCCCTTTCCGAAGAACCATGAAGGTGGCTGAGGGGGTCAGTGAGGTTGAGTGTACTCTGCCTTGGCAGCTGTAGGCATCTGTTCAGCTCATTTTGAGGGCTTTTAAAAATGTGCCTCTGGCTGATCCACCCCTAAGGTGCCCAGCGCTCAGCAGGGCCTAGGGAGGCACAGTCTGGGCCGTGGGAGAGTCTTCTCCTATGGCCCCCCATTCACACCGTTTCCTCTGTCTGGGACACTGCTCCTCCCGCTGCCCCCTCCTTCCCATTTCATGAAGATCTGCTCAAACGCCACCTTTTCAGAAAGGCCTCTGTGAGCACCCATGTAGACGCTGCCTATCACTCTCTAACTCCTTAACCTATTTTATTTCTCTTCATCGCACTTATCATTATCTGAAACTATATACATATGTGTGTGTGTTTTCCTGAGAGGTGCTTTAATTTGAAACTGCAGTGAACTGGGGGTCAAAAGTCAGGCTAAGCCACAGGGAATAGAGGAAGCCTGGCAGAGTAGCATGGGGGTCCCTCCCGACAAGGTGCAGTGGGGAGAATGGGAGGGAACCAGCATGGCCATAGCTCCTGGGCTCACAAGGTACCTGCTGCTTCTGTTGGGTGAGCGGGGGGTACTTGGCTCGGCTTCAAAGGGTCTGGAACTTGTCAATGAGGCATGGCATAGCCACACGTTGATCGTTAAGGTCAAACTATTTCTCTCTGCAGCATGGGACATAGTGGGCCACAGGGTGCTCCTGGTAACTGCTGCTTCCTTTCCTATCTGGGGGATGGACTAGTGACTCCTTATCATGGGAAGGTTGGGGCCCTTTAGGCTTGATGCCTCTCTGGCCCATGGCCAAAAGCTGTTAAGTTTCTTAGAACTTGGGGGCCTTGGACTTGGGGTCCCTATGTTGTTCCTCTATAATGCATGGGCAAGCGAGATGGCCTTGGCTTCTTTGCTGGAAGTTGGTCTCTTTGGATCTCCGTCCATGCATGCATGCATCAATCCATCCAGACTTCCTTGCTTACTTCCTTGAGGACGGAGACTTTAACTTGCTCTCCACTGAATCTCGGGTTCTAAGTATATGTTAGATGCTACGAAAATATTTGTTGAATGGGTGAATGGATGGACATGTAGGTGGAGAAGACCCTCTTTGGTCTCTCTCTTCATACCCTGTCAAAGCTTCCTGTGTCCTTCTGACGTTTGCTCATAGCTCTTCAGCCTTGAGCCCATTTCTGCCAACCAAGATCGCCTTCATCAGGCCCAGTTTGACCCTTGGGGCCCTTCTGTAGTACATCAAAATTTTTAAATCTTAAGTCACACACACACACACACACACACACACACACACACCTTTGAGAGAAGGGTGTTTGTCTCGTTCACCATTGTATCCCCCAGAAACTAGCCTGGTCACTCTAGAAATGCTTGTTGAATAAATAACAGGTACCTGTAAGGTAGCACAGACTTAATTCTGCTTTGTGTTAACATTGGTTATTTGTATGTGTGTTCTGCCAGCCTGGGGGTGAGGTGGGGAACTGGGTGTTAGTCATCTCTATACTGAGGCTAACTCATTGCTTCACTAGTAATGATGATGTTAACAGCACGAGCAGACACCCACTGGTGAACATCCACTCTCTAAGTGCCAGGTACTAGACTTCACCTACATTAGTTCATGTACTTTTCAAGGCCACTCTCTGGGATGGTTTTATGGGTGTCCTTTCACAGAGAAGGAAACTACAGCTCAGAGAGACTGGACAAGTAGCCCATGGTCCATTGGCTTATGAATCAAGAAGGATATTGGAACCAGATAGTTCTGACACTAGAGTCCCTTTCTTTCCCTCTTCATAAGGTAGTTTTCCTCTGTTGGGGCAAAAAGGCTCTTCTAAAACTTATTTCAACTAAATGGACTTGCAAATGGTCAGGACATCTTCGAACAGACTTGCTGACTGCTCTGTACTGCTGTCACTTGACTGTCCTAGATACTGTACAGCCCAGGGTTTACAGTTCTCCAGATTCTCCTAGTATAAGACGTAAGACCCTCTTTTGAAGTTCCTAATGGTGTACCAGGACAACCACCCCACAGGGAGCCACTGCCCAACTGAGGCAGCAGTGTCCTCACCTGTCACGTAGTTCTTTAAATCCAGCTCATTGCTGAGAGGATTGTTGCTCTTGAACATATACAGGTTAAAGGGGGCTGGTTCCTTGCCCACGTTTTTCCACATGGTGTAGTCTGGAGAGGTCCATCGTCCAGCCAGCACATCATAATCACGTTGAGTGAAGTGGACCAGTTTGGTCAGGGGATCATAGAGTCCCCCATGGAAGCCAATGACCATCTGGAAGTCGGGGTTGGAGTCATAATAGATCTCCCCATAGGCTGTATATTGCAACTGTTTGATCATGAGACCGTTGATGCTGAACACAGCCAGGGGAGTCCCTGTGTTATCTGAGGCAACATAGTACTCCTCCCCACTGCTGCTCTCCATGGCAAAGAGGTGACCTTGCAGGTCATAGTAGAGTGAGGTTATCTCTGAATTGGAGTGATTGTAGACATGGGTGATGCGAGTCGGGTTGTGGAGGTCAGAGTAGAAATATTGCAGATGGTGGCCCAAGTTGGTCTTGTAGGAAGCCCGCCGCCCCACACCGTCATAGCGGTATTGGACGCTCCACCCACTGGCCTTGTTGTAGGCTCTCGTCAGGAGGCCCTTGGAGTTGTACTCGAAGATGTCAGCCCCTCGCTGGCACAGATAGCCATCATCGTCAATTTTGTACTGCACATCGCCAAGTCTGGTTATCCGATCCCGGAGGTCATAGCGTAAGGGCATAAGGCGCACACTATTGCCCGGGTTCAGCAAGTGAAGGTTCCCGTTGAGGTCATAGCTGTAGCGCCAGGTCGGGCGGTCATTGACAGCCACACTCTGAAGCTGCCCATCCCCGTCATAGTCATAGGTGTACTTAGTGGTGTTGGCGTAGGGCCCCAGTTTTAGCTCCCTCTTGATCACTCTTCCCATGCTGTCATATTGCACCGTCATCCAGTACATGAGGGACCTGAACATCTCGTACTGAACTTCCTTGATCCTCCCATGGGTGTCAAAGTGTTTGCTGAGGGTCATCACGGCGGTGGTAATGATTTGGTTAATGTCATAATAGATAACTCCAAACTTGCCAAAGTGCTCCACCTTGCCCGAAATCTCATCATAGCGGTAGAGGTCAACAGGAAGGGGAGTTTCACTTATGACGGGCTTAATGCTTGCAATCCGGAAGCTGTTGTCATGATAGGTGTAGTCGAACCTGGCATTGACCATGCCTTCCTCAGAAAACCTATAGATCTGCTTGTCCACCAGCGGGCCAATCTTCCGGTACCGGATGGTACAGGAGAAGCCCCCACTTTGGAGGTTGACCATCTTCAAAACACCAGTGGTCTCGTCGTACCCAAAAGTGACAGCGGTACTGTCGTAGACAATCTCTGATAACTTGGAGAGTTTCCCATACTTGTAGAATACCTGGCGCCCGGTGCCCAAAAAGGACGTCTTCAGGATTCGGCCATCATCACTGTAGTCAAAGATGACTGAAGCGTTGCTTTCAGGTGGGTTGTAAATGTTGCGGATGTAGCCAATGGAGGTGTGCGTGGACATGCTGTGCCGGGCAACGCTGGGCATGGTGACGGCGTGGAGACGGTCGGATGAGTCATACTCAAATATGTACTGACGCTGACTCTGAAGCAGGAGGACCATGGACTGTAGGAAGGAAAGGGAAAGGAAACCCATGAGTTGGCTTTTTAGGACCAATCACTCAACACTGACAGAATTTATGCCATTTTCCCAAAAGTCCATTCAAAAGGCACGAGGGATGGGGAAGTTTAGACCAGAGATAATGAGTAGGTTGATTTCATCGGGCATGCCCACTCTGATGGATCAGGGTGGCTGGCTGGAGCAGTGCTTCTCAAAGCTTAATGTGCATGTGAAATTCCCAGGGATCTTGTTAAAAGGCAGATTCCGATTCATTAGTTCTGGGAGGGGGCGGGGCCTGAGAATCGGCTTTTGGAACAAGCTCCCAGGTGATGCTGCTGCTGCTTGGAGGGCTTGAAGGACTGAGCTAAGAGGCATTGGTTGAGTTTGCCTACAGACTCAATAACAAGGAATCCTGAAATTGTTTAGTAATGACTTGCCACTGACGCAGCAGGGGACAGGTATGACACACATACTATGTTTCTGCCACCCCCGGTTAAAGAGAGAGCACAGCCTTCATTTAGAAGCTACTGAAAGGGTTAAATAGCTCAGAATCATGGATTCTTTGGGTAAAAAAAAAAAATGGCCTTGAACTTGAGGCCATTGGGAGATTCCTGCCTCCTCTGGTCAACCATTCCAGTATTTTAGGGCATAATGAGAACAGTATTCGGGAGGGACCGAAGGGACAGCAGCCCCTCTCTTGCAGAGGAGGTAACAGCTCTGTCTGCAAGGGATCACTAACCAGGAGGCAAAGAAGGAAGGAATGGAAATGGACCTGTGTCAAGGTGAGTCCAGTAGCTTCAGTCTAATGACGAGATGACCAGGGCAGCCTCAAAAATCGTGACTTGTGCCCTGAAGGGACATCTTTTTATTGCATGGCCAACCTCTGCAGACCACCACGGAGACCTGAACCTGGCACTTTTAGACACAGGGGATCCATGGAGACGATCCGTTGGCTAGTTCAACAAGAGACCCAGGGGAAGGGTGTTGCTCTGTGTGCTTGAGTGTTAAGCACAATCTCTTCCTCTGATGGCTAAGTTTCGGTCAAGGCATTTCTAATTTAGAAGTAATTTATATGTAATGATTAGCCATTTCTAATTTATAAGTAAGGATGTCTACTTTGTAAGTGATAATTAGCCATGTTGCTAATGGGATGATTCTGTCAGCTTCAACAGCACTTCTTATTATGATTTTTGGAATAAAATCAGGCTGTTTATCCATTTGCCATTCCTGAGTATCTGGTACTCTCTTTTTTCTTTTTTTTTTTTTTTTAATTTTGCTTTAATGGTATAGTGCTGAGCTATGAATAACATGTCATTCAGATTGCCTCCTTCCCAGTGAGGGGGGATAGTGGGAGGGGAGCCCTTGTGGAATCCAAGTAAAGATGTTCAGATGGCTTATAGCAAAGTGTATTCGGTCAGCTGAAAGAGGGCGCTGCCTTAGCAAGAGAAAGCCCTGCTGACCCAGAGTGGCACATGTACCCACCTTGTCAAGGTAGGAGTAGCTCCACACTTTCCCGTCAGCAAACATGCGTGACACGATCCGGCCTTGCTTGTCGATGTCTGTCCTCTCGCTCATGGCCCCACGCTGCAGGCCAGCCAAGCGCCCATTGAAGAAATACGAGACGTTGACAGCTGCCAACCCGCTGCTGGGGAGCCAGAGGAAGGGGCGGCCCACCTGGTCGTAAATGATCCTCAGGGTGAACTTCCGGTGATCATCGTAGATCTTTTCTGTTCGAATATTCCGGTCATAGTCGATGGACAAGAGATTCCTTCCGTGGACCTAGGCAAACACAATGGGCCTGGTTAGAAATATACCACCTGGGCATGTTAGCTCAGGCTTCTATGGAGGACGTGGCTGGCGCGGCTGGGGCCTAGTGTGCGTCGGAGGAAGAAACAACCCTGAAGTTACCTAGAGGAGTGCTTTCTAAACTCTTGTGTCACGGTACGCATATAAAACGGCAATATTTGTAGGGTGTACTGGAATACAGACATGGGACTGCTTAAGGTCAGTGATGGCTGATCTGGGTGCGGCTGCCATGAGCAGTCACGTGGGCTGTGACTTGAACAATTTCAAGGGTGCCACCAGCTTGTAGGAAGTGTGGATGTTGACAAATGTGCAGTGCATGGCCACCGTGGGACCAAGAGGATTTGTATATTTGCACACTTAGAAGCGGTTTTGGCCATGTCATCAACTGAGCAGCTAACAATCTGTCACAGCAGGTGCCAGGATTTCTTCTGAAGCCTTAAGTAAAGGTACCCAGGAGGGTAGGGAGTAGTTCTTGGAAACCCATATTTTACAAAGACATGGGGATCTGAAGGCTCATTCTTATATGCACTCCTTTACTTCTATGTAGAGAAAAACTTTACCCCGGTCAGGGATGCAAGAACTCAGTGGGGAGACCTCAGCAGGGCTGGGAGATGCCAAAAAAGGGAAGGCCTGACTCTTGAGGTTTAGCTAGTCCTGAGAGGATGGCTGGAAGTGAATAAAATGAGGCCAACTCAGTCAGGCTCTTTCAATATAATTGACTGCAATTCCAGACGTCCCTGGAGTGACTGCTTAAGGCAATGGAGGATATAAACAGGCAGGAAGAAGAGATGGGAGAGATGTCTGGTACCTCCTCACCTTGCCCTAGTGGTTCACTAGCACTTAATGATAATAACGATGCCAGTGATGACGATGGGAATAATAACTTTCACACAGGCCGAGGGCTAGTCTGTATAGGCATTGAGTTAGGCGATTTGTATCTATTGTCTGAGCTGATGCTCACAAAGACTACTGGATAAATGAGGAAACTGAGCTGGGAACAGAGAGGTTACATCCTTGCTCAAGGTCTCACAGCAGTGACGTGGTGGGGTTGGTCTGGGATTGAGCTCTAAAGACTTTGACCAGTTAACCACTTAGACATAACCAGGTTTACTGCTTCCTATGTTATATGTGCATTGAGTGCCCTGAGATATGTCCAACTGAGGCAAAGACTGTAAGGCAATGCCACAGCCCTGGGGGGCTCCATGTTGCAGCGTGATGGGGAGACAAGGACTACTTCTAACACCTCAGACACCTATGTTCTGCAGAGCAGTATTGTACTCGGGTAAAGAACGACATTTCACAGCTGCCTTTGGAGACAGGGGTGGCTAACATGATGTAAGTGATAGTTATTAGCTCGGTCTTCTGGGGCACCTTGAGGGAAGCCGACTCAGCTAAGAAGTAGGCACCCTTTTGTCTTCCCCACTCTCCTCCTCCTCCTAGTTGGAATGTGGACGTGATCTCTGGAGCTCTAGCATTCACCTTGTGACTATGGGGTGACTTTGAGAATGGAAACCTCAAGGATGATGGCTCACCCAGAGAAAGAGTCTAGATCTCTCTCTGTTGACCTAGGTGTCTTCAATGGTCATCCATACCAACCTTGAATTGCTTATATCCAGCATGTTATTCCTATATCTCTGTTACATTGCAGTTGAAACTAATCTCAACTGATATAAGCCCCTGGTGCTTTGACAGGTACTGTGCTAGGTACTTTAGATACCTGATCCCAGTTTATTTATTTATTTTTTAAAATATATTTTATTGATTTTTTACAGAGAGGAAGGGAGAGGGATAGAGAGTTAAAAACATTGATGAGAGAAATATCGATCAGCTGCCTCCTGCACATACTGGGGATGTGCCCGCAACCAAAGTATGTGCCCTTGACCGGAATCAAACCTGGGACCCTTCAGTCCGTAGGCCGGTGCTCTATCCACTGGGCAAAACCAGCTAGTGCCTGATCTCAGTTTAATTCTCACAACATAAGTAGAAGTTATTCTTACATGGGCAGTTAGCTCAGAGGGTGACACAGCTAGACAGGTTCAGGGGGTGGATTTGAACCCAGGACTATTTGACTCTTCACACTGTTGCTGTTGCCATGGAGAGAAAGGGATAGAACATTTGAGAGAGAACATCTGGAAACGCATGGATATAGGGATGAAGGTGGCAAGTTCTTGGGATTACAAGGAAGCTCAGCTTTCAGGAAGATGCACACCGTCAGACTTGCAGCACTTGTGAAGAACACTCAAGAAGGCAACAGGTGAGGGGTAGCACTTTTTTTTTTTTTAAACCAGTCCAAAGTTAATGCTGCCAGAATTATGGGGGATCTTGATCCCAAATTAGAGTCACACAGGCTGGGGTGACTTCCGCTGGAGACAGAAGTTTGGCCACATTGGGTTGCTCCATTTGGGACAACTGCAGAAGATTCCCTGACCTGCGAGTTTAAGAATTCCAGCTCAAGCCCTCGCCAATGTTTTATTCAGCAGAATGAATGATGTGGCAAGAGGGAGGAAGGATACTCAGCATTCCCTGAGCCAACTGATAGTGACACCCCACCATCTCCTATCTCCTATCCTAGTGGTTGGCAAACTGCGGCTTGCGAGCCACATGCGGCTTGCAAGCCGCGGTTTGCTGCTCTGTTGACTAATGAGTTTGCCGACCACTGGGATAGGGGCTTAATCACAAGGAACAACAACGGCCTGTAATTATTGGAATCGAGTCTAGGTCAGTGGTCGGCAAAATTAGTCAACAGAGCGGCAAACTGCGGCTCGTGAGTCGCATGTGGCTCGCGAGCCGCAGTTTGCCGACCACTGTCCTATCCCATTCCCTTTCCCTATTTCCCCCCTTTTGCTTCTCTTTGATAACAGTGTACAGCCCCCAGGGCATTTGTTATTCATTGAACGTTAATTCTGTGCCAACGTCAGGCTCGGTGCCTGTGGTGGAAGGTGGACGAACACCACCAACAGAGCCATGGGGCCTGAGGACCTATGATGCTCTTAGCCTGCTCCGAGCGCTGCCCTCGTTTTAGCTTATTCAGTGGGTGAGCACCGTTATTGTCTTCCTGTGACACGCAAGGCGCGGCTGGGTTTAAGTGCCCTGCTCAAGCTTACACAAGTAGTAAGTTGTGCAGCCAGGACCCCAAGCAAGAGTTCATGATCTTCACCTGGCTCAGCCCTGCCTCTCTGACCAGCGCATGTGATTCCATCAGGCATGTGATTCCATCAGGCATGTGATTCCATCAGGCATGTGATTCCATCAGGCATGTGATTCCATCAGGCATGCGATTCCAAACCGTGGAGGCTGCTGTAGCAAATCCTGCTGCTGGACTGATTCCACAGCACAGAGTCAGCTCCCAGGGAATAGAAGCGGGTGGTTCTGATGTGTGCTCTTGGTTAAAATACCTCAGTATGGGCTGGCCAGCATGGCTCAGTGGTTGAGTGTCGACCTATGAACCAGGAGGTCACGGTTTAATTCCCCGTCAGGGCGCATGCCCAGGTTGTGGGCTTGATCCCCAGCATGGGGTGTGCGGGAGGCAGCCAATCAATGAGTCTCTCTCATTATTGATGTTTCTATTTCTCCCTCTCCGTTCCTCTCTGAAATCAGTAAAACTATATTTTAAAAAATAAACTCAGTATGATAGAAGGCCCTGTTTTCAGTTACGTGGGAGAGAACAACAGGCGAATAGTACATGCAACCATAATATAATCACGCCTGTGTGTGTGTATATGTATACTATAACATAATCATGACAGAGACCAACATGTAAGTCACACATGCATGACTATCATTATAACTATACTAGAGACCCGATGCATGAAATTCGTGCAAGAATAGGCCTTCCTTCCCCCAGCTGCCAGTACTGGCTTCCCTCTGGCATCCGGGACCTGGGCTTCCCTTGCAGCCCTGGCTTCTTCCGGAAGGACGTCTAGTCTAATTAGCATATTACGTTTTTAGTATTATAGATTAGTACACGAGGGTGCTAATCTTGCAGAACTGAATAGTGGAGAAGCATAGAAAAAGGGTCCCGGACCTCTGATGGCCAACATTTGGGTTTGATGCTACTACTTAGAGCTGACGAGGCCTTTGACCCCTTGTCTGGGTGCACCAACTGTGAAGAAGTAATAAGCACTAACTATTAGCCATTGATAATTTAAGGGGGGATTTTATTCCCAAATTTACCATGTCCCTGGGAATTGGATTTTATTATAGCACTGGTTGGAATTAACTTTTTATTGTTTATTAAGATGTAATTGGCATATATTAATGTATAAGTTTAAGGTGTACGGCATAATGATTTGACTTACATATATTGTGAAGTGATTAGAGCAGTAAGTTTAGTTAACATCCATCATCTCATATAGAAAAAAGAAAAAAAGAACAAACACTATTTTTCTCCTTGTAATGAGAATTCTTAGGATTCACTCTCTTAATAACTTTCTTATATATCACCCAGCAGTGTGAACTGAAGTCATCAAGATTGCATTACGTCCCCAGTACTTAGTTATTATTTATTTTTATTGGTTGGAGTTAGTTGGTATTTATTATTTTTTTTTACTGTTGAAAGTATTACAGATGTCCTTTATTTTTTTCAATTTTGCTCCCCTCCACCTGGGGCCCACCCTACCCCAGGCCTTCACCTCACTATTGTCTGTGTCCATAGGATATGCATATCCTATATAATAAAAGGGTACTATGCAAATAGCCGAATGGCGGACCCCCCAGTCACTATGATGCACATTGACCACCATGGGGCAGACGCTCAAAGCAGGAGCTGCCCCCTGGTGGTCAGTGAGCTCCCATAGGGGAAGTGCTGCTCAGCCACAAGCCAGGCTGACAGCTGGCGAGTGCAGCAGCAGTGGCGGGCACCTCTCTTGTCTCCACAGCAGCGCTAAGGATGTTCGACTGACAGACATCCCCTGAGGGCTCCCAGACTGCTAAAGGGCGCAGGCCGGGCTGAGGAATTGTCCCCCGCACCCCTCCTCCACAGTGAACGAATGTTGTGCACTGGGCCTCTATATGCATATACGTTCTTTGGTTAATTTCTTCCCTCCCTGCCCCTGCCCCTCCACCCCTCCAACTCCCTTCCCCCTGAGGTCTGTCAGTCTATTCCATGTTTCCATGTCTCTGGACTTACTTTGTTCATCAGTTTTTGCTGTTGTTGTTCTTTAGATTCCACATATAAGTGAGGTTATGTGATACTTGTATTTCTCTGGCTGGCTTATTTCACTTAGCATAATGTTCTCCAGGTCCATCCATGCTGTTTCAAAGGGTAAGAGATCCATTTTTTATACAGATGAATAGTATTCCATGGTGTAAATGTGCCACAGCTTTTTTATCCACTCATCTGCTGATGGGCACTTGGGCTGTTTCCAGATCTTAGCTATTGTAAATAATGTTGCACAGGGGTGCATATATCCTTTCTGTTGGTGTTTCTCCTTTCTTAGGATATATTCCCAGAAGTGGGATCACTAGGTCAAATAGCAGTTCTATTTTTAATTTTTTGAGGAGTCTCCATGCTGTTTTCCACAGTGGCTGCACCAGTCTGCATTCCCACCACAGTGTTCTAGGGTTCCCTTTCCCCCACATCCTGCCCAGCACTTGTTGATGGTTGATTGATTGATGGTAGTCATTCTGGCAGGTGTGAGGTGATAGCTCACTGTCGTTTCAATTTGCATCTCTCTGATGATTAGTGAACACTTTTTCATGTCTCTTGGCCATCTGTATGTCCTCATTGGAGACGTATCTATGCAAGTCCTTTGCCCATTTTTTAAATTGAATTGTTTGTCTTCCTTTTGCTGAGTTGTAGGAGTTCTTCACATATTTTGGAAATGAACCCTTATCAGATGTATCATTGGTGCATATGTTCTCCCATTCAGTGGGCTCCCTTTTAGTTTCGAGGATGGTTTCTTTTGCTGTGCAGAAGCTTTTTAGTTTGATGCAGTTTCATTTTTAAATTCTTTTGTTTCTCTTGCCCTAGGAATGGCATGGGTTGATTTCTGGGTTCTCTGTTCTTTTCCATTAATCTATAGGCCTGCTGTTGTGCCAGTACCAGGCTGTTTTGATGACAATGGCTTTGAAGTATAGTTTGCTTTTGGTATTGTGATCCCTCTACTTTGTTCTTCTTTCTCAAGATTGCTGAGGCTATTTAGGGTATTTTTTGGTTCCATATAAATTGTACTTAGTTACTTATGACTGGAATTTTGTACCTTTTCCTTCCTCCAATTACCCTCTCCTCTGGTAACCACAAATAATATGATCTCATTTTCTATGAGGTAGTTTTTTTTTTTTTTTTTTTTTTTTTTAAGATTTCACCTCCAAGTCCATCCATGCTGTTGCAAATGGCAGCATTTCCTCATTTTATATGGCTGAATAATATTCCATGGTGTCTACCTATTTATCTACCTTACATCTTCTTTATCCATTCATCCATAGATAGACACTGAGATTATTTCCAAGTGTTTCCAGATATTGTAAATAATTCTTCTCTGAAAATATGGGAGCGTAGATATCTTTTTGACATAGTGTTTTCATTTCCTTTGAATATATTCCCAGAAGTGGAGTTGTAGGATTATACAGGAGTACTATTTTTATTTTTGGAGGATCCTCCATGCTGTCTTCCATAGAGGTGGTACCAATTTATAGTCCCACCAACAGTACACAGAGTTCCTCTTTCTCTACATACTCATTGGCACTGGTCTCTCATCTTTTTATTGATGGCCATTCCTAAAGGCATGACGTGGTACCTCCCTGTGGTTTTGATTTACATTTCCCTAAAGATTAGTGATGTTGAGCGTCTTTTCATATGTTTAGCCATTTGCGTATCTTCTTTGGAAAATGTCTGTTTAAGTCCTTTGCTCATTTTTAAATTGGATTATTTGTGGCTCCCCCATGGCAGGTCAGGGCTGGGAGCCACACTCAGAGTGGGTGGGCTGTGGCTCAGCTCCCTTGCCTGGGTAGGGTAGGAGGGCCCATGCTAGGCACCTCCCAAACTTTCCAAATAGGCCTCCTGGCCTGGAGGGCCAGGGGCTACACTCAGCAGAGGGTGGGGCTGTGAACAACCTCCCCCTGCCTGGGCATAGCAGGGGGACCTCCCCGCCCTGGACTGGCTCTGCTCTGCCGTGGTCAGCTCTGCCTGTCCACCTGTGGGCTTGAGCCTTGCAGGGCTATGCAGCCTCCGGGTGTTCTCGTCAGGCCTTCCAGTCAGATGGGGCTGGGCTGGGGCCATGACTCAGCTCTCCTGCCTGGGCGAGGGCAGACCATCACCCCGCTGACTTCCCTGGCCAGCCTGTGCCACAACTTGGTGCTGCAGATGAGCAAAGCCGCTGGTTGGCACGACGACCTGCGCTCTGCCGGTGGGAGGTGGGTCTGCCAAGATCCGAGTGCTGGCTGTTGGAAGCCCCTCCTTCCTCTTCATCACGATCAGATTCCCCTGCCTTCTCTGTGGCGTGGGACCAGAACGGGGTTCTCACCAAGTGACCCACAATGTTGGGGCATCTGGAGGTCCCCCCTGGGCTCCCTCTTCCCACGGTGGAACCAGGAACTGTAGGCTCAGGGTGACCTCTCTGCAGGGTGCTGTGCCTGCCCAGGGGTGGCCCCCGTGGGCACCATGTCGCTGCCCCTCTTCCTCTTAAAGTGCCGACTGTCTTGGCCTCTGTGGGGCCGGGGATGCTTCGGCCTCACCCGTGTTCTCCGATCCCCTCAGGTGCTTGTCTCTGAATAGTTGTCAGTTTCTCTTATGGGGGGGGGGGGCGAAGTCAGGAACCACCTAGGTCACCGTCTTGGTGACTTCCATAAAAATGCCCAATCCTTCTCATAATTAAATATGATGAATTCACCGGTAGCTGGGCCAAGCAGTGCAGGCCAGTTGTGTAATCTGATTAGAAGCAAGCAGCTTTAATTATGAGGGCACCACGTGTGAAGAGGAGGTGCCCCAGCTGTGGGGTGTGGGGTGCTGGAGGGCTGGCTGGCTCATGGGCACCTGCCCCCCAGTTCCGAGAGCGCAGAAGCTTTAATTCAGCCAGGCCGCTCTCTTCTCCCGAATTAAATTACCCATCTAACCATATTTAAATTAACCCCGAGGCTTCCTGGAGAACATAAAAGTTATTTTGAATGATTTTCACTGCCGGGATCAGCACAGTTCCCTTCCCAGCTGGCTCGGTAGGTGCGGAGCAACACAGAAACCAATTTTTAAATTAATACAATCTTGTGTTCGTAAGGAAGCCATTATTTTTAATTATCGAGCGTTTTCCTCAGCCTGGCTTCCCCAGTTAATAAAACTCAGCTATTTAGCACGCTTTTTATTTTTGCAGAGGGCAGGCTCGGGGAGGGAGCTTCCCCTGTGGGACCCCCCCGCCCCCCACTCGCCGCCAGAATGCTTGGCTCTCACCAAGCACACGCCTGTCACAAGGAGGCTCATAAAAAACCCCGGGAAAAGGAAACTGCTGTCTTCGAAATGGCCCTGCTGGGCCCATAGCGGGCGACTCCAACTTAGCTCGCGGGGCAGAGATGGGAGCTGGGGGTCTGAGAAACAGGAGGAAATGAACGCCGGGCTGGGTCCCCCCAGGAGGGGGCACTGGAGCACAGCAGGAGAGGCTGCGGGGAGACTTAGAGAAGAACCTTTTGCCCATCCTGCCTCCGGTAAGGGAAACCCAGAGAACACCAGTGAGGAAGGCCGGGGAGTCTCCATCTCTGGCCACGTTTAAGGCAGACGTCCTGCCGCGGAGATTCAGTTCTTCACCTTCCGAGAGGGGAGGTCTGGCTCAGACTCCATCTTCATTTCTTTCTGGGTAGGTTATCTGGGATTTATTTATTTTCTTTTCTTTCTTTTTCTTTTTAATCCTCATCTGAGGACATGTTTTTATTGATTTTAGAAAAAGAGGAAAGGAGAGGGAAGGGAGATGGGGGGAAGGAGGGAGGGAGAGAGAGGGAAAAAGGGAGGGAGAGAAAGAGAGAGAGAGGGATATACATTGGTTGCTTCCCCTATGCATCCACCTGCAACCTGGGTCTGTGCCCTGACCTGGAATCGAACCTGTGACCCTTTGGTGCATGGGTTGACATTCCAACCAACTGAGCCACACCAGCCAGGGCTGTCTTCTGGGATTTAAAAAGTAGCTTCTCCCCTGGCTGGTGTGCTCAGTTGGTTGAGTGTTGTCCCATGCACCAGGAGGTCACAGGTTTGATTCCCCATCAGGGCACATACCGGGGTTGCTGGCTTGATCCCCCGTAGGGGGCATTCAGGAGGCAGGAGATCGATGTTTCTCTTTCACCACTGATGTTTCTATCTCTCTTGCCCTCTTCCTCTCTCTGAAATCAATAAAAAACATATTTAAAAAATAATAAAATTAAAAAGCAGCTTCTCTCTCAGCTCCCATACAGCAAGACTCAATGCTACACTGGGATCAGTGCTTGTGCAGACAAAACAACTTGCTAAGCTTAAATAATGCATAATCAGAAGGGCAAGCCTCGGCAAACACATTACAAAATGTATTTCCCCAAGCAAACACTACTTTTGGATGACTTGCTATTTTGGATGGTGGTGAGGTGGAGAGAGGGGGAAAAACCTAAATTTCGAATTGCAGCTTTGACAACAAGTACCTTTGTCACTGCAAAGCGGCACCTTTACCGCTCGTGCCTCAGTTCGCTGATCTGTAGTGGCCTGTGAGCTTCTGGTGGGCAGTCAGCTTTCTTAGTGTCTCTATTATTTTGGGAAGTGCTTGGTGCTTAACAAGCGTTTTAAAATAAGGGTCTTGAATTAGATAGAGTTTCAGAATCTTGGCAAATCTGATGATCTAAGGTTCTCACATGGAAAACCAAGAACAGAAAGTATGACTGGACATCTGTGATCTCCAAATGTCAGAAGGGCTTCATTCCAAAGAGCAATCAGAGACACTCAGGGAGGCCCCTCAAGATCTGGAATCAACAGAGGTCGAGTGGCTTTTCATGATGCCACCTTAAAATCCCATTCATTCATTCATGCAATATTGACTGAGCACCTACTGTGTGCTTGTTACTGTGATCACCACTTAAGATAGAGCAAGACAGTTACGGCCCCTGCCCTCATGGAGCTTACAGGCCAAGAATGATAAAGACACATGAACCAACAATGAAAAACGTGAGCTTGGTAATGAGGGTAAACAGAGGGAAGAGATCATGGGAGCAGGGGAGGGACACTTAGCCAGAACCGGGCTGACAAGGGCAGTGTCCCAAAGGCAGTGGGCTGGTGAGCAAGGGAGAGCTTGAGGAGTGAGCGAGAGCCCTGTGTAGGCAGAGGACTCCATGTCAGAGGCTCTGGGACAGTCTAATGAAGGTGGGGGGGCCATGGAGAGGGAGATGGCAGAGAAGAGTCACATCTGCTAGGGAGGCTCAGCCCAGATGACCAGAACGAGCTTGTACTTGTCACCCTTTAACTTGAACGTTCAGGAGCCAAGTATGTCATGTGTCTCCAGTGTCTAAGAAGGAAGGCAGACAGTCAGCTTGCCGATGAATGCTCCTTTGCATGCATGCGAGCAGGGGTGGGGAACCTTTTTTCTGCCAAGGACCATTTGGGTATTTATAAGATCATTCGTTGGCCGTACAAAATTATCAGCTTAAAAATTAGCCTGCTATATTTGGTCAAACATTTTAACTCACCCCTAATGCCTTGGCAGGGCCAGACCAAATGATTTCATGGGCCTTCTGTGGCCCTCAGGCTGGATGTTCCCCACCCTACGCTAGAAGGGAAATCCGAGGAGGACTTCTGTATTTCTAAGATCCTCACTATGGCCAATAAGCCCTCATGCCCTTGATCCCACCTCCCATTGGTTTGCTCCAGCCACACTGACTCTCCTCCTGATCAGGTTACAAGCAACTGTCTTTTATGTCTCAGGGCCTTTGCACAGGCCGGTACCCTAGCAGAGGAGGCTTTCCTCTCAACCCACGCCTGGAAAACTCCTATTCCTTCCTTTCTCAGCTCAAATGCCATTTTCGTAGAGTGGCCTTAACCTAAGTCAGACATTTCCCATTGTCCTCACCCTACAGTTTGCTTTCTAGCAGCCATCCTAGTTTCCATGATTAAACTCCACTAGAATCTTTCCACTTTTCCATCGCACCCTCCCAAACAGCAAGTCACCCAACGTAACACTTGCTTGGGGCATGCCTTGTTTAACGTGTCTGCAGAAGTGTGCCCTTCTAATGAAGTGTTCTTTAAGCTAATAGGAAATGTCTTACAAGTTGTTCTTTCTGCACAAGCATTACTCACAATTTAGAGTCTTGTCTGTTTTGTTTACCAATAAACATGCAGTGCCAAGTACAGTTCCCAGCACATACGAGGTATCTGAAAAAGGGAACGTTAGTTGGTGCAGAACAGATGCACTGGGGCGGGAAGGAGCTGACGAAATGCAGGCTTTCATGACGACCGAGTATGTCAACAGATCTACCTGAATGGGCTCCGTGCAGAACTGGGTTCACGGGTGTGTGTTCCCAGGCACACATGCATGGCTGCCTCATACCTCGCTCCTCTGTCACTGTCATTTGACACCAAAGTAAAAGTAACGCAAGCCAACGTGTAATTGCAATGTCATATTAATTATACGGAAACCAAAACAAAATCACTAACTCCCACTTCCTCTGGGAGTACTCATAACGCTAATACCAATATCATGATGGAAGATTACCTTGGAAGCAATTTTTCTTTTGTTCTGCCACCTACACAAGTGGCTGTTTCTTGCTTTTGCAATCTTGATATAAATCATAAGCCGGAGGAAATATCCTGGTTACATGCTTTCCTTCTCGGAGTGAATCACGCACTACATCCATTTCAGGATAGAGTAGAAGTTTTAAATCTTAATAGAAGGGGTCAGTTTTAGCTCTGTCTTCCAAAAATCTAGGAAAAAAGCTTGCTGAGGGGAGGGGAGGCATTAATGTGCTTACTGATCCATCCTCAGGGCCAGCATTTCACCTTGTGAGAATTTTAGCTTTGGAGAGTGTAGAATATATCTGGTGTGTGTGTGTGTGTGTGTGTGTGTGTGTGTGTGTGTGTGTGTGTGTGTGAGAGAGAGAGAGAGAGAGATTTAACCTACATTCTTTTTCTTTTTTTTTACGGCCAAATTATATAATTTAAAAAAAATAAATCTTTATTGTTCAGATTATTACAATTGTTTCTCTTTTTTCCCCCATAGCTCCCTTCTACCCGGTTCCCCTCTCCTCTGCCCCTCCCCCACTGTCCTCATCCATAGGTGTACGATTTTTGTCCAGTCTCTTCCCGCACCCCCACACCCCTTTCCCCCCGAGAATTGTCAGTCCACTCCCTTTCTATGCTCCTGATTCTATTATATTCACCAGTTTATTCTGTTCATCAGATTTTTTTATTCACTTGATTTTTAGATTCACTTGTTGATAGATATGTATTTGTTGTTCATAATTTTTATCTTTACCTTTTTTATCTTCTTCCTCTTCTTAAAGAATACCTTTCAGCATTTCATATAATACTGGTTTGGTGGTGATGAACTCATTTAGCTTTTTCTTATCTGTGAAGCTCTTTATCTGACCTTCAATTCTGAATGATAGCTTTGCTGAGTAGAGTAATCTTGGTTGTAGGTTCTTGCTATTCATCACTTTGAATATTTCTTGCCACTCCTGTCTGGCCTGCATAGTTTCTGTTGAGAAATCAGCTGACAGCCGTATGGGTGTTCCCTTGTAGGTAACTGTTTTTCTCTTGCTGCTTTTAATATTCTCTCTTTGTCTTTTGCTCTTGGCATTTTAATTATGATGTGTCTTGGTGTGGTCCTCTTTGGATCCCTTTTGTTTGGGGTTCTCTGCGCTTCCTGGGCTTGTAAGTCTATTTCTTTCACCAGGTGGGGGAAGTTTTCAGTTATTATTTCTTCAAATAGGTTTTCAGTATCTTGTTCTCTCTCTTCTTCTGGAACCTCCATAATTTGGATGTTGGTACGCTTGAAGTTGTCACAGAGGCTCCTTACACTATCTTCATATTTTTCTTTTTGCTTTTCCGGTTGAGTGTTTTTTGCTTCTTTATATTTCAAATCTTTGACTTGATTCTTGTGATCCTCTAGTGTGCTGTTAGATATCTGTATAATATTTTTTTATTTCAATCAGTGTATGCTTAATTTCTAGTTGGTCCTTTTTCATATCCTCGAGGGTCTCGCTAAATTTATCGGCCTTTTCTAGAAAATTCTTGAAAAACCTTATAATTGTGGTTTTGAACTCTATATCCAGTCATTTGCTTTCCTCCATTTCTTTCATTTGTGATCTGTTTCTTTGTCTCCGCATTTTCACTGCTTCCCTGAGTTGATAGAGTGACTTCGCATGCTAGGTGTCCTATAGGGCCCAGTGGCTCAGCCTCCCCAGTTACCTGAGGTGGACACTCTTGGTGCACCCCTTTGTGGGCTGTGTGCACAGTCTTGTTGTAGTTAAGCCTTGATTGTTGTTGGTATTACTGGGAGGAATTGACCTCCAGGCCAATTGGCTGTGAGGATCAGCTGTGTCTACGCTGGAGAACTTCTGTGCTGGAGACACCCTTATGAGACAAGACTTGCAAAAGCCTCTGTGCTCAGCTTGGATAGGGTGGAGTCTCAGGGTGGAGCAGAGAGCATTGGTTTCCCATCATTCCTGCCCTAATAGACTCCTGTGTCTCAGTGTCCTGTGGTAATTGCTGCAAGCACCTCTGAGAGAAAGCCTCCCTCGAGTTCTACCTGCTGCCAGATAGTCCAGTTTCTCCCCGAATGAGTCTGGGTCCCCAGAGTCTTGCCCGGAACTGGAGTTCAGTGCAGTTGGGAGCTTTTGTCTCCCTCCTGCTTGAGAAAGCCAGCCGTGTATTCAGTTGCCCGCCCTCTCTGTGCACACGCCTTGGTACCTCTGCATCTCAGTGTGCTTTTCTCTTTCCTGACAGTTCAGTTTCACCCCGTATGAATCTGGGTCCCCAGAGTCTCACCGGAAACGGGAGTTCAGCGCAGTTGGGAGCTTCTGTCTCCCTCTCGCTTGAGAAAGCCAACCGTGCCCTCAGTTGCCAGTCCTTTCCACGCACGCGCGCACGTCTCAGTACCTCTGCTTTCTGCAGCTCCTCTGAGTCTCAGTGTGTTTTTCTCTTTCCTTCTAGTTGTAGAATTTCCACTCAGCCAGCCTTCCTGTGGTTCTGGATGATGTCCGTTTTGTCTTTTAGTTGTAGTTTTGAAATTGTTGTGCGAGGCAGCAGTTTAGGTGTTTACCTATGCCACCATCTTGGTTTCTCCCCCTTCTTTATTAAAAAAAAACAACACATGTTTTTATTGATTTCAGAGAGGAAGAGAGAGATAGAAACATCAATGATGAGAGAGAATCATTGATTGGCTACCTCCTGCACGCCCCACAATGGGGATTGAGCCCACAACCTGGGAATGTGCCCTGACCAGGAATCTAACAGTGCATCTCCTAGTTCACACATATGCATACAAGGTCTTTGTTTGACCTTGTTGGTGTTAAGTTGTATGAGTTCTTTATGTATTTTGGGTATTAACCCCTTATCAGATGTATCCTTTGCAAATATCTTCTCCCATTCAATAGGTTGTCTTTTTGTTTTGTTGATGGTTTCCTTCACTGTGCAAAACCTTTTTAGTTTGATGTAGTCCCATTTGTTTACTTTTTTCTTTTGTCTCCCTTGCTTGAGGAGGTATATCCAAAAAGATATTGCTAAGACCAAAGTCAAAGGATTTATTGTCTATGTTTTCTTGGAGGCGTTTTATGGTTTCAGGTCTAACATTTAAGTCTTCAATCCATTTTGAGTTGATTTTTTGATCTGGTGTAAGAAAGGGGTCCAGTTTCTTTTCTTTTTCTTTTTCTTTTTCCACGTATCTGTCCTGTTTTTCCAACACCACTTACTGGAGAGACTGTCTTTACCCAGCTGTATATTCTTGCCTCTTTTGCCTTATATTAATTGACCACAGAAGCAAGGATTTATTTCTGGGCTCCGAGAGGTCTTTCTAATACTATACATCCCTACCCATCACTCTGCTAATTAAACCGGCAACAGCCCCCCACTGTCCTCAGGATAAATGCCAGCCCAGCAAACTATTCCCTCCCATGTGCAGCCCGCTAGCTCGAACTTTTTTTTTTTTTTAATCGGCACCCCAGTGTAACATATTCCCCTTTTCTCGGGCCACGCTGAGTTACAGCTTTCTGAAATGCCATTCCCTTTTCTGACCTCTTTCTGTCTCACAGGCAACACTCTGGCTGATCACGCCTCCCCTTGATCTTTGCCTGGCCAATTCCTGCTGCTCCTCAGGACCGACTCCAACTCCTCCACGAAGCTCCTCCTGCCTTCCTATCAAACCTCAGGCCTGACCAGAGCAGCAGGGCCCTGCTCGGTGCTCCCCAGCATTTCCTGGGCTTCCTTGCAGCTGAGTTGAAGTGACTCCACCGTGTTCTCAGCAAGCCCCCTTCAGCCATCCCAGCCCGCCTCCCCTTCCCCAGTAACCCGAGAGGCCATGCGCTTACAACGGCAGGGTCACAAGAGAGAGCAATTACAGCCAGCGGTCACCTGGCCGAGCTACCTGGTTCGATGCGCTGAGCCCCCGAGATGTCAGGGCTTGTTCCCTGCCACAGCCTCTCCTCTCCTGACGAACCCCACGCAGCAACCCTGCCCACCGGATACTAGCCACCATGACAGCTTACATCACACTCCTCCCGCTGCCTTCTCCACTGGACCCCCAGCTTCTCGGTGGCAAGGATTTTGTTTTCTTTCTCCCTCTCTGGTCTACTCCCTCCATCATCCTGGCACTGAGTAGACATCTTTTTAAAAAATTTGAAATGTGGGTTTAATTTTCAGTCCCAATACAGGAGAGACTTAAACCTAGAAGGAAATAAAACTAGAGATACCCAGGAAAGCAAGCAATTATAATCACATATAACGTCCTCCTCAGAGTCCATTCTAGTAGACATCTTTGAAATGAATGAAAACAGTTGGGGGTGTCAAAATGGAGTGAAAAGAAAGGTCAGGACCGAAGGTAAGGAGAGAAGGGCCTGCAATCTGATGGGCCACCGGACAGCTTTGTGTGAGCGGCTGCAAACTCTCCTGCCGTGGGCGCATCTGAGGAAAGGGCCACTCCCTGGTCTCTTAACCCACATCCCACTCCACCCTGCCTTCCCACCTGCTCCCCGCCAGTCTCGGCGAGCTGCTTTTATTTCATTCGCTAAACAGTTTATGAATTGAATGAAAAGAAATGAGATGCAAATAAATTCCAGGCTTTCTCCCTCATTTTCAAATTACATTTTCAGTCCACTCGACCTGTTATAATCTCATAGCGATTTTCATTTAAGAGCTAAATGGATATGTGATTATTGTTACAGGAACTAACACTAGACAATTAAGTGTTGAGGTGTTGATAGATAAAGCTGTGTTCTGATTTGCATAAACATGATGCCAACAAATCTAACCCTGGCAGAAATGCAGTTATAAGACCTGCGTGCCTAACTTCTGCTAATTACCATGAGTCCCATCATTAAGGCTGTTAATATTCAGATAACCATTCTATTTTAGGCCCACATTTTATCTTTATTTGGAAAACTCAGTCAAAATGCATAGCTGAGTACTACGTGAGAAGGTGTGATTACTACGTATAATCAACTTCTACCATGCTGAGTATCAAAAATCAATCACACAGCCTTGAAATCCAGTCATGAAGGACTTAGCTAATGACCTCCTTTCATTTTTTGTCTTTTTTTTTAAAAAAAAGAATATTTTTACTGCTTTCAGAGAGGAAGGGAGAGGGAGAGAGAGAGATGGAAACATCAATGATGAGAGAGAATCATTGGTTCGCTGTCCCCCCTGCATGCCCCACACCGGGGATTGAGCACACAACCTGGGAATTGAACCATGACCTCCTGGTTCATTGGTTGATGCTCAACCACTGAGCCACTCTGGCCGGTCCATTTTTGTCTTTAGGAAGATAGTGTGCACAGCTTGCAACTCTGCAGATACCAGCAGAGGAAGCCATCATGGGAGCCAGCTGATAACCTGACGTGGACAATTAGACTCCAACTAGACAAAGGCGAATCCTAAGATGGAACGGCCTGGCTCTGCAGGAAGGTCACCTGGGTTGGCTGGATTTCAGCCCAACAACCCAGCATAAGTGATGAGCCAAGTTCTCTGGACGGTAAGCCTTCTACGCTCAGGGGCTCTGAGCATTTGTTAAACCCTGCCCTGTTCCACAGGGCACTGTCCTCCTAGTGCTTATCTGCATCTGCAGTTATTCCAGTTACTGATTCATTTACTTATTATCTGCCCTCTGGCCCCTTTCCACCCACCCCTGTGAGTGAGCTGCAGGTGGGGAGGGGTTTTGTGGGGTGTGCCCTGTATCTCCAGTACAGAGCACAGTGCCTGGCTCATAGGAGGCATTCAGTGAAAACATGTGCCGGATTTGATGAAGCCTGGGATCCCTAGGATTGCCCTCAGCGGGGTCAGAAACAGTCCTGAGTGCCGGATAAAGGACCAGAGCGGGCCCCAGATGACCTGGGTGCCCAGGGATCTAAACGGGAAGCTGTGTGGCCTGGCAGTTAAGAATGCCGGTATGTGAAACACACCGGAAGACCGAGTTGGGGCTGAGTCCCGGCTTTGCCATTTTCTACCCGTCATGCCCTGGGATCGTGTTTTCTCACTGAAAAATGGAGTTGATAATAGCTACCCCCATGAGGCTGCTGGAAATAATATATTGTAAATAAAGCATCTAGGGCAGTGGTTGGCAAACTCATTAGTCAACAGAGCCAAACATCAACAGGACAACAATTGAAATTTCTTTTGAGAGCCAGATTTTTAAAACTTGAACTTCTTCTAACACCACTTCTTCAAAATAGACTCGCCCAGGCCATGGTATTTTGTGGAAGAGCCACACTTAAGGGGCCAAAGAGCCGCATGTGGCTCGCGAGCCGCAGTTTGCTGACCACTGATCTAAGGCAGCCCTAGTATTATGAAAGTTCTCAACAAATGTTATTTGTTAATTTTTTTTAAATCTCACCTAAGGATATTTTTCCATTGATTTTAGAGAGAGTGGAAGAGAGAGGGAAAGACAGAGAGAAATATCTATGTGAGAGAAACACATAGATTGGTTGCCCCCTGCACCTGCCCCTACCGGGGTCTTGGCTGGGGAAGAGCCTGCAACCAAGGTACATGCCCTTAACCGAAATCAAGCCCGGGACCCTTCGGTCTGCAGGCTGACACTCTGTCCACTGAGCCAAACCGGCTCAGGCTGTTATGTGTTCATTTTTAAAAGATACAACTTGTAAGTTGCCTGGACTGGGGAGGCAAGGGTTGGTCAAAACTTCCTACTATGGGTTGCTTGTTACTTCCCCCTGGGAAGCCTGCCCTGATTCCCAGGCTGGGGGATAGCTCCTCCTCTATCTTCTCACTGAGCCTATAGGATGGTCCTGCATCTACATATTCCACCCGACTGTCAACTCCTTGAGTGTTTAGCAAATTACCCGGATGGCACTGGCACCAGTTCGTCTGCTGAACTGGCCAACCAGCAGCGGGCACTGAGGGAGAAGAAGGTGCGTGAAATGAGGACCCAGGCTACCTGTAGCTGTAGCAGAAGGTCAGTCCCCCCATTTTCAGTCCCAGGAAATGGTGTCAGTCCCTGAGGGATACATGGCTCCTGCTGTCAGAGGGCGGGGTGGTGGGGTTGGGGGAAGACCTGTCTTTTCCAGGGAGGGAAGGAGGAAGGGAGGCTCGGGAACGGGGACATTTCCTCTGCTCCCCAGGACGAAGTGCATCCCCTATCACTCTGTGGTGACAAGTTCAGTGGAACCACTTACCCGGAGCTTCCTGCCAAAGATGGTGACTTTGCCTTTAATCTGTTCCTTTCTTAGGCGCCACTCAATGGAGTTTAGGCCGTTCTCCATGGGCAGGGAGATGTTGCAGCGGCCAATGGTGGGGGTGACGGTGCCCGCTAGGACATGGGGCTCACTGTGGAAGCTGACACCCATCCCATTGGCATACATCACCCTCAGGGTCCCGTTATTACACAGCTGGTAGTTGTTCCGCACTTGATCTGGAGAAACGCAAGTGGGGGTGGGGACAGGGAGATCAATTATCCACTCAGTTGCAAGAGAACAGAAGCCCTGTTTTTATAGGTTTCCGTGGTGCTTCACGGCTGTCAGTCTAAGGAGGCCTTCAATTAACACACGCACAATGCTAAGGTGGGTAGCAGAGATGCTACTGATCCATGGAAAGAAAAACAGTATTAATACGTGGCACTCCAGAAACAATTATGCAGTGATATTTTTTCTTGACTCACTGAAGACTATTAATAGGGTATTTAAAGATGTCTATTGCCTACACAATTTGTGTCAATCAAATCCCTGATCTTTAACATATATGTTAGCTCAAATGGACAAAAATAAACAAAAACTACATATATACATATATATATAGTCCCCCCAAAATGTATACACTTTTTTCCTGATAGCTCAATTGATGTTTCTTTCTTTTCAGATTTAACCCATTGGAATTAATTATTCAAAGTGTGTGCATTCATTTTTGGATACCACACACACACACACACACACACACACACACACACGTCTATATATGTATATATTTCCCTTTTGCCTACCATCTAACCTGAGGTTGATGGTTTAGCCATAGATCAGATCAAGTGCAAATCAAGCATAGGGTTCTTCAACAAAATCAAGAGACACAGCAACCGTCCTGTCCCTTGTGACTCCGCTGCTGACTCCACCACCATGCCACCTCCACTCAAGAGAACCCTAAGGAGACTCAGCTGGCCTGAGGCAGATTGTGCCAGTGGGTGCTAATAATCTGCCCGAATGGAACCTACACGAGCCCATCAGACTTCTGACCTTTTCCTTTATCGGAAAGTTCCAGGAAGGAAATGTGAGCGAGAGACCCCATTTTACAGATATGTCACTTCCTGATTATTTGGCCAAAGGAGTCCAGCTTGGCTGGCCTCTGAGACGCGGGCTGCGGGGACAGTGAGCACGCGTGTACCTGTCACTCCCGCGCCTGCAGCCGTCATGCTGGGAGACGGGATCTACATCATTAATCACTTGGCAGAGCAGAAATAGAGTCGCCGAAACAGACTCTGCTGCGGGATCGCAGTCCAGAAATGTCACCATTTATCTACTGAGAGGACACTTTTATCCTCTGACAACGGGCTAACCCACTGACATCCTATCTTAATTAAAAGGAAAATTAATCTGCACAGCGCCTTTCTCGCCAGCTCCTGAGCTCGTCTGGGCTGTGTGTCATGTCGAACAGCGACAGTAACCAGGGGGTGGTCAGACACCTCTGAGGCCCCAGTCTTGGCAAGAGATTGCTAAAGAGCTGCGATGGCAGGACAACTGATGCCACAAACACATGCTTGGCAAAGAGAATCAGACTGGGAGCCACACACATACACAAACATGGCGGGCTCAAGAGAATAAACAGCCTTTGAGAAGGCAGCCATGTGTCCTGCGGCGGTGGGGAGTGATGGAGAGAGAGGTAGGAGGTGGGGACAGCACGTGGGGATGTGAACTGACTGATATTTTCAGATAAGCCTGTAGACATTTCCAAACATCTCCATGGGTTGGTATTGATGACCTTCTCCTGAATCTGATTAAGTCGTTTTCTATGAAGTTGAGCTCTTGTTTGCTGTGGATATTTCACTAAAACAAGTGGAGGGGTACTTCAGATCTCTAGAAGTCTGCTGGGCTAGGTGTGGGGGTGGGTTTTGAGGGTGGGCGGCTTACCTTGCACCACTGTGTAGGAGGCCTCCACCGAAGACAGGTTGGTAATGACAGTGACATCATCATCACGGTTGGAGTTCTCAATGTCGATGGTGATGGATTTCTCCATTTCCCGGTGCAGACTGGTCACCACCCCCGTGGGGCGTGTCACGTTGGTCAGGCGGCCCTCGTGGTCATAGCTGGAGGACAGACACACTGGTTGGAACACAGCTGTTGGGGTTGAAGGCTTTCCCAACCCTCAGAACGACACAGAGACAGGTTCATGGGGCCAGAGGAAGAGGTTGGAAGGTGGGGTGACCAGGTGCTGCATCAGTCTGAGGCCCCTCGTCACAATCCTCAAAACCCCAGCCTGCCCTGAGAAATGGTGGTGGCACTTATACCTGACTCAGTTCAGTGAGAACCTTTTACCTGCGGCAGGGTAACCTTCATTGTGCTCTCCCACGTTGCTTGGGAACCCCAGCTTCTGGGCATCTTTTGCTCTTTGTATGTCCCACAAAACCCCCAAACTAATCTTCCTAAAAATGATCAGTTTCCTTATGTCACTTCTCTGCTGAACGAACCACATTCTTCTCCCATTGTGGTTGCTCAATCAAACCTAAGTCTAGCATTTGAGACCATCCATGCCCATCTAGGTCTTCCACACTCATATAACTTCCTTCCACTTGTCGCCTCACAGTCCTCCAGACAGTCAGCCTGGGCCCAGTGCCACCTCCAGGCCTTGGCTCAAGCACAGCAGGCCTGGCTGCCTGTAACCTAGTCTTTGGTCCTATAGCCCCAAACCAACCCTGGCTCCGCTCCCCAAGCAGCCTTTTCAGACAGTTTCCCAGTAACTCGGTTGACCTCAGTTGTCCTCAGCACCCACGTCTAGTACACCAGCGATCGAGCTCCTACCAGAAAGCTGCCTGAAATTGAACCCTTCTTTTCGATGTGTCATCTTTTCTCAAAGTGTGGAGTGCTTTGCGTTTTTCCCATCTCCTTTTAGTAGGAGCTTCATTGTTCCATTTGATGGGGGGCATTTTCCTACTCTGGAGGATCCACTGTATTCAGGAAGCGTGGGCCCTCTTTAAGCTCCACGAAAGGGAAAGACACTCTTCATTTCAAGGCCTAAATGTTGAAGTCTTTGATGTCTCCCAGATCAGCTTTGCTACTGGAGAAGGGATGGGGAGGAAGATGGAACACTGGAGATCATTTTGCTTGGAGGGTTAAAAAGAAGGAAAAATGACTCAACCTCCGGCTATGGCCCCCTCTGGATTAGAGGGAGACAGGGACCAAGTTAGAGATGGGGGCTTGGGAAGCAGGTATGGGGAGGAGGGCCTGAGGGAGGATTCTTGTGCACAGAACCCTGCGGCCTATTTGACGTAACCCCTTAGTGCCTAGGACTACACAGCACAGATGGAGGTGCTGGGCCAATGCTTCTGGAATAAAGGAATGCAGATCTGGTTCCAGACTTGTAGCGATATGAGGAATTTTGCTTCTGGGGCGAACTGGGAAGAGCCAAACTCTGTGGATGTTGGAAGGCAGTGACCAAGTGGGGATTTCTTTCCAGGGATGAAAGGATTGTTCAATGTCCACAAATCAATCAACCAATGTGATATATCAACAAAATGAAGGATACAAGTCCTATGATTATCTCAATAGGCTTAGAAAAGGACAAAATTCAACATCTATTTATGATAAAAACGCAACAAAGTGGTTATAGGGGAAATGCACCTCAACATAATAAAGGCCACCTATTATAAGCCCACAGCTAGCGTCACACTCACAGTATAAAGCGGACATTTTTTCCTCTAAGACCAGGGAACAAGTCAAAGGGATGCCACTTCAGTCAACATAACCTCAAAAATCCTAGGCAGAGAAATTAGGCATGAAAAAGAAATAAAGGCATCCAAATTGGAAAGAAAGAAGTAAAACTGTCCCTATTTGCATGTGACATGATATTATATAGAAGACCCCAAAGACTTTACCAAAACACTGTTAAAATTAATAAGCAAATTCAGTAAAGTTGCAGGATACAAAATCAATATGTAAAAACCAGTTGCATTTCTATACAGTCATAAGAAAGTAGCAGAAAGCGGAATTAAAACACAATACCATTTTCAATTGCATCAAAAAGAATACAAATTGAACCAGGGAGGTGAACTATAAGGCACTGATGAAAGACATTGAAGATACAAGTAAATGGGAAACATATTCTGTGCTCATGGAGTAAAAGAACAAAGATTTAAACAATGTCCACACTACCCAGAGCAATCAACAGATTCAGTGCACTCCCTCTCAAAAGTCCAATTCTTTCCTATCGAATAATCAACAAGTAAAGCTCCATCAAACTAAAGTACCTCCACACAGCAAAGGAAACCATCAACAAAATTAAAAGACCTACTGAATGGGAGAAAGTGTTTGTAAATCATGTATCTTGATAAGGTATTAATACTCGAAATATATAAAAAATGCATACAACTCAATAACAAAAAAACCCCAAACTACTTGATTAAACAATGAACAGGCACTTTTAACAGAAATAGGATGAACAATTCTAAAATTTGTATGGAATCACAAAAGACCCCAAATAGACAAAGCAATCTTGAGAAAGAAGAACAAAGCTGGAGGCATCATGCTCCCTGGTTTCAAATTCTATTACAAACAGTACGGTATTGGCATAAAAGCAGACACAGAGATCAATGGAACAGAATAGAGAGCTGAAATAAACCCACACTAATATGGTCAATTAATTAACGACAAAGCAGCCAAGACTATACAATAGGGTAAAGACAGTCTTGTCAATAAATGGTGTTTGAAAAACTGGGCAGCCACATGCAAAAAAATGAAACTTGTCCACTATTACACACTACTCACAAAATGAAATGATTACAAACTCGAAAGTAAGATCTGAAACCATAAATGACCTAGAAGAAAATGTAAGCAGTCAGCTCCTTGACATTGGTCTTTGTGATAATTTTTTTGGATTTGACACCAAAAGCACAGGCAACAAAATAAAAATCAACAAATGGGACAACATCAAATTAAAAAACTTCTGCACATCAAAGGAGACTATTGACAAAATGAAAAGACACCTACTAAATGGGAGAAAATACTTGCAAATCATATATCTGATAAGGTGTTAATACCCCAAATATGTAAAGAACTCATATAACTCAAATTATAACACTAATTTGCCCAGTTCAACCTATGATCCAGGAGGTCAAGGTTTGATTTCCGGTTAGGGCACATGCCTGGGTTGCAGACTTGATCCCCAGTGGGGGGCGTGGAGGAGGCAACCAATCAATGATTCTCATCATTTAAGTTTCTATTTTTCTTTCTCTCTCTCTCTTTCCCTTTCTCTCTGAAATAAATTAAAAAACAACAAAACACCAACTTGAGAATATATGCACCACATGTTCATTACAGCATCATTTACAACTAGGGGCCCAGTGCATGAATTCGTGCACCCTGAAAGGAACTGTGGGCCATGAGGCTGCAGTGGGCACACGGGCAGGTCTCGGCCCATCCTCTGTTCCCCTACCTGGCCCCTCCCATCGCAGCCCCTGGCCCCCTGTCTGCCAGCAGTCTCACTCCCACTGCTGCTGCTCCCACGTGCTGACGGAGCCGGCCCCGCTCGCAGCTGCTGAGAGTGCCGGCAGTGGGTGCAAGTGGGGCCAGTGCTTTCAGCAGGTGAGAGCAGTGGCTGCTGCCCTCAGGGATACAGGGGGAGGTGGAGAAATCCTCAGGGATGATCAGGGCCTGTAGCCACTGCTGGCACCAGCTGATGGTGCCAAGTGATTGGGACTGGCACCGGGCACCAGCAGTAGGTGTGAGCGCTGGGTGGGACCAGCAGCGCATGGGAGCAAAGAACCACCAGAGGCTCATTAACCACTCCCCCGCCTTGGTCTGGCACCCTCACTCTCCTGCTCCACCATCCCGCTGCGGCCAAGGCCTGCCATGTTCCGCACATGCTCCCTGGTGGTCAGCGCATGTCATAGCGACCGGTTGTTTGGTTGTTCCGGTTGTTCCACCATTTGGTCTATTTGCATATTAGCCTTTTATTATATATGATGATTATACTTACTACTAGAGGCCTGGTGCATGAATTTGTGCACATTGAAAGGAAATTAATTAGAAGAAATATTTTAGAGGGCAGGGAGGGACCGCAGGAGGTTGGCTTCAGGGCGTGTCTGGCCCGTCTTGCCCAGTCCTGATCGGCTGGATCCCAGCAGCAATCTAACCTACCGGTCAGAGCATCTGCCCCCTGGTGGTCAGTGTGCATCATAGCGACTGGCCAAATGGTTGAACCAATGGTTGGACACAGCATATTAGGCTTTCATTGTATAGGACTAGAGGCCCAGTGCATGAAATTTGTGCACTCGGGGGGGGGGGAGGTCCCTCAGCCCGGCCTGTGCCCTCTCGCAGTCCATGAGCCCTCGGGGGATGTCCGACTGGCAGCTTAGGCCCGCTTCCCACAGGGAACGACCTAAGCCAGCAGTCGGACATCCTTAGTGCTGCAGCGGAGGCGGGAGAAGCTCCCGCCACCACCAGCTGTGAGCCTGGCTTTTGGCTGAACAGTCCTCCCCCTGTGGGAGCACACTGACCACCAGGGGGCAGGTCCTACATTGAGCATCTGCCCCCTGATGGTCAGTGCGTGTCATAGTGACTGGTCATGCCATGGTTCAGTCCATTTGCATATTAGCCTTTTATTATATAGGATAGCCAAACTATGGAAACAAACTAAGTGTCCACTGATGTTTGAATGGATGTAGAAAATGTGGTGTATATATGCAACGGAATAGTATTCAGCCATAGAAGAATGAAATCTTGCCACTTGTGACAGTATGATGGATCTTGAGGGCATTATGCCAAGTGACAAGTCAGACAGAGAAAGACAAATTACAAAAACCCAAATGAGCTCATAGATACAGAAAACAGATTGGTGTTTGCCAGAGGCAGGGGTGGAGGTGGGGTGGGTGGGTGTAATGGGTGAAGGGAGTTAAAAGATGAAAAATTCCAGTTATAAAATATGTCATGGATGTAATGTACAATAGGGTGACTCTAGTTCATAACACTGTGTTGCACATTTGAAGGTTGCTAGGAGGGTAGATTTTGAAAATTCTCATCACAAGAAAAATGTTTAATAATTGTATGGTGAGAGATGTTGACTGGACTTATTGTAGCTATTGTTTTGCAATATAACATACCAAATCATGATATTGCACATTTACAACGCATATAACCTTATATGTCAATTTTACCTCAATAAAAAATAACATGACAGTTCTGAGTGTTTGGGCATGGGGTACCTAGTGGAGTATGCAGTAACAGTGTCCCAGCTCTTGCACAGCAGGGACCGGTGAGGCGCTTATTCTGTGGGACCCAGGCCAACCCCTGCATTACCTGGACACCTACGATGTGCAGGTTGCCTCGCTTCCTTATGACAGAGGTGGCAAGCATAGGAGATTCCGCTTTTGGGGAACAGAGGATTGGGGTGGCTACCAGAATCTCAGGGGAACAGGGTGAGAAACATGTCCTCTTTAACTTTCAAAGAAGATTCAGCTGCCTCCGGCTCTGCTTGCTTCCCCCGTGCAGTGGGTATCTTCACCCTCAGGCCTTTTTGCAACTAAGCCTACGCGTGCAAGGAGCTGTGCAATGGCGTCTCAAGGCCACCAAAGAAGCCAGTCCAGCCTCCCTCGGTCTGTGTGGCGCTGGAGGCTGCCTTTGACTCAGTTATTCAGCAAGTACTCACTGAGTGCCTACTATGTGCTTGGCTCTATGCAAAGCACTGGGGACACGGCTAACAACGGAATGGGTGAAAATCCCTGCCCTCATGACCTATATGTGCTGGGTAGAGAGGGCTAAAATTAACCAAGTTAAAAATGTAGAGTAAGGTAGGTGGTGACAAGTGGCAAGATGCCACTGAGATGCGCTGGGTCTTCCGAGGGAAGATGAAGGCCTGGGAGGTGTTTGGGTCACTGCATAGCTTTAACCTAATTTAGCGTGAGAGCTAGAGATGGCACTCGGATGGTGCCTCTGGGGACAGAGTGACCAGCCTGTAAAGTTTGGTCAAGTTCCTACGCCCTGAAGGATGTTAGGGTGCCTCAGAAATCTGAGAAAGACAACTTTGCCCAAAGAAAGACAGAGCAAGGGAGAGTGACTCTGCAATACAGCAAATTCCCAGCAGGTGGCAACAGCTTCCTGTCCATTCTCCCAAGCCCACTGTCACTACCATCAGAAAGGGAACATTCCTGGATTTAGGAGTGAGCAGCAATATTTCTCCTGTTCCCCTTTCCCTCTGTGACAGCCCCTCCCACCTCCTAAATTCTCCGCTAGCAGCAACACCCAGACAGAAAGCAAACCCCCCGAACACAGGGGTTAACCGGATCCTTCCCCATCCGGGAGAGCCAGATGTTTGAAAATTCTACCCGGTCTCAGGCAGCCCTGGGCAGAAGGATGCCTTAGCGATTTCCTCCGACCAGCACCTGGCCGGTCAATACCTGCAGCCGCCGGCAGTGTGACCAAGCGCTGCCTGCAAGAATGAGGGGGCAGCAGCTTTTTCTGGCCAAACACACGGCGGGACTATTAAGTAGGAGATAATTGTGAGGGGAAATATGACCGGCGCGCACGTCCTTTAATATACCTAGCGCTTTATCTGTATCGATCTGCTTCTGCTGGAGAGGAAATGCAGAGTTTATCTACCTGCCTGTGCAATCAAGTGTGTGGCCGGACCTATTGGCAAATTACAGGAGTCCCGCCAGGATCTTGCCTTTTAGGTTCTAATTTCCGTACACACGGCAAACACGAATAATCAGCGAAGTTAATCAGCACTTGATCTCCCAGGTGCGGCGTGTGTCCAATATCCTGACACCCTAACGACGGGCAGGCAAGAGGAATTCCCAGCTCTTGGAGGGAGAAAGCTCAACCGTGCAAATCACTGAGGAGTCGGGGAGAGCGGCCATGGGTGCCTTAGGGCCAGGGGAGACATGAATGTTAGAAAGACAACGTGACTAAGCAGTTCTAGAAGCCACGTGAGGGCCAGTTCTTTTTTTTTTTTAATATATTTTTTATTGATTTCAGAGAGGAAGGGAGAGGGGGAGAGAGAGAGAGAGAGAGAAACATCAAAGATGAGAGAGGATCATTGATTGGCTGCCTCCTGCGTGCAACCTGGGCATGTGCCCTTGACCGGAATCGAACCTGGGACCCTTCAGTTTGCAGGCCGACACTCTATCAAACTGGCTAGGGCGAGGGTCAGCTCTGATGCCAGCTAGGGTGGGGTGAGCGCTCTCGGGGCATACCGTATAAACCCACTTACTCATAGAACGTCGTCCATCCCGTTTCGTCACTCTTGGTGGCGAGGAGGCCAGTGTTCCCGTCGTAGGTCATGAGGCCAAGCTCCAGGGTCTGCGTGGCCACGACTTTGAGGCCCCCGTTGGTGCCCACCGTGAGCGTGATGATCTGGTTGTCGGGCATGAGCAGGTGGCGGGCCACGCCGCTGCTGTCCCGCCGGATCTTCAGGGAGTTTCCACTGTTGTCGATCAGCTCCGTGACGTCGTTGTCCGCGCTGTAGGTGAAATTGTACAAGTGCTCCCCGGTGACCAGGCTCACCGTGTGCTGGTGGATGCCGTCGGCGTTGAAGACGTACAGCTCCTGCTCCCCGGGGGAGGCGGCCTCGTACTGGTTGAAAGCGTTCAGCACGGGCTTGTTCTTGCTGACCGCCCGGATGCGGATGTTGCCCAGGTCCGCGATGTAGATGGTGCCGTCGGGAGCTACGGCCAAGGAGGACGGGGCGTTGAGGATGGCGTCCGTGGCGTAGGCATCGTCTCCCGAGTAGCAGTTGCAGTTGACGTCGTTCTTGCAGTCGCAGTCCGAGGCCGCGCCCGCCAGCAGGCAGATCTCGCCGTTGGTGGTCACCTGGCGCAGGCGGTTGATCTTCTTCTCGTCCGTCTCGGTGATGTAGAGGACTCCGGTGTGCGAGATGGCGATGGCACTGGCCGACTCCAGAGCGGAGTGAATGGCTAGCTTGCTGAGCGAGTAGTCGATGCCCGGGACCTGGCAGTGCATGGGGCGCCCCGCGATGATGCTCACCTGGTGGTTCTCCGTGATGCGAAGGATGACGTTGTTTTCCAGGACGTACAGGGAGTTGTCCATGGGGTTGACGGCAAGGTCTGTGGGCCACTCCAGGCGGACCTGTGGGTGACATGGCCTCTGATTAAAGAACAGCGTCCAACATGCCTGGTGTTTACCTGTGTCAGACACTTGTGTTGTTTTTTTTTAAAAAAATACTTTTGATTTCAGAGAAGAAGGGACAGAGAGGGAGAGAGAGAAACATCAATGATGAGCCAGAAGCACTGACAGGCTGCCTGCTACATGCTCCCTATTGGGGATCGAGCCTACAACCCATGCATGTGCCCTTGACCAGAATCAAACCCAGGACCCTTCAATCCGCAGGCCGACACTCTATCCACTGAGCCAAACCGGCTAGGGCCACTTGTTTTGGTTTTATGCAGCTGGGGAAAAGGACTTTTTACTAACACCCTGGATGGAGACCCGCCCATCATCAAAGCCCTTGTCCACTGCCCATGATGACATACATGACAGAGAAGAAGAGACTGTGTAACACATATCTCTTACTGCATTGTCAGCTGTGGCTAGAGCAGGTCACTAGCTCCCCCCAGGATGCTCTTCTCAGCCCCAGGTGATTGGACCAGGGTCAGAGTCATCATACACAATTGTACTGGCCGTCCACTGCCCAAGGGGCTAATGGGACCCAGCCCATATCCTGCTCACTGAGCCGTGGGCCGGAGGAGGCTATGTTCATGTTAAGACGACCCCTTTATCTAATTCACAGAAAGAAGCTGTGTGGTTTGGAATGTGGCCCTGACTCAAGGGCAGCCCCTGCTCAGGCTGGCCAGCAAATTACAACTCGACTGTTTGCTTGAAAAAATGAACTGGACAGTCCTGGCCGGTGTGGCTCAGTTGGTTGAGGCTCATCCCATGTACCAAGAGGTTGCTGGTTCGATTCCCGGTCAGGGCACATGCCTGGGTTGCTGCACTGATCTCCAATTGGGGGTCTGCAGGAGGCAGCCAATAAATGATTCTCTCTCATCCATGTTTCACTTTCTTTCTCCCTCTCCCTTCCTCTCTTCTCTCTCTCAAAAACATTAAAAAAGAAAAGAAAAGGAAAAATGAGCTGGACAAAACACATTTCTTCTTTGCAGAATTTGAAATGAAAATCTCAGTAGAAAGTTGTCAGTTTGTTGTAGAATTTAGCTGAAATTAATGAGGTAGACCGAGGGTTGAAAAGGCCCCCATAGGAAGGGTCAACATCTACGCCAGGTTGTTTGGAATCAATATCATCCAGTCCAGTTTCCTAGGCTGTCCAGCTGCGTGAGCCTGTGCTCTCTGCCGCAGCAAGAGCCTGGACTAAAGAATATCACTTGGGGGCATCGCGTAGAGGGCTCTGCTCCAGCTATGACTGCACAAAATAAAGGTTTATGTAGTGAGGATGCAATCATTTCAGATTAACAGGGAAGTTCTGATGGACGTATAACACTGCACGGTACATTCTCAAACCTGTAATAATGACGGAGAAGAGAGACAATTACACAGGAACTCCTACCCTGTAATCTGTCACGGCTGCAGTAGACACCAGCTCCACTTTTCTGGGCAGAATTTCTCTCTCTCTCTCTCTCTCATCCTACCTGACATTTCCCAGTCTGTCTTGCTGCCTAGTTCATCTCAGGCCTTTTGCAAACATACCTGTGATCTCTACCTATATCTCCCCCTTCTCACTCCACTCAGACAGGTTGCTGGTGAGAACTTCAGGCCAAGAACCAGGTGTGGCTTAGTTAGTGATGAGAAATACAGAGAGAGTCCTACCTGGGCCACATCCATGCTGGAGTCACAGCTCAGTGGCCGGACAGCAGTGAGGTCATTGGAGCCCAGCAGGGTGGAGATGATTCCATTCTGGTCGACCTTCCGGATCATGGTGGCATCAACAAAGTACATGAGGCCATTCTTGTCCACTGCGATACCTGAGCAAGACAAACGGGGGGAGTGCGTCTCTCAGCAAGGAGCAGGGCTTGCGGGGTGAAGGTGGGGATGCCCTACTGAGACTTCTCTTCTCTCCACCTTACTGGAGAGGTTATTACACGCAGAGCAGTGGTGCTCAACCTTCTAAGGTGACCCCCTTTCTCATGAGCACTGCGTTGAGATCTGCATAATTCCTGGGGTGCTGGCTGTATCATCACTGAACTGCAGAACAAACCTTGGGCTGCAAATGAACCAAGGCTGCAAATGAATGGACGGGGAAATAACGTTGCATCTGTTCTTTTTTGGAAAGAAGTTATTTCCCAAGTTCCTTGCTTGAAAAATTATTGGTGGTAAATTACTTGACTACCCTTCACGACTGATTGCAACACTGAGGTTGAGAAATAATGATTCTTGCAGCCACACACTCCCCATTCTGAGTATCCCCTCCAGGAAGCACTCCCCACAAAGCCCTGACTTCACCTAGCACTTCAGCACCTTGGGGGAACGCAGGTCCCAGGACCACCCTCCCTCCTAAGGCACAGACAGAGGCTTCTATTTCTTTTGCATCTTTATTCTAATGTCCACACCCAATGCTTCTTATTGGCTGCTTTCATGGTAGCTAAAAATGGTGACAAGAATTGGACCTTCAAATGATTGTCCTTAACCTTACGTATCTATTCCTTTTCAAATAGAGATCCATTGGTTCCAAGAACCCCTCCCACAAACCCCAGACCCTTGGAAATGATGCCCACTCTTACTGGGCATTTATAAAATGTCAGGCGCTGTGCTTTAGACTTGGTGTGCACTATTGTCTAACAGGAACATCTGGGAGAGGTTGGAGGCCACCCACTGGGCTCGGTGCTGTCTCCAGCCCACACAGCTGGATCTCTGGCTCCTTCCGACTCTGTGACTGGCTGCAGTCAGAAATCTCCAGGAGCAACCACTTTCCACTTGTAGCATATGTGGGTGGTGAAATTTACTTCAAATAAAATAAATACATAAAAAAAAAAGCCCCCCCCCACCCCCACAGCAATGGATCCCAGTTAAGCCCTTCTAGGGAAAGCTGTGCTTCGGTGTGCCAGGGCTCAGCTGAGTTCCAACAAGGAGAAAACCACGCTCGTGGCCAGCTCTCTCTCCGGGGTGGGCTTCCTTGCTTTGCAGGTGTTACCTCGAGGGCTCATGAGGGTTGCATCCACAGCCTTCCCTCCGTCCCCGCAGCGGGCCTCATCAAAGGGCAAGCATTGCTCTCCAGTCCCTGCCACAACCTCCGAGTTCCCGGCCAGGTCTTTAGCTCCGCTCAGGGACTTGACTCGGTAGATGCGCCGACTGTTGGTGTCAGACACGTAGAGAGAGCCCGACACGGGGTCTACTGCCAAGTAGTACTTGTGTGCTGGGTTGTTGCTTTAGTGGGAGAAACACAGAGAGAAATGGGAAGGGGGTGATGCAGCTGGCCTGCTCCACTGAAGAGATGACAAAAATCCTAGCAAGACTGTAACCATCGCCAAGGTCTTTCCACTTTAGTGAACTGGAAAGAATCTACCATATTAACTTAGTGCTCTAACACACCATGGTTTTAAGCTACTTCTAATTGGGCTTAACCTGCTCCTGGTATCAGAGAATCCATCGCTTCCCAGCATGCTAGAGTACCATTGCTTCATTTAGCCGATGCGAAAGACCCCACTCTGGTCCTGCCTTTGTGTGCGTGTTTTGTGTGTCAGCCTCCTTGATTCCTTCGTGGGTTTAACATGTTCTCAAGGGGGTCTAGGGACACTTCCCTGGGACAATGTTCTCTTTTTAATCCTGCCTCCCCAGTGCCTCTGGGTCATTCATCCTGCAGCCCCCGGGCGTCTTCCTGGTTTTGTAATGGGAGGCGCCCAGCCCTCAGCCTCAGATCTTCTCTACCAATTCTCAGTGTGGACATGAATCAAGTTCATGTGAAGGAGTGCGATGTCTTGCGGATACCACATCCAGAATCTGAATTACTGAGGTTGGAGATCCAGTTTTTCAATCATGGGTAATAATGAGGTCACAGGTATGGACTAAGATGGGCCAGGGCCTTAAGCCTCCTCAGGGGATAAATACCATAGGTGTGTGGAATGTCTTAGGAAGACATTAAGCCTCAGAGACCTAGACCTCTTTCTCTGATCTCCTATGTGTTACTGACCAGGACAGAGTAAGATTTGTAGACTTGGCTCAGGAATGAGACGCACAAAACTCAAATTCAACTCTGACCCGGCTGGTGACCTTAGGTAAGTTTTCTGGCTCTGCTGGGTCCTAGATTCCTTGTCAGGATGAAATCAAATCAGACCACTCTCATGTTCCTTTTGGCTCAAACCCTACAGCTTCTTCCCTCTGCACAGTCTGTTGCTGGTTGGAGGTTGAGACCAGAATGGGTGCCCCTCCCGTGCTGGTTACGAAAATCACTGCCTCTGGGATGCAAGCAGCGAACGCTTCTCGGTCCCTAGTGTGATAGATGAGGTTTCGGTGCCTTATGCCTAAAATAAACACAGGCTTTTTTTTTTAAAAGTTATTTTTCAACTGCAGTTTGGCATTATGGGAAGGGAGGAGCTGGGAGAGGTGAAGGGTGGGCGAGGGCAGTGACAGTGTTGGATGCATGTGTCCTGTAGACACCAGCTAGTAAATGACTAATTAAAACACCACCGTTTGGGTTCTTCCCTGATTTAAGGAAGAAAAGAAGAAGGAAGCTATTTTTAGGAACAATCTGTGAAGCGAGACCATCTTTAATTCCAGCTTCTCCTCAGGCTGCTATGAAGACACATAATTGAACTAAAAGTCAAGGTCTTTCTGAAATTCCAGCCTAGATAACTAGTCTGGAAGGGAAGGGTACCCAGATCCCGTCCTTTCTCTTTCCTTTCCTTCCCCCCCCCTTTTTTTGCCTATTAAGTCTTTAGAGAATATCCATATATACAAAACAAATGAGGGCAGAAAGGGAGACATTCGTGCCACTTTTAATTAGACGCCGTACTTCGTTACTGAGTGGACAATAGCTGGCGTGGCCAGCAGAAGGATCGGGGTTTTGCACATCTGTGCCTATCTGTGAGCAAGATTAATTAATTCTGGGCTTTCTAGGGAGCCTGACTCAGGAGGCTTTTCAACATCTCTGGCAGCGAGCAGACAGTTGAGGATGTGGGGCCAGTTCTTGCTGGGGTCCCCTTCTTCTCCATGGCCTCTTACTCATTCCCACCAGGACTATTGCAGGAAAGCTCAGCTAGGTGCACAGACACCTCTCCACTTCTGTTGCTAGGGCGAAGGGCCAGTGGGGTGAGTTTGAAGGGGGATGTCCCTCCAGGGTGTTGCTGCTGCTTTTCTTATTTGGCCCATTGGGGTGCCTATGACCAGCCAATTTGGGGGTGCCTGAGAAGAAGGCAGAGTACTCCTCTGATGCATTGCAGCTTTCCCACTGATTGGGATGATTGCGGGTATCTGGACTCCACTCTTTGGCTGATTTTGACCTAACATCATGAATCGCCTTCCACATTTCATTTTAAGGCGCAAGGGAGAGGCATGTCTCTCGAGTATTAAAATACATTTCCCTTGAGTATTAAAAAGCTTTGCTTTTTCTCTTCTCCCAAGTAAAAGTGAGATCATTTTCTTCCAGAAAGCTCATGCTACATCCATTTCAGTGCACCCCAGACTTGTCCTAACTTTGTAAGGGGAAGCTCTCCAGAGCTGTAGGCACACAGATGTGTGTTGGTACCAGTATGATTTTAACTGCTAACCTTGGAGCGATTGAATGACAAAGGCTATTGAGACAAAAAGTACTTGGTCTATACCCTTCATACTCCTTAAAAAGTGACTGAACTCCATGAAAATCCCCAATGCATCCAACTCTTGGATTCATTGTGACCAGCAGATTGACAATTTACTTGTTTTTTTTGTGTGTTTTTTTTAAATGACCATATATCCAGGGGGAAAAATCATTAATGAGTTGAAAATGAGTTTTTGACCCGTTTCCAGTTCATTAAAGCTTTTGTGAACCCAGTCCAGCATTTACAAGAGCCAGAGGTTTGCCTCAACTGTTCAGCCCAATTACGGACCACACTGAGCAGTTGGGATAAAAGTTCGCTGCGGGTTCATTATCTTGCTTTTGCATCTCCTGGAAATTGTAATTACTGTCAGCTTATTTGGTTGCTTTTTGACTGCATTTCATAATTGCCAAAGCTTATCATATCTACAACACACAATCAGCACATTAAAAAGGTGACTACATTTGGTACATAAAAATATACAACATTACATAAGAAGCACAAAACAGAAAGCAAAGACAAGGAAGCAAACGAACCATATCAAATTATACAGGAAAGAGTTTTTCGTCTTACCTATGTTTAAACTCTTTATTTCTTTATAGAAAGAAAACAGAAGGAAAAAGAACAAACAGTTAGCTGAAGAACTGATGATAAAACAAACATCACATTTTTGTTTATTTATTTATTTTAATAAAGGGACCGAAAGTAGGGAGTCTTTTTCTCCCCCCCTTCTAGCTGACAGCTTCTGGCTCAATTTCCTGGGAAGCCCCCTGATTTGGAATCCTTCCTGGCCATTGGAAAATCTAGGCAAGAATGCTTGAATTCCTGGACCAGCAATGTGGCTGTCGCACAGGTGGCAATAGGTGAGACAGGTCTTATGGCCAATGGAGGGATGGCAAGCAGGTGACCTCTTGCATGCCAACACCTGCTGATGGGTGATGGCTGAGGAGGGACAGAAGCAGAAAGATTCTGAAGCCAAATTCAAGCTCAGCTATAAAGAGCACTGTGACTCATCTGTAACATCTGCCCGGGTGTGTGTGGGGGATCCTGGTGTCACCTGGGCCATCTATTTGCCATGGGTGCATTACAGGGTAGAGTCAGTACCACCCAGGAGAAAGTCCCTGCCCACACTCAATTGTAGTTTGGCAAACACTGTCAAACCCTGAGAATCACAACCATTTCCTATGCCTGCTCCTGCCACCCTCCCTCTCCCCATGAGCAATCTTTTTAAATGAAATTCATAGGTAATCAGATCCTATTGTCATTGGAGCCAAAGACCTTTCGTTTTTGGAAAACTAGTAAAAGTTTTGCTTTTTTTTTCCCCCCTCTTAACAACAAAAAGACATGGCAATTTCAACAGGAAAGTGGCCGGAAGTTAACCACATTAGAGAGAAAGAAGGAGAGATGCTGGGCCCCCAAGGAAAGAGAACCACTCCCCATTCCTGAGGCCTCCAGGCTAAGGTGGAAGGAGCCCCACCCGCTTTTGCTTGGGGGCTGAGGGAGGAGACTTCAGGGAAAGAACAAAGAGGGTTTGAGGCCTGACTCCTGCTCACGTGCTGCTCAGGCCTCTGCTGGGGACCATCATTAGTGGTGGGTTTGCACAGGGATTACATTTTTATATTTTATTCCAATGTGTTAGTTTTTGCAAAAAAAAAAAAAAAAAAAGTTAATTAAATGATGCTGATAACTCCTGAGCTCTGACTGACATGGTGCAATTTGAGATTCATTCTGCAAAGCCTGGTGCGCCGGGGCGGCAGCCGGGAGTCCGCGTGTCTGTTTTATATTGCTTAATGAAAGTGAAATGTTATCTGCCACCAGTGGTAGTCATCTTCGGCTCTAAATTATTGCAATATCAATTCCACTTTTTTTTTTAAAGTCAAGATTTTGTAAAAAGACTGGATGGGATTTGGGTCTGTAGACCTGACCTACTTATTGCCTAAGAACATCTGCTTTAAGTTGATTAAGATGGTATCTCTGTTGGAGGAAGGAGAAGGGCAGGGATTGGGGACCGAGTCACTGAGAGTACAGAGTCTGAATGATCACATGGACATGAGCTCTGGTGAAAGGCTGAGGTCACTGCTATTCCAGTCCAGGGCCATCAGCAGAGTGGGTGCTTAGCAAGAAACCCAAATAACAGCATCGTTGGGTCTATGTATCCCTATTTTCAAAGCCCAGGCTTTATGTCTGTGGCCTCAATAACACTAAGCTTTTAGGCTTATGCTTTGAGGAAAAAGTGGTGTCTCAGGTTCAAGAACGGAGCTGGATTAGCTCTTCACACGGTGGAGTCTCAATGACTCCCCTGTGGACCTTCAGGGTCTCTCCGAGTGTTCTCAGCTTGCCTTGCAGAGCACTCATCAGGCTGTCTTGTGATTTATGTGTGTGTGCTTGTCTTTGTTGTGAACAGAAGAAGTAAATATGGACACGACTTATTCCCATGCTGATGATTTTTAGGAAGGAGTCCTGGAGAGAGGTAGACTGGGCAAATGGGTTCTTGAGTGATGGAGAGCGGGAATGAGGCTGGGTAGACCCTGCCTTGGGCTGGTTCCAACCCCTCATATTCTACCCAGAATCACAAAGCTGCAGTCAGCGTTGTCTCTTTCCTTTTTTCCTTTTTATAAAATATCTTTATTGTTGAAAGTATTACAGATGCCCCCTTTGTTTATTTTTCTCATTGATCCTCCCTCCCCCCCCGCCCCCCGCCCCCCTGCACCTACCCCTCCCAGGCCTTTACTGCTCTATTGTCTGTGTCCATGGGCTATGCAGCTGTTGTCTCTTTCTATTCCAAGTCCCTCCGTGCCACAGAAGAGGGTGGAGTTGGAATGGCCACATTTTTTGTTTTAGTTATAACTAAACAAAAGTGAGTTGGGACACACTTGGTTTACTTTCAGGGGGATGTGCTCATGTGGTGGCTATGTCCTCCTTGCACCGTCTTGTTAGTTTATTGCTAGACACTCTGGTTAGGAAGGACTGTCAGGAATGCCCCTGCCCTGTTGAGCTGATTCACCTGCCACCATGACAGGAAGCGCAACGCCCAGGGTAGTCACACTGCACTATTACCAGGACATCAGTGACAAACTGGCTGAAGAGTGTTGGTCCAAAAAGTATTTAGATTATTCACTGCACACGAAAACCTGAAATGCCCAGAAATACCATGAAAGAAGCTTGATGAAGTTTTCCCAACATCGACAATTCTAACAATTTTCAGGACATCGCCCATAATCAATCGTGAACATCAAAGAAAAACGTCTCATTTATCAGTAATCCGAAGCAACTTTTGACCAGCTATACTTAAGGCAAGACTGAATCTCTCTCTACTCTTTTTACAGATAATGATGTTACAAAGTCATTGTCATATTAAGAGACAATCAAAGAGGATGCAGTCAAAAAGTGTAGGAAAACAAGTATCCTGGACGTGTAAGGGTAGTTAATTAATAAAAAAATTTAGGTTATTTGTCTGGATTTTGTGATGTTTGGAGTAATTGTCAGCTTTTCAAAATCTACAGTTGCTCTGGTTTCTTTTCTCATCCTAAATAATTTCAGTTTCATTCTGAAATTGCACGAAACCTAGATCTGTCTTTGGTAAAAGAGTTTTGAAAACAGAGCCAAGAACAGTCCAAAGTTTCATGGTGATATTGTCGTTACTGCTATTCTGGGTGTTGTGTTATATGTGGTGTCCTGACCTCCGTGTTTATACCCTGACTACACACGGGAAGTATCTGCTCTCTAACTAGAACCATCTTCCTCCTGAACATCATGCGCTGGCATCAAGCAGGGTCTGTCCTGGCTGAAACTCTCAGGCAAAGCTTATCTTTGCCTGGTGAGGCTTATTCCGATTTCGGAGGCCCTTGCCCTCCTTCCTAGGCTCCCTCTTTCTCACGTCTCTTCCCTCTCCAGCACTGACACCCCTTAGCCGGACATCCCTCCCTGAAGAGCTTCCCCAGTGCAATGATGCCTTTGAGTCACCCCAACAATACCATCAGAATCTCAGCAAGGGGAGTGTTTTAGTTGGAAAAAACCATATTAAATATCATAATATAACTTTATATTTGGGAAATTAAAAAAAAATAGACTTCAAAATATTATGGAAAGTGCAAGAGTCTTATGTTTGCCAAAGGGGCTATATTAAGAAAAGGCATCCCATCCCTTATCAGTTACTGCCTTATATTGGGGTCCAATTCCTAAGATAGTCTCAAATTGGGGGGGAAGGAAAGATTTATCTAGGGTAGATATTCACCCTAAGATGGTAGTGACTGAAATTTATTCTGCTCCACAGGGCTCAGGTTTTCTAGGGATCACCTGGAGAGGGTGATAGTTATAAGAAGGGAAATGGGCTACAATAGGTCATGTCAGGCTTTTGGGGGAAGTGAATGTTGAAATTGTCTCCAATGCTGGTGGCATTGAAGAAGGCTTTTCCCAGCATTGGACGTTTTCCAGGTGTGTTTTCCATAGGCAAAGGAAGGGAGAAGAACAGCGAGAGCATGATGGGAACATCTAAATAAAATTTGGATTCAGAGGCACGCCTCTGGGGTGGGGGGGCGAGAGGGATGGGCACTGGCTCCTGAAATGGAATCATTCGGCTGCCAGCTCACAGTGGAGAAAAGACATAAGCAAGACAGGTCTCCCCCTCCCTCCTCTCTCCCTTTGAAGGTTACTGTTTTGCAGAGCGGGGATTGGCAGCCCTTTGTTTTCAGGTATGTAGTGGGAAGAAAAGAAGAATCACACCAGTGTTCCTGTAAAAGCTTAACTTCTAATCATCTCTGGATACCCGGCTGATGAAAACAAGAACACCTCCGAAGGCAGTTAAAAAGGAAAAAAACAACAAAAACAACAAAAACCATATGGTTGTCGAGGGCAATTGGTAGTTCCATGCCCTCCAGCTGTGTCATTGTCACCACGTGGGTGTGGCATGTCTCTGGGGGGGCCCTTGGCTGGTCCCTATACTGTGGCCTCTACAACTTGAGAGACATGGAACCAAGGGCAAATTCCAACCAGGTGAAGGACACTGGTTTGTGTCCGCTTGAACTCAAGCCACAGGTCTTAAGCTGCTGGTGTGGATCAGACACTACTCTAGGCATCAAGGGGCAAAGATACCCAAGCTGCCTGCTCCACAGAAACTCACACACTAGGGCCCTAAGACGTACACAGAAATACCTAAAAAACAAGGCAGTAAACACTGTCAACTTTTGTGGAAAATTAGACAGACGTGACCCAGACGAGGTTGAGAATTATTTCCACTAAGGAGATCGGACTTCAAGGAAGAAGGGGCCTTCAAAGGGAGCCTTAAAGATGGTCTCGGTGATGAGGTCGAGAGGGTAGATGAGGGCTGAGGGGCAGGAGTCAAGGTTTGGAGGTAGGAATGCAGCTGGCAGGTGCCAATTCAGCGCTGAGCAGGAAGAGCAGCGACAAGGAAGAGGTGGAGGGCGACAAATGCCAGTGAGAAGTGTGACCCCCATGGGAAAGCCCAACGCTACCTTCAGCCCCCTGCCTCCTCTCCTGGGTCTCCATGGCCCACAGGAGGCCCGAGAAGAGGGCTCTCCTGGGACAGAAAAGGAAATAAACATCTTGGGAAGGGGACCTATTCGGGGAGCTCTAGGAAAAGTGGTTTGTCTGGCTGTCACCTTGGCAGGTTGAGTTTATCCAGTCCCCTCCATTTTGCCTCCTTCTTCCTCTCCTTGTTCATCTTTTGGTTATGACACCCTCTTAGTCACATGAACTCCCCCTTTGTCCTTCTGTGGTGGTTGGTTGCTGGCTCTTCTAGAACACAGCTTGAATTGCCTCACTGCCTGGGTGCCCATCTCAGCCTGGAATGGCTGCTCTTTGAGCTTTGGTTTCATCCCTGTCTGGACCTCAGAGCCCAGCACAGGCATGGCTCACCATCACACTCAGGAAATGTCCACTGGACCACAGAGGCTGCAACCTGCTAGGGGTGGAGCTGCAGTTTTCTCCTTTCTTTTTACCTCTCCCAGGGCCTGGCACAGTCTCAGCTCCCAAGAACACTCAGCAGCACTTCCTGGTGCTCAGGTCATTGATCTCTTTCCCAGAAGGGGCCTCAAAGATATTAAAATGCAAGAGCAACCAGTGACTTCATCTAAGTCCTGCCCCTGGGAGCTGAGGCTGCTGCAGAAGGGACCACCATCCCTTTAATTGCTCAGGTCAAAATCCTAGGCATCACCCTTGATTCTTCTCCCCGCCCCCTCCCAATTCACCCAAGTCCTGGACAACTGCTACAGTCTCCACTCTTGCAGTCCATTCTCCACACAGTAGCCAGAATCATCTCTAAAAAAAAATGCAAACCAGATCACATCAACTCTACCACTTTCTACTTCCACCTCCAATGGTTGTCCATTGCAGTAAGAATATGATCTATTCTCATCAACATGATAATAAGACCCTGAAGCATCAGTCCCCTCCCTACCTCTCTGACCCCCTCTGAGACACTCTTCCCTGAGCCCACTACCCTCCCACCATATTGGACCTTATCCGTCCCTTAAATAAACCAGGTTATCTGCTGAGATGAGGGCTTCTGCACAACTTCTCTCTGCCTGGAACCCTTTCCCCCAGATCCTCCCATGGTTGACCTCATCGTTCAGGACCCAGCTCAAATGTCACCTGGTGTGAGAGATTTTTCTGACTACTTTACCTTATGTGTCTTCTTCATCTCTCCTCCATCCCCATCATAATCAACATCCCTTAGCCTGTTAGGTTTTCCTTAAAGCATTTAATGCAACTTGAAGTTATTTTTTAGCTGTCCACATGATTTGAAGTTCCATATCAGACCACAAACACAACGACTAGGACTTTGTTAGTTCCTAGCTCCTCCCCCGCTGCTCCCCCTAGCCAGCCAGTCCCAGGCACAGTATACATTCCCCAAGTATCTGTTGAATACATTTCTCCCCTATTTATGGATTTCATCTCTCTCTACTTATAGTTCCCTCTCAAGGTTCAATGGTCTGGAATCAACTTCCCTGGGAAGAGAGTTTCCAAGAAACTCTGTTCAGCACAGGAGAGTCTGGGCTTAGCAGCAAGCACTGAATCTACTGGGGAAGGGAGCAGGAGTTGCCTAGCATGGCCTATTCTAAGTCATCCTAAGTCAGATCCTATTGAAAGTGGGAAGATGCAGAGAATTCACAGAGCTCGCACATAGAGCTGCTCAACATAAACGTGTGAACCAGTAAATAATTATCGGTGTTTCTCAGACGTTGACAGGCACTGGAATCTCCTACCGAGCTTGTCAAGGATAAAGGATGCCTTGGCCTCTAGACCAACTGAATTGGTGCCTCTGGGGTTGGGCTCCAGGAATCTGTGTTTTTAAAAAGTGCCCGTTTAGAAACCACAGAAATGGACCAACAGCTCCGAGCAGTTCTCTCCCTGCCTGGTACGTATCAGATTCAGGCTGAGGGTCTGATAACACACAGCTACCGGGTCCCAACCCAAACACCAGGACTGACATCGCTTCCCTTGTTTGTAACTAAGGCATTGAAAACGGTCTGAAATGCGTGCGTGGCGTCTTAGACCTACACAAAGCCTTTCCCCCCATCCTCACTCGAGTCTGGTCCCAGGTTTCAAACCTCAGTCCATCACAGGGAATGTCCATTCTCTGGAGAAGCCCAAATGCTGCCACCGATTACCCAGGGAGACCTGTGGCCATGGCAGCAACAGAACAAAAGCAGGCGTCTGTGTGGCCGCTTACCGTAACTCCAAGATGCTGGTCACGTTGCGGGAGGGATAGATGCGCCGGATGTAATTGAAGTCGCCAACGAAGAGGCTCCCATCCACGCCCACAGCCAGAGCCACGGGGGCCAGCAGCTTGTTGCCTTCGGCGAGGCCGTTGCAGCTGGGGCAGGAGATGCTGCGGCGGCGGCCGTTGCCCATGATGCTGGTGATGATGGCGGGCTGCTGCGTCAGGAACTGGTTCTCCCCGGTGCCCTTGTGCAGGATGCCTGCGGGCGGTACAGAGGTGGCTGTGCAGCCCCTGGGGGAGACACTGCTGAGGGGACGGGACGGGACGTGGGGAAGAGAAACCCTAGGAAACTTCAATCTGATGTCTTCCCTTTGCTGAGAGATGGGGTGGGTAGACCCCTGGGGCTATGGGATTGGGTAGGATAATATTTGTAGAGATAATTGAAGAATTGTGAGGTACACGAAGGCAGACGGTCTGGGAAAACCAGCCCAACACTCTCTGACATTTCAAAAGAGAAGGTGAGTATTTGGGCGTTTGATGAAACTGGCCGAGGGAAGGGGAGAGACTACCAATGAAAGGGAGAGAGGGTCCAGGAGGGATGAGGCCGTGTTTGAGGAAGGGAACGCGCTCACATACCACTCTTAACATTGAGGATGTGATGCTTGTCCAGGGACCAGCCGCCGAGGTTGGACGGGTCCAGCTCAAAGCCCTGCAGGAGGGCGGTCCTCTTCTCCCACAGGATGAGGCTGGGGCAGGTCTCATACTCGAACCCCACCGACACTGAAGGCAAGAGGGGAGGGCCGGCGGGGACCGGAGAGTCGACTGATTACAGCAGCGCACTCCTCGGGCCCGGGAAACACGCGTTCACCCCAAGACCCAGCCCGCTCCCAAATCCCGCCCAAGGAGGCGGCTGATTGCTTTTCTCCTCACGATCCCACACGATATTAAATTCAAATTTCAAGCTGAACTCAACCTTGAAACTTTACACAGTAGCGCTCCGCGGGGATGGAAAGACCTTTCCGAAGAGGAGCTGGCTTTCAGAAACGACCCCAGTGACGTGGAGGTAGGAGCTGAATCATTTAAGAACTGATGCAGCTCTCCTTCCGAGATGGACAGGAGAGACGTGTTCCTCAGCCCGCTGCTCGCGGCGTGCATTTATTAGGGTTTCGTTATTTATTTGCAGTCGCTGGGGGAAAGGCCTATGGAAGCTTAGTGGCTATTTTTATTGATTTCAGAGGAGAAGGGAGAAGGAAAGAGAGAGAGAAACATCAATGATGAGAGAGAATCATTGATCGGCCGCCTCCTGCATGCCCCCTATTGGGGATCCAGCCCACAACCTGGGCACGTATCCTTGACCCTTCAGTCTGCAGGCCCAACGCTCTATCCACTGAGCCAAACCGGCTAGGCTTAGTGGCTCACTTATAAGGAGACTGGAGGCAGCAGCCTGGCTGACTGGTGGCACTCGGAATGTTCACTCTGGAATCCAGAGGTGCTGGGTGACGCAGGCACCGGACCCAGCCTGCCAGTTCCATGGCAAGTCAGTGGGGAACAGAATCCAGAAACTGCACAACCCCCCATGTTTGCTGCAGGGACACATGGGAGAGAGAAGTGGGAGATGAGGGGCTGAGTCCTCATTCTGCTCCGGCTCAGACCTCCTTGTGGCTTCCCTTTCCCACGTGGAAAACGGAGTGAGTGATGCCTTAATTTCTCAGAGAGATGTGGGAAGGAGACCCGAGACAGGACACCAAGAGGCCGTACATTTTTAATTGGAACGCTGCTTTCAAAAGATGAGCCACTGTTATTATTGCGATTCCTACAACATTAAATTCTTAACTGCGTGTGTCACCTTCGGGGATTCTCGCAGCTTCTTTTAAACCCTGAGATATAGGAGTGTCGATAGGAACAGAAGATGCATTTGATCTTTTTTAGAAAAACCATAGATTTCCTAGCTTGTCCTCTGGAAATTCCAAGAAACAATGACTGTCCCAGCAGCAGAGAGAATTGCTAGTGCCTGGCTTGTGGCCTTGAAATATGATTTCTCATTAAAAAGAATCAGGGCTCCTTGAAGATATAGCCAGAGCAAGAAATGAACAAGATGAGGCCTGGCCACTTTATCACACCAGATAGAAAGGAAAGAACAAAAATCTACTGGGGTCATGTTGAAAGAATTTGGAAGTCAGTTTGAAGAGGCTCTCAAAGATGGTGCAATCTGAGCGTTAGCAAAGAAAATAACTTGCATGGATTGAAACTACCGTATTAGAGACAGTTCACTCTATGAGTTCAGAATGATATTTTTATTTTTATTTATTTATTTTAAATATATTTTTATTGATTTCAGAGAGGAAGGGAGAGGGAGCGAGAGATAGAAACAACAATGATGAGAGAGAATCATTGATCGGCTGCCTCTTGCATGCCCCCTATTGGAGATTGAGCTTGCAACCTCGGGCATGTACCTTTGACTGGAATCGAACCCAGGACCTTTCAGTACGCAGGCCGATGCCTTTCCACTGAGCCAGACCAGCTGGGGCCAGAATAGTATTTTTAAAAATCATTAATTTGCCACCATTAGAGGATGTTAAAGAAACTGACTTATTATACTGAAAACTAGTAAATAAAGAGAAAGAATCAAACATTTATCCTTACTTTCTTATTTAACTGTATCTCAAATAACCAAGCAGTTAAAGAGAAAGTATCTCTATATGAAAGTATTCTAGCTAATAAATAAAGAAGCAATGCTAGAATTAAAATATTAACTTGCAAATCCTAATGGCCTGATCAATCCAGGCAATAAGCATCAATGTCCGCTAAAATCACTAAAGGAAAGACCAACTGACATTAGTTGTCATCTGATGGAGGAAACAACACCACCTATCAAGTTGTCCTACTTAAAATTAAAAAGAATAAAATACCTAGGAAGAAATTTAAACAAGGACGAGAAAGACCTGCACACTGAAAACTATAGGACACTGATGAAAGAAATTGAAGAAACAAATAAATGAAAAGATATTCTATGCTTATGGATTGAAAGAATTAATATTGTTAAAATGTCCATACTACTCAAAGCAATTGACTGATTCGATGCACTCCCTATCAAAATACCAAAGGCTTTTTTCACAGAAATAGAACAAACAATCCTAAAACAATCCATAGGAATGTTGAGAAAAAAGAACAACCCTAGAGGCATCATGCTCCCTGATTTCAAACTATATTGCAAAGTTATAGTAATCAAAACAGTATGGTATTAGCAATAAAAACAGACACATAGGTCAATGGAACAAAATAGAGAGCTCAGAAATAAACCCATGCATATATGGGCAATTAATTAATGACAAAGCAGCCAAAACTATACCATGGGATAGGACGTACAGTCTCTTCAATAAATGCTGTTGGGAAAACTGGACACCTATCTTACACCATATACAAAAATTAACTCAGAAGGATTAAAGGCTTGAATGTAAACCTAAAACCATAAAACTCCTAACATGAAACATAGGGTGCCATTTATAGTGAAAATGTCTGAGTATGCTGGTTTTTTATTTTGGTAACTTACTACAGTTCTTGGAAATCACAAGCCTGTTTATAAAAAGGAAAACAAAACCAAAAACCAACAACATAGGAATCTGGATTTTAATTAACCCAGATAGCTTTCTACCAGTAGGAAACTATACTGGGTAGGTTGACATTAATCCACAGCCTACAACTCTTCAAAGCCTGGTAACTGCAGGATACTTCTCTTAGGGTGGTCTTTCATAAGTGTGTGTGTGTGTGCATGTGTGTGATGTGATCCCCTCAAAGACAAAACCTGAGACACAGCACGTGGCTTCCAGCTCCTCCAGCACCAGTTTCTGATCCTCATGGTGCATTCTGGGTCATTTGCATATGCTCACTCGAAAGTGACCACCTCTCTCCCCTCTCTTGAATAATCTCCTTGGCCACTACATCCCAGCCTCGTTGTCCTCGAAACACACCTCATTCTCCTCTCTTTTTCTGCCAGGATGTCACCCTCTGAGGAGCCTTCCCTGAGCGCCTTTGATAAAAGGTGTTCCCAGTGTACATCACTCCTCCCTGGTACAAATCACCGTGTTAGCACAAATCACTGCTTGATATTTTCCTGTCCAATTTGGGTTTATTATCTCGATCCCCCACTAGCACAGAAGGTCCATGGATGGCACTCTTGTCTGTCTCATGGACCACTGCATTTCTATCTACTAGAATAGTTCTTGATGCATATTAGAAACTCCATAACTACTGGTCAAATTAATACATGATGAAATTCAAGCATCAATAGGGGTTTGAAACCCAAACATACCAACAGCATCAGAGAGTCCGTAGACCCTTTGGCCATATGCATCGGTCTTGTCCCAGATGAAGGTGTAGGCCAGGTTGGAAGAGGCCTGGAATGACTTCTGGAAGAGATGTCCCTCCACAGCCACCATCAGGTGGACCTTGATGAGGTTCAGGGGCACGGTGGACTGGGTCATGGTGATCTTCAGCAGCGACTTGTAGCCTGCGGTCCGGGAGCTCAGGTAGCGGAGCTTCACGTTGGAACCGGGGAGCTCAATTTCCTCATGAAGGACCTGAGAACATGCAGCAGGCACACACACTGCATCAAACGCCCTCACCAAAGCATCCCACCCCGTGTGGGATGCAAGAACCACTTCCCAAGACTGATGGAAAACACACACACACACACACACACACACCAAAACTTTATCCTGCACCATGGAGCGAAGGGGCTGAGGTTATGATTTCTGGATTAATAATTATTCTTGGTCACCGTTGTGTGTCTTTTTAAAAGCCATGCGGTTGGCAAAAGATGTAAATAAGAACAGCAGGCTTTATTGCTAGCTGCACGCGAGGAGGCCGCGAGAGGCTGTAATTATATGAACCCGCAACTTCCACTGACAATTGGTATAAAGCAACAGGGAGGCAATAATGTAATATGCCCTCTGTTGCAGCCCCGAGGTAGATCATTAAAGCGTCTCTTATCATGTGTCTCTGTGACTAACAGGAATGGAAAGCGATTTGCAGGTGGGTTACACACCTGTATATTGTTTTTATTTTATTGAAAGTGCTGGCGACTGCCAGAGTCTTGCACGGCTACCTGGAAGCATCTCGACCGTCCAGGAGAGATTCGGTCTTCTCTTCAGTGACTACAGATTCTGGTGTGTTCCTACTTTTTGCTTCTCCCCTTCCTATTGGTTTCTGGGCCACCGGGGAGAGACGGGTTGGCCAGCCAGGTTCGGTCAAGGCGGTATTGAAAGTCCTACCCCGGTTCTCGCCCTTCCTACCTGGGTCTCGGGCACGATGGGGTTGTGCCCAGGGGCAGCACTGAAGAAGGTGGACAGCGGGGAGGAGATGATGATCGGATCTGGCCGGACAAAACCGCTGAGGTCACAGCTGGGGATGGAGTTCTCCTCGGTCTTCATCACCAGAGTGTCCATGGCGTAGAAGCTGTTCCACGGCAGCCACACAGTGCGCTCCTGGCTCATGAACGGGGCTCGCTCGAAGTGCAGGGTCAAGGCGGCACCCCCATTGGCGATCAGGTCAAACCTGGAGAGGAGGGAAGTGGGCTCCCTGAGACGGTGAACGCACCCTCAGACGAGGCAGGTGCCCTGAGAGCACAGGGTGGGGCCGAGCATGTGGGGTGAGGTGGGGGAGAAGAGCCTGGGCTTTGGGGCCCATGAGCTGGTTGGAACCCAAACTCTTCCACTTACTAACTGCGTGTCTGTGGGCAAGTTAAAGACCCTCTCTGAACCCATGTTTCTTCACCTCCGAGATGGGGATAATTATAGCAACTTCACAGAGTGGCTGAGAGAATGAAATACCGTGGTGAGTGCAGAGCAGGGGTAGCTAACCCTGGCCCATCCTGTTTCGGTATAAAAAGCCTCACTGGAATACAGCCACGCCCATTCAGTTACTTATCTCTGGAGATGTGTGCTACCAGGGAAGGGCTGAGTAGGTGGAACAAGGAACCGTACGTCATGCAAAGCCTAAGATATTTGCCACCTGGCCCTTTACAGACAGTGTTTCGCCCGCCTGGTGTAAAGCACTTAGCATCTGTGAGGCTCATACACAGTGGAGCTATAGTGATACGATGCCAGGACAGAGAGGGGCATTAAAGCTTCCTTCTCACCTGCCGGGGCTGTTTCCGGGTTTTTGTTTGTTTCAGAGAACCTCAACTTTTTCAAGATACAATGGAACATATGACATTATATTGATTTTAAGTGTACAACGTGATTTGATATGTGTGCAGATTGTGAAATAGTCACCACAATCAGCTTAGCTATCACCCCCCCCACATAGTTACACAAGTTTTTTTCTTCTGATGAAGACTTCAAAGATCTCTTAGCCACTTTCAAAGACACAACACAATGTTATTAACGATAACAGTCACCGTGCGATACATCCACCCTGGGGCACATTTCTATTTTAAACCTGAGTGTGGACCTCTGGACCCCTTCACCTCCTGGGCCCTGTTACTGATGCTTTTGCCAGTCATCCTTAAACTACATTCCTGTGTGCCCCTCCAGAGCTGGACAGAGGTGCAGCGCTAGTAAAAGCAAAATAAAGGCTGCACTTTCCCAATTAACAGACGGGGAGGCGTTAATGGTGAGAAGTCTCGGTTTTAAGCGTCCCTCCTTCCACTGGGTCTCTCCCTCGTGGGCATTTCATTCCTGAATTCCCGGCAGCTCCCGAGAGCCTGCGTCTCAGTCACCCTCAGTGAGAACACACGACCCACAGGCTTCACCCAATTTCGGTAATACCTTTGGCGTTTTTAAGGAACCAACACAGTGCACATGAACACTGAAGTAAGTAACCGAGCATGCGCAGTATAACTATTTATTTATTACAAACTTGTTTATATACAGGGGTGGGCAAAAGTAGGTTAATAATCATAAAGAATACAACAATTAATAGATAAATAATAATACCAGAATTAACTCTGTGTTTCGCATACTCACGACTGTACACCTACTTTTGTCCACTCCTGTATTTATTTGGGGGCATGTACACTGCTTGGGACAGTTTTGTATGGGACACAGAAGAGCAGCAAGTGTTTTGAAAGGCAAGTCATGTCTAGTTGGTGTGACAGAATCAAATTGCCAGTGTCAGCGGCACCCACCTGCCGCTAAACAACGGGGCTCTTCAGAGCACCCCCAAACACATCCTGTCCCTCTCATGGCTTTGCAATCTGGACAAGCCACAGAGTCACTGATCAGGAGCTTGGAGAGATGACCTGGGCGGTGGAGTTGGGACATAACTAGTCAGGAAGCGGCTGAGGGAGATGAGGCAGCATAAAGTGGGGACAGACAGCAGGGCGAGGTCTCAGAAATGTCCTCCTGTTTCTGACAGGACTTTGCAAGGCAAGAGCCCTGGATTCTAAGAATTTGCAAGGGCCCGAGTAGCTCTGCGTGGCACACAGTCCCCAGAAATGTGTGAGCGAGGTCCGCAGAGACTTAGCAAATATTGAGAACGTGGTGTGAATCAGCAGATGTCTTCCTCGGGTTTCACAGGTGGGCAAGTGAGGATAGGGCTGCTGTGGGCTGGGAATCTTTGAAACTACCTGCAAAGGTATCTTAGGACATTACACACTAAGACCAGACTTTTCACCACAGAGAGGCAAGAAGCACATTTCACGACACGGCTATGATTTTCCAGAGTCTAGGTTTATAGAAAAAGTGTTGCATCCGATTTACAGCAACAGTCTCTTCTTCCATTTGGAATAGAATGTAAGTGTGTGTGTGTGGTTTAGCCCAGGGTGAGTGAGTTTCCCCCTTCCCGTAAGTTTCTTTTACTCTTATCCTTGTCTCTGAATTGCAACTCCGTGCCCAATGGATTAAGAAAATGACGGGCTTTCATCATGGTGGGGGCTGCATGGGTGCGTGCTTCTAATCAGAAGATAATAGGGCAAGGTTGGCTCCTTCCCACAGCAGGGTGACGGCTAAATGTATTTAATTAGATTTCTCTGATTACATCCCACCGCCTCAAAACAGGAGCGCGGACAACACAGCTCCGAGAGCCGCAGATGAAAGCAGAAGGGGTTCGCCACAGGACGCTGTGCCGTGCGGCTCCCTGTCACCGGGCACTGCCTTTGATTTAGAACAGGAGTGAGCTTCCAAGAGCTGCTCCCCCTTCTTCTCCCCGGAATCCACCCCACCCCCACCCCCACCACACACACACACACACACACACACACACACACACACACACACACAGACAAAAGCATTTACCTGAGATGGGAAAAGGAGGAGGACTGTTGGCAGCCCTCCACAGGTTGGCTATTCTACTTTCTATTTTTATTTTTGATATCATACCTAAAAGCAAAAAGCGGTCTCTGGGGGAGTCCTCACGGAGCTCTGGCCTGGTGGGCATTCCAGGCCGCAAAGAGCAGCCGCATGGTTCCTCTGAGGCTAGGGCAGCCAACAGCACCCACTGTCTCTCTGTCTGCGCCCCAAGAAGGGAGAGCCCCACAAGCTACTTACGTGCCATCTTGGCGGGTGATGGTGTAGCCGTATTTTGGGTACTTGACAAAGGACACGTTCACACCAACCAGGGGTGTCCCATCTGTAGTTACGACTTGGCCTCGGATGAGAGAAACCAAGCTGAGAGAAAAAGAAAAAGGCCTTTGAGCCACGAGCCACACCTTGGAGAACAAGGAGACAGGGGTCCAGTTCCCTCCCCTTCCTCATCGTCACTGTTCCTCCCACCCCCCGTCCTCATCTGGTCCCTAAGGCAAGACCAAGACTCTCCACATTAACTTCTGGCTCTCATGACCGCACCTCACAGACAGGTGTGGGCAAGAGGATGCCTCAATGCCCGCTTCACCTGAGGAGCTAGACTGGCGACACGCTGGGGTGACACCCAGGGCAGCATCTCACTCACTGGGTGGGGCAATGGAGTCCCCGGCACACATCTCTCTCCCCTCGGCCTCGCTTCATGTTAGACACCATGTGATGGCGTGGCCCAACCTCAGGCTGCACACCCCCATCCCCCACCCCCGGTCACTCAGGCTGTGCCTTAGCTGGGCACAGAGTACTCTGCTCGGGCGAGCACCTTGGCAGCTGTGACTCATTCCTTTTCTTGTCTGTGGAGGAAGGCAGTGCACCCTCCTCCTCCTGGCCGGGATGGCAGGGGGTGGCGGGGATGGCAGGGGGTGGCGGGGAGCACACAGAGGGTTATGATGAGGCCGGGCATTTACACACATTGTTCTTTGTTGCCCTTTAAGAACAGAGTTTCTCACAATCCATGACTGCCCGAGGAGAAGGGAATATCGGAGCTATATTTTTATTTCCTGGTAGGCCTATCTTGGATTCTGGATTCCATGGGGTGATGTATTTCTCATATCAAATTCCTGCTATCTCAAAAGCAGGGGAGGTGGCTGAAATCCCACTCAACCCTTTTCCACTGTCAGAGGAAGCTCCCCTCTCTCCAGATGACAGTCACTAGAGCTTCCCCAAGAAGTTCCTGTCTGACCAGCTGCTCCTGGGAAATCCGCAAAGTCTCCAAGATGCCACCCTACTCTATTCGGAATCCATGGAGGGAGAAGGCACACGCCCCTCTCACCTGAAGTCTCTTGATGTCATGGAGAAGTGGGCTAACGTGCTCCGCCTTCACACCGAGCCCCGGCCTGCCAGGCAGGTCGGCAGCTGTCCTGCGGGCCTTTAAGCCACTGGGCAACTCAGCAAAGGCAGAGGGTTTCCCAGGTTTCTGGACACATTCCCAGCTTCTGGACTAGGCAATCAAGCTGACCCGCTTTTTGCCAGAATCCTGTCCAAAACGGCTCAATTTTTGGAATGCACTTAATTCTGTAGTCCCAGGAGACCCCGCAGCTGGAGGGATGCTTTCTCCAAGCACCTCTCCTTTTTATTAGCAATACCCTCAACTGTTCAGCTCCAACACTTGGGGGAGACCTCAGGAGGGTTGAGACATTCCACTGACAGCTCTAATTGTCTGCTACTGGCTGCCTAACAAACGAAGCCCAGTTTCAGCTGGTTCCAACCACAATGCTGGAGTCTTTTGAAAGTAGAAAACTAATTTATGCAAATAATCCTTTTGCTCAATTTCTGGTTCCTTATCTTAGCGCAGACTAAGATTTCTTTCAGGGTCTTCCCAGGCACGATTTTAAGATTCATGACGTGTGTTGATGACCACGAGGTACAAAGTGCTTGTGACGAGAAAACAAAATGAGGAGCTTCCCCCCTCCCTTTTTTACACAACGGGTAGTTCTTTTAAATCATTCTTGTCGCATGAGGCTTGGCAGAGAGCGATAGGGATAGGAGTAGATGGGTTGCCTCTGATTTCTACCCCCTACTTTTCTAATTCTTCACTGCTCCTGGCTTCCTATCGCTTCTAGGCAGTCAATTTGCAGAAAAGCTTGAGCTCAGACATGCTATCCATACCTTTCTATTTATGATTATTGATGTGTAACAATTATCACATTATCTAGATAGTGAGATCTGCTCTATAAATTACAGTGGTGGAGTCAAGGCATTTTCGTTATTTTTGTATGCTATTATCTAGGGGAAATGCTTTCTTAGAAGTCTTGGATTAAAAAATTTTTTTTTTTTTTTTTTTTACTCTAGTTGTGTTCTTCATTATTTGACAATGTACTGCGATTCACATGCTTGGTGAACTTCAACCTACGTCTATGAATTACCCTTTTGTGTTTCTGAACTATGCATCCATGCCAACGTGATGGAGCATAGGTTCATTGGGTGGTGAGCTTCCTCTAAAGCAAGTTTCTTTTGCCCAGATCTCTGGGGCTGGGCCACCAAAGATTCTGGAGTCCCTGCCTGCTCTCCTGCATCTTGGCCCCAGGCGTCTTCTGCAAGTGGCGACTGACTATTGGGGAGGAAGGTAAGATGAAATGGAAAGGAGCAGGTGAGGAGAGAGTATGAAAAGGAGAATAGCAGGAAATGACTAATGAAATGTTAACAGGAAGCTGATAGAAACAGAGCCTTTGAAAGGGGCATTTGCAGTATAGCACACCACACCGGAATGCTATGGCCTAGTGCAAGGACCAGTCATGGGTCTCTGGCAGTAGGAATTATGTTCATAATTAAAAAGGAAACATCCCCACAGAATCCCTGCCCCAGAACCAGGATGTAACAAGCAGAGAAAATACATTTTTAGTCAGAGATTTGTGATTTCTTTAATTTTTCTTAGGAAGGGGTTCTTGTATTAAAATAACATGGCTGTGTGTGGTATATTCTACACATATAGCTGGAGGTGGCAGGTGAAGTGGTCAGGGCTGAAATAGAAGAGCGCTGAGATTATTTTTTCCCTTTTCTATTTCATTGTTAGTAAAACCAGAAAAGAGAGAGGCTTGCTTGGAACCCTTGTACTCAAAGAGCGGCCAGGAACTGGGGCTGCACCACTCCCCAGGGAGTTCTCAGGGGTTGTTGGATTAATTAGCTCCACCATTACCCCCACCTCCCATCCCAGCCTCTCCAGGGAAGTGTGGGGTCTGAGTCCTGGCCTGAGGATGCCTTCTCCCCAAAGTCTAGTGGGGTGGGTGTGGGGGGCTCCAAGAGAACCCCTTATGAAGATAGAGGCTCATAAGAAGTGAAGTCTGATGTTTTCTTTTCTGGATGGAAGCCGCTTAAGCAGCATTCTTCCTGAGTTGCTTCTGGCGCTACGCAGAACTAAGCGAGGATAAAGAGAACTAAGGGAAAGATGGCATGATCCGGGCAGCCAGGGGGCCAGGACCACTCTGCTCAAGTTCCTGGGTCCTGGAGGTTTTGTGAGAGGACCCAACCAGTGCTGCTGTTTCTCCGTGGGAAGGAGCTTGGAGATAGGGTGGGACATCCCCAAGAAGGTCATGCTGGCCATCCTCCCATCTGCAGACACAAGTGACGTCTGGACCCAGACCTACCAAAAGTGAGCTGAGCTATATGTAGGCAGGCCGTAAGAAGGTCCCTGCATCTCCTCTCCTTCTCACCCTCAGAATCAGAAACAGTGCCTAGGCCCGGCTGGTGTGGCTCAGTGGTTGAGTGTCGACCTATGAACCAGGAGGTCACGGTTCGATTCCCAGTAGGGGCACATGCCTGGGTTGTGGGCTCGATCCCCAGTGTGGGGTATGTAGGAGGTAGCCTATCAATGATTCTCTCTCATCATTGATGTTTCTAACTCTCTCTCCCTCTCCCTTCCTCTCTGAAGTCAATAAAAATATATTAAAAACCAAAAACCAAAAACAGTGCCTAGAGGAGAGGAGGGGATGGGCAGTGTCTCAAAGCCAACCCTTCCCCTTGGGTACACTTCTAACATGTCCTGGGGAGAGTGGTGGAAGGGGCCAAGCTGACTATAAAATAAATTCAGAATTTATTCCTAGAATATTCACAAGCCTCAAATGAGCAACCGAGAGCAAAAATAAACTCAAGAGAAACCCCACCAGTTTGGAAGGAGAGGTGCAATACGCTGGCTGACACAGTGCCTGGCACACAGCAGGCAATTAGCAGACAGAATTGATGGGGTTGCCGTGAGGATCAGAGAAAATCTACACACAGTCTCTGGCTCATCACAGGTGCTCAATAAATTCTACCCACTGGCATCATCTGGACTCTCAGGTGCCAGAATAAGTTATGCTATCAGGTTAGTACTCCACAGAATAAAATATCTCAGCAGTGATCAAACAAAAGCCACAATCAGAGGTATTATAAAGGGACACTTCAATAATACCAATAATATCACAAAATAATAGAGCCTAAAAATGATCTAAAAACCAGGCTGTCAACAGGTGTCTCCAGTAGGTTCTGACGGCCAAATCCTCCGGAGATCGACACCCAAAGCAGATAGGGCCTCCTGTGAACTGGACCTTGGGGTAGTTCCCAGGCCCCCGGGGCCCATAGTAAAACTAGGAGCACTTGGTCCTGTCTCACAGGGAGGGAAGCAGACACCTCAGCAGCCTGCGAGGACAGAGAGTGCCTACCTGCTGTTGAAGGGGTTGTCTCCAGGGATGATGTGGGTGCTGTCTTTGCCTGCCAAGAGCTTGATGCGGTCGTAGAAGGACTTCACTGCGGGCGAGTCCGTCTGGCCCTGCTGAATGATGTCCAGCGGGTCCCGGGATCCCCGGCAGAGCAGGCTGTTCTGACAGGCCGACTGCAGGCAGCAGTCCGGGTCCAGACAATCCACCAGGCCATCTGGAAGGGCAGAGGCAGAGATGGGTCAGTGCACTTCATGGCACAAACCCGCTCAGAGATGCTAATGCCTTTGTCCCAAGGCCATGGACCCTGCCCAAAGGCCTGACCTGGCAGCTTTCACACAACGATCCCAGTATAATGCCAGTTTATGTGCAGAGAAAACTTAAAGACTGATCAAAAATAATTGAAAATGTTGACAAATGGTTATCCCCAGGTTGTAGATGAGTGTGCTTCTCTTCCTTTATTTTCCTTTCCTGGAGTTTCTACTTTTTCTATTCTAAGCAGGTATGCATTGAGTCCTTGGGGGAATAAAAACATACACTTTGCTTTAAAACAGCACAGCACAAAAACTGACCCATGGCCAGTTCTCAGGGGCCTGTGCGAACGGGTGCACAAGTAACCACAATGCGTGGGATTCCTTACATCTCGTATTAGGGGAAAAAGCAGTGCATCCTGCTCCCGCTGGGCCAGGGAGGGTTCTGCTGACCAGGTGGCGCCCCGGGCGCAGGGAGCTTTACATTTGCCTGGAAAGCCAGACCAATAGCTTTGGCTTGAACACCCTGGAATTAAGCCATGAGTTCACCCAATTGCTGCTGGTGCTACCTTACTGCATACCTGCAGGACTTTAAATATCCTGATCATCTTGCTTAGATTCCTACTCCTCTGTCCCTTTCCTGGGCTGATTCCTATTTGCTCATCTACCGTTCAAAAGATGTCTGAGTGCCATCCATGTTCTGGAAATAAAGCAGGGAACCAAGAACCAAGAATGATGGTGTTTGTCCTTAAGGAGCTGACAGTATTGTGGGGGAAACAGATATGACCTATTCTTTAAGACCCTGAGCGAGGTGCCCCCTCCCACTGCCCCCCAAGGAAACTTTCCTGATGGTGTCTCTGGCGAGGTTAGGCATTCCTGTTCTGTGTATCTTTGAATCAGAGGTTCTCAAGAATGGTTCTGCGTCACACTCCTGTGAGAATCCAGGGCCTGCCCCTGGACTCCCCAGCGACAGCCTCCAGGTGCAGGTCCTGGACACTGCATTTTAAACATGATTCTCATGTGATTCTAATGCACAATCAATTTTAGAAACAGTTGTTAATGCCAACTTTCTTGTACTAGAATTAATTATCTCCGTATGCTTGTCGTCCTGCCTAGAAACTGAGCTCTTTGAAGGGAAGAACAGCGTCTTACTCATTTCTATATTCATGCCTCGTTTAGTGCTAGCCACAGAATTGGGTGCTCAACAATCATTTGTTGAGTGACTATATGACTGTTTCACATTCTTCACTTGTTCGCTAACCCAGAGGGTGGGATGTTTAGGGCAGTGTGTGCTCCTTGGAATTCCCTATTAGAGCGGATTAGCTGGCCCACCCTTACTCACTTTTCTGGGGATTGATGGAACACAGTGGAGGGGCTTGGAGAATATCTTTCTTGCCCCCCCCCTGGATTTGAGACCAACGCATTTTCGGGCCATAATTAGCATCATAGGAACACACATGCAAACCTTGGGCTGTGACTGACAAATATTTGTACTGGGATGCTGAATCAGAGGCCTGGCTGTGTGCTTTACATTTGCTACAGTGCAATGTCTTTGGTATTACCCTTCTCGTTTGGGCCCCCTAACAAAATTGAAATATGTAATTCCACCAAAGTTCCACTGTAATTTAGCAATTAATGTACAATTATTTTAATGCACTACTTTCTTTTTAGCAAACAAATTAGGAGGTTGCATGCTTTGCTCCGCTTTTGATGACGAAAACTAGCCTCTCATTTTCCACACGGGCAAATGTGGCTCATGCGTCTCATAACACAAATGAGATTTACCCAATTTCCTAGAACCGCAGGCACAGGAGGGTGAGCAGGCACGCAAAAGCTTTAAATCCAGAGACTCTCAAAGTTGAGGCTCCGAACACCTCAGCCCCGATGGGCGGGCTGAACCGGGTGCTTCCCCGCGCCCCCAAATCTCACACCCACGCCACGTCCCGTAGGGTTTTAATGCTGAGCCACCGTTTCACACCCACTGGCCAGTGGATCCCAGGGCTCTTGGCAGAATAAGGGAAAGAAAAGAAACCATCCTTTTACATCACTCTCCATGGACCACCTTCCCTAGAAAGAGGGAATGTCCCGCGGAATGCCTCCTTTGGATTAAAAAATATCCTGCTGAGCTATGCTGGCAGCGCTTCATTCCATGAGAAGAAACCCACTGTTCCTAGCGCTACAGATGACTTTAAGGCCGCCGGCCGCTTCGCATTAGAAGTTCCATCCATCTCTGGTGGCCTTTTCCTCTGGAAACAGGGAATGCGCCCCCTCCTGCCCCTAACCCATTTACACACTCGCTCCTTGCAACCAGCTGGAGGACTCAGCAGCTCAGCTAATAACTTAAGACAATTTTCCCAATAAGCCCTGAACATGTTCCTCCCCCAACCCCCTCTTGTCTGCCAGTGGCTCTGGACTTGTGAGCACTTCAGAAGTGTGGCCCCCAAGTCTCCCCACTATTTTGTTGGTTTGTATTCTGGGCTTTTTATTCAAGGGCCTGTCTGGCAGGAGATGCCCTACAAACACATCAGCAAGAGCAAATGGCAAGTGCTAAGAGAGAGAGAGAGAGATAGAGAGGGAAACCCCCATATAAATGATTTCCTCTTAGGTATTTACATCCATCTGCTTCAGAGATGGTGGGTTTGGGGGTCCTATCCGTTATTAGGTGTGAGCACACATGACGCTTGAAATGACCTCATCATGTTGCGTGATTACGGGCCGCGGCTGCTGAACACTTTCAGACGACACCGTGAACTTTAAATTGGCACTCCAATCTCCCAGTGGCCTGTCAGTCATGAGAATCGCGTCTTTATGCCAGCAAGCCCCTCGCGTGGCGTCTGACACGGCAATCTTCAGTAAATTACCCTGTCACTGACAATCGCGCAGTTATCTTGCAAACAATCATGCGGGCAATCAGAATGTTCTGAATTGCCAGTTCAGGGCCCCAGAGCTGCCAACGTCTCCATTCAACAGGGGCCCGAGAGTGGCACAGCCCTCCTATGACATTGGACGATTTCTTTCTTTCTTTCTTCTACTGACTCATGTGTGTGTCTGGTTGGCTTCCCCCATGGTGAAGGTGGTGACAGAGGCTTGCAGAGTCCTCCAGAAGGGCCTGATTCTGACTCAGCAGTCCACAGCAGAGCCCTGGGTCTGTGTGACTCATTGACTTCACTCTGTGTGATGCGACCATGGAGACTTATCTAGGTGCCTTCCATGAGAACGCACGGAAATCACAGCTCTGGCTGCGTGCCCCACGCAGACAGTGGACACTAATTGTAATGGCCGTTTCAGAGAAATATGGGTGTGGAGACATTTTCTGGGAACAGTAGAGAGGGCATTCTTTTTATTGCTTTTGCTAAAGAAAACCAGACTTTTCCATGAGCATTTAAGGTGCAGGAAGCAGAAATTAGATTCGCGCTAAAGTGAACCCTCTTAATTAGAATTCCCAATGTAAAAAGCCAAAAAAGAAATGTGCACAGCATCAGAGGGAAGAGCCTGGCCTGTAGAGTCAGATGGATTTGGGTTTGAAGTTTGTCTCTAGTCCCCTTGGCTGTGTGAGCTTAGAAAGAGGATCAACCTGCTGAACCTTGACTTCTTTACCTTTAAAACAGTTACAAACAATGCAACAGCAAATGAAAACAAACAAAAATAACAACAACCCCCCCCCCCAAAAAAAAACCAACAACAAACAACCTGAGTTAGAATGGTGCATGTATCATAGGGTGATAATAGGGAATAAATGAATTTATATGTACATATGATATCAGTCTGGCATATAGTGTCTGTTCAATGAAATGTAGGTATTACTATAACCAGAAACTTCCTGAAGTTTTCAACTTTCCAGTTTATAAAAACTGGACATGAAAATAAATTAATTTCCCATTATTAGAGTCATTTACTGGTATGTGCTTGGTAGGTTGGATCCTGGCCAGAATGCTGTTTCCAGGTAGTGATCAGTTAATAATGACTGACGGTAATAATCAGTGTTATAGCTTGACTTATAGCCTTGATTTAAATCTTCCTGGCAACCTTACAAAGCAGAATACTGTAACCCATAAGCTGCAGACTGTGGGCATCTGGGCATCAGATCAGCTACTACCAATCTGCTGATCTTGGAAACCACGCCTCAGTTTCCTCATATACAACATGAAGAAGAAGCAGATGGTGTGATAAAGTGCTGTTGGGAGGATTAAAGCGGTTATTACGTATATAGTACATGGAACAGTGTGTGTGTCATGAGGACTCAATAAGTGTGTTATCCCCAGGATCACAATACCACCCAACCTACAGAGTTGAAAACTATGTCAAAGAAGCTGGATAAGTTATCCAAGTGGCTAAGAAGCAGCTTTGGATAAAAAGTTGGAAAAGGCAACCAATGAGATCATCATGCTTGGTCATCAGCAGGAGGAGATATTTCCTTCCAAAAAAGAGTCAGAAGACAGGATAGTGGATGCCCATCAAATGTTTGTGTGGGTGGCCATGAGACTTGATCACTTTTGAAGGCCTGTCTACTCTTATAGCTGGGAAGAATTTGGTTGGTTGAAATGAGCATTTGAAAAGGAATCAACATGAGAACTAAGACCCCTGGGAATTCACTTCCTGCAATGCGGGCTGCAGGGACCACACTATCTACCTGGGAAGCTTCGGTGGCTTACCATTGGATCTTGTTCAATTTTCCCTGCCTTTTGTTCCCTTTAGTGTGGTATGCAAGTGATTCCCTCTTCAACCTGTGTGAACTCTCTGGCTTTCTTGGGTATTAAAGGCTTCAGAGAAACATCCAAATTTACTTTTCTCAGTTTCATTTTATAACAGGGGTGGCACCAATTGATGCCAACATTTCGCTTCAGATACCATAGATAGCTCTGTGAGGGTCTGCACACAATCCCAGGTGGGTCAGCAGCTCAGACTGAAAAATTGAGCCTTGCTATTTCCAGATCATGGTTTCATGAGAGGTACCACCAACCATCAAATCCACCTTCCCTACTCATTGGACCAGGAGGCCATAGAGTGGAATGGTTAAAGTGTGGGCTTTAAAGAGTACATTCTGCTTTATTTATAGGATGTTCAAGGCCATGCAAAATTAATTAATAGTGGTAGAAAGTTAGCATTTATAGCACCTTTATGGGGAGGTATTGGATGGGAAAGAATATAGGGCAACTTTATGGGTGGTAGGCATATTCTTGATATTTATCTTATTTATCTGACTACATAGGTGAATGTATATATAAAAATTCATCAAGATGTGTACTGAAGATTATGCACTTTATGTATTTGCCAATAGACTGACTTTAGGCAAGATATCAAATTCTTTGTGTTCTGTCTTCCTCATTTTCAAAGTGGTCATGCTGATGGTGATGGTGATGATGATGGTGATGGTGGTGATGATCTTGGTGATGGTGGTAATGATGATGATGGTGATGATGATGGTGATGGTGATGATGATCTTGGTGATGATGATGATAGTGATCCCTCATAGGAGCTCTGGGAGGATTAACTAAAATAATCCATGCAGAACAGTTGTGAGCACCTAGTAACCTACTGAGTGCCTCTGAATCATTTCTATGTCTTTCCTTCTTTTTGAGGTTTTTTGGCACCATTTAAGTTTGTTTAGCACACAGAGTGAGGTACTTGCCAAGTTCAAGAAAAATACAAGGAGTCCAGGTGATGCACCCAGTAAATCCTAGGGCTGTGTTTGAGATCAGTTAATGATAGGGGAGTTGGACAATCAATGAAGCACTGGAGAGAAGGGAGGAGGCAACAAGTTGAGGCAAGAAGGAAGAAAACTATGCTGTTTGCTCTTTGTGATGGCAATGAAGGAGGAGCAATGGTGGCTGGAGGGCCCTCTTTGCTCTGTGCCTGCATGGCAAAGCCCCTTTATGTCTCCTGAATTTTAGCCAGAAACATAAAGGGGCTTTTGGGTGAAAAGAAATATGGCAACCATAGGATTTGTTCTGCCTTGGGAGTTATTTTATGTTGTGGTTAGCTTTTGAAAGACCATGTCTAATGTGTGTGGGGCCCATGACAGATAGTCTTTTGCCAGGCACTTCTCTTTATAAACAATTTGATTTGCCCAAATCAGCATATCAGTATCATTCTGACAGTCTGATCTCACATGATCTTGCAAAAGAAATACTCTTCCAGATAGCAGGAGCAATCTACTAGTCAATCTGCCCTCTAAAATTGAGGTTGGACATTGGGCCTGGGCATCTGGTCAACCCTACATATCTGGGATTGGGAGTGAGGGATGATAGAGGGTCAGAGAACACCCTGAAAGGGGACAATGGCAAACGGGTGTCCTACTCTGGGTTGGGGTGCTCCTCCCAGACAACACTGGAAAAACACTTAGAAAATTTCAAGGAGGGCACTGCAAAGCTCAGGCACACTTGCCCAGGGTAGCGCTGGGCTCTTGCCCAGTTAGACAAATAGCAAAAAGAGTAAGAGTCAGAATGGTCTGGTTTTAGAACCTGTTCTATCATTCTATCAAGGTAGCTACACCACCTTGGCAAGTGACTGACATTCTGTGACGGCTGTCGTTTTCCCAGCTACAGAATGGACTTAACTGCACCTACTTCACCAAAGATCACAGGGATGCTAAAGACGGTGCATGTGGCATGCGGTGACGAAGGTACTGCACTAACACAGAGAAAAAGCACAATAAACGGAGGCTACTCTTAATGATACTTCCTGCTCGCCACTAGGGAAGGGTGCTGTTCCATTTGCATTTTACCCAGTGCCTGCTGACAAGTTGGAAGTGAGGGATAATTGAAAGTATCTGGCTTGATGTAACTAAGCAGTGAAAGGAATGGGCAAGGCTGACTTGATTTAACTTGGCAATATGAGATTAGTTCTTCATTGCCTCTGTTAGGTCTCCCCCATTGCCAACCTTTTAAAGCAATAGATTGGCTGACAGGGTGCTCATTTGGAAGGTTTCACCTGCCATTAATACTAGGGCTGCCTGATGGACCGTTGTTCCGCAGGCATCCCCCCTCTGCCCACGGAGCAACTGCCATTCTTAAATATTGCAAGAAGTAAAATTGTATTTGTGCTCCCTCTGGAAGGCCGGTTGGAAGTGTTCCTCTTGCTTTTTGCCAACTCTTTTTGTCAGTCTCTGAATTCCAAGGCCAGAGCTCCTTGCCCCAAAGCATCTTTTGGCTTTTCTGATGACTTAGCAGTGGAAGATCAATCATGTCCCCCCCAGAGATCTGGCAAAGTGGAGGCCCCACTGAGAGCTGCTTTGCTGGACTTCCTATTTTTCAGGATAGATGTGGGAAAGAAAGGAAAGGCTGCTTAGGCAAACCCACGCACTGCTACCCAAGGCAGGGATATAATTCAGGTAGGACCTCCAATATGACTCTGGCTTTATCGTGAAGTTACTGGGGCATCTGGTCAACCCCACATGCATGCATGGGGTTGGGGCTATGGAATGGTAGAAATTTGATGACATTGAGCTTGCAGAAGGTGTCCAGTTTTGTTTTTGAATGTTTTTTTTTTTTTTTGCCAAAACGCCAAGTAAATGAACAACAAAACAAAACAAAAACAAATACCATCAACAAAAACCTCTTAAAGCATGCTTTTCAAATTCTAACCAGCAACTGAACGCTGGGGACCTTGTTAAAATATAGATTGTAATTCTGTGGTCCTAGGGTGGGGCTTCAGAGCCTGTGTTTCTCACAAGCTCCCAGGTGATGCTGACACTGCTGTTCTGAGCACCGTATTTCTAGCAGCCAGGCATTAACCTGCTGCTGGTCAAGGTGTGGCTTCCTGACATAGGGGTGTTAAAATGCTGATTCCTGCTGTCACCCAGCCTACTGAATTCTTCACTGTGGAGACTGGGAATCTACATTTTCAAGAAGACGCCATGATGATTCTTTTGCTTACCCTTCAAATATCCAGAGCAGTACCTCTGCCCTAAGGGAAACAGCGGCTCCCCAAATGATGTCTCTCTAATAGGGGTTCCCTGAAAGCTAGGAGGACCTGCTGTCAAATACAATTTGGGAGACGTTGGTGAGACCAAGCTAGGTGGGTTTCCTTACAGCAAGCCTTCTCAGAGCCTTGATGTGTGCATGTGCATTATGAATCTAGTGTCAATTCCTGACCACGGGCCCCTTTAGGCTCAGAGCATGCCTAAGTCCAGTGCCATATGGGTTGGGAAGCACTTCATGAGAACATAGGGCTCTAGGTTTGGGGACTCTACCTCTGAAAGGACCAGCTAAACCTTTATCTACTCTGTAACCATGAGCAGCAGCCCCAGGCTTGAGCGACCTTTCCATAAAATGCTGGCTTGTGGGTGACCGGGCCCAGCATAAACCACATCACTAGCACCTCAGCTCAGACACCTTGTCCGTGGACTCCCAGTTCTTCCTGAAGCCAGCTCCCCTCAGCAGAGGGACCCTGTACGAGGGGACAGCATCCTGGGGGTCAGTGGGACAAGGACGCATCAATGGCAGCCACGTCTAATGAGAGCTAATAGTCGGCACTTGTGAAAGCTTCCTAGGCGCCAGGCACCATGCCTAGCGCTCCACACGCGTCTCCTCATTAAATCACCGCCAGAATCCCGGCATCATTAGCACCTTTGGTTACAGATGAGAAACGGGACGTGTAGCGAGAGATGAAATACCTAGCCTAAGACCACACGACTTCTCCATGGTGGGCTGGGTCTTGCTCTTTGAAGCCAAATCCTGCATGAAGTTGCCGTGGAAGGTCTGTGGCTTTAAACACCCCCCATGGCCAACACACAGGAGCCATTGGGCCCAACACCTTGACATGGTGCGTGCCTGAGCCAAGCTCTTCTATCTAAGGCAGGGCTATGCCAACCAGGAGAGGAACGACTTAAACACACGTCGAAGGGGGGTTTCTTCTTGGGGAAACTGGGATGCAGGATGTTTTGGCCGACCCTCTGCCCCAGCTCCTAACTTCACCCGGCTTACACTTCTGACTCAGGTGGGTCCCTCCAGGGCTGCCCCCACTCCCTGCCAGCCGCCTCCATCCCCCTGTGCCTTTGCAGCCTGTGCCTGTGTCCTTACCCAGCTGTCACCCAGCAGTGCGCACAGGAACCCTTTGAGGTGGGTCCCATTTTGCAGATGAAGAAACGGAGGCTCAAGAGGTTAAGGGCCTCCCTGCAATCACACAGCTAGTAAATGATGGAGGAGCGGGTCCTCCCTAGGCTGTCTACCTCTGACGCCTACACTCTTGGCTTCTACCCTCAGTTCCAATCACAGTCATAGAAAGGTACCCTGTTGGTGTTGCAGGACACGGAGGGAGAAGTGCTGAGACTTCAGAACAGCCTCGTTTTCAGGTTGTTGTTCTCTCTCTGTGTGTCTCTCATCTTCTTCACCCTCCTTACCCTGTCCCCCCGCACCCCCCCCTCCCCCATCTTTCCTCAGCACAGACAGAGCCTCCAGGAATAAATGATCTCACTTGATCTGGCTGCCACAGTGGGCATTCCCTGACAGGCCTCTCTGGCTCAGCCTCACCCTCGTTAGCCCAGGGCCATGTGCTTTGTACCTGGGGGATTTCTGTTGTGGCTGCTGCTGTCTCCCCCTTTTCTGTTACAAAACCCAGTGACAACAGAGAGCAGGGCCCTCTGATCTCAGCCACCGATTTCCCCAAATGCTCACCCTCTGCCCGCCGTGTCCGGCCTCTTTCAGCCCTGGTCTCCTCCTCCCCCACCCCCATCAACCTCCATCTCAAAGAGCATGCTGACAGGTCAGACAGAAGCAGGCCGTGGCCAGTGAAGTCTGGCCTGGCAGGCGGTGGCAGCTTGGTGGGGTGCCAGACAGTGACCTGCTGGGCCCCTCAAAACAAAAAGGGACTGTCACCACCTCAGAGCAACAAGCCAGAACAGGTATGTCCTGCCTGAGGAGAGACCCTGTCACCCGGGGAAGAAGGGGGCTGGCCCCAGAGCTGAGAGGAATTATCAGGGGACAGGCTGTCTCTCCTTCTCCTACACAAGGAAATAGCAGCCTGCCAACTGGGAGAAGAGACCAGGTTCAGTGATCGCACTGGCCTCTGGCTGGATTAGGGAAATCAGAGGTACTGATTCCTAAACGTGGCCATTGCCACGCTGCAGGCACTGTGCTGAGCACTCCCCGCAGATTTGCTCATTTAATCTTCTCATGTGGGTGGCAGGAGCCAGTATTGTGCTGCCAGTGGTGATCCCAGGATCTGGAGGTCTGCAACACACTAGCTGTGTCGCCTTGGGCTAGTTATTGTACCTCTCTGAGCCTCAGTTCCCTCATCAGTAAAATGGAATTAATCATATCAGCTTCATAGGGCTGTTACTAAAGATTGAATAAACCTATGCAGAAGCATCTACCCTATGGTAACCATCTGTTTACTCTGGCTTTAGAGATGGAGAAAGCAAGTCCTACAGAGGCCAAGTGACTCAACAAGGTTAGGCAGCTGCTAGTGAGTGTTGGGGACCAGCCTCGGGCTTGCTGATCTCCCCCGCTGCTCTAGGCCATGCCCGGCAAGCCACAGTCTGAAAGGTCTGGGGTCATGCAGCAGTGGTCCTCAGTGGGCCCTGTCTATCCTCTTGTCTTCGAGGATGATCCTGGAGCTTGTGGCCTACACCATTGGCCCATAGAAGTGGACAGACATGGTGAACAAAGCTGACAATGAGGATGTGGTCATGTCTTACTGAAAAGAAATAATCTGGCTAACATTTGGACTTCTTTGCATTAATCAAATAATGTCAATGGTATATAGTGACGTGGGTATCATTGTCTGTGTGTGTGTTTTTTGAATTTTAAAATGAAATTTATTCATCCTAAAATAATCTATTGAATAAAAGACAACGGCTCCCTATTTCAGATACTTCTCATTAAAGCTTTCATTCATTCAATTCATCTAATAATGAAATGACCAAGACAGAGAGGGAGCCTGCAGCTAGGGACCCAGACTTTAGAGGGAAAATAGACAATTTAACAATCTATAATAATAAAAGCATAATATGCTTATTAGACTAGACGTCCTTCCAGACGACCTTCTGGATGAAGCCAGGGCTGCGAGGGCAGCCGTGGTCCAGAGTGCCAGAGGGAAGCCGGTGCCAGCAGCCAGCGGAAGGAAGGCCTACTCTTACATGAATTTTGTGCATCGGGACTCTCGCAAATGTATAAAAGACTTTGATAGAGTGATAGTGTTTTGAAAGAAAGTAAACCAGGGCAAAGGTTTGGAGATGGATAGAGGAGGGAGGGAATTTGCTGTTTTAGATGGTGGTGTCAGCGGGGAGGGATGGTGTTTCTGAAGAAGTGATGTTTGTGTAGAAACCTGAATGAAACAAGAAAACAAGTCATGGGAATATCTGGGGGAAGAGCATTGTGGGCAGAGGTAACAGAGGTGCAAACACCCAGAGCGGGGGTGTATTGTGTGAGTTACAGGAACAATAAGGTGGTGGATATTGGGCAGTGGGAGGGAGAGGGATAGAGGGAAGGATTAAGATCAGAGTGGAAGCAGGGACCCTCTCATGCAGAGCAAAGGAGGCCACTATTGCAGCCTGGGTGCCATCCTGGGGGAGGTGAGGTGCCCTGGGAAGGTGTGAACAGGGGTGGGACATGGTCTGACTTTTAGGAGGATTCTTCTGACGGCTCTGTGTGGAATAGGAGCTGGAGGGCCCAGCGAGGTTGGTGGCATGCTCTAGGTGGAGATGGAAAGACATTAAGGAACCGTGGCCTTAAGGGTTAGGAACAGAGAGAGGAGGGGCCAGACAGGGAGCATCCACAGATCTTCCCAGCAAAATGCACAGACAAAGGCGGCACGTGGAAGACCCCAGGGATGGCCACTCAGGTGTAGTCGGAAAGGGGTGGCATTGGTGTGGCGCTTCGGATAGCCAAAGACTCGGGGGGGCTGGGTCCCAGGGGGACTGGAATATTCTCCCTGGATCTGCTCCCTTGTGCTAGTGCTCAATGAGTGATCCCCCTTCCCCTTCCCGACTCCCTGAACTTCCCTTTGGACTCCCTGGCAAACCTGATATGCAACTATGTTCAGAAAATGGGTGTGGGAGGAGAATGGGCAGGACATTTACAATGAGGAGGATTGAGCTTCCAAACCAGGGCATTGCTGTTGACCTTGGACAAGCCGCTGGCTGGCTCCGCCATTTCTTTGTTGTTTAAATGGAATCCTCTCCTGCTTAAGGTCAGCAATTAATGCAGAGGTGTCTGTAGCCCCATGCAGACCAGTCAGGACATGTCAGTGAGCCACCCATGCCAGGGCTGGTGGGTGTGGGATGGAGGGCGATAGGTTAGAACAGAGACCAAAAGATGGATTTCTCATTTTGGAATCTGATGAGATGATGTTAATCTGATATGATGAGCTGTTGAGTCTCATTATGAGGGAGATACTCATGCTTAGAGCTGCCATTGAAATCAAGTGGCGTTAAAGTACCTGCTATGAATGTTCTAGTCCAACCTCACAACAGGCCTATGAGGCTGGTGCTGCTGTTCCGTTTACAGAGGAGGGAACAGAGGCCTGGGCACATTAGGTTCTTCGTAAGAACTGGAGCCAGAATTTACACAAGTCGGCCTGACCCCAGTGCCCGAGGGGCCCAGTGGTAAGGGCATAGCAGCGGCTGCTGGCCAAGGTGAATATTGTCCTGAGGGGAAGTGGGAGAAGCAGTGATGCCACTGAGGACAAGAGCCCAGGGCCAGCTGCCACCCACCTCTCCCAGCCTACAAGCTCTTTGTTCCTAAAGAGGAGGGTGGACCTGGGAGATTGGAGTCCTGAGCCCCCTCCACAGCCACATCTCTGCAGCAGAGACTTCAGTGAGCCCGGTGATGTCCCCAGGGTCCACACACCAGTCAATCTGCTGCCGCCTCAGGGTACAGAGCTTCTGGCCTGTCTGTCCCCAGCAGGAGGCCCAGAGCTGCCACACTTGGAGCAATCACTGCTGGCACTCGAGTTCCCTCAACGTGGCATGCACCACGTGAGTCGGTGGTTCTCCAGTGTGGGCATCCCCGGGGCACTCAATAGAAACGCTGGGAGCAGGCCCAGCACTCTGTGATTCTGACTTAGGGAAACCACAGTGTTTTGCATTGCCTACACCTCACAGCATCCTATTATTAGCCCCATTTACAGAGGGTGAAACTGAGGCTCGGACAGAGCGAGACCTGCTCATTGGTAGAGGAGCTGGGACATGAACCCGACTCCAAAGCCGCTTTCCCACACTGCTGGGCTGTCTCCTCTGCCCACGGGGAGAGAACGCGCTCATGCCATGGAGAAAACACAAAGAAAGGCCACTCTCTCTCCCTGCTGTGCGCATGTGTGTTTAGGAATAACTCAAGCTAAGGGAGGAGGGGTGGTTGCCATGTTAGAGCCAGGAAGCTAATGGAGGAAGGCAAAGCACATCCTTGGGGTACACTGCACCCTGTCCAGCACTGGCGCACAAGCCCTGTCTGCCCAGACCCGCTTCCCTGCTGCACCTCCCAGCACATTCCACACGCCCTAGCGGCACCCACTTCTCAGAGGTCCCCAAACACCCACTGCTATCTGGCCTCTGTGCCTTTGCCCTTTTCTTGGTCCACAGTACCCTGCCCTCTGTCCTTATCTAACTCCTCTGTAGCTTTCAAAACTCCAGCATGACCTTCTGGGAACCTGGATGCCCCTGGCCTGGACTGCCCTAACCCCTTGGCCTTGCTTCTACCACGGGCCCTTCAAACACGGCTGGTTTACCACTAACAGTCTGTGGGATCTTTGCAGGCACTGTTCTGAGTCTCATTTTTGCATGCAGAGTAGAGGCCTGGCATGTACATGCCAAATGAATAAATGATTTCGGAGTGTGGCTGATTTGGGGCGAGGAGAGTAAGGCTCACCTAGGGTGCCACCTTAAAGAAGGCATCACTCTCAGGGGGACAGGCACCCCAACTCATCCTCATCTAGGTGCTGGGTTGGAGACAGACCTCAGACCAAAGCAGTGATTCCAGGGAGGTGACTGGTCCCTTTGGGGGCAGCGTGGCATGGAGAAAAGTGTACTGAATTTAGAACCAGAGAGCCAGGCCTCCAGCCAAGACCTGTCCTGTTCTGTATTGGAAGGAGTCGCTTTCCCTCTCTGGGCTTGGTAGCTACTGGGGACTCTATCTTTTGGCCTTTCTGCATCTGACATCCTGGACCTTGCAATCCCATCAACGGCAGAGGTAGTGTCCCTCAGTGCAGATGGGCACTGGACTCCAGAAAACGGGCTGGGCAGACTGATGCCGACACAGCTCCAGGGTTGGAAAAGGGAGGGAATTCCCTTGGAAAGGTTCGGCCTTGGTTGTGGGTGGGAGAGAGGCAAGCACAGGGCACAGAGCTTTGGGGGATACCTTGCGGTTTTCTTGGATTCACATTTGGCCACACAGTGCTGGCCCCGCTCCAATCCCCCAGGACTCTTGGCTGAGGAGATGGGAAGTCAAAGACACGAGCACGGGCCACGGGCAGCCATTCTTGCTGTGCCGTGGAGAATGCCTGGCGATTTCAAGCGCGACCGTTCCTGCCAATCCCGGGCATTCCGGTGTGTAAGCACTTTGTGGCAAAAATGTATTCCCCAAAACTGGGGAAAAAGCTCACGCCAATGCTACTGTTCAGAATGCTGCAGACTTCGTGTTTCTGAGGGGCCCGAGGGTGCTGAGCACTCTGGTCTGCCTGGCCTGATCCCGGGCTCGACACTCAGGGGCTGGGAAGGGCCCACCAGGGGGCTCTGGACCTGGGTTCTGAGTCCGGGTGTGGCTGTGTTTTAGGGGAGGGACCTGGATAAGCCTCTGCACTTCTCTGCACGGTGGTTTCTGCTTCTACGTAAAGGATCTAAGTGGCTCTCAGGGCTCTTGTCATGATTTACTTGAGCAATGTGGGTAGAGTCGCAGCACAGGCCTGGCCTAGGTGCTCCCTGCATCATGACCTCATGTCCTTTGATATGAAGTCAGAGGATACTCCCTGTTCTGGTACATTCTGGACCCTCACGTGTGTTCTTGGATGATGTTAATGTCTACTCCAGATTTCTCGACCTTGGCCTGGTTGACCTTTGGGCTGGGTCATTCTTTGTTATGAGGGCTGCCCCCTGCATATCATATATTTAGCAGCCTCCTGGGCCTCCACCTGCTAGCTGCCAGTAGTACCTTCTCCTGACCTCCCTACAGTGACTCATAAAATGTCTCCAGTCATTGCCAATGTCCCCTAGAACAGTGGTCGCCAAGCTTTCGGATCTCAAGGACCACCAGTGGTCTGCGGACCTCTGGTTGGCAACGGCTGCCCTACAGAGCAAACCTTGCCCTGGCTGAGAACCATGATCGGAATGAAGGAGAGCAGGGTGGGAGCCACAGAGCTAACCATGGTCCTGGGGCCCTTGAACCGTAATTCCAGTGCCGGTCCCAGAAACTAAGAGGATACTTGTTACAGTCTAGGTAGTTTCTCCAGCCAAGGCAACATGCCTTAATGATATAAATGTTACCTCCTGGCCCCAGCTAAGCCTGTGTGTTGATCCTTTAATTCCCTAAAATAAGTCCACAGTGATTTAAATTATTAACATTTTTTAATAGATTGTGCATTTTAATCATAATTGTATGATGAATATTTGATTTGTTAGCTAATCAGGGGATAATATAATCCCTTAAGAGACACTGAGTCACCATTTAAACTACTAAAGACCTGATTAGAAAAAAACTGAAGGTGCCACATTGGGTAAACTCATAAACTTTAAACACTTTTTAGTTTTTTTCCGAACAAATTCCGTGGTCAAATACATTTACTGGGAAGCGGTTTTCAATGGGAAAGTCTTATCATTTGAGGTGACTCTCTCTGAGGCCTCCTGGCAACACCAAGGATGCTGAACTGGTTTGGCCCTTCTTCAGAAACAGGCCCCACATTTCGTTCGTTTTAGGAGAAATGAGAAGTTGGCTTTTGTGTGGACATGCAGTCCATCCTGGTGGTTAGCTGAAAGGCCTATTTTGAATGTTACCTTCTGATTCCTTATTGGCAAGATGGAAAACCTAAGATGAAACAGACTCCCAGACCGACGTCTAGTGTGAAGACACAGACAACATACAAGACAGACAGAGGGACTGAGTTAGGAGTGTGACGTTGCTGAGACCAGGGAGAGCCAGAGGTGGACTTCCCAGGTGAAGACAGCCTTTTCGGGGAGCCCATGTTTGAGCTGAGAACTGAGAGTGACCAGAGGGAGCCAGTCACACAGAATGCCAAGGTCAGAGCATTTCTGATCTTAGCATAAGCTTAGCACCTGCAGGAGGGGGAGGTGGGTCAGAGCGAGTGAGCAGAGCTGCTGTGGGGGTGGGGGTGGGGGTAGTGAGAGAGAAGTCAGAGGACGCTTATCACAGGCCTCTAGGCCAAGGGGAAACATTTGATAATGAGAAATGACTTGAGGGCATGATCTGATTTACAACTTGAATCCCTCCCTCTGGCTGCCATGGGGAGGAAGAGAGGGTGAGGGTGGAGCAGCTGCGGAGAGGCCTATGGCTGTCTGTTCCCAGTACCCAGGTCGGTACTAAGCTCAGCACAGTGCTCGGTCCATGCCAGCCGTCAAAAATCTTACTGGTGGCCCTAACCAGTTTGGCTCAGTGGATAGGGCGTCTGCCTGCGGACTGAAGGGTCCCAGGTTCGATTCTGGTCAAGGGCATGTACCTTGATTGCGGGCACATCCCCGGCAGGGGGTGTGCAGGAGGCGGCTGATCGATGTTTCTAACTCTCTATCCCTCTCCCTTCCTCTCTGTAAAATAATCAATAAAATATATTTAAAAAAAAATCTTACTGGTGATAGTTTTTATATGCAAAACATGGATTCTATCATTTTTGGTTAACCTCAATAGAATAAAAGAAAACTGTACTAAGGTGCTTCACGCCCATCACGCCCAGAACAGAAGATTCTCTACTCAAATACGCCCAGAAAGTCAAAGATCTCCTTTCAACAGAAAGATCTGGAACACTTTCAGTGCCCCATTACCTTGTGGTCCACTAGGATTTCAGGTGGGGCTCGTTCTGCTGCCTCCCAAAGAAGAGAGACCAGCGCCTGGCCAGTTGGCAGTGACTTTAAGGCCAAGTTCTCTTCTGAAGCATTAGATATACTGCTTTCCTCTCGGGAGCTAATCGGAGACTCTGTTTATGGCTCCAGCTACATTTGCCACAGGTCTTTGGACTGCAAGGGGAATCCTCAATCCAACCCAATTAATAGAGCACTGCTGCACGTATAAGCTGTCCCCCTCCCAACCAATCCATCAACATGATTTGCACACATTAATCAAGGCATTTACAATGGGTCCACCAAGCTTTATCTCTCACTGGACGAAGCAACGAGACTATTTGGACTTGAGAACCATAACTCTTCCAGAGTCCCTGAAGTCCCGAGCTTGGCTCTGCTCAATGCACCGACAAGGTGAGTTATTAATTAACAATTGAGATAAATGCCGGAATAGCATCCCTGAATCATGTCAAACCAATTTGGATGGTTATGGGATGGGGAGCGGAGGGAGGAGGCCGTGGGCAAGGGGAGGGTTTCGTCTGTTCCAAGTGCTTTGGACAGACGCCAATGTTATTCTCCTCATTTAGACCTGGCTGGAGTGCACGGAGCGCAGGCCAGCAGCCTCATCTCTCCGCCCGAGGCAGCTTCCTTGGGAGAATGAGGAATCAGGTCTCGCAGGTGGAGGTGGGCTGGCAAACGCTGTTCTGAGTCCTTAGTTCAGGCAGAGAAATGTGAAAGCTGCTGGTGGGCAGAGGGTCCTCACCTCAGATTCACTGATCACACAGGTCTGAGGTTCAGAGGGCCCTCCAGGGAGGCAGGCTGAAGATGCTGGGCTCGCCACTGTGACGGGCCTTCTCTCCTGTCCTGTGGCTGACACCCCAATCCACGACCCTCGATTCCCTACACTCCTACTGTTCTAAGGTGCTTCATGTCCATCACGCCTCACACACAGGATTCAAATAATAATAATAACATGTGTATACATCTTATCTTTTTAGAGGGATGTGAGCTCTTTGTGGACACGTGTCATATTTGTCTTAGTATTTCCAAAGTCTAACATTTAGTAAACGCTCAACAAATGTTTGGTAAACCATGAATGGCTAATGATGGATAGATGGATGGATGGATTCACACTTAATGACACTTTTTTAAATTCAGAAACAAATATCAGTCACCTCTTCAACGAGGAATACAGAGCACTTTTAAAGTATACTGAAGTTATTCACTCAGGAAATAAACATGAAAATATGTTCACAGTTTTTTCAATTGCTCATTTCTTCTTGAAATCAAATTCCCCTCTTCTCACTTCACTCCTGTGTCCTGGGAACTCTAGGGGCAGGTGTTTGGGGCGCAGGCACTGTGATAGTGGGCTGGGCACATAGTGTGATAGTGAGAAACCATTGTTTAAACAAGTTTTTTTCAAAACACGATCTGCAGACCACGTGCATCAGAATTCTCTGGGTGCCTGGTCAAAATGTGGATTCCTGGATCCCATATATGACTTAATAAATAGGAAGCTGAAAGGTGAGGGCCTGGAAATGTAAATTTTAAACCAGCTCTCCAATGTGGTTATGCAACACCGAAGTGTGATGAGCCCTCGTTAGAACCTCAGGGGTTATGTGCTGTGGGAATACTGTTGGTTGAGCTCCATCTATGTGGATTTAGCATTTGTTCTACAAAATAACATTAATACGAATGAGGTGAAAGCTAGCAGCAGCCAACACATGAGAGTACCCTCTGAGCCAGGCACTTGTAAAATGTATTGCATGCATTTTCTCGCAGAGACGTCACACCTGTCCGCTAATGGAGGAGGCACCAGGAAGCCCATTTTACAGATAGGAAAACTGAGGCTTTGAGGAGCACAATGACTTACAAAAGTAGGATATAAAGACTGCCTCCTGACCCCAGGCTCTTTTTTTTTCTTTTTTAAAATATATTTTATTGATTTCGTACAGAGAGGAAGGGAAAAGGACAGAGAGTTAGAAACATTGATGAGAGAGAAACATCGATCAGCTGCCTCCTGCACGCCCCCTACTGGGGATGTGCCCACAACCAAGGGACATGCCCTTGACCTGAATCAAACCCGGGACCCTCCAGTCTGCAGGCTGACGCTCTATCCACTGAGCCAAACCGGTCAGGGCTGACCCCAGGCTCTTAACCCTATGATATTAGTGTCACCGATTCTGAAACCAAGGAAGTGACAGGAGAAGCAAGAAGAGGTCTAACGTCAGGGCTGTCTTGAAGCAGAACAGAGGGGAACAAAGATAGCCCCGAGTATAGGAAGGAGTTATGTGATGCAAGGGTGACCTGTGGACAGGCTCAGCTTAGAAAGGGCTTTCTCCTCCCCTCCACCAGCTAGGATTCCACCCACAGATTGGAGAGGGCGTCGGATAGGATACAACAGTGGTTGACAAACTGTGGCTGGCGAGTCACACGTGGCTCTTTGGCCCCTTGAGCATGGCTCTTCCACAAAATACCACGTGCGGGTGCGCACGTACAGTGCGATTGAAACTTCGTGGCCCATGTGCAGAAGTCGGTTTTCGGCTTTCAAAAGAAATTTCAATCATACTGTTGATATTTGGCTCTGTCAACTAATGAGTTTGATGACCACTGGGCTAGGATTCTGTGGGAGCCTCAGGCGGACCCCCAGGCTGTCTTGAAGTGATAGGAGTTGGGCTTTGCATAGACAGAGGGCTGGGGCTCCTGACACTGAGTTTGGGGTAATAAAGGGGTGTAGGGAAGGAGTAAGGACTGTCACTCCAGGCAAGACAGTCTAACAACACCTCCCCACCTCCCGGCTCCCACTTTTAGAGGAAATCCACACCCTCTCTCCTACCCCTGGCAGCGAGGAACCAAAGCTCACACCTAGGTCTTGGCGGTGATAATTAAATATTATTCACCTGTCACTTGCTGCACATGTTGTGTGCTTTCTCAGACTTTAATGAGCTGGTATTTGCCTTCTGTAAGCAAAAATATTTCTCAGAGTCTCTTCTTTTTTCAAATTGGGGTGAGCAGTGCACGTGGAGACTTCTCACTGTTAAAAAGGCGGTCTACTCGCCGGCATGTCTAAAGTGTTTCTACCTATTTCTTCAGGGCCACGGCAGGCAAAGCTTGGCCCTTCCGGAGCAGCCAGGGCTTCCTGAGGTTAAGTCAGCTGTCACCTGGCTGGGGCGTTTGGAGATGTTGAAAGTGACGGGAGTAAGGAGGTAGAGAAGCGGCATACATTGCTTTTGTAGGCTATTCTAAAGCATCCATCTTATATAAAAACTGCTGTTTGAAATTTTAACCCTGATATTTTGGCTTCTGTAAACGCTTGTTTGCTTAAATTATAAGGAAAATAAGACTACTCCCATTCCAGAGAGGCCATAAACCTTCCCTGGATGAAGTTATCAGTTCTGGCGCCCGGCCAGGCCTTTGGTTGAGGTCTCAAAGCCCCAGCACATAGGCCTTTTTAAGAACTTGCAAAGGGGACTGGAAAACCCCTTATTTGGGAGACAAAGAGCTAGAAAAAGTGTAAATAGGAAAGCTTCCTCCGTGTTTCTTTGCCCAGAATTTGAAAGGCATTTTCCTCTGGGCCTGTGTGTAATAATAATAAAGTGTGACTCCATGTCTCTAAGCGTTGCTTGGTTTTTCTCTGGGTTTCTGTAACAATTCCAAGGCAACAAGGTTTCTCCTCTGAGCAGCACAGGCTATTGAAAAGATTTGAACATTTTCTGAAGTCGTCTAAGGAAAGCACTTAGCTAGTACCATTCTAAATGCATCGAGGAGAAGTTCATTCATTGGGTATAATGGACTTCTTAAGACAGTGGTTCTCAGAAAGAACCTGCCTGGGCGTCCCCCAGAAATTTACTAGGAATTCAAATTCTTGCCTCCCACCCCTCCCCCAGGCCTAGAGAATGACAAACCCTGGGGGTGGGGGCTTTTCAATCTGTGTCAACGCAAGCCCTGTGGGTGGTTTTGCTGTAAGCTCGAGTTTCAGAACTGCTAGTACTAGGGGCTTCACTCTGTCGCGGAGGAACCCAGGTGGAAAAGGCGGTTCAGGGCTTCAATATCCATATTCGTATTCGTATCGCTATCTAGCACATTAAACTGAGTTGTTGTTTTTTTAAAACGTAAAGTGCTCCTAGGTGGGAAAATGATCCGTCTCTCCCAGCTCACTTTGGAAGAGTGCTCTGTTATTTCCCCATCACGAGGTATGTAAGAAATAACGTTCCTTGCAGCTGCTGGGAGGAAGGGGGTGCGGCATTCGCAGGGTGCCTGCTCTGACCCACCACCACGTTAAAAAACCCACAGAGACCCCGTTCTGAGAACTCCCCTAGCAGGACAGAGCCTGGGGCAGAATTCCCACCCCCACCCGAAACAAACACAAACAAGTGACTCAATTATTGGATCCGGAGTAGATGAGGAGTCACTTTAATATTTATCAATAAACAGCCAAGTGCTTAGCACACCTCCCCGGGAAGTAATGAACCATAAAAAGGATACTCCGCACAGAGGAATCACCTCCCAAAACAGAACTGTTAATTGTAAATTGCTTCTGCCAGGTGAGAGAGAATCTATGTCTGCGTCTCACCTGACATAAGCAACTCTGAATGAGCTGGGAGTTTCTTTTTATAAACACTGTGCAGAGCCTGGTTTTTTTTTTGTTGTTCTTTTCTTGGCGGTTAATGACTTCCTTGGGAGGTTCCCACAACAAGGCCTTGATTGTCTTTAGCATAATCACCGCCTCATTGGCTTTTGTGGCCTGCCGCTCTGCCTCTGCGCTCTGCCTCTGCCTGCCGGGAGGGACCCTGACCTGTGCCCACTGGGGAGTCTGGAAGCGCCTACCATGCCTCCCACAGCTCTAACGCTGGGGGATTTCGGTTTTCTCCTGGCGGGAGCCTGGATCAGGGGTAGGGCTGGCCGGGAGGGATGGGGGCTGCGCAAGGCTTCCTGGGGAGGCTGAGTCCCCCTTCGCCATGTGCGGATTCCAGCCTCTGGCTCGGCGCTCAGCTGCTGACACCGCAACAGGGAAGGGGCCAGCGAGCAGCTTGTTTCCAGAAGAGGAAGGAGCTGGTCTTAGCCACGGCTGGGTTCCGTGAAACCACCAGGGACCGGGAGCAACAACAGGGAACCCTACAGGAAAAGGAGTGCGATGTGGACTCCCACCCTTGAAATAACACGTACGCATTGTGTAGTTATGTCCCACCTCACTCAGAAAGGAAGGTAAGCGCCTTCTGTTTTGGCTCTGTTTCAGGAAGGGAAATGAATGAACGGGGGCTCTGTGAGCTGTGTCAGGCCTATACGCCCTTTTCTGCTTGGTGCACTCCTACTGTGTAGGTACGTTTGTTTATGTACAAGTTACGTACCTGTGCAACTGCAGTGACACACTGTGGAAACTGCACAGTGTCCAGGAAGAGGATGAGGACTATGAAGATAGAGTGTCTCACACTCTCAGTCATCCCCCAGAGGGACAGCGCTTCACGCTGGACACCCCTGGAGCTGACCCCCTGCGCAGGGGCTGACATTTCAGCATGCAGGGATCAGCACGGAGCAGGACATGCACACCTTTGTTAAACCCAACAATCAACGCATGGGCCCTCTCACACCTGCAACAATTTTGGTGGATCCCACACTTGTACTCATGTTCGGGGAACATGGCATGCTATTCTCAGGAATGCAGGTGGTCCATATTCTACCACATTTCTATTTGCTCCCAGAATCTCAGCACTCCATCAGGGAATTACGGAAAAATTCAGCTCAGAGGTTAAAACAAGGGTCCGCGAACTTTTCCGGTAAAATAACACCCGAGAGGAAAATAGCTCAGGTTTTGTCAGCCATGTCGTCACTCAGGGCTGACCTCCGGGGTGAAAGCAGCTATGGCCCAGACATAACTGAATAGGCATGGTTATGTTCCAGTAAAACATTATATATGGACACTGAGATGTCATTTCCGCATAATTGTCACTTGTCATGAAATTCTTTAGATTCCCCCCCCCCTTAACCATTAAAAATGTAAAAACTATTTTCAGCTTTTAGACCTGTACAAAAGCAGGTTGTCATTTGTCCACCACTGGTTAGAAAGTGGACTCTGAAGTCTGTGCTAGGTTTGGCCCCAATTTGACTCTTAGTGACTGAGTTAGCTAACCATCTATCATTGATTTCAGAGAGAGGAACAGAAAGGAAGAGAGAGATAAAAACACCAATGATGAGAATCATTGATTGGCTGCCTCCTGCTCGCCCCATACTGGGGTATCGAGCCTGCAACCCAAGCATGTGCCTTGATTGGGAATTGAACCGTGACCTCCGGGTTCATAGGTCAACGCTCAACCACTGAGCCCCACCAGCCAGGCTGTGTCTGAATTATCTTTAGACAGATACGTAACTGCTCTCTAGACCTGGGTTTCCTCATCTGTGAAATAATATCCCTTAGGGCTGTAGGAAGGGATGCATCACTTAGACAGCTCAGCACAGCTGAGCCAGTGGCAGAGATGTGTTTGTAACTCCCAGGCCTGAAGGGTCTGGCAGGACAGGTTACCCAAAGGCAGAGCCAGGGCCCACCCACCTTTCTGTGCACATGTACTTAAGAATACAAAGCCGCATCAAACCCCGGCGCCTGCAGCCCATGTCTCCAGGAGCCCCCACTGGCCCGAGGACACTGCGTTTGCTTCAAAGGAAATGTCACGACAACATCTGACAATAGTATAGGGGAGATCTTTCAGGAAAAATGACTCGTGACGACCATATAGATGCCATGCTCTGTTCTTGAGGGGCTGGGAATTAGAAGACGCTTGCTCACCTCCCTCATTATCCTTGTTATCAGCACAGGAGGTTTCCATGGCAACGTTGCATCCGGGCCCTCTCCAGCCGGTCTGGCAGACACACTGCCAGCTGTTCTGACCCAGTGTGCATCTCCCATTGCCGTTGCACAGATCGGGGCAGCCATCTGGTTGGAGAAACGGAGAGGATGAGAAAGAGGGACGTGAGGCCGCGCTGGGGCAGCAGGGGAGCCATGCAAAGGGGGAGCAAGGTCACAGGCAGCCGCTGGGCCAGCCTCAGAGTGGGGCTGTGCCTGCCGGGGAGTCAGGGAAGCAGGCAATGCATGCAGGTGCAAGACAAAGTGGGGTCCCAGATGCAGGGGAGCCCCAGTGACACTGACCTGTTTGTAGGGGACGGAGGCAACCTTCCCAAAGTGGGGAACAGTCCAGAAAACTAAACTAGCTCTGAGCTTACAATAGGACTAGCTAGGCTGTTATTTCCAGCCGCTGGCTCAGGACAGATGCTACCTTAAAAAAAACACATGTATTTTTTTTCTTTCTTTTTTTAGATGTGTCTTCTGCAGAAGAGAGAAAATTTCCTATCAACCCGGGAAGGAGCCAAAGTGCCCCCCATCTTTCAGAATTTTAAAGATAAACTTATATGTGATTATCATGCGTTTCTGATGCCTAAGAACTGGATGGTTCTGCTGGCTATTTGCACCGTTTTGTAATATTTAGTTTCCAGGGGCACTTTAAAATGTTGGCTGCTTACCACTCAACCTACTCATGGCATGACTTAAAAACACTGCAGGACCTGAGGCGAAGGAGAAGGTGCTGAGAGACAAGACGGAGGAATGGACGTGTGCCTGGGGGTGGTGGGCAGTGGAGTGCAAATAATGCTTATATTGTGGTCTTTTTTTTTTTTTTTTCTTTGGAGGGGGGGATATGTGTGAAATCAGCAGCCTACCTAATTCCCTAATCGCTCCAGGACCCAGACCAAGGGCAGCTACACTGTCCTGACCTGAGCCTCCGCACGCAGAGCCTGCACGAAGGAAGAAGAAGGGCTGGGGCGCGATAGCGAGAAGGGATGTCTCCCTCGTGGCTCCGTTGCCCTTTATAAGATGTGGAGAGACGCACAGAATCGGTAGGATGTGGCCACACTCGTAAAACCTACTTGCTGGCAAGAATTCCCAGATAATTTTTAAAAATAATTGTCTTCCTTTTCGCAGCTTTATTGAGGCATAATTTCCATACCATCAAATGCACCTGCTTTAAGTGTACAAAGCAGTGACTCCTAGTAAATTTACTGTGGTAATCTAGATTTGTTTTCTTATGTCATTTATATATCCCAAATGACCATTAATTTCACCCCCCCAAAAAAGTTAACTTTCCTGCATCTCTCTGTCTCTCTAATTCTATCTCTTCATCTGCCGACATCCCTATCTCCATTCCCCGCCCCCCCCATCTCTTTCTTTTTGTTAATCCTTACCTGACAATATTTTTCCATTGATTTTTATGGAGAGAGTGAGAGACAGAGAGAGAGAGATACATCGATGCAAGAGAGACACATCGATTGGTTGACACCCACGTGAGGTAGGTGTCCTTGACCAGAATCCAACCCGGGACCCTTCAGTCCTTGGGCCAACGCTCTATCCATGAAGCCAAATCAGCTAGAGCTCTGCTAATCTCTTTTTAAACCACACAAAGTGTAGGGTGGAATGGGTCATGGCAGAGGGATCAAGAGCTTTGAAATGATGGAGGTAATTGATTTGAAGCCTTTCTGGTCCAAATCTTCTGAATCTGAAGCATTCTAGAGGCCTCCCCCTGGCATTTTCTCTCTCTCCTCTCCAGTACCCTACATGAGAATGCCAGGAAAGCAAAAGAGGGCATGCGGCCAGCCGTGGTGGGAATTTAAAGGACTCCTCCTAACAGGAAAGGTCTGGAGGGTCTGAAGTTGAGTTGAAATTTACTTCTCTAAGAAGTGTTACTCCTAGATGCTGCTTCTCTCCCATCCTTTCCCCTGTAGCCTGGGTCAGGATGAGAGAGCAGGGTAAGCCACAGGAGAAGCTCTGTGTGGGCAAGTTTCTAAGGAGGCTGTGCCGTCTTGGGAAGAGAAAGAAGGTCCTGGGGACTCTGTTTTCTTTTTGCTGCACAACCTGCACCGCATCCAGCATGCACACGAAGCACCATGCTTGCATGGCCCTCGCAAAGCCCAGATTCACATGTCCATTCCCTCCCTACCAAGGAAGTGACCGTGGCCCAGCCTGCAACACCCAGGAGACACTTCCTGTTCTTACTGTGACAGTGCTGGGAGGGGAAGCCACCCCCACTTTCAGAGAAATGACACCGACATTTCTGCAGGAGCAAAAGGGAACTCCAGAGGAAAAGCCCCAGGGACATTTCCCAGGTCCTCAAGGAAAAGAGAATACCTCCAGCCTCCAGCCACCTCCAGCTGTACAATTTCCACCAGTCCAGTTTTGGGGAGCAGATCTCAGAGAGGACACTAAATGACAGACCCACCTACATTTGCTCAGCGTGCCATCTATTATATGGGCTTTGCTAGTCAGCTACTTTGAGGTCTCATGTTTGATTAAAATCATGCCCAAAGTCTCAAGAGAAGCCTTATTCTGTAGGAAATCCATATCCACTACATACAATTTAAATTTGCAAAGAACACTAGCATGCCAGTCAGAGATTTGCACTCAAAATAAGTATGCTCCTAGATTGAATGAGGCTCTCCCCCCTCCCCACCCCCCAATCCCGCTTTCTCTTTTTCTCTTGATTTTTTTTTTCTCCTTCCCGACCAACTGAAGTGAGATAAACAGACCACAGTAGCGGGTTTTCTCCACATCATATGAGGAAGATGAAAACACGAACAGTAGGAAGCTGGCAAATCTCTGCGAAGTTCTGGGGCAGCTGGGAATTAATGGACAGGACTTTGCTTTTAGCTTGAAGAGGAAGAAAGCAGCCTTGGTAGGTGCGTGGTGTTGCTAGGCAACCCCACGCTACCCCCAGCACAAGTTCATTCTGCTGGTGGCCTTCTGAGGATGCTGCGATGCATTGTGTCTTTAAAGTGCAAAGCCAGCTTCTGCTTAAGGGAAAACAAATGTAGGGAGCAATTAGTCTGGAGGGCAAATGGGTTATCGGATGCTGTCTTTTCCCTGGGGAAGATCCTGTCATTGGAGTTGGACTGGGCCTATGGGCTCCTACTTGGGATCCAAGAGGGCTCCTGTAGGAGACTTCTGGATTTCAGGCTAGCACTGCTGACTCGCTGAGTGCCCATCTCCCAGAGCATGATGCAGAAGGCTTCAGGGCACAGGTGTTTAGTTCTTTGTGCAGCTAGAGAGCTGGCTGTCTGGTGACTTAATCTCTCATGAGCCTCGATCAATAATTCTCCACTGAGGCACCTTTGTCCCCCATCGTTGCCTCTGGGAACATTTGGCAATGTCTGGAGACATTTTTGTTGTTGCTGATGTTAATCCTCACCCAAGGATATTTTTTCCATTGATTTTTAGGGAGAGTGGAAGAGAGAGGGAAAGACAGAGAGAAACACTGATGTGAGAGAAACACATCGATGGGTTGCCTCCAACCAGGGCCAGGGCCCGAGGAGCCTGCAACCAAGGTATGTGCCCGTGACCGGAATCGAACCCGAGACCCTTTGGTCTGCAGGCCAACGCTCTATCTACTGAGCCAAACCAGCTAGGGCTGGAGACATTTTCAATGATCACATTTGGGGAGGATGCCACTGTTCAGCATCTTACAATACACCGGGGAGTTTTCATAACAAGACTGATCCAGCCCCAGATGTCAGTAGTGCTGAGGCTGAGAAGCCCTGCCCTAGACCTGAAGCTCTCTGAGGCCCAAGACTTCCTTGTTTGCTGTTGGAGCCCAGGGCCTGGCCTCATGGCACGCACACAGTAGGCACCTGAATGAATGGAAAGCAGTCAGTAGTGCTAGATTATTTCAGCCTGGCCCTTACCTATAGACTCTCCTGAGAGTCCTGAGAAATAGCATGGCCTCCTTCTCAAAGTCAAAGTCTACCTCCCAGGGAGAACTTTCAAGGGCATCAGTGATATCTTGGGCTCATTCTGTCACACTTCCAATGCCTTTGGCAGAGTGGAAATGGAACAGTTTCCAAGAATTTCTACACTCAAAATTCCAACCAGTAGGAATGAAAATCCATTGGCACAGTTACCATAGGCAGGCTTTTTGCCTTAACAAAAATTAGAGTTGCAACTGAGATACATGCCCTTGACCGGAATTGAATCCATGACCCTTCAGTCTGTGGTCTGACGCTCTAACCACTGAACCAAACTGGCCACGGCAGAAATTTGGGACTAAAAACAAACAAGCCCAAACACTCCCTTATATTCAGATGACTCCTGAGTTTTCAACTCCAGACCTGGACTCCAACTTGCATCTCCACATCTCCATCTGTTCACTCACAAGCATCTCAAACTCAACAGAATTCAGCGCCTTTGTCTTCCTCCCCCCACAAACTCTGATCCCTTGATCAATGAATGGTACTTTTATGTACCCTACTGCCCAAGACCGAAACCTGGGAGTCATTCTCCTTTTCCACCCTCCCTCCCTCCCACCAGCTCTCTCGCCTCATGTATTTAGGCAACAACCAAGTCCTACCTGTCCTTCCTCCTAAATGTCTCTGGAACCTGCCCTCCACCCCCATCCCTACTGCCACTATGTTAACCCAAGCCATGCTCAACATGGCACTAGACTCTTGTCAAACGTCCTACCTGGTCTCCCTGCCTCCAGCTTTGCCTCATGATCCATTTCTCTCTATTCCTGACACTGTTGGAAAAATTCTACAGCTTAGAATTTTTAGTCTGAAATCCTTAACCTGCTTTAAAATCTTATATGACCTGGTTCTCACCATGTCAGCCTATCTCAATATCCCTTTAGGCTTTGGTCCAATGGAAGCCATTGGCCCGATTTCCCTTTTCCTTTCCTCAGCTGCCCAACTTCAACCCATCCTTCTGATTCCCACTCAGAATTCATCTCCAGGAAGTCTTTCCAAAGCTCCCAAATCCAGACTAGCTACACCTGTCAGATACCTTTACCCTATCCTATGTTATCCCAACTACCACAATCTACGGCAATGGTCTGGTACCTCCTTGATACTAGCTAGCTCATGTAGGGACCCTTCCTTAAGGCAGTTTACTGTCATCTATTGGAAAATTGTTGTGATAAACATTCACATCATTATTAACTACAATTTGAACCGTGCCCCTAGAACTGTGCCGTGTACGACGGAACACCAGCCCTGGGCACTCCTGTTAGGATGTAACTGTCTGGACAGGGACCACATCTACCTCATTCACTCTTGGATGGCTAGTATTCAGTAGTCAGTGGAATGAATGAATGAGTGACTTCTGACTGAAATCTGCATCTCCAATGCCTTTGGCAGAATAGAAATGAAATAGTTTCCAAGACTTTTTTACACTATATAAAATTTCAAACACTAAAAAACCACAACCAATTTGACCCCCGCCACCCCTCCCCAAAAAAAAAACCCCCACAAAAACCTCTCCATCGACATACTTACTATGTAGGCAGGCTTTTTGGCCTAACAAAAATTAGGCATGAGCAAAATAACATCTACAGCACAGTAAAACGGGGAGCATAAATGCGCCTGAAGAAAGCTATAATTACCATAAAAGGCTTTTCTAAAAAAGCATCAAGAAATGTTCCACTGTGTGCAGCAATTTAGAGGTAGAGAGACGTGCCTAATGCTGTGGAAGGGGTGTGGAAAGAGAAGTAGCGTGTTAACATTCAGCATCAAGCACACCTGAGAACGGCAGAGAGGCCAGCACCCTGCCCCGATGGAGATGCAAGTGCGAACACAAACCCGGCTGCATGGAAATGAAGACGGATGACATAACGGGGAGAGCTGGAGAAGCGAGCTGCTCTTGCTCGCTGCCGCTGCCAGAGACCACGAGGAGAGCTGCGGCGTCCTGGATTAATCCCCCGCGGAAAGTCTTTTCTGGATCAAGAGAAAACCTTAACCTTGTGTGGAGTCAGAGAGTTCTGGGCTTAAAACCTGTTTCTGCTGTCTGTGTCACCTCGAGCTGGTCGGCTCAACTCTCACCCGTTAGTAAAAATGATACATCTCGCTAATTAATCTTATTTACTGTCCCTCCCAACAGAATACAACCTGCTGTAAGGCTGGGATTTGTGCGCTTTTGGTTCAATGAGACACCCTCAGTGTCAAGAAGAACAGTTGGCACATAACAGACACTAAACGTTTGTTGAGTGAGTAACTTAACAGGGTTGATGGTAATACTTCATCAGATGCCAGAAGGGTTAAATGAAATGACAAAGGCAAAGGTTTTATCCCAGAGCTTGGAACACTGTCAATGCTCAGTAGATAGCAGCACCTGTTTGTGCTGCTATGATTTTTGCTATCACAAATATTGTAATTAGCGGTAGGCGTTTTCTTCCATGCATTCTCTTTGCCTCCCCTTCAGAGCAGGAAAGGGACAAGAGCCTTCCCTATGGCCACCGTGAGACTCCAGCTTGAGAGAGGACAAACCCCACTGAAGCGAAGGGCAATCCTGAGGGTTGAAGGTAGAAACAATGGTGGCCTTTTCTCTGGGAAGAATTGTACTTTTGCATGTTAATTAGGGAACTCCCTCTCTCCCAATTGTTTTGTTTTATTTTCTTTTATTTATCACTAAAGGCCCGGTACATGAAATTTGTACATGGATAGGGTCCCTAGGCCTGGCCGGCAATCAGAGCCGATCTGTGGGGTGGCTGGTGGGATGGGGGGGGTGGGGGCTCCACTGGCACCTGCCTTGGCTGGCCTGGGGCCTGCGGGCTGGGGGCAGCGCCTGTGTTGAACGTCTGCCCCCTGGTGGTCAGTGCACATCACAGCGACCAGTCATTCCACCGGTCGTTCTGCAGTTCGGTCAATTTGCATATTAGGCTTTTATTATATAGGATTATTTTTAAAATATATTTTTATTGATTTCAGAGAGGAAGGGAGAAGGATAGAGAGATTGAAATATCAATGATGAGAGAAAAATCATTGATTGGCTGCCTCTTGCACACCCCCTACTGGGGACTGAGCCAGCAACCCAGGCATGTGCCCTGACATGGAATCAAACCATGACCTCCTGGTTCATAGGTCGATGCTCAACCACTGAACCACACTGGCTGGGCTCCCCAAACTGTTTTAAATATCACTTTTTTCCGAGAGTTGTGCATTATTGGAATTAAGGCGCAGCCACGCACTGGAAATAGGTAAGAGTCCACAACCGTATTCCAAGGCTCTTTAAGGTTGCAAACAGCTGAGATGTTGGGGACCAGGGATCACCAGGGGTTCAGTGGTCATTTATACGAAGCAGCAGTGGCAAATGCTCAGAAAATTAATCTGGTGCTTTGAGACACTCTGGGGAAAACGCCAACTAATTTTAGAAGACTGACTGCCAAGGAAGCATTCCGGTCTCAGAAAAATGGCAGGGCTGTCCCTCTCGCTCACGGCAGAGGGCCTCCGTTTCCAGGCACAAACTGGCACGGACACTCAGTCATGAATCTGAGTTTGAACAGCTGCCCCCACTTTGGTGGAAAAGACATGAAAAATCCAGAGGCAGATGTTTCTGTTTGTTTCCACAGCATCTGATGCCTTTAAGGGTTTGCACAGAGGCGAGTGTGGGGGATGCTGGGGCAGGAGGGCCGGGAAGACCAGTGGTCCTTTGCACGGTCTACTGCTCATCTTCTGCTTGGCAGGCAGAAATCCCGCCCCTCTGCCCAGCAGTAGCAGACGCGGCAGAGCCTCCGCAGGTGATGTAAATCTGCATCCAGCTGTCTACACTGCACATTTCCTGCATGCACCTGCATTCTCACTGATCAGCATCCTTTCCGTCTGCCTGGGAGAGGGAGGCAGCCAGCTTAGCCTCGGCCTCAGGAAAAATGAACTAAAAAAAGCAATCCTTTTTTATTTTAGGAAGAAGGGGAAAGAAAGACATGTCTATTTTTTTTTTTTTTTTTTTTGCTGTTTTGATGCTTCAAACTCTTAGCAATTTTTTTTTTTTTTTAAGTGGAAGATCATGGGGGAGGAATCCGAGAGTTTAGGCAACAGAAACCAGAAATAGCTCTTCTGGGAGGGAAAGGCCATGTCGATTCCCCCGTGAACTCAGACTGAATCATGGCCACTCCATAGCACTGGGTCTGACACAAGCCTGAGCCTGCTTCTCCCTCCCCTTGAAACATCCCCTCTCTTTATTCCACCTAGTGGGCTAGTGATGGGCGAGCCTCACTCCGGCCTATGCTGACACCTGCTGTGAACGCACCTGGGGTTCCTCCCACTTCTTTATTTTATTTTTTTAAAGATACGTTTTTATTGATTTCAGAGAGAGGAAGGGAGAGGGAGAGAGAGATAGAAACATCAATGATGAGAGAGAATCATTGATTGGCTGCCTCCTGCACACCTCCTACTGGGGATCAAGCCCGAAATCCAGACATGTGCCCTGACTAGAATCGAATGGTGACCTCCTGGTTTGTGGGTTGATGCTCAACCACTGAGCCACCCCGGCCAGCCTCCTCCCACTTCTTTAGATCAGAGTGTGGGCCCAGGACCAGCTGCAGCAATGTCACCCGGGAGCGTGTCACAGATGCACATTCTTAGACTCCATCCCATCCCCTGAGGCAGCACCTCTCGTGGTGGGGCCTGGCAATCTGCATGTTAACAAGCCATGGGGTGGGAGGGGGCTACGATGTCTGCTCCCTGTGAGGACCATGGCTTCAGGACTAAGACCTAAATTTTAAAAAGGGCCTCCAAGGCCCAGAGTTCCCTGGCCTTTTCCTTTTCTCTCCTCACCTCCTGCCACTCTGGGCTTTGCTCTCTGACCTTTGGCCATACTGCCCTGCAGGTTCTAGAACAGGGCTGTCACCTGGTCTTCTGGCCTTTGCAGATCCCCATTCCTCAGCACTCTCTTTGGCTGAGGCTGTGCCTCAGTGGCTCAGCCTGCATTTGCTAAGGGAGACCCCAGACCGCCCGCTCAGGGTCTGGCCACGGCACCTGCCTTCCTTTTAACGAAGCCTTTGTTTAAAGCCACGGTTTCAACTTGGCTGCACATGAGAATCACCTGGGAGCTGGGAACAACCCCGATGCGAGGCTGCACCGCCATTAAAACAGAATCTCTGAAGAGGAGACCCAGGCATCAATATTTATGTTTGTTTTTTGAGCTTCCCGGATGATTCCTACGTGAGGCTGAGTTTGAGAACCAGCGGTTTAATGTCCACCGTCCCAGGGGCTGCTACGCCTCCTGTGCGCAGAAACGGTGACTCGGCTTTATGTGGCTGCTTTCCCTGTGCCCCCCCTGGGCCTGCGGGAGAGCCATGTGCTGAATGCACGCATAACTACACCGTGTGGAGTCTCTGCTGCTTCACTGTGCCCTTGATTTGGCAGCCAGGTGAAAGGCAAAGCTTCCTGCTAGCCACACCCCAAGTCCCTGGATGGATGGCATGTCCCCAAGCAAGGAACAGCTGGTTGTGGCCCAGAGTCCAAAACCAAGCCGATGACAGCGCCATGGACAAGTGCTGGAGCGGGTCTCTGCCTCTCGATGTGGACGGAGCTGACACCTCCTGATGGCAGGAGACAGAACAGAGAGCCCAGCAAGACAGAAGCGAGGTGCGCGGGTGGATTAAGAGGGTGACGAGTGTTACACAAAGGCAGGGATGACTATAATAAGAAGGCCCAGTGGTTTAATTTGGTTTTTGGAGGGTAATCAAGTTGTTGTACCTGGTGCTGCTATTCCCATAGCTGCCCAGCAAATAATGAATGTGGTACCTACCGGGTATGGAAACAGGGACAAAGGCACGACTTTGATTTCTTATTTGTTATTTTTAACCATCCAATTTCTACACCCACTGAGCATCCTTATAGCCACAGGAGAGTCATAAAAATACAAATAACACCTAGGAGGCCGGCGGGCACGGACTTGTTACTTACTGCAGGCTGATGGCTCTCTTTTACCTGGCGTAAAATCAGGCCAACGATAAATTGCTTTGTATTTTTTTTTGTTGCCGCTGTTTGCAGCACAATTTTAGGAAATGTAAGGAAATCACTAAAATGCGTGTTTCTTATAGATGTTTTAAAAAAGGGCAAAGAATCTGCCCAAGGACTGTAGTTATGGATTTTAGAAAGCTTTTAATATAATGGCAACAATAACAGCCAACCCTCATATAGACATTTTGGTGTGCCTGGCACTCTTCCGTGTGCCTTTCATGCATTAGCTCATTTAATCGTCACAACAACCCTACAATGCAGCTGCTGTTATTATTCCCATTTTACAGGCGAAGACATGGAGGCACAGAGAAGTTAGGTAACTTGGCACAGGTTGCAGAGTCGGTTAGTGGTGGACCCAGGCTTTGACATCAGGTGGACAGGCTGCACAGTCTCTGCTCTCAGCTGGGGTGACCAGCTGTCCCTGTTCCCCTGGGACTGTTTAGGGTCAGGCACTGGGCAAAAGGTCATCATTGAGAACTCAGAGTGTGGACTTGGCTTTTTTACTGGGTGGCTGATTTGAGACTCAGCTGCTTTCTCAGGCCAAAGTATGAGGTCAGCCCAGAAATCATTCTATTAGAAGGCTGCCTGGGTTCAATTCTCGGCTCCATCCCTTGGCTGCGTAATCTTGGGCAAAAATGATTGTTTATTATTATTCATTCCTTAGTTCCTCCAACTGTAAAACCAGGGCATTTAGAGTACCTGGTTGTTGGGGTTTCAAAGAGAGAATACATATCACTTGCCTAAGCATGAGCTGATGAAGTACATATGTGTAAAGGTATGTAATACACATGCTGTGTAGACTGCTTGTAAATGCACATAAATGTTCCAGAATTGACAGCAATTATTATTGTTGTTTTTAATATTATTATTTTTTTAATATTGTTGTTGTTAAAAGTCACCTGAACCTGGACCTTTGTGGCTCAGTGGTTGAGTGTCAACCTATGAACCAGGAGGTCATAGTTCAATTCCCAGTCAAGGGCACGTGCCTGGGTTGCCAGCTCAATCCTCAGTAGGGGGTGTGCAGGAGGCAGCTGATCAATGATTCTTTCTCATCATTTATGTTTTTCTTTCTCCCTATTCCTTCCTCTCTAAAATCAATAAAAATATATTTAAAACTAGAGGCCCAGTGCATAACATTGGAGGTGGGGGCGGGTAGGGGAGTCCCTCAGCCCAGCCTGTGCCCTTTTGTAGTCCAGGAGCCCTCCAGGAATGTCCGGCTGACGGTGTGGGCCCGAGGGGAGCGGGCATAAGCCGCAGTTGGACATCCTTAGCGCTGCCACAGAGGTGGGCCTCTGTGCTCGCCAGCGGTCAGCCCAGCTTGTGGCTGACCGGTGCTCCCCCTGTGGGAGCGCACTGACCACCAGGGGGCAGCTCCTGCACTGAGCATCTGCCCCCTGGTGATAAGTGCTCATCATTCTGCTGTTCGGTCGATTTGCATATTACCCTTTTATTATATAGGAAGTATTATTAAAAAAGTCACCTGAGATGGTAGCAGGAGGGTCGTTGTGGCTTAGGGAGCTTCTGATTTGCACTTGCATTGGCCATAAAGGAGCGGCTGTTCACTATTATTTAAAACAGGATCAGTATAGTCAATACAGCAAAGACCCCAGGAAGGTGCCCTCTGAAGACTGAGATGGAAATGAGAACGATGAGGTAATCTCCTGAGAATTACATGAGTGAGATCAGCACATAATGGATGTGACACGGTATCCACAGAATCCCCTTAAAATACGAGAGGTCTCTGAGGTGAGACTGTGAAGGATCCCAGGCAATCTCAGCCAGGCTCAGAGAAGGATGCTGACACAGAGCGGCGGTCTGCCTGGAGTGGAAAGGGGGTCCGCAGAGCAAGAGCGAGTCAAGGTCAATTCAGAAGTGAGCATGTTCTGCTCAATGAAGGGAAATAAAGTCACACCCCCTGCCATTGATGAGTGGGTACCAGGGGCTCAGCACTTTCTATCCTTATTATTTCATTGAGTCCTTTCAAGGACCATCTGGAGTACAAATTATCATCATCAATTATGACTGAAAAATCTGAAGCTCGGAGAGGTGAACTTGCCCAAGGTCACAATCGCTGAAAGTGGTAGCCCAGGGTTTGAACCCAGGCCCGTCCAACTCTGAGCCCACGCACTCTGCTCCCCTCCAGCAGGTAGGATTCTATAGGGAGGGGTGGCCTCAGAATGTCTTCTTCTTGCTTTGATTCCTTGCTCCCCAAGCAACCTTCTGATTGTGACCTCACTTCTTATATAGAGTTCCTTTCAGGGAGGGACTACGCCGAGAAGGAGATGTGAGTCCTCTTCACTGTGGATGGATGAATGGGTGAATCTGGGCTCCTGTGAGGGAGTCAGTCTAGAGCTTGCCCCACTCTGTTAGCATAACTAAGATGGAGAACCAGACCATGTGCCACAATGATCCTGCCACGGGAAGCCACCTCCACATGTCCTGCCTGAGTTGGGTGGTGGTTCCTTAAGTGGTGCCCCTGGTCTCCTTGTCTTGGATGAGTCTAGTGTGCGGGAGTCAAGGGTGAAAGGACCTCTAAGGAAGGAATACTAATCCAATAGCCAACACGCACTGAGTTATTATATGCCAAACTCTGGTGTAGAACCATGACTTTATTTACTGTGTATCTACCAAATGCTAGGAGCTTTCTGGACACAGGGCATACATTGGTAAACAGAAGAGACAATGTCTTGTTCTCAAAGATTCTACTGGGGGAGATCCACAATAAAAAAAAAAAAAAGCGAATACCAGGGGCTCAGCACTTCACATCCTTATCTAGTATATTAATGATAATAATTGATATAGGGGAAAAACAGGGAGGGGGATCGTGACGGGGGTGGTGTGTGGTGGGGATTGCTGTTGTACATGGGATGGTGAGGGAAGTCTTTGTTGATAAGGTGAGCTTTGAGTGAAAAGTCTGCGGGAGGGGAGGAAACAAGTCATGCCAATATCTGGGGGGACAGTAGTCCAAGCGGAGGACGCTGTAGGTGCCAAGGCCCTGAGGCATACAGCACTTGGGGTGTTGGAGGGACAGCGAGGTGGCCAGTGTGGCTGGAGCAGACTGAGCGCAGGGAGAGTGAGAGGACAGAGCGATGGGGTAGGGTCAGGTCACGCAAGCCTCGCAGTCCACTGGAAGGATACAGGCTTTATTCTGAATGAAACGAAGCCCCTGGGGGGTTTTGAGCAGAGGGGTGGCCTGATATGACTTGAATTTAAAGGATCCCTTTGTGCTAGGAGAGCAGATGGGGAGGTTGGCCAGGAGGGGGCTCTAGCAATAGTCTTGCTAAGCCCTGGTGGTGGTTTGGGCATTGTACCATGCCCTGCTACCATGACTACAGGGCCCAACTAATTCTGTATGTGGTTAGGGTTCGCTACACATCTCTACAAAAGGAAAGACTTTTGGGACACAAAAGCCGAGGATGAAGTACACTGTCCATAAAATAACACTCTGGTGGATGCAAACAAATTCAACTCCTCAGTTGGGAATCAGCAAACAAATGAGCTTGAGGAGGCTGGGTTTTGTGACGATTCTTCCCACCTCTTCAAGTTGCTTTACTATTGAAAACAACATCTGGAAGTGAAGGGAAATGGTGGCATGGGTGGAGGAGAGCAGAGGACTAGGGGGTCATGCAGGCTCTGTCCCTAGGGTCAGGCTTGACAATCTAACATGAAACAGCTCTAGCAAGCAAACTTCCTGACTTTATTAATGTAATGTCCCCAGACCACGCAGCTGCATTTATTTCACCAGCTTTGTCTAGTTCTTGGCAATTAGGTCTCCTTGGATCACCCTCAAAACCCTCCCAGGCTATTCCACCTGGACTTTTAATCCCTTTGCATTCTATTTATTCCTATTGGTCAGTTTGACCTGTATGAATTATAGCACTCAAAAACACTAAAAGAAAAAGCAATATCCATCCATCCATCCATCCATCCATCCATCCATCCTTTCTCTATCTCTCTATCTCTCTACCTATCTTCATTAATTTATCCAGCCTTCCTTACCAACCAATCTCTCCAAATTCTCTGAAGATTTGTTCTCAAAACACGATGTGTCCAATGACCTCATACAGTAATCATATTTTATCTTCTTTTATGTTACTTTCTGCCTGGTGTAGAAACTATAAAAACATTTCAATCTGTCCTCTTTTTTCTTTCTTCTGTCTGGCAAGTGGTCTCCCACCCCCACCCTTACACACGAATCCAGTGCTGTCCATCATTCACTCTTTCCCACCCTTGTGACCCAGGTAACCCTGAGTCATCAAGAACTTGTGCTGCTCTTTGCAACTCTATTCGCATACAGTGTTCTAGTATTTTTCTTAACACAGATTTTAGCAGATCAAGGACTTGAGGGGAGGCCACTGGCCCTTACAGGGTCTTTAGATACAAATTTCGCAATAGTCTCTACCAGCAGGTGCATTTAGTGTGGCACGGCGTGGGACTCAGGAGACTTGTTTCCTGAAGGAGTGCAGAATGGGAGTCAGAATCCCCACAATCAGGCCTCCGCTATTGTTGGGTGCTGTTCTGTAGTTTTGCATAATGAACTTGCCCCGAGCAGGCAAGAACATCCTCTTCCAAATCCTCTCATTTGCAGAGAAACAAAAATCCCTCCTTTCAAATACATTTTAAACATGCAGAACAGCGGCAGGTCTCTGCTAAGTCACATTTTAGCTAAATGGATGATGGAATGGTGACTGGGGCCTGCTGCGCAGCTGCCAACCTGCAGAGTCCCCCCTCCACACTCCCAAACTGCCGCAGAGCAATCCCCAGGAGGCAGAAAGCACGACTGATTTTTCCAATACAGCTCCAGCAATCGATAATCTTTGCAGATGGAGTCCTCACCTTTCTGACCATCTCCGAGTGTCACTCCCTCCCCTACTCCTTCCCAACAAGCCTCCGTCTTCACCTTGGCACACGTGACGGATGCCATACCACCAGGACTCAGCCCGAGTTCTAGCCCAGTTCTGCTGATGTACCTTTTTAGAGAGGCCCCGCGATGCGTCTTGATTTAGAGATGCTTGGGTTTTATGTGGCTCTGGGAAATGTGGTTTAGCTTTTCTGGAGCTCCAATAAGTTCTGATGCACAGCTGTGCATGCCCGCATGATACGTGCAAGGACTTGGAGCTTTCAGAGGTCACCCCGTGTGTGCTGGATAATACAGCACAGATCCCAAAATACCCTGGATAGGAGTTCTGGCTCCGCACAAGTGCAATGGCATCGCCTGCTGTCACTGACACTGCCTGAGACTTAGTGCTTCTCCCCACCTGAGCGTCAAAGAGACGCCGCCTCCCCTAAACCGGCATTTTCAAGATAAAATGGGCATCATCTTGTTTTTGTGACTACTTCTCTGTAAAGTGTCATAGGTACTAGGATAAGCAAGAAGGCTGGGCAAACTAGAAGGCTGCTATGTTAGACCTGGACAGGTCGCCAAGTTCAGGATGGCCAGGCTGAGGTGTGCAGGCAGCAAGCGTCCACGCAGAAGACACTGCACTGTGCAATGCTGAGCTTGAGAGTTTAAATGCACCAGAGTCGAAAGATCCGAAAGGATGGTTCCCACAGCAACTATAACTCAGTTCTCTGGTGAATATAAAATTAACTTTATTGTAAAACACGCTGTTCAATTTACGCCTTAATATAGTCATGGCAGAGTTACAGTTGCTGTGAGAATGTGAACTCGGAATTGTTTTGAATAATTAATTTAATGTAAAGTTGGTGGAAATGTGAACTCCTGATAGAAAGTCAGCTTGAATTTAGGGACGCGAGCCAGTGATGCCTGGGCTGAGAGCAGGGAGTCGTTTTCGGAATCTGAGATCCCTTAGTGCATCTTTGGCCTGGGGGAGCACTGGGAAAGCAGAACAACCCCAAAGCGTTCTGCCAGGGGGATTGCCCCCCATCACCAAAGAGACACTCCTGCAGGGGGTGACTTTCCTAACAGGAGTGGCTGTCTGCCCGGTGCCATATACCCTGATTTTACTGCTGGCCTCCAACATCGTCCTCTTGCTGCCACTACCTGGGGTCAAAGCAGGTGATCAAAACAGTGTAACGGCTACACCTGGTCTCTGTCATTTAGAACTCACCTCCCCTGTGGCTGACAGTTACGACTGACATCGATTGCTTAACCTCTCGGAGCCAGGTCTCTCACCTGTGCAATGATGCTGGCAACAGATTTTGCCTCGTACAGCGGCTATGAGGAGGAGATGAGAGAAGCTACGTGAAGAATCCAGCATGGGGGCTGGCAAGTCGTATGGTCAGTGCTTGGTAAGTGTGAGCTGTTATTATCGGAAAAGGGAATTCGGTCAATCAGTAAATTCAAAACACATAAAAAAATCAATTATTTGGCCTTTCTCGTTATTTTAGTCCACGCTGGTTTGGTATAAACCTGAGCCAGAATTGGGCCAAACCGAAGGAATGGCCTCTCCTAGAGACCATGCTCCAAGGGTTGCCAGGGAAAGGGGTGAAGGCACAGCCTGATAGGAAAACAAATGACCAGGAACCCCCCTCCCCTCCAGCAATGTGCACTTCTAGCTTCTGTAATTCCCAGCTGGCTTGAATGACTGCCTGTAGGAATCGGTCTCATGCTGCTTCCAGGGTCTCTACCCCCTTCCCCTCACGGTCTTGGCTTTGGGCTTTTTACCTCGCTGTGTTCAGGATCAGTAACGTTTTAATGTCTCCTGAAAGACATGCTTTTATAACGCTGTAATGTGTACCTTCACTGCTCAGAAAATATTTTAAGGTTGCATTACTTGGTGTACCCCAATCTCACTGGTGATGGGAGCAGAATGTAAATGGCAAGGAAGAGACGTCCCAGTGTGCCGAGAGCAGTGAACCCGGCATCCACGTGGCCTGCTGGTCTAGCCGGACACTTAGCTCAGCCTGCAGTGCCATTTCCTGCTGACCAGTGCGTCTTCATGAGAACCTCCCTGGCTGTCTCTATTTGCCTGTAGAAAGTGTCAGACCCGAAGGCCAGTTCAGCCGGGTGGACTTGAATCTGCTGGCAGAACTACTGTGTGGGGCTATCTCCGTGACATTCCCTTCACTGTCTGACAGGACACTACAGGCTTCACCGGATTCGGCAGCACGGAGGATGCCGGGGGCTTCCCTGACATTTTTGAATTTCTAGAACGTCATCTTGAGGCTGTTCTACCAGAGGGGTCCCCAACAGGGTGACCCTTAATGCCCAAGAATGTATGTATGTTCGTGTATGTGCATAAAACATACAAATGGTGACTTGCTGGCATGACACCTTGAGAGGTGTGATGAATAAAGCCCAAGAGGAGCCTCGCTGACCTTTGAAAGTTTCCGTCCTGAACAGCCATGCAGACAGACAAGCCACGTTCTCTCAAGGCAGCAAGGAAAGCCGCCTCTTCCTGTACCTCAAACATCTCCATACCCTAAAGACACCCGATATTGATTTTGGCCTCTTGGGACGAGCTAAATCAGTATGTTTGAATCTGGCTGCTCAATCCACTGCACTTCTGACCAGACCAAGAGATTGCCAACACTTCCCGGTGGGACCTTCCAAGTTGTCACCCCCAGAGGAGGCAGTCTGCTTTGACTGGTCAGTGCCCGGTTAGCGGGGTCAGGTGGGAAGCGGGTGGGCACGCCAGCCTCTGCTCGTCTAAGGTCAGTAAGCCCAGTTCTCTCCCCAACACACGCATCTGAAATGGCCACGTGTTTCTCTGGTTCTGCATCGGCCTCTGAAGGGTGTTTATGATACGCTCGCAGGCAGAGATGGTGAGTGACTGCACTGCACTAGCATGCTGGGCACGGTAGCGGGGGCTGAGCTGCTTTGGGAGGAAGAACAGGGCGATCTGTAAAATGCAGGACACTTGTGCTCTGCTCTCCTGGGAGAAGGATCACCAGGTGACCCAGCTGTACTAGAATCTCCTCTCTGGGAAGATTCCCCTGAATAAAGCAGGGCAGAGAGCGCTATGCCTGTGAAGCGCAGGGAAGGGGCTGGGCAGTCACGGAGGGGAAATGATGACAGAGATAGAACTCTAATCACTGCTGGTCAGTGTGACTTTCTCGGCTGTCCCACCCAAAGCAACTCAGAGATCTTCATTCCCGGCCCTTCACTGTGGCGCTGGGGCCCTCATCACAGCTTTGCCTGGCCATTCCTATGAACCCATTGGCCAAAGAGTGGGCACGGATGTTGGCTCTGTGAGGGAGATGGAAATTCTATCCATCTAAGGAAGAGAAAGTGATGCAGGAGCCCCCAGCAGCATGAATCATTAGCACGCGTCTAGGACCGTAAAGGCACCTATCTGGAGTTTCTAGGTGTTGAACGTTTGCAAAAGTAGCATTTCAGAGCGCGGCATCAGACCACAGACCAATGCGGAGACCTGCTGGAATGGGTGGGGATGGACCATGCTGTGTCTGCCGCGAAGTCAGATGGGTGCTCACACATGCATGCACACACAGACGTGTACACATACACACACACACACACACACACACACACACGACAGAAAGTGGTCGCTGGCTGGGTTTGCCTGTACCTTGTTGAGATGTGGAGCTTAGCCATCAACTAGAGCAGATGGAAGGAAGAAAAGCCAAAAAGGGCAGCAGAGGGGGCAGTCAAGGGAAACCCAGGCCTTTTGGAGGCTGTGCTCGCCATGGATTTAAATCAATGAGTCAACCTAGCTGCCTTGTGTCCAATGCTATCTGCTGATGCTCACTGCGTGTCTGGGCGCAATAGCTACCTGCCCGCTTCCTGGGGGTTGTTGTGAGGTTGACTGAGGCGACACAAAGTCTTTTGAGCTCCTTGGAGAAAATTCACTGTGAAAGTGCAAAGTGTCCCCATTGTACCCTGGTATGGAGACTCCCGCCAGCTTAAACCAGTCACCAGGAGAGTTGGACCATGAAAGAAAGGGAGCCAAAGCTGTCCCAGTCTCAATCCAGGCCAGTGATGTTCCCGGATTCAGTTCCAAACCGCAGAGCGGGTGTGTCAATGGCCACAGATGGGGCCTCCCTTTGCTCCCATCCCATCTCATTTGCGTGACCTGCTCAGCACTCTCGCACACTTTGAATTGCTTGCCAACTGTTGAGAATTGGGAGACTATGCATAACAATCCTGATTTCTGGCTTCTATTGAGAATTAGAAAATTTGGCAAAACGAGGCTCCCGGGCAACGTTCAGCGGGAGGTGGGCGTGTCTGCCCTGCGCAGATGCGCTTCCCTTTCCAGTTTGAGACCACTCCCTACTGTCCACCCCCCCTGCGTGGTGCACTCACGTTGCTCTAGCCTCGCCCGCTTGGGGGCATTGGTGTGTACGACTCTTTCTGCCCACCCTCCCCTTTCTTGTAGTCAACAAAGAGACTGAATTCGTAGTGCCCTCATTATCCAAATCTAGGCCAACTCCCCTAACAGAGGAGAGGCCGGCCCAGCCTCCTGCCAGGGGGGACGAAAACTCGGTTTCTCCCACTCCCTTCCCTCGTCAGTCATTCCACCTTTAAACCTCAAGGTTTTCTTCCTGAGAGATGCCCAAGCAGTTAGCCAACTAAATTAGATTATAAACGTCCGAAGGTTTTCCTAATCAATAAAAACATAGCTACAGCTAAGAGAAGATGAGACTTAATTAACGAGTGTTATTTAACAAGACCACGTTGCGCCATATATGGAGGATTAAAAGATAAATAAGGATAGGAAGGAAAATAAAAATTTAATGAGTTGCCATCTTCATCTGATTTAACTAAATTTCTTGCGTTGTTGAAAATATTAACAGTTATGAGGGAGTCATTTGTGTGTATCCACACAGTTTGATACCTGACTGCTTTCTTTGACTTAATTACATTGTGTAACAAATGAACTCAAACTACCATTTGAAGTCGAAGGCTTCCTTCCTTCCTGATGGCCTTGGGAAGCTGTGAGCGAGGAAGAATGCTGAAAAGTCAACCAGAAATTACTGGCAGAAACTCCAGGAAGGGTGTCTCGAGTTAGAAAACAGCAAAGTCTCACGAGGAGGCTAAGCAGTGGGGGTCTACATTTCCTCAGATCGTCTGCAAACCCCTTCTCTCTGAGCACCATTGCCCAGGGGTCACCCGGAGGAAGTACAGGCCACACCCAGTCCCCATCAGGTGCTCAGCGGATGCTCCATGAGTGAATGAACACAGCAGCCACTGCTCAGCCGGAAGCAGACAGAGCAGGTGTGGACCCTGACATGCACGCGATAACATACGTGTGGTTCTCTGGCTTCTGTTTCTAACACACATGTTGTTATAATGGCAGTCGGATCCTCCCTGGGCCATTTCTACACTCTCCCTGCCTGCCTCTCGCTCCCCTGGTCCTCCCTTCTTTAGGCCGTATAATCCAGGAGTGAAATAGGAGGAGGGCCCAGACACCTGGCTTAACCCATCAGGGTTCCCACCAGCCTCTCTTCCTGGGGTTTTGGGCCCTTGCCTGGTGTGGTCATATGACACCATTAACGCTTAACTGGTTACTCTGAAAAGACACACTGGGCAAACTAAGGTCAAGGCAGGACGATGTGGCACTAATTATTATTATTTTTTATTCATTTTAAAGAGGAAGGGAGAGGGAGAGAGAGATAGAAACATCAATGATGAGAGAGAATCATAGATTAGCTGCCTCCTGCACGCCGCCTACTGGGGATCATGCCTGCAACCTGGGCATGTGCCCTTGACTGGAATCGAACCTGGGACCCTTCAGTCTGCATGCAGTCTGACGCTCTATCCACTGAGCCAAACCGGCTAGGGCTAAGTGAACATTTATGGAGTGTCAACACTGTGTTACGTGAAGTCCTCATGACAGCCACCCTTAGACATCCTTGTTTCTGATTGACAGATGGAAAAAATCAGGTACTGAAGTTACATGGCTTGGCAAAGGCCACCCAACTTGCTGCTGATGGAGGCTGGATTCGAAGCCAGGCCTGTCAGATCCCAGAGCTCCTGCATTTAACTCCTTTGCTACACCTTTCCCCACACCAGCGCCACCCGCTCACCGCACCAAAGGGCAAGAGTAATGCATTGCCCTCGAGCGCTAATAGTTAGTGGAGAGGAGGATGTTACATTCCACAAACGCCGTGTGGGAGAGGCTGCGAGCATGGAGTGGGTGTTGTGTTTTATGTGCTCCAAGCTGTTGTACTCTGGGTAGGTTGATTCCTGCGCCAGGCAGCTCTAGGATATGCTAACATTTCCCATATGAGACCCCCAGAGCGCAGGTCCGTCAGTGAAGGGATACAGCCCTTTCTTGGCCCCATTAAATGGAAATAAAAAGTCAGATCAGCACGCGTTCCAAGTATGTATGTGGTGGTGTTGGTAGCCACATGCTTAAGGGGCCCAACTCGACGTGCCTGCACTCCTCAGTGAATGGGGAAAAGCGAGGTTCTCTTAGGCCTCCGATGTCTTCAGTCTCTCTCCTTATTCGTGGGCATGGAGGTCAGCAGTGACATTTGGGCTCTGGGCTCTCATGCCCCTAGAGAGCGCGTGTTGCCGATGCCGTCGCCTTGCTCACTTGTTGGGATAAACTCAGGTACAAAGGTCTCCTTGGTGCTTGGAGGTGGTGATTTCATAACCGTTGGGGGCCCTCATCCTCTGGCATTATTTCTAGACAATTAGGGCTGTCCGGCAATTCCTCTTGATGTTGAAGCATCATTAAAAAAATAATAATAATAAAGAAATGCCATTCACACTTACCAGAGCCCATGACTCTGCTTAGACTGACCACCCTTCTGGGCCACATTGTGACCAACGTCATCGCTAATTTGAGCAGGTGCCGCTTCGGCCACACTTGAAATGTGTGGCCCGGGAGTCTCATCAATTTTAATTTTTTTCTGAGCAGCACTGATGTGGGCCTTTCTGTCTCCGGAAGCCTTCCTCTCTCTGGGGTCTGGCAGGATGCAATTGTGATGTAGTGATTTGGGCTGCGTGGTGCTAGGTGGTTAGAGCCATCAGCCTCAAAGAGCCACGCCAGAAACTACTGGAAGCCTGGAGCCTCAAGGATATGGAAGCCGTTCTCTCTCAATTCCTCCCACGACACAACTGTCCTGAGGGTGGGAGACCTCAGAGCTCTCATCTGCCCGGGAGCTGACGCGGAGCGGAAGTAACCCTGAACGCACATGAGGAGGTGCAGGAGGTTTTCATGAAGAGGTGGCTGTGGAGATGCTCGGGGTCCTACCCGAGTCCAAATTGGGATTCGGAGCCTGGCTGTGTGTGAAGAACTGGGGCATCCCCCACCAGCCCTGGGAGTGTGCGGGGGTGTCTGGGGACAGGGGGAGGCTAAGGGGCAAAGGACCCCCTGGTGTCTGTTCTGCAGCCCAGCCCTGGGACAAGCCCTGGGCGTAGGCAAGAGGAGCTATGGGCAAAAAGTGAAAGGCTGTTTTCTCAAAGGAGCATGGGTGGAGCCAGCTGGTAAAGTGCCCCGGCGTGGGGGAGGGTGGCAGCCTCCCCTTCGCTGTGTGGATTCAGCTAAGTGGGGCTAAGGGTGCCAGCACGCACACCCCCGACATGGACCCTGGTAGAGGGGCGGTCCTATAGGGTTCCCCTGAAGTGAATTTCATAGGCAGCAGGCTTTAATGAGAACACCAAGCTGGAAGAACCTGAATGGGCTAAACATGACCATGTAAGACCCCATGGAAACGTCTAGAAATATTTGGGTTGCGAGTGGGAGTGAGCTCTGCAGTTGAGTTGAGCCATGTCTGATGTCACCTATTCATTTGGACTCATTTTGACTAATTTCCCTGATCACGTGGAGAACTATATATACCTCTACTGAATTAGTCTCCTCACTTGGCACTTGACTAAGAGGAGTCAACCACATCTTCAACAACCTGGAAACAGAAAGACAGTAACACCACCACGAGCTATGGAATGAGGTTGTTTGCGGAGAATTCCGTGGTGAAAGCCATCCGAGGAGACTGAACAGGCTCCTTAAGGATCTCAGTAATAATAATAAAACCCACTGGCTGGAGCTTTTAATTACTTTGCAGATGTTGCTTCCTATCATTGAGGACCAACCAGGCCTCCCCTTTAACTGATTACAAAGAAAATATGTTTTTAAGAACAAACATTTTACTTAAAACTAGGGATATTTTTTTTAATTAGAAGAAAGATTAACTAAATGCATTTTCTCTTGTAATTTAATCCATTCTAATTATCCCGAGAATGTTTATGATGAAATACTTAGCTCTCTCCTAGCTGCTATTTGGTGCGGTTTCTTTGTTACCCGTGAGGGGCAAAACTCAGAGATGGTCAATAATAGGGTGGCCTTCGGTGGATCTGAGGACAATGATGCACAGAAATGCATGACGGAAGGACAGGAGGAAAGCAATGGACCTGGCCTCTCGCTGGTGGGTTTGCATAACGATGATACCCTGTTTTCCAAAGGCCATCGGGGCGAGCCTTTTGAAGGAGGCTGTAAAAGAGAAGTGGCTTGAGATTGAACCCCATTAGGCAGCCAACTTGGGAAGAAACACGAAATCTGCTTCTCACATGAGCATCTGGGATTCTCTGTGTGGCTCCTGATAACCCAGGAGATGAGCCAAGGAGTTGCAAAGACTACCCAGACGTTACCCATGGGTCTTCTCCAAGGAGTGGAGCAATTGCAGCGTGGGAGAAATGAGGATAATTGTGGAGCTTATTGGGCTGAACAGGAACAGAAATCAGTGAGAGTTTGGGTCTCCCAAAGGGATGTGTGCTATTTAGTGGAGCCTCCTGGATTGTTCCTGTGCACAGCACCACAGCAAATACAAATGTGGTACCCAGAGCCCTGAGGAATGAGACGGAGTAAGAAAATGAGAGGCCAGGACAAGGTGTTCTAAGAGACCCTGACCTGGCAGCATCCTCAAATGTGAGAGATGCCAGGTTCCTTCTTAAAGGAGAACAGTATCCGTCCTAATGTCTGAAATTTTATCCTATTCAATAACAGCAGAATCCCAAACTTCTACTTCAAAACAGGTTTTTTTTTTTTTTAAACTGTACTTATCAAAATCAATCCAGAGTTAAAACAAGTTCTCATAGACCTAGTTTGAGAAATTTTGGTTGAAAGTAGCAAACTCCAACTTCACAATAAGCCTCTATTAACATAAGGACATTCAGATTTTTGATTCCAGGTACTATTGGGATGGTTGGTAAGAGAAAGCAGGTTTAATTCCAGGTAAGAGAGGCAGTTTATGCTTCTCGGTAAGAACCAGGTTCCAGCCACATTACAGAACTTTTAAAGGAAATTAATAGTGGGTCGGTGTTATTTTTGACATGCTATCAACTGCCTGATGGATGGGAGGCAGATAGGTCAAAGGGAGGTCGAAAGTAGTAGAAATGTCTTAATGAGAATTTAGTTGATAATCCTCCCTTGCCCTTTAGTTTCTTACACCGGTACTAGATAATGATGTGACGGTGAGGGTGATGATGATGACATCATCAGCTCACATTTATTTGGCTCTTACTGTATGGTGGACACTGTGCCAAGTATTTTACATATAACCCAATGAGGTAGGTAGTTTTAGTATTCCCATTTTACAGACAAAGAAACTGAGGCACATAGACTTTAGGAAACTTGCTTAGATTTGATCTCGGGAAGATGCACACAAAAGCCTCTGTCTTGAGCCCTTCATTATCACACTTGCATTGTCCTGAGTCCAAGAGCAGTGGACACAGATAGATGAGCCCCTACTTTAACACCATCTCCCTCTTTTAACAAACACAAACATAAATGGATGAAGTGGAGCCTGGTTATTCAGACTATGTAAGAATATCTTTCAGTGCACCAAAGATACCCTAGATAAACCAGATATACACTGAGTGGACAGATTATTATGATCTCTGAATGCATAATAATCTGGCCACTCAGTGTATGTGTGTGTGTGTATATATATATATATATATATTCATGCACCGGGCCTCTAATATATATATATATAATATTAGAGGCCCGGTGCATGAATTCACACATGGGTGGGGTCTGGCCAGCCTGGCTAGGGGGAGGGGACATGGGTGGTTGGCCAGCCTGCCTGCTGGTCGAACTCCTGGTCGAGGGGACAATTTGCATATTAGCCTTTTATTATATAGGATATACACTGAGTGGCCAGATTATTATGTGTTCAGAGATCATAATAATCTGGCCACTCAGTGTAGATGGGAGCTAAGATGAGCAGACAGACTAACAGCAAAGCACCGCTGACTATCTTCAACAATTCAATAGCACATCACCAGCTGAGCCAGCCCTCTGCTCCATCTACCCTTTAATGTCAAGTGTATATTATGGAGCTGAGCAGGAAACCTTCCCTGCTCTGACAGAAGAAAGATTTAATTCTGCTAGAACAGCCCATTCGTGATTTTGATCAGAAGCAATAAAATTATGGACACATGGACAGGAACTTAGAGATCTCATCCATGTGTGTTCTAAATTCAGTCAATTACATATTGCGTTTGTAATATTTACAAAATCTGCACTTTCCTTAATATTTTTCTTTAAAGTTCCTCAGATCTAACATCACTACCTACTTTTGCCACATCCCTCAGCAATAATACCAGTAGAATCATGAGTGTGATGATCTAATTACAGTTTTTCTTAATGCTTATTTTTGAATAACATATACTTGTACATTAACAGAAAGCATCGCATGCCATGAATATCAAATGGAGCTCAGATCTCCAGGGCCCACTTGGCTTCCCTTTCCTTTTCATGTAAAGTCTTGAGTTCCTATTGTGGGATCCAGAATCACAGACTTGGAAGTGACAGCTTGCCACACACACTAGGGCAGTGCATCCCATTTTTTCCCACAGCTGTGACTCTTATATGTTTCCTTTGAGTCTGGAATGTTCCTCATGCTAACTTTCTCCCATGGATTTTCTGTTTTTAGTTCTTTGTCTGAGCAAAGTCAGTAATACCAATCTTTTTGCTCCTTGGGTTTGGCCCTGTTACTATGGGCTACAAGTTAGTGCATCAATGGATCCTCTGAAACATGAAGGGGTTGGGTCAAAGGATGTTCTGAGTCACTGTCATCCCACAGGACTAAGATGCCAAACATTCTTCCCTTCATATGTTTTCTGATGGGAGCTCATTACATGGGCAGATATTTCGAAATCATATGGGACACACTGCAAAAAATGTTTCCATCCTCATGTTTCCAGAATGGTTGAGCCATCAAGTTAGGGCAAGAGCCCAGCTGGTGTGGCTTAATGGTTGAACATCGACCTATGAACCAGGAGGTCACAGATCAATTCCTGGTCAGGGCACATGCCCAGGTTGCAGGCTGGATCCCCAGTGTGGGGCACGCAGGAAGCAGCCAATCAATGATTCTTTCTCATCATTGGTGTTTCTATCTCTCTCTCCTTCTCCTTTCCTCTCTGAAATCAATAAAAATATATTAAAAAAAGGGCAAGAATTGTGTCTAACTAGTCTACCTTCTGATGGATACTGAACGCCCTTCTTCAACATCTAGGCCAAGAAAGACAGCATTCTCAGTGATGAGACTCTCACTGCTGGTGAGGCAGTTTCCCCCTTTCATTGTAGCTCACCTTTGCTGTGCCGTGAAAATGTGTCCCTGTAACTTCTACCTCCTGGCCCTTGCTCTGGGTTTGGGTAAGAAACCTATGCAGACCGCCTGACCCAGATTCAGCGAGAACTTCTGGGCACATGATGATTGTTGGTCTTCAATAAGAAGGCTCACATTTTGGCCAAATTGTGGGGCCAGGAGGCAAATCAGAAGTGGAACATCTTTTATTCTTTGCTAAGAGTTTTTTTTATAATTTTTAACATGAAAGACCATCACTTTAGGGTTTTAATTCAAAAAAAGATGAAGCTCCTAGGACAGGCTCCAAGTCAGGGCCCCCAGAGGAATGGGTTAATTAACCAATCAGAGAATTAGTTGCTTCCACAGACCTGGTGGTAAGGAGGCCTCCCTTCCACCGTGGTTAATTTCATCTCAATTTGATCTCAGGGTAGAGTCACAAAAGCGCAAATGTTCAAGGTTAATAGCTTTAAGAAGAAAGTTTCCATAACATAGAATGAAGCTGGACTGAGATGCACAAGCAGCCCTATTCGGTCTGAAGTTGGTTAATTTTGACAGTCGTTTTCTTCCCAACCTGTTCCCTGTAGTTCTGAAGATCTCTCCCTCTTGGACTATGACCTGTCTACTCTAGACGACAATCACTTAATCAGCACACGAGATCCTCTCACGGCTGGTTCTACCTTGGGTAAAGACTCATTTTCCTTATTAACATCACAAGAACCTATTTCTTCCCCCAACCAATTAAAGAGGAAAAATAGAAAGGACCTGTGCGACAGAGGAGAGAGAAAACTTTTCTGACTTGTGGCTCATGGGCAGGACACTCAGCCCCACACGGCCCTAGAAACAGAGTCCTCATGATTCCGAAAAGCAACTGGAGGTCAGGACCACACAGACAAAGTAAACAAGTTGAAATAACCATTACAGACATCACTCGCTGCCCAGATACCCAACGGTTCACCTAGGGTCGGCGCCTAGCGTTGGTGGATTTATTCTATGGGCGTGTTAGGTTGTATTATTCAGAATGGATGTCTGGACAGTCCACATTCAGGAGATAATTAGCTTTTCTCCTGGCATTCAATGGCAACACGATTGTTGGTTTCTCCCTGTACTGCCCAACTATTCTGCTCATAAAACACACTAACGTCTATTCTATTTCTTTATAATGCAAGAGACGCTTATCCCAGTTTACCATAGTTGGCAGTGATTTTTGACCTATTCTTTGGTTCCTTTATGCCCTGGTGCTATAGCCTTGGATGGCCTTCTGCAGTTAAATCCCCTGTATTAATAAGGGGTGGTGGTGGTAGTGGCAGGTTATAGAAAAAAAAACACCCATTTTAGAATAAAGCTATTCTACCCACACAATGTGCCTTCTGATTTATTCATAAGAATAAACGCAGCCTATCCAAATAATGCTAATATACTGCAAAGATATACATGAATTGTGCTTGATTTGGATTCAAAGCTTATTTCTTCTTTATGCAGTTCTGTAACTTTTAACCATACCTTGCATTTAACTTGTTAGAAGAGGTAATATAAGAATTGTTGCTCAGTAGAATCCAGGCTACCAATAACTTAGCTCTAATGGTTACCAATGAAATGGTATTCCTTATATTTAATCTCTAGTGATATATACTCAATTTCCAAATATAAAAAATATGATTTGGTTGAAAAACTTCCAGAAGTACATTTGGCTAAACATGGAGAGATCCCAGTGACTCTACCCTATTGTGTTAGAAGTCTATGTTTTACCCTCATCCTTCCTCCCTCGCCTCCCCCGCCCCAACCCCCCCCCCCCCCCATCTATCGTCTTGTTTCCTTCAGCAAAATAAATCTGATCCACAAGTGCTGATGGGAGTTATTCAGTGGACTATTGGCAATAACCCAAGCAAACGGCCTCCCTAGGACCTTCTGAAAATAGGCCACAGACAACTCAGTTTCCCCAACCATAGCCATCCAGTGCTTCCCCTTTACCCCAAATCCTCCAGTACATTGTTTGCAGATCAGGTGCCATTTCATTCTTATCTATTCCTATTTTCAAAATACAGCATTTGAGGTTCTGCTTGGAGTGGAGCAAGGAGCCCTCTTTCCTTTCTCTGTGTTTGTAAATTGTGGCATTTACTTAAAATGAATGGACAGGAGTGTCTGCTCAAAATAAAAGATGAAAACTCCATGCAACAGCTCTGGGGCCAGAGGTGGACAAGCAAAGGAAGCAATTATGCGCGTAAGAACATCTCTAGATTCGGAATAGCAAGTCTCAGCAACCAAGGTATGTCTGGCTTTTTTTTCCTTTTTTTTTTTGGTGTGTGCAAACCCCAGGGAACACAACTATGAGGAGACAGCATCTATCCTACAAATGAAACCAGGGAGCTCTAATTTCTCACAAGAAAAGACTTGGTGATAAAGATCTTTGAAAATTACACAGCTGTAAGTAACTCATAAAGTCACAAGAGATCACTGTTCTGAACAAGAGGCTTGCCCGGATCACCGCTTTCTTCATTTTGGGAGCTTGACGTGGCATATAAATTTGCATTTTCTCTTTGTCTCTCAAGAACTCATGTATCTTACGGAGATATGAATCTTGAACCAAACATTTCAAGGAGCAAAAACACCCTTTTCCAATTCATCCCACCCAGAGGGCTAGCTAGAACGAGACATCTCCTGTGTTCTCTGCTGGTATGTCCTCACCATTTTCTACGGAGTCATCTTCCCATCTCATTTCCAAAGGCCCCAGAGACACTTCACCTCAACTCTAGTTTTCTCTCCACTCCACGTGCTGATACTGGCACCTTCTCCCTTTCTCTCGGCTCCTGATGTCCTTCAAGCCACTACAGGGGTCCTTCTCCTCATGCAAACACTGACCCACCTCTCTTTCTCCTCTCTTTCCATCAAGAATTGTGTGACTCTCTAACTCAGGATTGCCTTTTTTTTTTTTTTCTGCAAAGGACCAGATAACAAATGGCTTTGTGGACCAGGAGGCCTCTGTCCCAGTCATTCAACGCAGCGACACGTGTGGAAACTGACAGTACATCCATGAGTGGGTGTGGCTGTCTACTAACAACATTGGTTTACGGACACTGAAATTTGAATTTCATGTAATTGTCAAGTGCAAGAAGATATTAAAAATTTTTTCAATGCTTAATAATAAATGTAAAAACTATTCTTAGCTCAAAAAACATAGAACAACAGGCAGCAGGCCAGATTCGGCCCTGCCGGCCGTGGTTTGCTCTGATCCATCTGGGCTGCCCTCCTGTGAGCTATTCCCAGAGTAGAGAGGGCAGTAGGGAGGAGAGAGCCAGCAGGCATCCCTGTGGGGCACTAAATCCTTGGCAGATGTGGGAAGGGGAGAGCCATGGGGAGGGGAAATTGGGTTGTGTGGATGCAGAGAAAGTAGATTTCTACCTAAAGATTACTGGGGGGAGAGGGGGCGGGGACAAGAGCTCTTTTGGGGGGAAGACCAGGGGCAATAAAGGTATGGAGAACTGGGAAGTATTTAAATCACAGTGGGCATGCAAACATATATCATGGGGAATGTCCCTGACAGTGGAAGCTATTAGTTAGAATCTCAAAGTGTCCCCTGAAAGTCTTCTGACTTCTCCCCCCGACTCTGCAGGGAGCTGAGGATGAAAGTGGCCACAGGGGGAGCAGGGTCTGAAGCATCATTGAGAGATTGCAAAAACAATTCACTGCCAACAGGCTGTCCCGGCAGGGTCCCAGTGCTATGGCTGTGGCCTGATCGGCGCGCTGCCCCTTGCTGTCCAATTAGACGGAACAGGGAAGTCTAATGCAGAGTGCATGTTACCTCTGCCTGAGCACCCGAATGAACAGCATGGGAAACTGAGTCTGGCCTCATGAGTCAGCCCTGGACAAGCTCCTCACCCCCGTCTCTCACTCCAGATGGACAACCTATGACTAGGGTTTTGGGGTGGGAGAGAGAAGGGGGCCCCCAACGTGACAGCTAGAACCCAAGGGGGCAAGGCAGGAGTGTGGCTGGAGACATCTCTGAGCGTTTTCATGCAAGCAAGTGAATTAGCCAGCTTGGCATGAAGTGAACCCCGGACCTGACTTGATAAAACAGCAAAGCTGAAAACTGGAGGTAAAATGTAGGGGAGCTCATTTTGAGAGATGGAAAACCAGAGCTTTGGCTTCCTTCTCTTCAATTAAAGGGACATTGGGTACAGTCAATCAAGTATTCTCCCACTCAAATTATAAGAATAACAACCCCCCCCCCAAAAAAAAAAAAAAAAAACCTTGAGAACTATTAGTTCTCAACAAAGGAAATAATCTTTAAAAACCCTCTCAGTTGGAAGCGTATACAGAGAGGGGGCTGAGTGAGAATGCAATGGGACCAGAGGAGACATTCAGTGGTGGTGGTGGTGGTGATGGGCCCAGGAGGAAGCCTTGTCTGGGGACAGCAAGAGGATGCTCAAACCTATTACAGCGGTCCTTGGCTACCCAGGAAACCTGGGAGCCTGCCTGCATCCAACCTTGTCTAAAATAAATGAGTTCAATTGTTGCCAGCAAGCAGGGATCCAGGGACCCAGCTAGCCAGGTGAACATCGGAAAAAGGGTGACAGGCAGACCACAGTCATTGGGGAGCTTGAATCTCCAGGTCCTAACAATTTCCCATGCATGTGCATTTCCCCTTCCCAAGATCAGTAATTTGGATGGATCTTCTAATTCGATCCCTTTGCTCCCAATCTCAAATTCTGGAAAGCAGGGAAAGCCTTTTCCGATAGGGAACCTTGCTTTTCCCTTCGCCACCCCTGTGGGGATTTGGAGAGGCAGCGAGAAGGTTGGAGAGCACTTGTGTCCCTGAAGGAACAGCCGGTTGCAATGCACGACCATCACTATCGATCTACGATTTATGAAAATAAAGCAATATGTGCCTGTTTCGGTGCCTGCCGTTTGCCTACCAATGGTGCAGTGTTCACCATTCCAGCCCTCTCGGCATTCACATTTGCCATCTTTACAGGTCCCGTGCTCAATGCAGCGGGGGTGGCACACGCGTTGGTCACAAGCGGCGCCTGTCCAGCCCTCTTCACAGCGGCAGGCTCCCCCGATGCAGACGCCGTGAGTGCCACAGTCTACTGAGCACACTTCTGGAAGAAAAACAATGATTACAGCTCAACACCACCCTGGCGACACCCTCCACGGGAGGCCAGACCACGCACCTGGCCCGGGGCCCTGGCGCAGGCCCCGTGGCCCAGCACTCTGTCACCTTGGGAGGCCTTTCTCTCTACTGGTGGGGGATGAGTGCATAGTTACGGATTCTCCAGAACAGCGGTTCTCTGGCCCAGCAGCAGCGCGGCCCCTGGGAACCTGTGCCTCAAGTTGGACCCGCTGAATGAGAAACGGGAAGGGGGGCTCGGGAATCTGTTCTAACACGTCCTCCAGGTGGGCTTGATGCTCACAGGAGAGTGAGAACCACTGCTGTGGGGCCGAGGCCACCGCAGGACAGCCGACGTGGCCATCCAGTCTGGCGGAGTTACCTGGGAGGTGCCCCCCTGAGAAGAGACCTGGGAATCCTGACTCCTTAGCTGGCTGGGTCATTGTCAGGCCCTTGAGAGCCTGAACTGACTACAGGCCCACTGGGGACCACAGGGTGATGTCATTCCTGCACCTTGTAGCAACGAGGACCCTGGAGCTGTGCTGCATTTACACAGCCTCTTTCTCAAAGGAGCTCAAAGTCTTTTGTGCTTGGGGAGGAGACAGACAGACAGATATGCATTCTCTGGCGTTCCAGACCTCTCACGCGAGGACAAGCACGTGCCGGACATTCATCCTCAGGACAGACTACGGGGGGGGGGGGGGGGGGGGGCGTGGCTCGTGGGGCCCAGGAGGGGAAACCAGACCATGGGGGAGGGTCACACAGCGTGTCATCAGCACAGTGGGCCTTGCCACCGGGCCTTGCCGCTGGGGCTCCCCTTTCCTCATCCTTTGCAGGGTTTGGCCCAGACCACCAGCATCGGAGCTGAAGCCAGACTCCAGTGGCTTCCAAAACAGCCCATTTTAACGGACTCTTCTCTTTTGCTGCTGGCAATGAAATATTCATTTCTTTCCCACGGTCGGCAAAGCTCGCACAGATTCCCTTCCTGATTGCCTAGCCATCTGCCAGCTGTCTCGCTACCAGAGGAAGGGGGCGGGACCATGATCACTTGCTTGGATGGGCACTTGTCAGTGTGAGGGGAACCCTTTCCAGGCAGGCTAGGGCTGGCTTGAACTGTTGAACCATTCCATTGTAAGGTCACTTGGGAGGTAAGACACACACTCTTAATTTTAGGAAAATAAAGTGTATAGCACAACTTCATTATTTGCCTGCCGCGGGAGTACTGCGGAGTTTTATAGCAGGTTCTCGCTGCACCTGAGGGAGCCTCTTTTCTCTTTTATAGGATGTTCCATTCAGCTTGCCTGGGACTGAATTGTTCCATGTGGCTTTCTGGTACCTTTAGGGAGCACACAGAAGGAAATACATAATGCAAACGGAAGCATCCCTCCGGGCCCCTCATCCCTTTGCAAGGATGGACCAATGAGGTATGAGAACCTCTGCAGTGGCTTTTTTCATTTCTCAAGGATCACTGACTTCATGACGGAGGAGAAGAGAGTTAAGAGACCAAAGTCCAGGGACCACAGGCCCTATGTCCCCAGCTGAGCATGAGGAGTAGGTGCCCATGCATTTGGGCTCAGGGGAGGACACAGGGCATGCCTGTTGGGGGAAAGTGAGCAGAAAACCTCACGGCTTACCAACGGAGCAGTCGGGACCCATCCAGTTGGGATCGCAGCTGCAGAGGCCCGTGTCGGGGAGGTAGGTGCCATGCCCGCTGCACTGGTCTGGGCACTGGACCCTCGCCAGCTCACAGTTTAGACCACCCCAGCCAGGGCTGCAAAGGCATTCTCCATTCACACAGACCCCATGGCTGGAGCAGGTGGGATCCAAGCAGTCAACTGGAAGAGACGAAGAAGAAAATATCATCACTCATGGGGGATGGGCCATGAGACACCAGATACTAGCTGAATGCACCAGTGGCTCACCAGTTCTTATCCCCTTGCAAGCAAATGGAATAGCAAGGTCCCTTCAAGAATTCAAGACTTGTTATTTGTCAAAACACCAAATCTCAAACTTGAAGAGAATGTGAGAGAAAAAAGGGACTTTCTCAAGCAGAATTAGGAGGAATCAGATATAGAGGCGTGCCATTCAACCTTGAGAACCCTGCGTTTACAAACATTGGTGCCTTAGTGGAACCTATCAGAGAGAGCTTCTAAGCATGGAACGTGAATATGGTGATACCTGTGTGTGTGGTGTTGCCAAACCCAATTATCCCTCACTATTGGAGAGAAAAGTTAGAGAGGCTCATTCTGGCTCCACTCATATTTGACTTCACAGGGTCACAAAAGACTAAAAAGAAAGTCAATACAATTCATAAATGACTGACTTTCTAAACTGTGTCACTTAGGCTGAGCCTAAAGTGAGTTTTCATCTTCTGAGCACACACCTATTGAAGGAGTTAGTAGATGTGCAGGACAGAAGAATTGAGGTCGGGTGTGGAAATAACCCAACGTGGGTAACCTCCCCACAGAGAATTGTGAGTGGACTGGAGGGGTGAATCTCAGCTGTGGCACTGACCTTCCACTACACAGCCAATCGAACTACTTAATGGTTAGATTCTGTTGTTCTTGCCAATTTCATGCTCTGATTGTTTGGCCATCTCAATAATGAGCGTGGATATCTATCCAGTGGGTAAGCTGAAGATTATGAGTCTGAAATCAACTCCAAGTGAGAAGAGGAGTGAGCTGCAAAGGCAATTCTTGAGGATGGACTTTGTGCACGAGAATGTGCACAAACTTCAGACATCCAGCCCAGTCAACTTAGAAGAAGACCAGCTTCCTTAGGTATTCCTAGGAATTTGGAAAAGAGAGCTCTGCACAACGTGGAGTTTGAATGGCAAATGGTGGATGGTCTCACAGGGAGCCCTGTTACTTTGTAGATCAGAAAAATAGGGAGGTTTTATTGCCTTAGTTGACTAAGACATATATTTCCCCCATTTTTAACAGCTTGGAAATCAGGCCTGTTGGCCTATCAGGGGTCCTCAAACTACGGCCCGCGGGCCACATGCGGCCCACCGAGGACATTTATCCGGCCCGCCGGGTGCCGCTGCCTGTCTTGCTTAGCAGCCGACTCATCCTGGGCCTGCAGTACGCATAGGAATTTGTTCATAGTTTTTTTTTAAACTATAGTCCGGCCCTCCAATGGTCTGAGGGACAGTGAACTGGCCCCCTGTTTAAAAAGTTTGAGGACCCCTGGAGATGAAAGCATTCGCTTCTGCCATCACCTGGGGGGCACAGCTAGCTTGAGACCTTTTCCAATTTTCCTCTTGAAGTGACTTGGACCATACGGATCGTGTAATTCCTTCCCTCCAGTGTGTGCATACCATCTTGTGTTCAGATTCTCAGAGAAGATTTTCATTTTCTCTCCTTGACCAAAGCCAGGATTAAAACATGCAAAATTCTTGGCCTGGAAACAGTTCACCATGACATTGAGAGAGCAACCTCTTGAGGTCCCAGCTTTTGGTAGGACAGTGTCTTTTTTCTTTCTGATGGTAAACACTATAATGATGCGTTTTAAAATGGTGTACGTTAGCTCTAAATATGACATTATTCAGCTTATCCATGCCACGTGGACATCACACTTGAAGAACTTGGATTTGTTAGAATCACAAAATTCTATGAAGTTTCCAAAGAGCATCCCTCCCTTGAGGCAAAAAACAAGCATTTTCAGTGTTAAGAGGTATTTCTCGGGATTCCATCAGGATATTTTCAGGAAGATATTATTTATGGAAATCAGTATGCAACTATTTGAGCCATGGGGAAACAGAAGCTACCATTGTTTAGTTATTTATTTTTAAAAAAAAATCAGGTATACACTCTCAGGTGAATTTGAGTGATTTGCTATTAGTTGAAGCTGTTCTGACGATGTTACTCGCTCTGGTTATAATCACTTTAATGTTGAATTCATTGTCTTGGGGATAATAACTCCTGGTGAAACCAACCCTTTCTGATACCTTCGAATCTGCTCCGTTCAGGAAGGTGGTGCACATCTGTATGTAAATGAATGGAACGTTTGACTACACAGAAGACATTTACAAAGAGGTTGTGTCATGCCTTTGTTGTCTCTGTCTAGCACGTGTTAAGGGAATATAGTAGGTGTTCAATACACAATTGCTACATGTAAGAATGAATGACAGATGTAGCTATAAGCATTTGTTGTTAATGGGACAAATTTCCAGTGTGAAAGACTGATAAGAAAAATGGTGTTAATGACTTCTTGCTTTAAGGAAGAATGCTCTGCAATTTGGGATCTGCAAAATATAAACTAACTCATTCAGAATCCATGTTTTCCATACTCTTCTAGTAAAAGAAAATCCCTGAGTTCTAGTTTTTATTCGGGCCCCATTTCTAACATAGCAAAATCGAAATGTACGCAAAAACACCGCATGTGTTATGTGCCTCCAAAATTATCCTTCATTTACAATTACCCACTTAAAACATTTGGGGAGGTGCCAAGAGCAAGGAGCTTTCAAAAAACTAAAAAACCATATCCCAATCTTTTTCTTAAAAGGATGAAATCAAAAGTAATATACAAAAAAATAAATAAAATGACATTTTTTTTTCTTCCAGATAAATGAGCTCACCCTTCTTTATCCTGAATTATGGTATGAAGGAAGGAAGAAAATCCACTGAGATTTATTAGCCAGGACTGGAATGTCATAAAAAGAACCATTTATTACATCTAGAAATATGAGCTAACCCTTCCTCTGGTCAGGATACCAGTAAATATGCCCCCATTGTGCTATATAATAATAGCAGCTGATGGAATAACTAAGTGTGGATTTTAAGAGGGGCAGTTTCACTATGAATTTTAAATTTGGTTCCAATTTCAGAAGAGGGTCTTGTGGCCACATCCTTAGAGTCTTTAGCAGGCGGGAGGGACAATGGCATGTTACGAAGCTTTATAAATAGAAACAGTGTTATACTTAAAAGGGGGACAGTGGCCTTTACCAGCTAAGTACTATGTGCCTTCCACCACCAGCCCCCCGGCAGCTGAGATCATTAGAACTCATTTAGTCTTGAGCCCTCTGTAGGTTTGACGAAAAAGGGTTGTGAATGCAAGTTCCATCCCTGAGGATAAAAAAGGAGGTCAAGGAGTTTCACAAACAATAAGTACTATAAACCCCCGAAGAACCATGAATTACATTTATGAAGTTAAATGTCATTGAAAAATGACTCAACCGTGAAACTGACATGAAAACATGGCTGACATAAACTAACATGTCAATTCCTCACTCATCACCTTCCCACTCCCCCAGACATCATCGCATGAAACCTCACGAATCCGTCCTTTCATTTCCTTGGGCAAATGTGTTAATAGTAAAACAATGTTTATGCAGCAAAAATGGAGGATGGCACCTATTGATTTCATTGCCACGGCCATTTCAGGTAAATTGTTTGAATGTTATGACTATGATGAATATCAGAAATAAAAAAGCTAAATGGAAGAAAAAAAAGTGCTGATCTAGACTTTCTGATTCCATTTCCCATTTTGAAAACAGCATATGAATCACTCGGTTCATTCTTTTTGGGGAGGAGAAATCAATAGATGAGATTTCATCCCTTTGTAATGATCCGAGTGGTTTCCTTGTTTTGTTGGATAGTTAATTCATTCTGGACATTTAAGTAAGACTGGTCGGGAGAGCGGGGAAGTTGAGGAACCACTTGAAATTCCACTTAGATATGCACAATCTTTACTGGAGGGAAAAAAGTCTAAGGTGGGCAATGTCATAGCTCTGGCACTTTCCTCTCCAAATGATGTATGCAAAAGGTGGCTTTAACCTTCTGGTCACATTATTGGCCTCTCCCCTCTTTTCAGTGAGTGCAGCTTTGCCTCCTGCGGTCCATTTATCTCTAAGAACTTTGACCTCTCAAGCAGGGTTATTAGATCAGTACTTCCTCCATCCCTACTCCCAATTTGGTTTTATGCTGCAGACAGAGGGATGCTACCTTTTATAACAGAGGGAAAAAGTACCTATCGAGTTGAACAATTGAAGATCTGGGGGTCAGACTTCTGGGCCCCATTAAGGGCATTACCACTGATATAGTAAAACAATCTTAGAAGAAGAATGTCATGGAAGCTGACTCTCTGTAGCCATAGATCTAAAAACGGTGAAATGGGAGATTTCACAGAGGGAGCATCTGTGTGTGTCTCTAAGGCTAAGCCACCGTCATTACTTTGTGGCGAGGGCTGTAATGGTTGGTTATTTTGTATAGAAGCCTGGAAATCCATAAGTTAATGGGATGCGACAACGGATTCACTTGCATCTGAGAACTTCATAGCACCTGAGGTCCCTCCTTACCACCTTGGCAGTCAGCAGCTGAGAGAGAACACGGGCATAGGCTGTCCAGCTGATCTTTTCTGTGGGGACATCATGGGTGGTCCCCCGGACATCTTTAGCTGTTTCCCATGGAGTAGGCTGGGGGCTTCACTTTCCCCCTTAGTTGTTGGGTGAGCTGACAATTCCTTTTTCACAGGGAATGTGGGAGAAAAAATGGTGGTTTGAGATGTGCGGGGATGTTTCACTGGGAGATGGACTTAGAGAATGTGTGCTCAGCTAGAAGACAGCCACTAAACCGATTCAAAGGTAGGGGAGGAGGTGAGGGGCGGAGAGGACCTAGGGTTTTACCTCCCTGGCAATTGCGCTTGCTTCTCTCTATGGGAGAAGCAATAGATGGACAACCAGAGAGACCACGTTCTGGAAGGGCACACACAGAGCAGGGGGCCTGGAGGCAGCTGAGCTGAGTTCCCTTGCCATACAGGTAACACAGGGGCTCCCAACACCTTGGCACCAACTAACTCTTCTGAAAGAACTAATCAGAGTCCCCAGGACTAGTCAGTCAGAGAGGGGCTCTTTCTCCTGGTCTCTGTTCAAGTTATGTGAGACTGGAGTCTGTTTATGACACCCCCTGATGTTTACCCACAGTGTTAGAGGCCACTTCCCCGTGTGCCCCAGTGAGCTCTTGGTCAGTAACTGCCAGCCCTCCTGCCGCACACCCACCACTGTCCCTGTGCCCTGCCATGATAGGGAACTCGGACAACTTCCCCTACAGGGTGATTCTAAGTGACGGGGACACCCAGGGTCTTTCAGGCCTGACTGCTTTCTAGTGGTATTTGTTTTTCAGAGGTATCTGCACAGACATACACTAGTATATGGGTCTTAGGTTACCAGGAACAGTAAAAACAAACAGCTTTGGGGAAGACTGGAAGATTGGGAGCAGGGACTAAGGATTCTGTGTCTCCTTTTCCGGGTAGGTTTAGGAAGTCCCAATGCAGAGCTCTTTAAATAAAGCAAAAGAAAAGAGGGAGGAAGACAGGGGAAGGAAGAAAAGAAGCAGGAAGGGGAGGAGGAAAGACAGTGGGAAAGAGAAGACAGAAAGACAAAGGCAGAGGAAGCAATTTAAAGAGGGGAAAAAAGGGAGAAGGCGAAAAGGAGTGAATTAACATGAAGAAAAACCACACATTCCTTCCAGAACCATTCCACAAGCCTTCTGTCTTCTACTACTTAAAAGTCCATCTAACTGTGCTGCACAGCTGAAATGAATACAAAGTAATACTGAATGTAAAATGTGGTTGGAAAATAAAGCTGCAATTTTGTTTTGTTAAATCCTCCCCCGAGGATATATTTCCATTGATTTTTAGAGAGAGTGGAAGTGAGAGGGAAAAACAGAGAAATATCAAATATAGATTGGTTGCCTCCTGCGTGTGCCCTAGGCCCGGGGCAGGGAGGAGCCTGCAACTGAGGTACGTGCCCTTGACTGGAATGGAACCCGGGATCCTTCTGTCCGCAGGCCAACGCTCTATCCACAGAGTCAAACTGGCTAGGGCAAACTTCAAGTTCTTAAAAATAAAGAAGTCCATCAGAGCCAAAGAGTTTGAGGTTTTCTGTGAAAAATGTTGAAGTTGCCTTTGCAGAATGTGGAGCCTGGGACTGGGTTGGTGAGCCAAGGTCTGGGGCCTGCACACACCGCCCCCCCTCCCGCAACTGTCCCCCACCGGCCCTGCCCGGCCCACCCCACGGAGCTCACCTTCCTCACAGTGCTCCCCTTTGTAGCCAGCGGAGCAGACGCAGGTGCCATCAATGCAGGAGCCGTGGCCGCCGCAGGAGGGGTCAATGCACTGATTCATGGGCACATCGCACTCGGCGCCCTTCCAGCCGCTGTAGCACTGACATGTCCCTTTGGAGTACTGTCCGTTCCCGCTGCACAGCACAGGGCAGGCGGCTGCAAAACCAGAGACAGAGCACCAGGTCATGGGGGCCAGTGTCTGAAGGGTCCACTTGGTCTCAGGAAGCGGAGCCTGCCTGGTGTTTCAGCTGAGCTTGCCATGATCCAGGCCAGGATGCCGGCCGGGGAGGTGCAGAGGCATCTTCAAAGGATCAATAACCATCACCACCACCAGCACCACCACCGCAAATATGCTATGGATAGCAGCCGTCACTGCCAATTCGATGCTTATTATGTGCCAGGCTGGGCACAGAACGCTTCATGTGCAATTACTTTTAACATCATCACTGTCATCATAATCCCTCTACAAGGCAGAAGCTAGATTCATGGTCCTGTTTGACAGGTGAGGCTCAGAGTTAGGTGGCCGAAGTCACTGAGCGGGTTGGAAGCGGGACCTGAGGCTGTGCCCCTCGCTAAGCTGTGTGGACTCTCGTGCTGCTGTTGTTGGTTTTTGGGTTGCGAATCCGCTTTGCAGATTCCTTCTCCCCCACGTTAGTTGATTCCTATTCCTGATACGTTTATGTTCCCTAGAGAGAAAGGGGGATGGATCACAGTTGTGCCACCATCTCTCTACGCCTCAGTTTCCCTTGTCTAGACCACGAAGAAATATTTGCAGCTAGCTCCAAGTGGGGGGAGTGTAATCAAGCATTAGGATGAGTGTGCCTGGCCGAGTACAGAAACCAGGAAGGGGAGGGCAGCCTGGAGCCGTGGTGTCGTGAGCAGTTCCTGTCTCAGCCGGGACCCTCTTGCATCTATTGGTGGAAAGAAGGCTGAAAGCCAGCAGGGACTGTCTGGTAGGAGATTGGCAACAGTTTTCACCCATCTGGCCTCAGCTGTTCCAATTCTGCCCTTTTAGAGATGGAGAGTGGGATTGCAGCCTTCAGGCTTTGAACTTCTCACCTCCGACTGGTTTATAAAGACTCTAAATTTCCAACCTGGCTTCTCTGCGAGCCTAAAGTGGGGACACGGCTCTGGGCTATGGACCTGGCATTCAGAGACCTTCAGAAATGACCAACAGAGATGTCCTGCTACAGCCTGGCTTCCCTAGGATTTGCAGTGCAAAGGGCCCAAGAATTCAACATGTGCTCCCCACCTCATGAAGCGATTGTACATCTAATCAGATCACTCCCTAGTCAACGGCCCGCCCGCCCGCTCCATCAACCCCCTCTTACTGTCATGTTCCTGTTTAGGTTTTCTAGTAATTAGCTTTCCTCTGTGAGTGTCTGATTTCTCAAAGACATTGTAAACTGCTGGAAGACAGGACCTGGTTTATCCTGGCTGATTTCCTCCTGGTGCTGCTTTCATCAATGTTGGTTTGATTAAGGCAATCTTTCCCCTGTGTTCTGCTAATCAGGGATTCCCACGTGGGAAGGTTGTGGGCAAGCACCTCATAGCCATAAATGAAAGATGTGGACAGACCAATGTCTGCAGCGATCCCCTTCCCTTTTTCTGGGGAACTGACCTAAATCAAAAACATCTGAACAGCTGACATATGACCAAGGGTATATTCCACTGAGAGGTGGGAGAGGATAGAAAATAAGGAGCAAATAATTATTGTCTTTATTCCTTGATAAAAGAAAGTTAGGATTATTTTCTTTATTCATATTGAAATGGTTTCTCTTCTGCATACACTCTAAGCGGTGAAAAAAAAAAACTAGGATTGTCTAGAAGGTAAGAATGGGTTTTATTTGAAATCAGGTGCCTAGGAAATCAAATTTAAAAGGTGACCTATTTAAATTACTCAGGGGGGAAAAAAAGGGAGAATAGGCAGGTCAGAGAGTTCTCCCCAGTCTAAACGCAGCCTTCCTTCAGTATGTTTGCAGCATGCTCACCGGAAGTGTGGTAAAAAATGCAAAACACTGTGATGTTCTCTGGAAAGTGGGGCACTCGGTGGCTCGGCTGATGTCACGTTAAAAAGCAGAAGGCCAGTTAAAGAGGGGTGAAGCTCTCTAGTAATCCATTGCCATCAGGGCAGAGTGCAAATGCCAGATGAGCGTCCCCCAGTGGTCGCTCAGCTGACCTGCATGGAGAGGACCTTTCCTTGGGTAACATTCATTCTCAGACATAACTCAACCCAGAGCATTCCAGTATAGAAAGCTCAGCCTAGATCTCTTTTCAGAGGCTGGATGTGAAATGGAGACCTCCTGTATTAATAATGCTTCTCACACTTTTACTATCATGAAATCCATATGATTTTTTAAATATCAGGTTATAGGACAGACAATTCTGACATTACACCTTGCCCAACAATAATAGGGAATAGAAGTGGCAAGAGCAAGGTTTTGGTGCTAGGAAGAACTGGGTACAAGACCTAGCCCAGCACTTACTGTGGGATTTTGGCAAGATCACTGCACTTCTCTGAGACCCACTGTCCCCTGCAAAATATCGACTCTCAGAGTTGATGAAGTGTTAAGAGAGATCATGTGCTCAAGGACTCAGAACAGTAGCTGCCACCTGGTTTGCCACGAACGGATGTTTTCTCATGAATTTCAACCTGTATTTCCAAACGGAATTCAAGGGTTAATAATATGAAAAATGCCGTAGCTCTCAAATGTGTGTGCACACACAAACACACACACACACATACACCTCCACACCCACCACCACAGGAGAGCATCAGAGAGCTGGCATCGGTTCCTCCCCCAGTCCTCCCTGGCTGTGGCAGTAGGTGGTTCTGGGATCACGTGCAGAGTGTTTCATGTCCCCCACCCCTCTCGCCTCTTCCTAAAGGCTTTCAGGAGCAGAACCCTGTGCATTCGAGCTTCTACTTAAAATTAATTAAAATGTTTGTACAAAGTGACTATTCCTGTTTCACTAAATCTGGTAAATGGAAGCTCTAAGGCTCCAGTAGAAGACAAATAAATTACCGTTATCACTAACGACTGACAAGCTAACAGGCTGATGACAAAAGAAAAAAAAAAAAAAGACACGATTTAGATCCACCTAAATGGTGGAAAGCTCATTTTAATGATCAAGCTAGAGATTACTTTCCTTCCACCCAAGTTCCCTGTAAGGGATGAGATGAGTTATCAGTGTTATTTACTTGGTGGGAAGTAACAGGACAAGCCACTTGTGTCTGCTGTTTTAAGTAAGGCAAGTCCGATCCACTTGGAGTTGCAGCAGAGAGAATATCTGAAGGAAAGTAGCAATGGTCGAAGAGGCTTAATCATACAGGCAGAGGGAATTTCAAATGATGTCTCTTTTAAAAATGGCTTGAAATCTGATTGAAAACGCATTTGGGAAAGAGACTTGAAAATATTTGACCCTAGTACACCAGGTAAATTGTCAAAATAGCACCAACAATTGGTTGTCTTGCATCCCAGTTAGTGAATAATATTAATGAATAACCTAATAGGTGTTAGTAGCTGGGTTAGGTGGGAGGGAAAAATGAGGAGAAATGAGGATGCCTTGATTCCCCTGAAGCAATTGAGGATGTAATGTTTGGGTCATGGAGGTGATGCAAATGGAGTCCAGTGTCGTTGAAGCCAAAACTGGTGTCCTGCTGTCTTTCCAGGCTGTACCTCACTGGGCGCTGAGCAAGACAGTGTTAGTAAAGCGAGTCTCACTTCTTGCGAGGCTCCTTCTATTGGCAACCCATTTGGTAGACAATCAAGTGGACCTCTGCTGTATGCTACACTCCATATTTACATATTTAATTCCATAATTCCACAATTACATATTTAATTCCATATACATTAAATATGTAATTAAAAAACCCTACAAAACGATTAGAAAAAATATTAAAGCTAATTTCATTTTCTTGGGAAGGGGGATATGTAAGGAAGACATACATTCTAGAAACTAAGAAGGAAGAGAAGAAAGATCAGAGCTGATTACATGAATTTCAGATCTTCTGTATGACGTAGAACCAAAATTAAGAGACGAATGACACCGGGAAGAAATACATTTTAACGCATCTTACAGAATAAAGTTTGATATCTGAAACACCCAAGAGTGTTTTCTGATCAATAAAAAGGCAGAGGAATGCAAACCTGGGTAGAGGACATAGAAACATAAAGATAACCAGCCAATAAAAGTATGAAAAGACACGCAGTTTCATTAGGAATTAAGAATAGATAAAAATAATAATGAGAGAGAATCCTTGGCTTATCAGATTGGAAAAAAAAAAAGGAATCAGCTGAAAGATGGATAAGCCCAGTACTGTCATGACCGAGGGAATTGCTCTGTGAAACACAGCTGGTGGGGGCACCGTTTGCCACCATCTGGATAGCTCCCTGGCTCAATGCACCCCAGAGAGAAGCCTGTTGACCTCAGTGCCTCGGTTTTCCCTCCCTATTAAATGGGCACAGCAGTAAAAGACTTCTTGTGTAGGCAGAGGGAAGAAGTTAGAAAGCAGAACTAAGGAATGATGATGCAAATACAGATGCAAAGATCACCAGCCATTCTGATCACGATGGGCACCTCCGACCTGAATGGCCCCCCACTCCGACACTCAGACACTCGAGCGTCTCCCCCATCTCTAAGATGGTCTCAGCGGGGGCAAGATCCAGCAGGACCCGGTGAAGAGAGGAAAGCAAAGGGCGCCTCTGACAGACAGGGGCAGAGTGCAGGTGCGCCGGCTTCCTCGCTCCCGTTGTGTCAAATGGCACATTAATAAGCGGGAAAGTGATTCAGGGAAGAATTTCTAGAAGGACAAAAACCTCATCAGGTGTGTCAGATGCATGACAGTCAGGGGCCACGTGGGGAAAGAAGCACATGCTGACTTAAGCGTGAAAGTATAGACGCTTTAATTAATCCGGGGTGAATTTAATTGCTTTAGTTAAGTGGAAATCGGGTTAAAAATGATGCAGAGCATGCTGGGGTGTGTTAAAAACATGACATATGAGTTGGATGAATCGATAAATTAAAAGTGCACAGATGTTTTAATTAAACCCAGGGAAGTTAACGAAGATCGCAGGAGACTTTTAAGCCTATGATTAATTCAATTCATTTAAAATACCTGTAGAGATATGGGGACGCCTCCATTTCGAGAGTTATAAAAGTTCTTAATCGATAAGTGCTTAAGCGGTTTTTAAAAAAGTCTTCAGGTGTTTTTCCTTTGTGTGTGTGTGTGTGTGTGTGTGTGTGTGTGTGTGTGTGTGACTGAACCGCATTAATTACATAATGAATATTTAAATTCTTCAGAGTATACAGTAAGCTTTTTTCTGCAGCTCCAGTCCAGGCTGAAGTAGCCTCTCATTCTCATTGTGATTCAAGCATCGAGATGAGTTTGCAAATTATTGGTGCCCACACGAGTGGAAGTTTCTGGAACACATGGAGGGTCTGTTTATTCACTGCTGTCAGGCTGCCGGAATTTTTCTTTTTTTCCCTCCTCACCTGAGGGTATGTTTATTGACTTTAGAGAGAAAGGAAGAGAGAGAGAGAAACACCTATGTGAGAGGGAAACATCGACGGGGCTCTACCCACAGCCTTTTGGTGTACGGGAAGGCGCTCCAACCAGCTGAGCCACCCTCCCAGGGCCCGCTCCGCCTTCCCCCAGCTGTGTGATGACAGACACTTTATGCCCAGCCTTGATTTTCTAATCTTTCAAATGGGATGAGAATCCTGGGACACCCACCCCACAGTGTTTTTCTGAGGATGAAATGAAGTCATGTCTGTATAGTACTACACACTGTGCCTGGCACACAGTAAGAAATCGATAGATAAGAGTCTATAGACAAGACTTTGCTATCAGTGTTGTTATTAGGGGGAAATTGCTCAACTCATCCCCTTTAAAGAGACAGGACAGGGTGGAGCACCTTCTTTCCCATCAACTGTCTGGCTGGCCTCCTCTCTAAGGACCCCTTTACTTCCTATACAAAGGTTTTTCTAAGGCACCCAACTCTGTGTGCATCAGGTCGAGGAGGTGCGTGCCTGGGCGAGCCACTGCTTTCTAAGGCTGCTCTGTGACGGACCTAGTAGTTTAAAAAGGAAACAAAAGTTTCTACCCCCAGAAGCAATTTAACTTGGGGGAGGGCTGCCCGGTTTAAGCCTGGGGAGTGGTTTCTGTTTGGTAGTGGGAGAAGCATGAGCCACGCGGTGAGCAGCCAGGTTTTAGAGGTTGCAGGCCTGGACTTGCAGGGGGGCAGCAGATAAAGGGCCCTGTGACATGGGGGTGGCGGCAGGTCTCCATCTGAAGTTGCTTGAGGAGAGAAGTAACAGGTCTTGAGAGCCTGGGAGGATGCTGGAGGTGGAGGAATGCCATCTGGGGCCAAGTGGACAGGGCAGTGGCTGTGAGGACAGAGCATAAATGGCAGAGCATGTCGGAGGTCCGTGAAACAGGAGCTGGCAGACGACGGGATGTGGGAGGTGATGGGACATGCCTGGCTGAGGAGGCTGGGGGCACAGAGGAGTTCAGAACAGCAGGCTCTGAAGGTAGGCAGACCTTCTTTCAAATGCTGGCTCTGCACTTGCTACCTAGTAAACCCGAGTTTCCACTCCTGGAAACCTTGTCTTGGGTTCCGACCTAAATCCTAGTGTGTGACCACACAAATACTGCGTGCAAAGCACATCTTCCTTCCGTCTCACATCCTCTGAGGTTAACCTCAGGGCTGGGCTGGCATCAGGGGTCCTGGCCAGAGGCCTGGTTTGAATCTTAACAAGATCACTTAGTAGCTGAGGGATTTTTGTTTTGTTAATCCTTACCCGAGGAAATTTTTTCCATTGATTTTTAGGAAGAGTGGAAAAGAGGGGGAGAGGCAGAGAGACAGAAACATTGATGTGAGAGAGACACATTGATTGGTTGCCCCGACCAGGGCGGGAGCCTGCAACCAAGGTATGTGCTCTTGACCAGAATCGAACCCGGGACCCTTCAGTCCACGGGCTGAGGCCCTATCCACAGAGCTAAAGCAGCCAGGGCCAGCTGAGGGATCTTGAGCAAGTTACTGAACCTCTCTGTGTTTCACTGTTCTCATCTATGAAAGGAGATAATAGCCATTCATAAAATCGGGCTATTGATGATTAAATGAGATAAGTATGCAGTTGCTTAGTACAGTGGCTGGCACGCAGTAGGAACTCAACAGCAATGATGATGGTGATTATAATTGAAGTTGAGAGTTGGAGCCCTAAGAAGGACTGAGTAGTGGGGACATTGGCAGGTTAAAAGGAGAAAAATGGCAAGATCCCTGGTCTCTGTTTTCAAGGCTCCACAGAAGCTAGGGAGGAGCCAAAACTAGCCTATAGGGAGAACGAGAGGAGACTTTAGGTTCCCACGGTTGTGCCATTTCCGGGCCTCCCCTGACAGCTGTTCAGCAGCAGGAGTTGTCATTTCTAATAGCTACTCAATACGCAGTCCCCAATGTGCACGGCTCTGGTGTGCTGAGTGTCTGCTGCCGGTTGGGGCCTCAAGTTCAGAACCAAATACACCATCTGAGGAGCCAGTGTCACAGCACAGTCATCGGAGGCCCTGGATCTCTTGGGAAACGCAAGGCAGCTTTTCCAACCACCCAAGGAAGCAGCGTAAGTCAATGAAAGACCTTCTAATGAAAGTAAAATAAAAGGAATCGTAATTAAAGAGCACCGAGCCCACAACAAATAGCATTAAAGTAATGAGAAAGCCGTGCAAGGGGAATAGCAATAACCAGACACTGTAGACGAAACAAGAACTGGAATAATAAGCACAATTATAGGAGGACAGGAGAGGCACCTGATGGAAAGTGGCACAAGTTACCAGGAAAGAAAGGCCGTTTTCCTTCAGCTCTGAATCTGAACAGATTGCTGACTGCATTGCACCAGCAATGAAATTCTACACGGAAAGACACTGTTCCGTGTAGTCAGTTCCTTTACACGCTTTCTCCATGGGACTCTGCGCATTCCCTGATGCTCACTGGCTATTTTCGTAGATCCATACTTCATCGCTCCATAAACTCCCTCATCTTCTCCTTTATAATGTCCACGGCACTCCAAGCCTACATCACAGCATTCTGGGTTGAACTGGGACTTCCCATTTGCTTATCCTGTGCCTCCACCAGCGGCAAGCTCTCGGGGGCAGGGCCATGGCCCTCCTGCTCACGATGGTATCCCTGGCACTCGGCACAGGGCCTGGCTCATAGCAGGCACATATTAAGCATCTGTTGGATGCATGAGTAAGTTCAGTCCCTCCATGACTTGGAATAATGGGTTGGGACCCTCATGGATTCTTTCAGTGGGAGGGGAGGGTCCATTCTGACTTCTGAGCCGCTCAGGACCCCCAGCTCGGAGGGGGCTGTGGAAGAAAGGCTTTGCAAATGCCTGCTGACTCCTCTGTTCACTGCAAGGCTGTCTGCAGGTGCCTGATGCAGACTGGCAGGTTCATAAGAAGACAGGGAGCTGCCGCCCACACTGCACATCTGAGGGCACGGGAGGCACAGCATGAGGTCAAGAGAGTAAATCTGCATTTCTGTCACTAGGACACATATCCCGTTGCTCAGATGTGATGGGGATCTCACTTGCTAACGTGGCAAATTCTCCCCCTGGCAGGAGGGCCTGAGTCTGCTGGTTGCCTGCAGCAGAAACTGGCAGAACTAGGGGCCTCCTGGCACAGCTGTCAGTGAAGGAACAAAGGTGAAGGGGATTTTGTGAGGAGAGAGAACCTTGGGTTCAGCCCTCCTAAGGCCTTTTATCCAGAAAGAAGGGGGATGATTGTGGGCCACTGCCAGGACATGGCATCATCGTCCTGGGTGGCAGGAGTCCCAAGACCAGCTGCCCTTCCTCCCTGCACTTGGTAGCACCGTTACCTCACCCTGTCTGCTCCAGGTTACTTCCTGTTAACACTCAGGAGCTTCTTAGGCTCAAACGTGGCAGCCTGGGACAGCCACCAATAACCATGGAGGACCAAAGAGGTAGGGCCTCCAGCATCTCTGCTTTATGTGCAAGGGGATAGGGGGGTGGGCACAGGGAAGGTACACACACACACATACATACTCACACACAACCACATTTTACATTTTTTCTCATTAAAAATCAGAAGTGCATCTTTGATAGGTTTCACTGAGGAGGGCGCGACATCTCACTAAAAATGCATAACCTCCATCAGGTCACGAGAAACCATCAGGTAGACCACACTGAGGGACACGCTGCGAAACACCTGACAGCACTCTTCAAAACAGTCAAGGTCATGGGAGGCACAGAGACAGGAAAAGCCTGAGGAGCCCTCACAGAGTGGAGGGGTCTCAGGAGTCACGACCAGAAAAGGCAGTGTGGGGTCTGGGCCGGAATAAAAGAGCAAAACTGGCGGGGTGGGGGGGGGGGGGAGGGGAGTCTGAAAATTAGTCAATAGCATTGCATCAATGTTAATTTCCTGGTCTCAATAATAGAACTACAATTTAAAATGTTGACATTAGGGGTGAACCCTATATGGAGACTCTATGTACTATTTTTGCAATTTGTCCGCAAGACTAAAATGATTTCAATATAAAAAGCTGTAAACATTTTGCCCAGCCGGCATGGTTCAATGGTTGATTGTTGACCTACGAACCAGGAGATCATGATTTGATTCCTGGTCAGGGCACATGCCTGGGTTGCAGGCTTGATCCCCAGTGTGGGGCATGCAGGAGGCAGCTGATCAATGATTCTCTCTCATCACTGATGTTTCTATTTCTCTCTCCCTGTCCCTTCCTTTCTGAAATCAATAAGAAACAAAAGGATACACACACACACACACACATATATATATGCTGTAAACATTGGGAAAGTCGGTTAAAATAGGATTTACTTGATGTTGATATAAAGATGAAAAAGTATGTATTAAGTACTCTGCACAATGCCTGGAACATATTTAGTACTTAACAATGATTGTTATCTATAATAATAAAAGCATAATATGCTAATTAGACTGGACAGCCTTCTGGATGAAGCCAGGGCTATGAGGGAAGCCCAGGTCTCAGGTGCCAGTGGGAAGCCAGTGCAGTAGCTGGGGGAAAGAAAGGCCTACTCTTGCACGAATTTCATGCATTGGGCCTCTAGTTTAGAAATAATCTGAAGTAGAGGCTTACCATAGCCCAGTAAGTGTGGCACTGATCATTTATTCACCCATGAGAAGTGGGATCTCTGCTTTTACGGGGCAGTTAGTGTATGTTGTTACTTTTCAGGAGCCAGGCCTCAGGAGATGAGAGGTTGGAGGGGCAAGGATTGCTTCCCAGTGCTCAGGTCCACCTTGGCATCCTCGATGGGATATCAGTGTGAGAAGCCAACTTGGACTGAATGCTGCTGATAGTGGAAATATTACTCTCCTGATAGGGTTACAGGTGGGATTAACATTTCCTACCGATTGCATTGATTCCAGTGTTCTTTTAAAATTTTTTTGATTTGGACACTGTTCCTTTTTTAAAAAAAAATTATGTTTTTATTGATTTCAGAGAGAGGAAGAGGAAGAGAGAGAAAAACACCAATGAGAGAGGAACACCAATTGGCTGCTTCCTATAGACCCCCTACTGGGGATCGAACCCACCATCTGAGCATGTGCCCTGACCTGGAATTGAACCGTGACTTCCTGGTCATTGGTCAATGCTCAACCACTGAACTACACTGGCTGGGCTGAACATTGTTTCTCTTACGATAAATTTTCCCATGTCAACATGCTGAGTTGACTTTAAGAAATATCTATATATATAAAAGGCTAATATACAAAGTGTACCCATGGGAGTTTGACTGGAAAACTGGGAGCTCTATTGCTCGCTATGACATGTGCTTACCACTAGGGGGCAGCGCGGAATGAAGGAAGGCCCCAGCCGGCAGCCAGAAGGCCCTGATTGCCCGCCAGGCCGAGGGATCCTACCCATGCACGAATTTCATGCAATGGGCCTCTAGTGTTAAATAAATCATAATACTGATGGCCCATGAATTTGGCAAAAAACATTAACGTGGTCCATGAAAGAGTGCAGTTTAGGAAAGGAGGGCTTAGAATAAAAAGCGCTGTTAATGAAGGAGCTGAAATTGGGTCCATTTCAGAAATACCATGGAAGGAACATCTTTGGGGCAAAAGAGAGAAGCTTCCTCCTAACACCGTTCAGCCAAGGATAAAGGGGGAAACAAGGAGAAAGCAATTTTATTCTTTAAACGCTTCAATCTTGTCAACCGTATGCATCAACAGTGAAATTAAAATGTCCGAGTTCAAAGGCTGATTTCAGGAACAGCTCCTGAGGATGCAGGAGTAACTACTCTTAACAGCCACTCAATATTTGTTTCACAAGGATCAATTATACACCGCGGCTAATGCACACTCGGAGGGGCGCCCCGCCCCAGCACAGGTGGTGAATGCAAAACACACCGAGAGTCCTTTTAAGCAGCTAAATGCACACCCCATTACAGATCCATAATGCAGAGTGGCTGCTCGCCGGCAAATGGATTTAGAGCGGAGGGTTCTTAAATGGCCGGGGTACTTAGGCCTGAAAGGCCAGTTGCTGGATGTGCCGCCGGAACACACATGGTTTTGGGGATTAATAATGCATCGATGTGTGTCGGTGTTAATATACATTTACAGCTCACAGCCCGTGCAGCCAAGTGCTCAGCCTATCTGCAGGCACACGTAAAAGGACCGCTCTGTCCTTGCCCCCATTAAGGCCTTCACTCCCAGGAGAATTAGATTATGCAAGAAGAGCCATTCAAATGATACCGAGGTTTTCGCTCCTGTGAAGCCTTCGCCAGGAAAAGCACTCAGCACCGGACGCGGCGCTCTGACCATGTTCCTCCATCAGGGCCCCTCTGAAGCCGAGGTCCAGGCCCCATGGTCTGCGTGGGGGTGTGTCCCCGCACCAATGGGCAGAGAGTGCTAAGCAGTGGTCAGCAAACTCATTAGTAAACAGAGCCAAATATCAACAGTACAATGATTGAAATTTCTTTGGAGAGCCACATTTTTTAAACTTAAACTTCTTCTAACGCCACTTCTTCAAAATAGACTCGCCCAGGCCGTGGTATTTTGTGGAAGAGCCACACTCAAGGGGCCAAAGAGCTGCATGTGGCTCGCGAGCCGCGGTTTGCTGACCACTGTTAAGGGGAAGAGCAGCCGAGAGAACCGTCTGGTGCCTTCCTGCTCTCTTTTCTTTTGGTATCTGACAAGTTAGCCAAATCTTCCGCATCTGTGGGTGCCATTTAGGAAGTAGCCTTACACACATGCAACCGAATTCAGAACTTTAGGTACAAAAAAGCCCGCTTCACTTATCAGTCAGCGTTCAGCAAGTCCTCGAAATACCGTGAGGACGTGAAATAGGATTTTCCCCTGCAATGCGGAGCCTGGGAAAAGGCGTGGCACTTCCAGAGCAGCTATATTGATAATTGCCTCGCTCTCAGAACCTCAAGGAAGGATGGTCTTTCAATGAAGAGTACATACATATCACGAGAAGGTTATGTAAGTAAATATAATGTGCATGAATTAAAAGGCGATAAGCAATAACTCCTTTGAGGGCTCACAGCGCGTTCTGCTCTGGGCTTGGGGTGTGTTATACCGTGCTCACCACGAACTTAGGAAGGGACTGCCCACTTTTCCAGAGGAGGAAGTCAAGATGCAGAGATGTCTGATCCCTTGCTCAAGATCACGGTGATACTTAATGGCAGAGCAAAGGCGCAGACCCTCCCCGCTACTGCTTCTCAGACTGGGAGATGACCTATTGGTGGGTGGGGAATCAATATAATTTTAACCAGTGTTTAGAAAAAATATTTTTATTGATTTCAGAGAGGAAGGGAGAGGGAGAGATAGAAATATCCATGGTGAGAGAGAATCATTGATGGGCGGCCTCCTGCATACCCTCTACTGGGGATCAAGCCTGCAACCTGGGCGTGTGCCCTAACCAACCAGAAATCAAACTGTGATCTCTAGTTTATAGGTCGATGCTCCACCACTGAGCCACACCAGCCCAGCTTAACCAGTATTTTTTTTTAAAAATAAAGTAGGGTAGGGGGGAAAAGGGTACTATGTAATACTTTTAACAATTAAAGATGAAAACAAAAATAAATAAAAGTTTAAAAAGTCAAATAAAAAAATGAAGTAGGTTAGAATAGAAAAGAAACCGAGTAAAGGCAAGTGTTGCTTTGTGAAAGCTTTCTTTCAATGTTTTGGTTGCATTTATCTAGCATATGCACACGTGGGCACCGTGTCTAAAAAGTGTGAGCAGCTCTGCTCTCCACTACCCTTGTGTCTGACTGCGCCACTTGAAGGTCACGCTCAAGGTCTCCTGCAAGCAGGTATGCAGCCCCTAAACCCCTGTTCCTATGAGAGTCATTTTCTTTCTTTTATTACCTTTCCCCCAAGAATCCCAGGGCCCCAGCAATCCTGTGCAAAGCAGCATAGATGAATTAATAATACAATTTAAAACCGATTCCACCAAGATAAATAGCACTTCCTAGATTAAGAGCATAGCTGGCCAGAATGAATGAAATTTACTAACCCTGAGATGCTTAATCTTCCATTACATAGAAGCTAATGATTATAAGAAAGGAGTGATGGTAATTCACTTCTGCTTTTACAGGAAATCCAAGCATCTCATTTTCAGCAAATCTTTCTTCTCAGCACACCTTGGTGCCAAGGATAACTGCCCTGCTCCTATAGGTATATTGGCCAATTGTCATAAATCAAGCCCTACTCTTTGCCAAAGGGCTGGGGCTTCTAGACGTCCCAGTGGGATTCGGTGGGGTGGCCACTTCAGTGCCCCTTCTCTCCTCCCCTTCCCTCCGAGAAGCCTGTGTTCCATTTTCCAACCACGGCACAGAAGCAGGGGTAAGTACCTTTGGCACAGTCCGCTCCTAGGAATCCTGGGAAGCAGTGACACAGCCCGGACACGCATTCGCCGTTCCCATGGCAGTTACGTGGACAGTCCTGCACTGAATCTGAGAGAGAGAGAGAGAGAGAAATTTAGCAGTTATCTTTTTCTCCACTTGCTGGTGAAGCAATTTCATAAGCAGCCACCTACTGTTTTAAAGACCAGTGACAGTGACCTAAGGGGACCAGTAGAGAGGAGCATAAGTGAGTGAAGGAAGAGAATAGGGGTAGGTGGGAGCTAGGGCAACTAAGACAACGCACGGACGTAACCACCGCTGTCCATCTGATTGACCCAGGCAGGAATGCGGGGCTAATTTTGCTGCTGCTTTGGCTTTTTCAGAATAAACTACTTATCTGAATACACAATCTGAAATTTCCCATGTTTGAATATTAAGTTTTAAACACGCTGAGCCCTCCCTCCCCCAGCCTATGTCATCCAGCCAATCTGAGAGCTGTACTGACAGTGGGTATCACCTCAGGTGTTGGGGGTGAGTGTCCACAGGACAGCAGCTGTTCCTCACCTCAGGTTTGTAGAGTAAAAATGTTGCCTGCCGTAAGGGATTTTAGCAAGGGAAAAACCTACATATGTGAGATTGATCAATTTAGGCATGATCTTGGGGTTCATGAAGTGGTAAGTTTTGGGTTATTATAATAGACCTTTTATGCCTAACTTTTGTGGATCTTATTTTTCATGAAAATCAATTAGTTCATGTTTGTTCCGACCTACACGGCTGTCCGATTTCATGGTTTATCTTTCTATCTGGACTCCCAAGTAACACCTTCAAAGGGGTCATTTGGACCATTTTCACGTTGATTTGGATTTGGAGCTGTACAGAAACATACATATTCTTTTTAAGATTATGATGACCTCAGTTTACTTTAAATTAAAATAACTAGACTTCCAGGTTCCACATTACTAGGATGATGAAACAAAACATACAGGCCACTGTGCCCAAACACTGACATGACGCAGCCCGTGAGGAGCTGGGGACATGGATCTGGTGATGGTGCACGAAAGACTCTCAAGTCTAATTGTTCCTGCCGGAGTCACCTGGAACGGCAAAGGAGGGTTCTCCTTTAACCAGGAATTCCCAGTTATTCCCACTCTGCCCTGGAAAACCAAACCATGCAGTAGGGCTTTCTACAGCATGTGCCTTCTCAGCTGTTGGCGTCCACGCGGCTCTGCTGGATTTTATTCTGGGTCCGATGGGAACAGATGCGAAGTGTTCAGTGCCGGAAGGGCACTATCCAGCCTGTATTTTAAGAAGTCACTCCTGCAGTGAGGCAGGGATTGGTTCTCATGGCGTATCGGGGCCTGGGATGCTTTGGTGGAAACTGACATCGCTGAAGCCCAAGGTCCCTTTTCTGAACCAAATAACTTCAGGGGTAAAGCAGTGACGGGCCAGGGAGCTCATGGCCACGACAGTCCCGTGAAGAAGGCCTGAGGTCTTTGCACAGGCTCTTGCTGGGATGCAAGGCCTGCCTTGCCCTTTAATGGAGACATGTATCCCTCAGTCCCAGTTTAGCAAACATTTAGCTCCTGAGCGTCTTCCTTCCTTGCTTCCCTCAGTCTGGGTTCTGCTCCTGCCCCAGTGTTTCCTAAATTCTTATAATTGCCTCTTTATGTCCCTGTCTTTTCTCATCAAGCTCCCTGAGAAAGAGACCAGATCGGAAGTGCTCACTCGGGTATCCTCTATGCGTGGTGCACAGTGGGTCCTTGGTAAACAGCAGTCAAAATGGGCGTGTGCATGCACGTGTGTGCGTGCAGGCACATAGGAGGGTAGAAGAATCCAAAATAAGCAAAAACTGTAATAAAGAGTAGTTTTCATTTAATTTTCCCAAGGTCGTCTATCTCAAGCACTTCTCCAGTTTTTGAGGGAAAAACATTAAGGTTGAAATATAAAGGGAGCCCACCCTCTTGAGGCCCTTTTCCACCCCAAAGTTAAGTATGATTGCCGACATTATCAGCTTTCCTTTTTGTCCGCTTGGTGTAGGTTTTCGGAGGAGACAATGGCAGGCAATGGGAGGAAGCCCGGGCAGTCGGATTTCACACGCGGCCGCAGCCTCCCCTAAACCTGCACTGCGTGTCAAGAGTGCGTCTCTGTTGCCCCTGAGATGACACTCTCTCCGATAGCAGGCCACTTCTCTCCAAAATGCATCCCAAGACTTTCCCAAGTCAAAGGTCTATTTAGAGTGACCGCTGGTTGACACCATCTAACACTTTCCGTTCTGTTCCTATCACCAGACTCTCAGTGCTCCTGGCTGCTCTTGATAGGAGAACGTTCTCGTAATAGATACATGTGGGAGACCCTCTGAACCAAATAAAACACTGTTCTTTGCCCCGTATTGCGGGCCAATCACTATCATTGCTGTATTGAGGTGTCTGCCCAACTATTAGGCCGATTACCTTTGCCTTCCTCTCTCTGAGCTGCAGTCCTGATGAGAGAATTCCTCTGGGGAGAATTGCTATTCCCGGCTCTGATGGGCAGGTGGGTGAGGGTAATGGTGTGGGGGAAGGGCATCCCACTACGGCAATGCCTGGGTCCTTGTGGATAAAGGAGTTGGGGGGGGGGGGTAGAAGCTGTTATTAGATAATCTGACCCCCCAGAAAAAATTCTGTACAGGAGGAAAGGGATTTCTTTGGCTGGAATTCAAAGCAATCCAGTGGTTAAGAGCACAGGCTCTGGAGAGTTGGAATCCTGACTCCACCTCTTACCAATTGTGTGAGATCTCGGGCAAGCTGTTTAACTTCTCGGGGTCTTGGCTTTCTCATCTAGGACGTAGAATATTGGCAGTGCCTCTCAATGGCGAGGCCATGGGCTGATGGAGCTAGTCCCCACAAAGGGCCTAACCCGGGGGCTGGTACCCTGTGTGGTAGTTGTTTCTTTGTTATTAACCAAGTGCTTTGGACTCCAACTAAGCCAGCTGCAGTGTGTGATTTGCACTGTTATGTATGAGTTCAAACACAAGGTGACAAAAGGGATATCATTTCTCCTGTTCTTAAGCCAAAGATCACTTTTTTCCAACCTCAACATCTCAAACTAGTTCGACGTTGTTGCCAGCATCTTCCTTTTTGAACGGGTTTTCATCCTTTTGCATTTTCCCCCTTGGGTAGTAAACCTGATGCCGGAAATCTCCCCTGACTGTGGGCGACTTCTCTGTGGACTTTGGTCATACAAAGCTTGTGTCGTTACTTTAGGGCAGGGGTTGGCATAGTCTTTCTGGAACGGGACATATAGTAAATATTTGGGCGTTGTGAGCCAAACTGTCACTGTTGCAAACTACTCTGTCGTTTTAGCTACCACAGACAATATATAAACAGATGAACATGGCTGTGCTCCAATAAAACTTTATTTGTAAAAACAGGCTGTGGGCCAGGCTCAGCCTGTGGGCTCTGGTGTGCCAATCCCTGCGTTGGAGCATTTGGCTGCCCTAATGGGACCAATCTTTCCTGAGCAGAGGGAACGAGGATGAATTTCAATCCCATCTGATTTTGTGTTATTCTGATGAAGAATTTCAGATTCGCTAACATAGATCTTTCAAGAATCAGGGAGGCCCTCAGAGAAATCCTGAGGCTGGTAGAGCAGTTCTTCAAATGCAGCCAATAGAGAAACAGCTAGCTGTACCAGGCGTGCCCCACCATCAGCTCTCATTTAAGGACGGCCAGCTCCATCCCCGGCGTGTTCCATACATGATGTCACATCATCTGCCCTTGAGGGACTTGCTCACTACCTTCCCACAAACAAAACTGAGGCTCAGGAGGCAAGTGACTTTATAGGGAGGATGTGGGAAAGACAAGCTGGGATTTAATCCTGGATCGATGAGATCTTTCTTCATGAAACCACCTTATCCAGGCGTCTCCAGTGACCCTTGAGATCCCCAACCAGATGCTGTTGGGACAACAAGGTGCTGGAGAAAGGCAAAGGGCAAAGCCTGGAAGTCCATGCTGTTTCTACCATTTTCACATTCTGGGACCTTGAGGGACTCAGTAGTCTGAACCTCAGTTTATTCCTCTGTGGAATGGGTCTACAACCTGCTCTGATTCAGCAAGTTCCTACCCAGGACCACTTATTATCATTAATAAGAATATTAAAACTTAATGACAAAATAAATTTCATGAAAATATCTGTAGCTTATTTGAGTGTTAAAATTCTTAGGGTTTGCTCCAGAAAACTTCATGAAATCTTCTCAAACTAATGGCTCATGTAGGGTTTGTATGCACATATAAGAAGAAAATTTGTATAAAATCTTAGCTTTTCCCTTGATAGCTAATCAAAAGCACGGCTAAAATAAGCCCCAAATGACAAATATTTAATTAAAGCATTTTGATATTTACCTACTTGGGAACAAAGTTATGATTTTTTTCTTATATCTGTCTTTTTCCTGATTTATTTTTGAGTGTTTTTCTTTTTTAAGCTTTGTGTTTTGAGCTTTCCTTGATTTATTTTTAACCTCACCCAAGGATATATTTTGATTGACTTCAGAGAGAGGGAATGGAGGCGGGGGGAGGAGAGAGAGAGGAAGAGAGAGGGAGAGAGAGGGAGAGAGAGAGAAGTGGAGGGAGGGAGGAAGAGATACATTGATGTGAGATAGAAACATTGATCGGTTGCCCCCCACATGCTCCCTGACTGGGGACTGAACCCACAATCCTGGGTATGTGACCTGACCAGGAGTTGAACCCGTATCCTTTTGGTACACAGGATGGCGCTCCAACCAACTCAGCCACCCAGCCAGGGCAAGTTTTCCTCGATTTTTAAGAGAAATGGAGCTGACGTGGTCAGTATTTATTATGTCGATCACACGTTTGAGATTTATATGTTCATCTCATCTAATCTTCACAACAGCCCTGTGAGGCGGGCTCTAGTGGTTCTGCTCCACATGAGGAAACAGGCTTCCAGCAGTCTAGTGGCCTGCCTGTGTTGTGCGGCCAGGATCTGGGCCAGGTGGTCTGACCAAGGCCTTCACCACACTGAATCCTTGAGACTCACAGTGAAATCTCTCATGATTTAGGCGGCATTCCTATTTTAGTCGGGGCTCTTTTGAGGTGGGTGATAGTCTGAGGCTTACATCAAGGATTCTGCTTTGGTCCTCCACTCAGCAGGAACCACCTTGGAAGACGAGTCCTCTATAGAGAAGCTCAGAACTTGCCCTCCTTCCTCCCGTGGCACATCACCTCGGAGAGGCCTGACCTACCTAAGACGACGGTGTTGAAGGAAACCATCTCTTTGTCTTTGCCATCATTGTAGAAGGCCAGGTGCCACAGGCCCACGTCCAGGTACTGCACAAAAACGGCCTCGTTTTGAACCAGGGTCTGTATGCTCCGGCGTTCCCTGGGTGACTCGACCACACTCCACTTCTCCTTCCCGTCCAGGCGCTCCATGAAGTCATACTAGGAGAAGAAGAGAGTGATACGTGTGACACTTGGTGCAAACCCAATCCCATGACTCCTTCTCCTCCCACCCCATCAGTTACCTGAGACATACTTTCCATTACATTTAACTATGAGCTCCTCCAGTAAAATGAGAGTCACAAATGTTGTGGTAACAGTTGCCGTTTACTATGCTTATAGTTACTGCTAATAGTTGTATCGCTAACGTCTTTTCTACAGTTTTAAAATCCCCAAAGCTTTAAAACCCAACATTTTGAATTCTTCTTCATGTTTGTCATTTTCTTTCTCCACTCCCTCCCTGTCCTCCAGCTCTTTCTCTATCTGCAAACCTGGGAAAATCATAGTACTGACATTATAGGATTGTTGTGAGGAAGAAAATAATAAATATGTTTTTATTGATTTCAGAGAGAGGAGGAAAAAGGGAGAGAGAGAGCGGAACATCAATTATGAGAGAGAATCATTGATTGGCTGCCTCCTGCACGCCCCCTGCTGGGGATTGAGCCCGCAACCTGGGCATGTTCCCTGACTGGAATCAAACCATTACCTCCTGGTTCATAGGTCAATGCTCAACCACTGAACAACACAGGCTGGGCAGAAAAAGATAATTAGAACAGTGCCTGGCACAGAGCAAACACAAAATACATGTTAGAATCTCTCATCATCATCTAATTCCATTCTTGCAAAACCCCTCTAAGATAGATGCTATTTCAATCTTCTTTTACAGACAAGAAAACTGAGGTTCAGAGAAGCCATGCAACTTGTTAGAAGTCACACAGCAACTGAGTGGCCAAGCAAAAATTTGGACCTAGAACTCTTTAGCTGTAATGTCCCTGCCCTCACAGTGCCTGGCCTTGGAAAACCCAGCAATTAAATATTAAGCTCTGTTTTAGTGGAAACCAGGTTCAGAACTGGAAGTCATCAGTGAGAGAGGAAGTGGTCAGCAAAGGCTATCAGGATGGGGGGATGGGGGCAGCAAGTGTGACTCATGCTGAGAATAGTGAAACCCTGTGGTGGGCAAGTGGGAGCCACTGAAGGCCCTTGAGCAGTGACTGATGCAATAAAAGGAATGTTTTGAAGCATTCGCACGGAGAATCAGGATATGAGATGTTCTGGAGTGAGAATGAGATGAATCAGGGAGACCAGTTGGGAAGGAATAATAGAAACCGGTGACATGGGTCTTAAATAGGATAGTGCTTGGGAAGAGGGGACAGCTTTGAAGGAACATTTCTTTTTTTTTTATTATATATTTTATTGATTTTTTACAGAAAGGAAGGGAGAGGGATAGTTAGAAACAACGATGAGAGAGAAACATTGATCAGCTGCCTCCTGCATGCCCCCTACTGGGGATGTGCCCGCAACCAAGGTAGATGCCCTTGACTGGAATTGAACCTGGGACCACTTAGTCCGCAGGCTGATGCTCTATCCACTGAGCCAAACTGGTTAGGGCAAGAAGGAACATTTCTAAGGCAGAGAGGACAGTGTTTGAGCGTGGGCTGGGCAGGGAGGATGAAAGAAAAGGCGAAGAGGACATCAGGGTTTCTTTCCTGTTGACAAGAAAATCGGTGAGACCTGGGTAGAAACGGACTAATCTTGTGAACACTTTCAAAATCGTTGCAACCAAAAAGTCATTTGCATGATGACTCTCAGAAGACATTCAAACTGTAGATCTGTAGCAGATAAAAATTACCATGGTGGGATGAAGCTCTGTCTCACCACTTCCCCTCCGTGAAAAGGTTTTTTGTAGGTTACAGACATCAATGAGAACCCCTTCTATAGGCTTCATAGAATGAAACTCCAGGCACCTACTAATGTGACTTCCGCATCATCAGAATTGCTGTGCTCTTTCCATCTGAAATGTGATCACTGAAAATAAAAGAGCCTATAATCCTAAGTACAAAGGTGTTGCCATCAGGCAAACCTGGGTTTGAATTCTGACTCTGCCATCCGCTACCATTTGAAGTTGGGCAAACCTACTTTTACCTTCTTCCTGGTTTGCTTGCGAGGGGACACGAACACCCACCTTTCTGGGTTGCTAAAAGGATGACATGAGGTAATGCTTAGGGCAGTGCCTGGGCAATAATAACCATTTAATTAAGTACTTTGTGATTATGAGTCACTTACTTGCAAATCATAATAATAGAAGAGAAGCTCATGATCCTCGCTTTTTGCACCTGGGGGGTTGGATAATCATTGCTCGGGGAGTGGAAATTTCCCCCGTTTCTCAGGAAGCAAGTATATTTAGCTTCCCTCAAACCCATATCCCATTGGTCATGGCTGTCTTTAAGGGACAAAATAAATGATGTGAAGTGATATGACAAAATGATGCTGCTTTCGGAGGCCTTTGTAACCAAAACATTTGTTCCTTAGCAACCTCGTCAATGTCCAACTACCAGGACCTATGCCCACAAATTGCTGTCAGCCAGAGGAATGAGCGTAAGTGCCTCGGCGCCAAGGTGAGAAGAATATACTTCATCTGGGGGCCAGGATATCACCCCCATGAGGAAACGCTGGGGGAAGGTGATTACGTGTGTGGGTCATTGCTCATTATTAATTTGAGCATCCGTCATCTCTTGACCGGCCAAGGGGCACAGAAATGGCTTAGGGCTCGTGGCCGTGCTCGCTGTCCCACCAATCCAATTACCCCGGGAAGAGACATTTGTCAGAGGAGAGGGAGGACATTTATTCTGGCTGGCCCCTCAGCATCCTGCCACAGAAGCATGGAGGGCAGTTTTCATTTAAGGAAGGATCCACGAGCTGGTGGGTCTTGCACAGAGCACGGGCTGTGATGATACGGTGGCTGCTGCGTCCCTAGCCCGTGTCCTTTTATTGTGCTTCATTTTTTCAAAGCACTTATCACCCTCTAAACTGATACAATTTGTTTTTTTGTCTACTGTCAATCTACTCAGAATGCAGACTCCAGGAGGGCGGGATTGGATCTGCATGGTGCCTAGTTAAGAGTGGGGACTTCGGAGCTAGTCTGCCTGGGTTAGAATCCGAGCTCTGCCAGTGACTTCTGTGACACTGGCTCAAGCCATTTAAATTCTCTGCGCCTCAGTCTCCTTACCTTTAATATGGGGCTAATAATAGTGTCTACATCAAACCACAGCTAAGCATGCCTTAAACGTTTCTGCTATCATGATTATAATTCACTGCTGTATCTAATGGATCTTCAGTGGAGTCTGATGAATAAATATTTGTTAGATATCAAACAAATAAAACACTGAATTTGTCAACAAATTCCACTGGAAAGAAACTAAGTTGGTTTGTATTCAATAATAAAGACTTGTTCTTTAATTTTCTAATTTCTCATGGGCTTTCTTGAGAGAGAAAAAGGTAGTGTTACAGTCAGCAAGCCAGGATCACGCACCACCCAGTGCAGAGCATGCCTATGGTGGGACACCGTGGCCCAAGGTGTTTGTGTATTCATATAGAGCATCACAATTTGAGAGGTGACTTCATAAGGCTGTTACGGCCTCACTTTTCCAGGTCCCAATAGGATGATGGACAATGTAGGCTTTTCTCCTTTGGGCTCTCTTGGCTTTTTCCCTTGTCTTCCTTGCCCTCCTCCTTTGACTCTGTCCCGTAGTGACCACTGTGGCAGCGATTGCTGGTCCTTGTCCATATCAGGTCTGCTCCTTTCCAGCCTCCTTGCCACCAGTTGGAAGGATGGGATGGTGCTCCAGTTAATGGGATGTGAGCTGTGGGATGTACTCAGGTCAACATCCCATGCAGTCAGTCCCCTCCAGAGCACTCTTAAAGCCCAAGATGTGGGTGCCACAAGACAGGAGGGGCCTGGACCCTAGAATCAACAATTGGAGGAGAGCCTGAAATTGTAACACAAGTGAGCAAGGAACACTTATTAAATTAAGCCACTGGGATGTTGAAGTTTATTTGTTATTTCAGCAGAGCCTTCCCGGATATTGACCTCATGCTTCTCTTCCTTCCCAGTTCACTCCCCGAGATTGTAATCAGCCCCAGCATCGAATCCATTTCTTATGGGGTGGCAAGAGCACCCCCAGGAAGGAATGGCAGCATACTCTGTTGGTCAAGTTCCAACCTATTATGTATGGGGAGTCTAGTTCGCCCAGTTCGCCCAGGACCATCCCAGTTCACACCTCCTGTTCCTTCTTTCACTCTAGAAAGTGCTCTGGTTTGGAAACTATAGTTACTCTATTTGTAGGTTAACACGTACCAACCAGCATCATGTAGCATCAGTCACAGCTGCTGTAACCTGGGGAAGGGCTGGAGGCTAGAAACACAAGGAGGATCAGCCTGGCTAAATCAGAGAGGACCTTCCAGGGCGGGGGAGCAGGAACGCAGTGAGAAGCTGGTTAGCACAGAGGCCATCTGGTCCAGGGGAGCCTCAGCTTGCCTGGATGCCTAGACGGCGGCCCGGCCAGCTTGCTTGGCGGCCTGGCAGACACTCAAAGGAGGCCATTTTCCAAAAGCTCAGGCCCTTGCCAGAATTCCTTCTCTATGTCCCCGCACTAGGGATTGATTGCTCGGGCTTAGTACCAGGGACATCTGTCACCTCTGCTTCAGAGCCCCATCAGGCTCGGTCCTGGATACGGGATGCTCAGGAGACTGGGCTGTGCTTGGTTGACTAAGAAGGTTGCTCCATAACACATTCTGCCTAATAGATGCACAGAAGCCCTGAACGAGGATTAGGGGCACAAGATCAAATTCCAATAAGGGGGGTATGTGCACACGGGCTGGCTGCGGGAGGAGGTCTGTCTCCCAAGGCAGCTTGTCTCTCTCGACTTGGCACTAAAGCACAGAACCCCAAATAAAGACCCCATTCCCCCAAAGTTCTCTCGTTTTCCTTGGCCTTCGTTGGCATGCAATGTGAGGGCTGTGCCTTTGAGTCATCAGTCATACCCAAAAGTGACATGAAGATGCAACTTTTACGAGCACTTGAGAGGCAGAGAAATAAACTACAGCAAATATTTGATCCAATTATAACCCTCCCCCGCTCCTTCTGGGCAGAGACCAAGGAGGAATGGTAATTAAGATAACTGAGTGACTTTCAGAGGAGCTGGAAGAGAGCAGAGGAGGTTGGACCACGGAGCGGGCCTGTCACCATCCCAGAAGTGAAGGCGCCCACAGGCAGGGCATGTGCAGCAGAGATGTTCCTGGAAGCCACTCAGATACACACCTGCCAATGAGGGCAAGGTCAAGGGCAGACTCATGCCCTTCAGGAAGATGTTATTCCTGCGCCCAGGACCCCGGGAGAGGGGGAAAATAACTCGACTGCTATCTGGACCATCTGCTGCTGAGGGTCAACGTGGATGGGAGAAGCAATAAATGCTGACATCTCCCACGGATGTTGGATGTGGATTCTACCTCAGATGGCAGGGCACGTTCGGCTGTGGGTAGGTTTGCAGGGAAACAGCATGTGTGAGCGAGAGCTGCTTGAAGCCACTTTGCCATGGAGTCTGTTCGCATCCGGTGCCGACCGGCAGTGGTGGCTCACTCGTGAGGGCCCACGAACTTCCTTCTGCCTTCACAGTCAGGCCCGTGGCAAAGTGCGCCTGGCTTATTCCTCATTAAAGCTCAGCACGATTTCTGTCTCTCCTCCAAAGAGGCTGAGTGTTGAGGGAAGCATGGAAGGATGACAGGGCAGAGACGTGCCCAGTGGGGGCTGGCTTCCCTTAGCGTGGCCCCACCTGTCTTTTTCATGATTCGACTTTCAGTTCTACCTCTGAGTCACTTCATGCGATGCCAACTCGCCCAGCTTCAGGCACTGCCAGGGCCACTCCTCTACCAGCCATGAGGACGGGCCCCTAAGCTGACAGGACCCAGTACCTGTGTTTGTACATTGTGACAACTCATATGTCAGGCTCCACAGATAAGCATCAAGTAGACGAAGACAGAGAGGATCCAAACACAGCGCCTTAAAATAAGGAGCAAAGAAGAAGACAGCTATATGGTGGGATTCTCCTTTTTAGAAAAAAATTTTTTAATTGATTTTAGAGAGAGGAAGGGAAATGGATGGAGAGATAGAAACACCGATGAGAGAGAAATATCAATCGGCTGCCTCCTGCATGTCCCCTACTGGGGATTGAGACTGAACCCAGGCACGTGCCCTGACCAGGAATCGAACTGTGACCTCTTGGTTCATGGGCCCATGCTCAACCACTGAGCAACACCAGGCAGGCCACGGTAGCATTCTTGATTCTTTCATCACATGACCTCTTGCAGCAGTGGAAAAAGTGGTCATCAAATGTAAGAAAACATTATTATTATTATTATTTTCTGGGCACCTGCTATAATGGCAAATACTGACATTTGTGAGGTATAATGGCAAATACTGACATATGTTATCTCACTTCATCCTCCCAGAAATGCTATTCTCATCCCCATCTCTCTGGAGAGAACAGTGGCTGTAGAGATGTTAAGTAGCATAGCCAGTGCCATTGACCACGGTTGGTGGCCAAGCGAGGACTTGAACTTGGACTCACTAAAGTTTTCTAAGAAACGGGCTGTAGCTGCCAGCATCTCTGGCGGCTGGCCTGGTGTAGAGGTGTCCTCAGATGCTTCTGAGCAGAGACGGGGGAGGAAGGCAGAGCTCAGAAGTGTGAGGGTCAGACTTTAGCAGAAGCAGATGGGGCACCTGAGGACAGGGAGACACCTCCAAAAAATGGGTGCCAGGAAAGGTTCGGATGGTTTTGCTGGGTGTTGGCTGTTCTTTTTGTCAACCTCCTAACTCCTCCTGGTGCTCCAGCCACACTGCTCATCCCTCTATTCCTGGAACATGCAAAGCTAATGCCTCTTGCCTGGTCTGCTCTTCCTCCCCATCTTCATACAGCGGCCTGCTTCTTGTCAGTCCTGACCTGCCTAAACATCACGACCTCAGAAAGGGTATCCCTGGCCACCTGTTCTAAACACCTCTATCACTTCTCCTTTTACCATTCTCAGCAAAATCTCATCCCCCTCCAAAAAAGTCACTTCTCTCCTAAGTTACAGTCCATATCCCTCTTCTTGGATGAATGAAAAACAGGTAGGCAAGGAAATAACATCCAAAGAGAAGTCTATACCTTTATAGCGGAGTTTTGGTGATACAACTACTGAGAGGACATGACCTCTTTAGGAAATGCTTTTAGGAGATTTCAGTAAATACTGAGCCATTTTCCTGTATTTTTGCTTACTACTTGCTCAGATGACACAATGAAGTAACATTTAATAAGCCCAGGGCACTGTTCTAAGTGATTCACCTGTGCTTCCTTCTCTAATGATTACAATAGCCCCACTGAATATGCATAATTATCCCCACTTTGCATATGAGGAAGCTGAGGCAGGACGGGGTTGAATCCAAGTTCAAGTTCTCGCTTGGCCACCAACTGTGGTCCATGGCACTGGCTATGCTGCTTAACGACTCTAGCAGCCATTGTTTTTTCCAGAGAAATGGGGATAAGAATAGCGTTTCCGGGAGGATGAAGTGAGATAACATATGTCAGGAGTTGGTCAGTGGTGGCACTTGGGTAATACTTCCCACAGGAAGCCGTCCTAAAATCTTGCACAAGTTAGGCCCGGTGACCTATTTTTATGCTCTTAAACCTCCCAACTCTTTAGTAACAGTAATAGCTAACAAGTGATGCGTTGATTGTGTCCCAGACAGGAACAACCTCTGTAAGCGATACGTGCATTGGTTCCAAGAAATGTACAATAGCGCAGAGCTAGCAGGTTGCGTGCTGTCCACCTTCTCCTATCCCACGAGAGCTGTGCCGGGGCTGGACATGGCTGATGCACTGTGCATGGTGCCCCAGCAGAGGTCCCCCAACCCCCTGCCACCTCCCACATTTGTAAAAGGATGGAGAGGAGACAGGAATCACTGGGCTGAGTTGGAAGCCCCCGATCTTCGTGATCTGGATTAGAGTCTTCAGGAGGACCAGCTGAAAGTCAGTCTTCCTATCACCACTGGTTTCAACCCGAGGCCTTGCCGTTCTCCCCGCAGAGACCGCGGGTTGCTAGGTTACCTGTGAGTGAGCTGTAAAGGCTGTGAACCAGTCAGATTGATTGACTGATCTCCATAGGGTGCTTTCTATTTGCTGAGCATTATCTCATTTATTCTCACAACAACCTGATGGGCTGTGGTCCTTATTTTACGGATGGTAAAACTGAATGCAGAGACTCATCACAGACATACAACGTAGCACAGATAAGATTCAAATTTAGCCCAGGCTTATTCGAGAGCTAGCTCTTATCTTCCTCCCAGTACTGCATCTCATGGCCCAACGATACTGCTGCCATCCTCACTTCACTCTCCAGCTCCGCATCTCCTCAAAGGCAGAGCATCCTTCTTCAATGAGTATTTGTTGTGTGCATGCATGGACTGATTCTATATTTCATCTTCCCACAAGGCCATGCCCTCATCACGCTACCTTTTGATCCAACCCAGGAGAAGAGGGGAAGGTATTGCTCTGAAGACCAAGTGAGAAACAGTGCAGGGATCCTGGTGAACATCTCAAGGCTATTCCAAGATGCACCGAAGCTCTCCTACAAGGCCAGAAGAATGGAGGTCTGACCTCTCAGTGCCTCGCTGATGTGATTTCTTATTTATTGCATATTCTTACCTTTGTCTTTAGCCAATGGTTTATCCCAGTGGTCGGCAAACTGCGGCTCGCGAGCTGCGGTTTGCCGCTCTGTTGACTAATGAGTTTGCCAACTACTGGCTTATCCAAAAGGTCACGTTTGGCTCTTCGCCCTCCCAAGGTCAGTAGGAGGGTCTTACTGTGGGCTGGTTGTGAACATGAATCAAATGTATCCCCGAGGACAGGGAGCAAATGGGGAATGTGCCTGCTCGATAAATGATTTCCCGAGGACTACAGAGGGACAGATCCCAGGCGCTGGTCGGTTTTTCCCAAAGCCTGGCCTGACCTTTCATCAGACAATAGTGTGACCTTGGGCAAGTTATGTCAACTCCCTGAGTCTCTGCTCTCTCATCCCCAGGATGAGGGTAAGAGAAGTACCCCCCTCTGAAGGTCACGGTGAGTCTGGCCCAGCTCATGGTAAGCACTCTCACTGTGAGCTATTCTTATGGGTATTATTATTATTGATATAAAAGCTTGACATATTGTAACTCCTTTGAGCTAGCAATTCAATTCTTAAGAATTCTTCATAAGGAAATTATTTAAAAATAGACAAAAGTATACCTGCAAGGATGTTTACTGTAGAATGATTACAGTCTTGATAAGAGTTGTTTAAAAACATTTTTTAAATCTATACAATGAAGTATTTTTGAGGCATTTAAACTGAGTTCCTGGAAGAATACTCAGATTTACAAAGATGTTCCCTCCCTATTATTAAGCAGGATAAAAACAGTACTCATGCTATGATCCTATGTTTATAAAAATGATTACAACATGTGAACAGAAAACTGGAAAATATATTAAAAACGTTAATGCTTCCTATTTTTTCTCTCATCACCATATATTGCTTTTATGAGAAAAACACAAATAAAAGTTACCTTAAAAAACACAATTGAAATTTGTTTTGTTTTGTTTTGTTTGGGGGCTTGCGGGGCTCACATTATGGATGCTTTGAAAAACATGCTAATAATAGCTTATATCATTTCTGCATGCCAGCACGGTTCTGAGTGCTTCATACAGATGACCTCATTCATATCTTACTGCAATGCTGTGAATGTATAATAGTGTTATCCCCATTTTACAGCTGAGGTAACTGAGGCCCAGAGAGGCTGCCTGACTTGTCCAAGGCCACACAGCTTGGAGGTACTGGAGGTTGAAATTCGAGGCCAGACAGTCTGGACTGGTCCACACTCTTATGTCCAAGCTTGTTTGTATCTGAAGAGCAGCACAGGCACTCCACAGAATGTTTATTTAAACTTTATCTCATTTTGTATATTTATTTATCTTAAAAATATATTTAAATCTCCACACTGACTTGGTATGTACAATAACATCTAGTCATCTGAGGATATTTGGAATTAGTAAAAAGGCCACTTAAAATGAATGTGTGTTTTTTTTTTTTTAACCAGTGGGAAAATGATTGATAAGGACTTTATCTCGAAAAATAGAACTAATTATGAAACTTTAAAAAATCTCATATTTAGGAAAATTCAGGCTATATTTGCAACTGCACTCCTATTGTCAGAGCAAACACCGAGTTTTCATACACTCACAGAAATGTGACACCCAACATTTCATTGTCTCTCAGCTTCATCGATTGCAAAACACATCCTGTTTTCAGAGATGTCAGAAGACCAGCCTCACGTGCACTCACGCATCTCAGAATCGATGAACGACTCAAGAACAATACCGCATCCCTTCGGCTTGGCTGGCCCAACACACTCAGAAGTCCGTCTGTAAGCATACTGGATGCTTTCCTCAAACTTCCCACGGCTGCTCTTTACCTGATCACAATCTCCCTCTTGGAGGTGCCTCCTGTCACCTTGGTTCCTTCCCTCCATTGCAGTATTTAACGGAGCTTCCTCGGCCAGACCCACCTTCACCCAGGCTCCCCCTGGTCCCTTAAAGGAGACCCCAGACCTCCAGCATCACTTACACGGGACTGCAATTCCCATTTGGGGCCCGAGTTGCCATTGCTCTTCATCAGTGACCGTGTCCACGCTGCACTGGGGACGCTCCTGGGAAGCCCGCCCACAGAGAGGAGACAAAGGACACGCCTGATTGCCGTGTCCACTACATACCAGCTCTGTGCCCCTAAACTGTCTCAGTTCTTTCCTGTGGTGCCCCTAAACTGTCTCAGTTCTTTCCTGTGTCAAATGGGGCTGCCTCCCTCCCTGGCCTGTTGTGAGGATCAGCTAAGGTTATTCGTGTGACAACAGTCCTCGGCACATTGGAGCCCTCCAGCAATGCTGCCCATGATCACCATGGCTGGTGCCACATGGGGCGGGACCTCTGCCTGGAGAACGTCTTCTATTCGTGATCAGATCAGATGATGAATGCGTGCGGATGTGTATCTGCTCAGAGTTGTATAAGCACCTGCTCTGGTGAATCCTTTCAACCAAGTGCCAGGCAGGGTAGGGGTACAAGGTCATGCCAGGACGTTAAGTCAGGAATGCAATTTTTCAATGAACATGTGTCATCTCCCATAATGACAATTTTTTATTTTTATTTATTTATTTATTTATTTATTTTCATAATGACAATTTTTTAAAAATAAAGAGTTTCAAAGCTAATTTTCGAAAAGTTTGGGGGTGCAACTTCTCTACTTGTGTATCTAAGGTAAGAAAGTAGTTGTTAGATACTTTAAGTCAGTGGTCGGCAAACTGTGGCTCGCGAGCCACATGCGGCTCGCGAGCCGCAGTTTGCCGCTCTGTTGACTAATGAGTTCGCCGACCACTGACCTAGACTCTCGATTCCAATAATTACAGGCTGTTGTTGTTCCCTGTGATTAAGCCCCTATCCCAGTGGTCGGCAAACTCATTAGTCAACAGAGCAGCAAACCATGGCTCGTGAGCCACATGTGGCTCGCGAGCTGCAGTTTGCTGACCACTGCTTTAAGTGATTTAATCCTCAATCATTTCCTACCTACCTTCTTTCAAGAGTGTGGACCAACTTAATTGAAGAGTAGCCAGAATCTTTACAAAAGACAATTAAGGAAAACACTGCTGTTTGCAACTACTTGCAGACATTCATTGTGATTTTTCTCAAAACTGTGCAAACAAAACGAAGCGCGTAAATGAAATGAATATAGAGATCACGTCATCCTCTATAGTCTCTCAACGCTTGTTTTACTCAAAACAGACTCCAGCTTGTCACAGATTTGCTTTTCTTAAAGAGACAGCGATTACTAAAATGAAGAAAAGTGCAAAGACTCTGGTAGAAAATACCCATATTTCAACCACTCAAATGAATAAACCTTAACATTTTGCCACATTTACTTTCAGTCTTTGTGAGCCCAGTTGTGGGAGATGGGAAGGGAGCTTGCCTTAACTTTAATGTTTTATTACAAATAAAACAAGTACTTTTCAAACCTAATTCTCAGACCTGTTCTCCTCACCTATTCCTAGAGGAGACCACCCTAGGAGTTTAATCTCTCTCTCTCTTTCTCTCTCTCCATATATAATTAGATAATGAACATACATACACAGAGATTAACATTATAGTAACAAGTATGAGTTTGGACTATAAACTATACTAGTACAGCTGTCACTTTATCACTTGGGGTTCTATATAAGATTTCATTAGAAGATAAAGGTCTTTGCCCAGAAATTTTGCAAACTGCTGAACTACAGTACCTCCGAGACTCTGCTCAGTCTACGAAGTGATTGGGTGCCTGACTTATTGCTGCTTTTTCGTTTCTGTCTTTCTCCCCAAGCATGACCCTTTGGAAAAGTATCCACAGTGTCCTCCCTGCACCTCTGTCAAGACCGGTTCTCTTGAAAGACGTGAGCCTCCCCTGAGATTCCTCCTTAGCTCTGTGTGGTGCTGCCCGGGCGGGTACCCACCCAGTGGAGCGGCAGCTTCACTTCCTGTGCAGATGCCACCAGGTAATCAGACGGGGTCTCTTGAGAAAGAGCTTTCCGAAAGCATGTTCGGTCCAACACAGAAGCATCCAAGGTTCTCTTGGTCTCACAAACTCTTTCTCCACAGCGCAAGAGTGGAGGTCTGCTAACCTGCTGTCACACATGCCTCCTTCAAAGTGAAATGCCATTGCTCTGGGAGCTGCCAGTGCAGCCCGGGTGTTCCCTCCACAGCAGGCTCCCAGCCCACAGCCCCCGGAAGGATGAGGTCCAGGGACAGCCCGTCTGACTGGTGAACGGGCTCGGGGAGGGTGCAAAGAGGGTGGCGCAGTGACAGAACCAGGACGCTCAGGAACTGGGGCGACTCTGTCCCAGGGACCCGGTTAGTAGTGCCGCCTCTAATTGAAACAGTGTGCAATGTACTTCTTTGGGCAAGCAAGACAAAAGAGAGTTCCTTGTCAAACAAGTTTTCAAACTGGAGAGGGCTACCCTGAGGTGGTCAAAGCTGACACCACTCATTGCCATCCACAAATTCACGTTTAAAAAGGGCCATTGAGGGGAATTCATCAACCCCTGAGGAGGACAAGAGGGAATGTTTGATCTTCGTCCACCATGCCCGAGCTGCCATATTTGCATTGATTGGGTGTGATCACGGGGCAATTTGTGGTCTCTTAAACAGCTCCCTGCCGTCATTTTTTTTTACTGTGTGGCTAGTTTTGCTTCCTCGCCCACGGACGCATCCGGAAGAGTGCGCATCCCAGCGGAAAGCGCTCGGGTCAACAGCACTTGCCTTCCGTGTTCCTGCCGTTCAATGCCCAGTCTCACCCTCCAATCAGCCCCCTGCAGCCGGAAGGCCTCTGAAGTCCCTGGGCTCCTGGCTCCATCCGCCGGAGAGATGAACTAGGCATTGGTAATATTTGCTAAACAGGACTGTGGAGAAGGCGAAGTCTCGGCAGGGCTCCCAAGCGGGAAGGACGCCTTGTTGTCTGGGGCTAATCATGAACCTAATTTGCCGATTACTGACTTGTTCTCACAGAGGACTGCGCTTGGCTTGACACACCCGCTGCAATCAGGGAGGGACTGCCAGATGGCTTGCTCACCGCCTTAACCACCGGATCCGGACTCGCAGCCGTGGCCTCTGAGGCTTACTGGGTGCCTCGCACTCTAGCGGGGTCCGGTTCTGAGTCCTTTGGAACGTCCGATGTTTCCTCTCTAGAAATGGGCTGAGCAACACCGACGCTGTAGGATTGCGAAGATCTGGCAAGATGTGCCAGGCTTCCTTACACACACCACTCCCATAAGGAATTCGAGCCGGTGGGTTCTGACCGGCTTAGGTCAACTCTCTAATTTTGGGGTCTAGGTCTTAACAAAAGCAATGCAGGCTATCAGAAGGCTGCATTTAAAAGACAATGTAAGATTTACCTTTCAACCTGACACAGAGTAAACAACGATAATACCCCATTTATGCACCGGATCAAGTAAATCAAATGGGTACTTCCTCACTGCTGGTGGCGGGGCTTTCAGAAGGGCAATCCGACCATTCATATAAGACTCTTATGAGTCACTTTCGGGAAAAGAATGAAGGTGCTCACAGACTAGCCAGGTGGACGGGCATCCCCACATTTTATTGTAAGTGATCAGAGCTTTTCATGGACATATCTGGTGTTCCTCCAACCAGGGACATCACAGGATTCCACTTCCTGCCCCACTGAAGTTAGGACGACTTGCTTTGGTCCATATGAGAGGGGCTTACATGATATGTGTCACCCCGAAGCAGCATTCTTAGGAATTGGTGGACAATTCACCACTTTCTCCTTTTTTTTTTTTCTCTGCTGAGACTTCCTGTGTCTGGTAGTGGAGGTTCCATAGGTTTATGTCCTTGAATGAGGTTGACATTGAGCAAAGCCTAGTGCCACCCAAGACGAGCATGTGAAGTAGGGTTTCCTAACCTCGGCACATTTGACTTTTGGGGGCAGATAATCCTTTGTTGTGAAGAGCTGTCCTGTGTGTGTTTAGCAGCGTCCCCAGGCTCTACCCACCCAGTCTCCACCCACCCACCTCTTCCCAGGGTGACAGCCCACCGTAGTCCCAGACACTGCCAAATGTCGCCAGGGTGGGGTAAAAGTGCCCCTGGTTGGGAACCACTGATATTCTGAATAGACAAGAAATAACCTCTGTCGTTTTAAGCCACTCCAATTCTGAGGTACTTTTTTCCCCCTGAAAATATGTTTTATTATATAAAAAAATTCTATTAAAGTATTTGGCAAAAAGGGACTGCTTCAAATTATATTTTTATATTCTTCCTTTTGTTTTTAATTTTTTTTCTTGAATGAAACAGTTTGTTCTTTAATAAGAAGGAATAAAACTAGAAAATTAATTTTATTTTAAATAGCTATGTTTACACAATTGCCTATTTCTATTCAGGATTTGCTAGGGCCACACAGAATTTCCTAGTACAGTGATATCTTGCATATGATATCTTTATATTGTGTTTTAGTTTACCAAACGTTTTCTCATCCTACCTTTATTATTGTTGTGTAGTTACAACAGTGTGAAGCTGGTCACAGGTAGAGAAGAAATCTGAGGCTAAAAGAGGTTAAGGGACATGTCCAAGGTCACCTGGTTAACACGTAGCTGGGCCTCCATTCTCAGTTTTCCCTTCACTCCAGGACTTTCTCTCCTCTGCCGCATTGCCTCTCTAGCACTGCTTCTCACCACTTTCCAAAAGTCAACTGGGACAGACTCTGATTCTTGGGAAATTTCAGCAGATAAGAAAGAATTCTCTCTGTACTTAATATCCTTGGACATGGATACTAAACCTTGTAGATTCTTGGTCAGAGCCTACAAGGTTTATCATTTTATTAATACTCAATAAAATTTAAGCATAGCCATTACATGCCACACAGCCAATAGAATTTCATATCCTTTCCCCTCCCCACCTCTTCCTCTCTTTCCAGCTCATAAGAGTCACCTTGGCTAGACTGCCAATCCCCATAGAACTTATGTTCCTTGATAGGATATGCCAATAGAAATGAGAAATTCTATAATGAGTTAGTCACCTATCCCTGCAAGGAGCTAAGCACCGTCTCCTGGAGGAAATGGGGCCCATCAGAAGGACATGAATGCATGTAATGACAGAGAACGGGTGTGAGAATGTGTAGGGAGTCATATTTTCCCTTCCTTTCCTTTTTAAAAGAAGCACCCCTATATTGTACCTGTCTTGTTCATTTCTAAGCATCTGCACTGTGTCTCGCTTACTTGGCCCTCCAATGCACACTAAACTTCCAAATTGGCAGCTGGACTGAAACACTTCAAGCACATCAGCCCATACCTATTCATTTCTCTTCCCCTGAAATGTGACGGGCCTGTCCCGGGAGTGGAGCTATTTTGAGAGGACGATCACTGGAACTATCACTGGGTTGGCAGGAGATGGACAGTGTGGTGTAGCCACAAAAGCAGAAAAGATACTGTCACTGAGGGTTTGAGTCTTGACTGTCAGCACAGCAGGGAAACTGGGGAGAGTCTGTTTGCCCACTGCCCACTATCACACAGTCCCAGAGAGTTACCTACCCAATTTCCAGGCTCACCGGCTTTTCTGTTGCTCAGAGGATGCAAATAAAGGGGGATAATGGTTCTGGAAACAATGTTGGGAAGAAGCAATTTTTCCCAGTAAGCTCCCTGCATTCAACTGGCTGAGAGGAAAGCTATGCTCAGCTGTACCCAGAGGCATGCTCACCCTTGCTTGAATAATGCCAAAAAGGCAGATTTCACCACTGCAAATCCTTCATTATGCTGCAGTAGGAGCAGTGGCACCTGAAGGTCAAGGAGACCACCTCACAATTTGCAGAACTTCCCAGAGCAGCACTCTGCCATGCGCCTGGCCGGAAGTCACAGAAAGGCCCCTCTCAGCCGAATTCCTCTTTCTCTGAATGAGAAGCTCTTGGAAAAAGAGTTGTGCTTTTGGTATCAGGAGTTCTGCTTGGCCAGGGCTATGTTAACTCATCTCTGGGTAATCAGTGCCTAGACCAGTAAATATTTTTCTGTGTGGATGGATGGTTGTTCTATTGACAACCACTTTCCATACTGGTCCCTACAGCATGGCCCTCCCTGCTCAAAAAGGAAATAGTCCCTTACATCGATCATTTCAGGCTGTAAAGACGGGATTACAAATAAGTTTCATCTTAAGAGTCAACACTGGTCAATCATTAGTGGCTGCCTTAGGGATCCTGTTGGATGGACCTGTACTGAGTTCAGCGAGGAAAACATGCAGTCATTGATTAGCAATGCCTGCCATGAACTAAATATGAAGAAATAGTGCCCTCTTGCTTTATTTTTGCTAATGGGTTTAAAGCTTTCAATTCTTCCAATTGACTTTTCTAGATGCATACCTTTCCAACACATTTTAAAGTAATCTTTGATTGGATGGAATACTCCTGGAATATTTCCCTAATGTACTTCCGTATGGACTCGCTGGCTGGAAGCAAATGAGGCGGGAAACCCCAATGTGGGTTTCCTGTGGATATACAATTCTTATTGGAAGAGAAAACCAAGCTAGTTGGGTGTTAATTTATCCCAATTGGGATGTACAGTACAATCCCTACCGGGACAAATTAAAGGAGGGATGAGAGGAGGAACAATGAAATTCATCAAGTAATCCAATCTCTTCGTTCCCAGCACTGGGAAAAAGGGCACTTTCTTGGTGCCCAAGGCTTCCCAAGGAGCTCGGTTCAGGGAAGAACAGGGAAGTCTCAGAGAAACAGCTGCTGAATTTTGTCACTCTTTTCTTAGATATTGGGATGTCTCCTAGTGAAATTTCAACAAATTAATCTAATAACCAGAATGCCTGAACATTAAGTACCTAAGCATTCACCCCCAGGTCTAGCAAAGCTGACTTCATCAGGTAGGGATGTTACTATTTTTTGAGATATAATTCACATAACATAAATCTCACCATTTTACAGTTTGATAGTTTTTTGGATATTTGCCATGCTGTGCAAACCATCACGATCTAATTTCAGAGCGTTTACATCGCTCCCCAAAGAGACACCATACCTACTAGCAGTCAGTCCAATTCTACCCTCTCCTGCCCCTGGCAATCACTGGTCTCCTTTCTGCCTCTGTGGACTTACCTATTTGGACAATATAACTGGAATCATAGAATACATGGCCCTGTGTATGTGGCTTCTTTCACTTAGCATGATGCTTTCAAGGTTCATCCATGTCCTAGCTGTAACGACACTTCATTCCTTTTTATGTTTGAATAATATTTCACTGTACGGATATGTTGCATTTTGTTCATCCATTCGTCAGTCATGGACATTTGGGTGGTTTCCACTTCAGGGCTATACCAAATAATGCTGCTATGACATTCGTGTGTATATTTTTATGAAAAATGATGTTTTCAATTCTCTGTGGGTACATACCCAGAAGTAGAATTACTGGGTCATATGGTAATTCTACGTGTAACTTTTTGAAGAACTGTCAAACTCTTCTGCACAGTGGCTGCACCATTTCAAATTCTCAATAGCAACGTACCGATGTAGCAAGGTACCAACGTTCCAATGTCTCCACATCCCTGCCAACACTTGTTATTGCTCGTCCTTTAGTGACAGCCACCCTAGGTGGTGCAACGTGTGTGTGTATTTTTAAAACAACAACTCATGGTCAGATCAAACATGCTCATACCTGGGCATGAGATGGTGGGAGTCCCCTTCTTATGTAAACACCGAAGAGAGCGTCCTTCCCGAGGGAGATGTTGAACTTGAGGAACTGGGGCTGGCTGATGTGAATCTGTGATCTCCAAAACACACCTGGTGGGACTTCTTGGGTCACGCGCCGACCGACCTCTGCTTCGCCACTGTCTATGCTGCTGTTTTTCAATGACCAGGGCCCTGGAAAACAGGGATTGATGTCAAGTCAGCGACATCTGTATACACGAGCTGTCTCTCCATTTTTGTTTAATGATATGCCAGGATTTAAACAAAACATATTAAGATTAAACTCATGGCAAGTTCCTCTTTAAGTCACAGCTTAAAACATTCAGGTATTAAATAACAAAGCTATAAATCCAGACCCCAGGGCATCTGAGATACTGGCATAATGCTTTCTCAAACTTCCATGACTGCCCTTTGCTGATCAAATATAATAAGAGCTGAAGTCTGCTCAGTACATGCAAAGCTTGCAAAGACCCTGAATGTAACTGGGATATAAAAAAAATATCAGCAGGGCAGGGAGAGTGATATTAATTTGGCAGCATGTTTAATTCTAGCAGCCTGTAATTATTCTTTCCAGCCACAAACCAGTCCAGTGTACTTCAACATTTTTATAAATTAAAAAAAAAGAAGTAACAGTAACTAAAAATCAGTCCAAAGGAAATAAAATAACTCAGTAGAAAATGGGGACTTGATCTCAGGCTGACCTAATATTGGGAGCGACTCCTTTCGTTAGTGAGAGGGAGGGGCCTAAGGACCCTGAGGAAACCACACTGCTCTGATGGTGTCAGTGGTGCACCATCACTGTCCCATTCTTTGCAATCGCTTATAGGTGAAAATCAGTTGCCCACACCCAGCATCCTTTATCACTTCAATCATAGGAGCTTCAGGACTATCTATATCAGCCGAAGATTTTTAAACCACCAGTGCCTCCCACATTTCTGAGGAACCTAGTTTTATAAAGGTCATTTGTGGTTCCTTCCAATGGATTCTGAACTTGAAAAACAAAATAAGATTAATCTCCTACCTTCTTGAGAACGTCTAAACCAACTGAAACCGGACACAAAAAGAATCAAAGACATTACTGTTTTGAGGGTCTTTTCACTTTTCAGTGGTCAGTTTGATGGCCTTGTTGGTCTGGAAACTTCCCCCCCCCTCAATATTTATTGTTAAAAGTATTACATAAGACCCTCCCTCCCCCGACATTGACCTCTTCCAGCCACCCCCTTCCCCGCCCAGTCCCATCGTCTATATCCATGGGTTATGCATATATGCATAAATGTTCATTGGTTGATCTCGTGCCATCCACCCTCCCCTGACTTCCCTCTGAGGTTCGATAGTCTGTTCCATGCTTCTATGTCTCTGGGTCTATTTTTGATCATCAGTTTATTTTGTTCATTAGATTCCACATATGAGTGAGTTCATGTGATACTTATTTTTCTCTGACTGGCTTATTTCACTTACCATAAGACTCTAGGTCAATGGGCAAAGGCTTAGAAATAAGCTCCCCTCTGCATTCCAGAATGGAGGGACTGTTCTGAAAATATTTCTCTGTACGTGGCCACTACACATTGCAGAGGGTTTGGGTGGTCAGGAGAGGGCATGATTACTAGACCAGCATGGAAGGGAAGTGAAGTTACCTCGCTGAGGAGACCTGGCTCTGTTCCTATCTCACTGCTCTCCCGAGACAAGACTCGGGAGTGACCTTGGGCCCGTCTCTCCATCTGTCAAATAAGATGTAACGTTTTTGGATCTCTGAAGGTTTCCATATCTAAATCATAAACAAACTCCACAGAGTGACTTGAGGGTCTGAAGTTATTCCCCCCGCTCTTTTCTTTAGCAAGAAAGGTGATGATTCATTTGCATGTAGCTCAACAATGGATGAAATAAAAAGTCAACAGGGGCTTAAAGTAAAGCAGGGGGAACACTGGTTTGGACCCTAAGAAGAAACTCTTGACCTCTAGAATAAAAAGAAAACTAGAGGACGGGCTCCTGAGAGAAGTTTGGAAGCTTCCATCATATAACATGGTCAAGAAGACAAGAAACAGCTAGGGAGTCCTGAGTGGTTCCGACGTTTAGGTGGGACTAGACGGCTTGCTCCTCAAGCGTTTTGATGTTGGCTCAGAGACATGGAACACCTGCCTGAAGGGGGAAGAGCGTTGTGTAATACGTGAGAGCAGACACTGCGGGTTGACACTGTCTTGGTTCAAACCCCAGCTCTGATCCTTGGTAAATGTACCAATTCTCTCTGCCTCAGTTTCCTAATCTGTATAGTTGAAACACTATTATTATTTATTTTCCCAGGATTGCTATGAGGCTTTAGCAAGTCAATCCACGGGAAGCTTTCAGGATAATTTTGGCAGAAAATCAATACTAAATAAAAATTAGCTTTCAGCGTTATTATTATCTGTAAGGCTCTAAGCCTAAAGTGTATTCTTTATTTTGCTAATGTCATGACAAGTACAGGGGTAAACACTTATTATCACCAGTTGATCAGAAGCTCTGATTATTATAAATTGGAAACTAATTTGTATGTAAAATGCTGCTTCAGACAGACCCCCTGCCTTTCCTCCAAATTAAGGCCTTTTGGGGGAAGGGCTATGTTAGAAAGACCCAGTGAGGGAGAAATGTAGTAAAAAAGACCCCAGAGGAAGAACAATTTAAGGGCCTTGGAGAGTGACCCAGAGTAACCCCAGCAATTGTAGTGTGGCAATACTAATAAGTTAAAGAAATGGGTAAAGGGGGGACAAATGGTGGTGGAAGGAGACTTGACTTTGGGTGGTGAACATGCAATACAATCTACAGATATATTATACCACTGTAAACCTGAAACCTATATAATTTTATTAACCAATATCACCCCAATAAAGTCGATAAAAATAAAAAAATTAAAGAAATTATTCATCTTTCAGCTTAATAAGAAGGGCTTTCCTTTATGTCTGCTGGGATTTCAGGGTTGCTGGGATCATGACAGGATATGAAAAAGAAGCAGGAAGTCAGCATCCACAAGCCGCTACTCTGCCACTGAAACCTCAGGGGAGTTTGAGAACGTCAGGTGTGCAGGGAGTGGCCTGGACACAGAGCCGCAGGGGTGTGGTTCTTAGGTCAGTGGGACCCCCTTCTTTTACTGGACCCTAAACTTTAGGACACTGACTTCAGTAAGTTAGCTGCCACCACCTGTGACTGCAGCTGCCTTCCCAGGTGTCACCTGTCCCCCTAGGGTTTCAGGTGCTCCCCTTCTTCATGTCCCATCCACCAAAGGAGGCAGTGCCCCTGGGCAATGAAGTGCAGGGTTCGAATCCTGACTCCGGTTCTTCCTGATGGATGACCTGCAGCAGTTTGCTTACCCTCTCTGGCCCTCTTTATTTTACTTTTTAGTAAAACGGGAATGATGAGAGTGGCTATCTCACAGGGTGGGAGTAACAAACGGAAGTACACAAAGCAGGGCTTAGTACAGTCCCTAGCCCACAAGCATAGTAAAATAAATGCTAGCCGAAACCGGTTTGGCTCGGTGGATAGAGCGTCGGCCTGCAGATTGACAGGTCCCAGGTTCGATTTCGGTCAAGGGCATGTACCTTGGTTGCAGGCACATCCCCAGTAGGGGGTGTGCAGGAGGCAGCTGATCGATGTTTCTCTCTCATTGATGTTTCTAGCTCTCTATCCCTCTTCCTTCCTCTCTGTAAAAAATCAATAAAATATGTTTAAAAAAAAATGCTAGCTAGCTGCACTGAATTAAATAAAAGAATGAAAAACTATAAGGGAAAGCATTTGGCTTTCTTTACAGAGTAAAGGATTTTCTAAAAAGACAAACACTATGTGTGTGATCTATATATCTGTATACATGTATATGTGTAGATACGTATACATGTTTGTCTGTCTCTTTATCTGTCTACCGAGAGAGAGAGGGGAGGGTATAGTTATGAAATAGAACAAAATAACTATGGAACAAGCTTAAAATTAGAAATCATCTGTTCCCTTTACTGATTTTTGGTGGGACTCTCTGGAAGCGATTACTTGATTTGCTTATTTTATTGAAAAACCTGCTGAAATTAAGATCCAGTTCACCTTCACACTGAAGCTCTCTTTTCCTTTACAGCCCCACTCCCACCAGAAAAATAGGTTCTTCCCCCGAGTTCCCATAGCTACACTTAACACTCCCACGGCTCCTGTTGTCAGGTACTAGGATGGGTTTCGCGCACCTTCGTGAGCCTCTCTTACTAGATACTGCGCTCTCTGCGGTCAGGTACACCTGCGAATTCACCTCCGGGTTCTCCGTGGTTTGCATTAGCTATCCGTGACAGCTCTAGAAACACTTGTTGAACTGAATCAAGTTTGCCTGCCCATCTAATGGGCATTTTTACCCAACCCCTGTGATTGCTGGGTGAAATGGGCACCTTAAGGAAGACTCGCTGTGCACAGTTGCAAGTAAACTGACTTACACACACACACACACACACACACACACACACACACACACACACAACTACCTTTTGAAGTTCTATGTGAATATTTACCATTAAAGGAAACTTCCTTGCGGATCCTTTTGAAAAGTCTTGAGTAAACTCTTAGTTATCTTTTGTGTAAAATCTTATAAATAAACACACAAACCAGGAGAGTTGGGAGTACAGCGAAAAGGCGTTGAGATCAAGAACCGAAAGTCCAGGGTCCTAATCCCGTCGCTTAATGACTTTGAACCTTCTGTGGAAGGAACAGGGGTCTAAATGCATTATCTGGTTGAACTCCCTGCCACTGAGCAGCTGGCCAGTTCGGGCAGGTCTAGCTTTCAAGGTCTCAGTGCCTTTATCTGCATAAGAGTGGTTTGGACCCGAAGATATTGAAAATGGCATCCACTCTACTCTACTGCTGTCTACAGAGCGAGCCAGGAGGGTCATCTCTGGGCATATGCTACCAAGGGTGTGTGTGTGTGTGTGTGTGTGTGTGTGTGTGTGTGTGTGTGTGTGTGTGTGTGTGTGTGTGTGTATACGTGTGTGTGTATGTGTGTGTGGTGTTGGCAGGAGGGAGGAAGGTGACTTCACTTTGAAAAAACTCCATTCATTTAACTTAAGCTATCATTACTGTTAAAAACCGATGACTGCTTTCAAACTAAATTCTCCAGATGTGCAACGGAACCTTGCTTTGGCCAAGAGGGCTTTTACTTTTCACATACATACGCTTTCATACATATAATTCTCCTTTCAGAATTGCAGAAAAATTTCAAAAAATGCCCAAAGAATTCCTGCATATCCTTCACCCAGACTGCAAATGCCCAAAGAATTCCTGCATATCCTTCACCCAGACTGCATAAACGTTATATACATTTGTGCTATCAAGTTCTGTCTTGTGTATACTAGTATATAGGGTATCCCAAAAAATGTATACACACTTAACAGCTGATGGCTCAATTGATGGTTCTTTCTTTTCAGATTTAACCCATTGGAATTAATAATTACTCAAAGTATGTATACATTTTTGGGACAGCTGGTGTATATATGCACATTTTTTTCGGAGACATTGAGAGTAAGTTACAGATAAGATGCCCCTTTACCTCTAAATACTCCTATGTATTTCTTCCTAAAAGCAAGGACGTTCTTTTTCAGAACCACCATATCCTTATAAAAGCCAGAAAATTAACCTTGATATAATGCTTTGTCTAATTTACAGACCTTATTCAAATTTCCCAATTGTTACACTAATAGTCTATATAGTAAAGGAGGAAAGACATTTTCTATATATTTCTAAAAAATCTTTATAATGAGTTTTATAACCTCTGTAATTTAAAAAAACAATGAGAAAAAATACCTATTTTGTAAATACTGCCTCAAAAGACATAAAGAAGGTAGTTTTGCCAATTGCTGCCACCAGAGTGTCGGGAACCATTTCAATGACTGTCCTTGGATGTCCAGCCCCTGGGCTGGTGTCCAGGAGTGAAGGTCTGGGCTGCCTCTAAGGTCAAGGGCAGCAGCAGAGGCCAGGCAACCACCCTCCCACAAACTGACCCACTCCTGAGCTGTGCCAAGGAGCTGGTCCCTAACAAACACAGCTGGCATTGAGGACAGGAAGCAAAGTCCTGAGTTTTCTACCTTTACCTCCAGGAAGGGCATCCTCCCACTGAGAATGTCTGAGATCTCAGAAGGTGGTGTGGCACAACCATGGGCTTGAATCCTAGCACTGACACCTCTGAGCTGTGTGCCTTCAGGCTAATCACTGCCCTCTCTGAGTTTACCCGCTCATCTGCATCATGGGCTCCTTCTGAGGAGTAATTTGGGTAATACATGTCCTCCCTGACTTGCAGGCGCTCCTACGTCTTTCCAGTCTGTTGCTGTGCTACCTAAAAGCACTGTAACGACCCCAGGTTTGGAGGATCAATTTGTAATAGTCTAATTTAAAATATAGGCTGCCTAGTGTAGGCATAATTCACTACAGAGGGCCACGGGGTGGGGTTGGCCTTAAAGAAATAGGCCATCATTTTCCAGAGCCACCAAAATCAATATACAATGAGTGGTCAATATGTCTGCAGATAGGGAGGGGCCTGTCACCTGAATTAAGGTGCCGTAGCCCCAGAAAACAAAGTCACAAGTTCATTGGCTCCAAAAACTGTAGGCGCTGAAATGTATTCTAGCTGCTTCTTGGTAGGTACCACCTCTGTGCAGCCTATGTTAGTGAAAAATCGCCAGATTTCATTTACTTAACAATGATTCATGAATGTCTGAAGCAATGTTGGGTGGGTCATTCATTCATTCATACTTTCATACAACAAATATTAATTAAGCATTTTACAGTAGTGCCAGGTAATCTTTAGCCAACATTAACATTGGGGTCTATGTCCTAGTCCCATCATCCTTCATCCAGGGTCCCCTGGATTCGGGCTGGGCTTGACTTGGCAGCCTCAGGAGAGGAGGAACGAGGCAGCTACTCTCCAAAAGTCTGGCTGCCCTCCTTGGGTTCTGAGCAAGCCGGATGCAGCCCAGCCCACACCTCCCAGAGCTGCGGCTTCCGCGGCAAACTTTTCTTCCTATCTGTGAGCTCAAAGTGACAAGTGGAGATGATGATCATTTGGCCCTAAGAAGCAGATGCTTCACACACGATCGTTCTGGCTGGTTCATCTCCAGCTTAAAGATGAGATTTCTGGGTTTTTAGGAGCAAACACTCTAATGATCAATTTCACAGCAGAGCCCACCTCTCTCTACAGCTCCACGGAAGATTGCCCGTGTAAATGGGAAGCTATTGCCTATTTCAGAAACATGTACCTAAAATCCCAACCAGTTAAATAAGACTGATGTTGAGCAAATCGACAGCCTTCCACAGCCACATTAGGAGCTAATCATTTCAGAAAACGTTGCCATAATTCATTTATGGAAACAGCGAGGCTATTCCCCAAACAAGAGATAACGGGAATGGACTCCTCGTCATACCGGGGAAATGACGCCTCATCTTCATACTCCCTAAACTTAACCGAACTCCGGAGGCACCTTGGCGTAAATCTGCCTTGCAGATTATTCTGCCTCACATATTTTTATCTCTTGCAAATAAAGCTGAATTCAGAATATTGCTTCAGTCATTACACCTCATTTCCATTTATTGGGGAATCAGGACAACCATCTGAGGGTTCTCTTTAACCAAGGGATGGGCGGAAAGGTTCTCCTAGTTTAGTGGTCGGCAAACTCATTAGTCAATAGAGCCAAATATCAACAGTACAATGATTGAAATTTCTTTTGAGAGCCGAAAACCGACTTCTGCGCATGGGCCACAAAGTTTCAATGGCACTGTACATGTGTGCCCACACGTGGTATTTTGTGCAAGAGCCACACTCAAGGGGCCAAAGAGCCGCATGTGGCTCACGAGCTGCAGTTTGCCGACCACTGTCCTAAGAACATGTGCTCACTGCCCTGGATTCTAGCTCTTCTGGGGCCTCCACCCTGCCGCTGGCTGGCCATTCATCACCGACAGGTTTCTATCCTGAGAGTCACTGCTCCCATGGAGGTAGTCACGGTATCACGTGGCAATAATGATTTTTACCAAATCCTTCAGTGCTTGGGGTGCTAAGCACTGAAGGACGTTATGAACGTACGTAGCCTTTAGATCCTTGGAAACCTCAGTTTGTCACCTTAGGTAAAAATGGCCAACTCTTTGTCCCTAAGAGTATTAAGCAGTTAACTGCCACGAAATTTTAAATTTAATTAAAAAAGATCTACCGCTTGTGTCTACAGATGCTTATGGCATACAAACGGTCAACAGATATTTATTCATCTGGCTGTTCAGGGAGTCTTGCTTCTGCATTACTCTAGTTCAGTTCACTAGTATGATTTACAGCAGCTAACGTTTATTGAGGGGTTACTATTTGCTATGTAATCTCCTGACACCTTCGTGATCCTCCCCCATTTTTTTCAGATGAGAGGACCACAGAAGTAAAGTGACCTGCTTAAGGTTACACAGCTCTTAAGTGGCAGAGCCGGGACTGACAGCCATGTCTGATTAATATCAAATCTCACCTATCTAACCACTATGCTAACTGTATTCCCGGTCCTGGGCTGAGTACAAAGATACAACAAGGTGTGCATCCATGCAGAGAGCAGACACGAGTCCCTGCATGTGCAAGGCAACCCCGAAAGAGAAGAGTGCCAAGGTGAGCAAGGGCAACTGTGGTGGGGAGGGAACCGGTTCTCATGATTAATACCCACATCAAGACACAATGCTGGGTATAACACACACTATGCAACTTAGGACAAAGTTGCAGGTGACAATTGGAAGCTAAATCTAGCCACGTGATACACGTAAGGGGTACCCATCTGTGACATTGGTAGAACATGGCCTCCAAAGCGAGGGGAGCTGTGTCGGTGCATAGGCTATTGGTCTATTTTCCAGTAGACACGCGCCATTGTAATGACTGGCTCCAACCTAATGACCCCTTGCCCTTCTGGGGACCTCACCGACTTTGAAAAAGCCTCATGCAGGGAAGTGATCACTTTGAAACCCTGAGCTGTGTTCACTGAGAGACTGACAAGAGCCAGAGGAAGAATCACCAACCTTCCTGCTAATCTGGCTCCTAGTCCCGTGCATTAAGCCAACCAGTAAAAATCATTACGAAGTTTCTGCTGAAAGGGCAAGTGTAGAAAAACATGTTTCTAAACAGCATAACAGTCTTTGCCATTTTTCTTCCAACTTGCATACCATCTGGAAATTCTGATTTTTTTCAAAGGGGAGGAAAGAAATGTGCTCCAGGCACAAATAAATGTTTATAGCCGAGTTATAAACTGAGAATGGTGGGGCTTCAAACAGGCTGGCAGCGATGGGACTCAAGCTGCAGCCAGACAAGGAATGCCGCGGCGGGCCGGCCAGCACACTGGCCCTCCTGCTTCCCATGGACCTCGCCCAGCTAACGTCTGGGAAGAAGTCTTCATTTGGGTTTGTTCTAATACTTAGAAGGGAAAAAAAAAAGAGGATGATGTGGCATGATGGTCTATCATGATACTCTGAAGGCAGACTTTGCCTTTGGGAAATCTGGCCAGTGTGGCTCAATTGGTTGGGGGTTGTCCCACGCATTGAAAGATTGCCAGTTCGATTCCTGGTCAGGGCATATGCCCAGGTTGTGGTTTTGATCCCCGGTGCAGGGTGGGCAGGAGGCAGCTGATTAACGTTTGGTGCTCACATCGACGTTTCTCTCTCCCTTCCTCTCTTTCTAAAAATCAATAAAAAAAATCTTAAACAAACAACAAACAAAAAATACAGCCCCTCTTAAGAAGTGGCAGCCCATAGAGGCCTGCTCAATGCACCAGCTATAAGATGTCAATGACAACAACTACTATTCACGGATCTCTTATTAATTTCTGGATCCCACACACTGTGTTTTACAAGAGTTGTCTCATCTCTGCTGAACAGCGTGCTCATGAGGGGGGGCCATTTCACAGATGAGGGATCAGAGGCGGAGGGAGGACATGCCCTACTTAAATTCATGCAGCTGCCAAGTGACGAAGCTAATGTTTATATCCAGCTGCACCATGACAGAGTCCTATATGATAGAGGACTTGTTCGTGCAACGTCACCAAGATCGTATTATACCCAACTCTAGTCAAGAAGAGAAAACTCAGTTATAGCCTCCTATAATTTGTGTCGCTCCAGGCAAGACCAAGAAAAGTAGAAATGGGTTTGCGAACGCCACAGGGCAGTCAGCAAACTTTTCCTGTGAAAGGCCACGTGGTAAGTATTTTCAGGTTTTGTGGGCCTCATTCTAGTCTCTGTTGCAACTACTTCACTGCATCACTGTGACACAAAGGCAGCCCCAGGCAATGAGTGGACATGGCTGTGCTCCAATAAAACCTTCTTTGCAAAAAACAGGCAGCTGGTCAGATTTGGTCCACAAGATGCAGTTTGCTGACCTCTCAAATAAAGAACACCTTCTATTTAAAGTGAGTAATAGGTTTTCAGAATGGCCCACGAAACCCTACTTGGGAGCTTATTCTTTCTTAAGACCAATGAGCAGATTGGCTACCTATGATGTGCCCTTTCAAAGCTCTTGGGCACGTTGCCACTGGGCCCAGCCAATCAAACTGGATTCCCTTATGTTATCTGACCAGGTCAGAACACTGTATTGAATCTTTGTTCTCGGGGCTTCTCTAATCCCAGCTCTATAGAAAACGTGCTCCAAACTCGCGTAATGAAGACGTATGAGTTCATTCCTCTTAACGTAGAAATACACGCGAGATGGTGAGCGATTCTGGCAGTGCGTGGGCTCCCTTTTCTTGATCTGAAACCCAACAACCAACCCCGTGGAGGTTTAATTGAAAGAGAGAATGGAGTGAAAATAAGCCATGAGCAACAACAAATGGAAACGGGAAGACGAAGGCCAAAGAACACACTCTCCTAACTAATTAATCAAGTGCTTTGTTTCTACTAACATATCAGAGTGTGTAGGCTGCGCTGTCTATTAGATTTCTTTCCAAATCTGAGAAATGTAAACACTCCTAAAGACCAGGTAATGAAATCTCTATCGACGTGCCATCGTAGATGGGACTCACATGTCCGTGTTTTGCTTACATTTCAATTTGCTGCTGCTGGATCCTTACCCAGTAATTGCTTAATAAGATTAACCTCCCTGGCCATGTGTGATGTGTTTTGGTGAAAACATTAGCAGAGGGATGGATTGTTGTACACCACCCAAAATGGAGGGGGTGTTATTTAATTAACTTATTGCCAATAGTTCCTGATTGTCTCTTTGAAACACTGGAAAAGCAGTCCATTGGCATTGATTCGGGTGAGCTAATGTATAGAATTGGGGAGTGGGAGTGAGGGAGGTCACGGAGGGAAGAAGTTCAAGCCTCCGGTCACTTTCTCTAAAAGAGCTAGCTGCGTGTGAAAAAAGGAAAACCTAATTGTTTTATTTTATTATTTAAAAAAAAAACATATATTTTAAATCCACACCGGAGGATATTTCTGTACTGATTTTTTAGAGAGAGTGGAAGGGAGGGGAAGAGATACATAGAGAGAAACATCGATATGAGGGAGACACATCGATTGGTTGCCTCCTGCACGTACCCCAACCGCGTTGAAATGGGAGCCTGCAACCGGGGTCCATGCCCAAAACCCTTCAGTTCTTGGGCAGATGCTCTATCCACTGAGTCAAACTGGCTAGGGCCTATCTAATTGTTTTATAAAACCAAACTTTACAGCAAGTTGAAGAAAGGATCTGATATCTTCAGTCATCAGCAGAGGACTGTTTTGGTGTTCAGAAACGAGATGCTCAGAGTTTTACATCAACTGGAAGCAATTTTAAATTCTCACCCCTCTTCATAAGAGTCCTACTGACAAAATTTATTGGACAACGACATGGCAACCATTTTCACCTGTCTCATAACTCATTTGGAAATAGCTGAACTGGTGATGTTACACGAATTACACAACATTTTCAGAAGCCTGTTGCATCTGAGGGGAAAAATTCTGGTCTTCCCATGGGAAGTGTTTCCTCATTGCTCACTTGGAGACACCATGCCCTCAGGTAGGATGCACCTGCCTGAGCTGGTGGGGGAGGCTCAGGCTTAATCACAAATGGGCCGAGTGGCTGATCTTAACTCACAGAATTAAGTGCCTATCAGGGGTCCCCTTTTGTGAAGGATAATATGTGAAAAGACTTTGTCTATGATGTCAGAATGTATACATATTTAATAGACATTTCTGTGCCTGAGGATAGACTATGCCTATTCACTTTCGAATATGTATTCTGCATTCTTCCCAAGGGACAGGGTGCTAACAGGTAGATCCAAGGACACTCATGGGTAAAATACAAGAGAGACCCCCAAACCCGGGTTTCTCAAGGAGCATGCTGGTTGCCATTTTGGACAGGAGGGGGCTGTCTTGTGTATTGTGGGATGTTCAATGGCATCTCAGCCTCTACTCAATGGATGCCAGTGACTATCAAAAAAAGTCTTCAGCCTTAGCCGGTATGGATCAATGGATACAGCGTCGGCCTGCTGACCAAAGGGTCCTGGGTTCGATTCTGGTCAAGGGCATGTACCTTAGTTGCAGGCTCCTCCCTGGCCCCGGCACGTGCAGGCGGCAACCAACTGATGTGTTTGCCTCTCACTAAAAATCAATGGGAAAATATCCGCCGACGAGGATTAAAAAGAAAAGGTCTTCAGACATGGCTAAGTTTCTTCCCCTGGTGGGCAAAACTGAAAACTACTGTCTTAAAGAAACCAAAATTGCAGGTGGTCTCAAGCCTCGGAGGTGAAGAGATGGAATCCGAGGCCAACACACGTAGCTTGGAGCTTTCCGGTCAGTGAAGGCAGGACATGATCAGTCAAGACCAAGTCTACTTTTCATCTTTAGGTGCGTGTTAGTTACCTGATAATGGAAAGCATATAATTTCATCCTTGGACAAAACTTGTTCATGCTTACTTAAAGGTAATTCAGGGTTATGATTGGGATAGATGAGTAGAGCAGTTATTAAAGACTGGATAAGAAGACCAAAAGTCACGCTCCAAGCATTAGGACAGTGCCGGGGAGAAAAATTCTAGCAACATTAGCACCTCGGGATGCTAATGAAGGCACACCTGTAAGGGAGGATGAATTCTGAAATCTTCTCTGCGGAAAACGGCTGATTTAAGGAAAACCCCAGCAAGCTTGCCCACAGATTCCCAGGGCACAGACCTGAGTCCAGGTTTGTACTTGTCTACTTATTGGATGCGGGGCAAGTTTCTCAAACCTCCTGGGCCTCAGGTTCTCCGAGATAATCTCTGCTCCCTTTAGCGCTGCTGAAGTTATGCAATGCTGAGCCTGGCACACAACAGGAGCCCAATAAACGTTAGTTCCGTTCCCATCTTTGAAATGTCCCCGTGCGGTATTTTAAGAAACGTGCGGGTGCACTGCCTACGTGTGCTGAGGCAGAGTGAGAATTTCTGTGTCTGGAGAAACCCTCCCGTCTGTGATTTCCTCCGGATTCAGCTAGTCGAATGATGCCACTGGCTGCGGGAGTCTTTTTTCTTTTTTAAAGGTGGAAGCTTTTGAATAAGTTGCATTTGTTTGTAAGTGATCTGTGTTAGAAGGGATAACAAATCTCCCGTTATAGTCCATTTCTATCCGCGTTGCACTGCATATTCCTTCTACTTTAGCTGGCAATAAAGGGCTCCACAACTCAAAATAAATAAATAAATAAATAAATAAATAAATAAATAAATAAAGAGAGAGAGAAAAGATGGTGCGAGAATAATAGTTTCAGTCTGTCCCACAGGTCCATAGCTGCCTGTGGTTCTGTTTCCACTTCATCTTAGCACCTGGCTAGCACCTTTCTTTCCCTGCAAGAATACCGTTGCCTGATTGCTTCAGTAAACATTCCCATTGTCCCCTTCACTGTTCGTAGTAGAGAGGCTTTGCTCCCCGATTGTCACAACTCCTCATTCTCCCCTAAAGCCCAGCTGCTCTGAGTCTGAGTCTGTGAGGCTGTGCCTGTCGGGGCTTCCTCCCTGGCCCTCCCCAGGAGAGGGCTCCCTCCGCTGGGCTCTCTCCATCAGGAAGGACTTTCTCCTGCTGCCTCCCGGCTGCCGCTCTGCCCAAGCCTCGGGATGCTTTCCAGGCGCTGCAGAGCCTGCCGTGGCTGCAGATAGCACAGGTATGCACATTGTTCCAAGCAGGCGCTGTGCCAGCTCCAGTGGCTGCAGCCAAACACAGCCAACACACAGGAACAGCAAACAGCTCTGAACAGAGGCACCTCGGAAAAACGACGCTCCCTCCTTTTCCCGTCCCCTCTCCCCCTTCCCCTTTTCTCTCTTTTTGCATATCTTCCGAGATTTGGATTAACCAGCTGGTGGGAGCTCTGAGAGCTCCTGTGACCTCCAGAGGGCCAGCGGCAGCTGTAACCTCACCTTTGCCTCCAGATGGCATCGTTGCCACATCATCGTTTCCTGGTAGGCCGGTCCTGATCCCATTGTTAAAGGTGTGTCCATCTGCCGGCTGGAGTTGCCAATTGAGTCCGAGCAGATGCATTGCTGCGGGAGAGACAAAGCCATGAGAATATGAATAGATAATTCAGCAATGCAAATGTCAAGGGGGAGGGCCAGGTGTCCTCTCCAAGCCAGGGCCTAGTAAGGAAGCTACAGTTCAAAAGTAGCCTGACCCGGGCCCAGGGAACAGCTAAAATACAGAAGGCACAGCTCTGGGTGTTAGGTCTCCTCGCTGCTGCTGTTCACAGCCCCAGGCGGAGAGGGGCCCCGTGGAGGGCAGAGCAGGGAGGAGAAAACAGCCCAGACCTCCCAAGTGGCACCACCGCGGAGGGGAGATGCCCCTTTGGAAGCGCTGTGCAGGGCGCTGCTCGTCACACCCAGCTTTCCCACACTCTGGATGCAGCTGCTGTTAGACTGGGGGTCCAGGGGCGCTGACCAAGAGGTCCCTCAAATGACTCAAAATGTCAGTGTCAAGATGAGGCTTCTGAGATGGGACCAGCCCACCCCCAACTATTCCAAACTTTAAAAATATGGTTCCTTTCCACCCTATTCATGGTAAGTGAATACTGTCCAGCCCATCGTGGAAAAAGCTTGGGTGTGGTGGTGGCATGCCCCCCCCCCTTTTTTAAAGAATATATATATTTTAAAATCTATTTTATTGATTTTTTTTACAGAGCGGAAGGGAGAGGGATAGAGAGCTAGAAACATCGATGAGAGAGAAACATCAACCAGTTGCCTCCTGCACACCCCCTACTGGGGATGTGCCTGCAACCAAGGTACATGCCCTTGACCGGAATTGAGCCCGGGACCCCCCAGTCCACAGGCCAACGCTCTATCCACTGAGCCAAACCGGTTTTGGCACGGGGCCCTTTTTTGAAAACATCATAATTCCTCCTCTCTCCTCCACCCTGCCAAACAAAAACAAACAAACAAACAGCAACAACAACCCATACACTTGACCACAGTGAATGAGACAGGGCCAAGGCACAGCCTCTTCTCTTTGCTCAGGAGACAAGCATGTCCCCACAAGTCCTGCTTTACTTCAGCGTGCACCCCAAATCTCCAAGCCCAAGCTTCCTCTCGTCTTCCTCGTCCCTCTGTCTGTCCCAACTCCCCACTTCCCAGTTAGATTAGCCAACTCAAGGCCCTCCCCCCCCCCCCCCCATCTCTGTGGCTTCTAGGGGCTTTGACTGCCTGCGATTAAACAGCCTGCCTTCTTCCAAGCCCCGGCTCAGAAATGCTTCATTTGCAAATCAATAAGGAGTTCATTTCCCTACACATTTTCCATTCAGACAATAATCGCACCGCCTCCGTCTGGCATTTCAACCTGGACACAGGCTGACGCTGTTGCTATGTGTCCAGCGCTGCGGGAGAGAAAGGGCCGGTGACAGGGATGATGCAGGGACGGGAGAAACAATTAACCGCAGGAAACACAATTAACAATGCTTAGGAAACTGTTCACACAGCAATTAATTCTGCAGGCCTGCCACCACTTCACCTCGGGCTGCATCCCATTAAGGTTAAAAACCCATCTTCCAACAATACAGCTCAGATTGATGGCCGCAGATAAGGTGGCAAGGTGTCCCCGTGTGGATGGCGGCTTCTTTCTCCCACGCGGTCCCCACGCGGAACCGCGGGCCGTTTCCAGACATCACTCTGAAGTGCAAGGCCCGCGGCTGCAGCTCTCTGAGACGATAAATACCAATAAGCGGCATGCACTCACACTTTCCGTCCAGGCGGCACCTCATTTTCCTCTGCAGCGGGTCCATCATACGGAGGGCTGCATTATACTTGAGGAGACCAGATCCTACTGCCTGGAATCGTGACATAGTCTCCCTGCGCGGAGGCCAGGCAGTGGGAACGAATCATGGTTGCTTCTAGGTAATGACAGCTTCTGATTTGTAATTACAAGGCCAAGGGCACCAAAGAATTAGCTATTTTAAAATGGTTTAAAAAAATGTTATGATTGGGCTATCAGGGCTCGCCTCAAGCCAGCTCAGGGCGGCCCCGGCGATGCGGCTCTGTGGAGGGTTTCTGTGCTTTGAGGCAGACATGGACAGGTGTAGCAGGTGTACTGGGGCTCAGGCCTAGCCGAGTGTTGCCTTTCACATCTGTAAAAGGAAGAGGTGGCTCCGCCAGGCAACGATGACATCATGCCCAGGGCCCCCTCGGTATGAAAACGCGTGTCCAAACTGCTCCCCTCTGGTGGGACTCCGTCTTGCCACCCCACGTAGAACACACTGCCGCGCTCGCTCTAAGGGCACCCCAATCCGCCTGCGTGGGAACAGGGCATTCTGGGACCTGTACTCTCTGTGTTCAAAGACGCCTGTCCTCCCTTTTCATTTTAGGTCGGATAGCATCTCTGTCTCTCTCTCTTTAAAGCATTTTGAAAACAAGAAAACTATAGATGGGGTGAGAAGGGTTAGGGTCAGAGTACACAAGTAACTTCTCAGACAACTCCCAGAAGCGCAAAGAAAAGATCAGAAAGTGAGATGGAGAAGCGAAATCTGCCGAGCTCAGCTCGGTCCTCCCAGCAGAGGCAACGCCACAAAAATGAGACTCAAGTTTGGGCATATTTTCTGTTGTTCCATTGAATGTTAAGTAAATAAGTGAGAATTATAGTAAGGGCATAACCACCTTGTCTTGTTTCTTTTCTGGGGGGAGGGGAGCAGGGTCTGAAATAGGCTTTTGTTTACACATTTTCTTTTCTGGATCAGCTCTTCCTTCTCTCTCTCTTGAGTAAGACAACGGTGGGGACGGGCTGACGTGTCCTCAGGATGAAGACCCAGGGGAGCTGTGAAGTAAATGAGTCTCCTGACTAATGAGAACTCTGTTTCTTACTCAGCTACTGGTCTGCTCTGGGGCTGGGGCTGAGAACCAGCGGTCAAACTCCCCCTTTCCTCTTGTAAAGGTTTCCCTTTGCAGGTGGGATAATGGCTGCTTGGGGCCAGTGGGGGTTAAGCATCTGTCCCCTGGCAGGTCTCGCCAAGTGCCCTACACACGGAAGGCATGCCATAGTGTTTATCAGAACAGGTGATGCCCATGGGGGAAGATGGAGGGGCTAGATTGTAGGTCATCATGTTCTTATAAATGAAATAAACCTAACACAGAGGTGGGAAGGATGGGATGAGACAGCGCTGGCAGCGATATGGACGAGTCTGGGAAGAGAAGCTGTTTTGATTATTACTATGTTAATGCCGGTGGCCCGTCCTTGAAGCCCTTCTGTGGCCAGCACCGGAGGAGACTTCCTGTGGACATTATCTTAGGACGCATGGGTGTACTACCATAATCCCCCTTTCACTGGCCAGGAAACGGGTGCCTGTGAAGTTTGATCACAGGGGCATTTTGGAATTCAAGGAGGGTGATAATGGCAGGTGTCACAGTGGTCTGGTGACAAATTCTGGTTTGCAGTAGGATCTCAGCAAACACAGTCTCTTTCTTGCAATTTAGGACAATCTTACTGTGATTGGTGAATGACTGCTTTCTATACTCAGCACCCCTTCCTGAAGGGGGTTCTATTTTCTCACCTTGTTGAACTCAGATGTGGGCCGTGTCCAGGTGGCACGTACTTTGCCCACCTCTCTTCCTCTTCCACACCATCAGCCCGGGTCTTGAGTGACAATAATGTGGCTCAGAGCCATGGCTGACCAGTCACAGAACACAGAATGAGTGAAGAGGTAAGCTGATACTGTTGCAAGCCACTGAGAGTGTGGGGTTCTTTGTTATAGCAGCCCACCTGAGACTATCTAGACAGACTCACTCGGTTTTAGGGAAAGTTGGAAATTCCATTTTCAGACACCAGGTCGCTGTGCCTTCCTTGAAGTTGTTTATTTATAGCATGAGGATCCTTTCCAAAACCCAGCCAGGAAGAGTTAGAAAACATTGAGGACCACTACATTTGGTTTTATAAACAACAACAACAAAATAGCTCTTTAAACATGATGTCATGATATTTCCAATTGTGATCCACTCTCAGAATCCAATTTAGAAAGCTAAGGGCCTCAGAGGAGCCAGAGTTACTGCTTCTTCATCTGAAGATTGTGGGTGAACACTGACCTCATCAATTTGCACGCTACAGAAGAAGACATCCTAGGTGAACGGGTGGTCCCCTCTCCCACTCTCCCAGGTGCTCCAACAGCTCACCCCAAAAGGTCTTGTTTGAACCACCCGAGGGTCAGAAGTGAAATGAATTTGGGAGGCCCTCCCCCTAACGTTTCTCGCCCCCACCGGCAGCCAAAATGCACCATTTATCACGACGTGACAGGCTCCGCTCCAGTGGGACCCTCGGACAGAACAATGGGGCTCCGTGGGTCAGCAAGGATGGAAGAGGGAAAGGCTCCCAGTGGAAGCGAAGCTCGTGTAATCCAGGTGGCAGCTGGGAAGGCAGCCACCAAAAACACAAGAGGCAGCCAGACTCGGCGAGTTTCCCTCTGGCTCAGTGGAGAGGATTTCCATCGAGTGCTGAAAGTGAACCAAGGCAGGATGGACAGATCACGAACAGACTCCACACAGACCCTGACTGCAGCAAGAATGAGACACAGACCTACCTGGAGTTAGGGGATATTTTCTGATGGAAGTTGCTTGTGTGTGTGTGTGTGTGTGTGTGTGTTTTCCTGTTGTAGTTGTTATTTTTATATTTTGTGTGTGCCAGATGGGCTCCAAAAGACATACTCAGAAGAAGCCCACACAAAAGGAAGGGAGAAGGGATAGTTACAGGTAACAAAATTCCCCAGCAACCACAGGATAGGAGATTACAGGCCTTGGAGAGTGGCAGCTTGGAGCAGGGGTGTCTGAAATAGTAATTAGTACGCGTGGGCCCTGCTGAGTGCCACTTAGAATCTCCCATGCTCATTGGCTGGCAGAGGGTCAATCTGACAAAGGAGCCAATCAATACGTCAGCCATGCTTCCCAGAGAGCTGCTCGGCCCCTGCTTATCACAGAGGGCAAACATGGGGGCTCCGGGTGCTCTGTGTCTGCTGGGGTGTCTTTAAAGATCAGGCTTGTCCATACATAACCCAAGGAAGAGACGGGACTTTCCCTTTGAAAATGGAAGCTTAGGCAAGCAGGGTTTAAGAGTGGAAAGGGGGAGCCATGCCCACTGAGTCCAGTGGTTCAGCATGGTCAGACTCACAAGAGCCTCAGAGAGGATGTCAAAGCCCCTTCAGAGACCAGGCAGAATGATGGGAAAGGTCAGGGCTGGGTCTCCCAGCTCCTGAGTCAGCCAATTTAGTCAACAATGCTAGGCTCCCCTGGGAAATGTAGTCAAATGCAAAAGTGCCACTGCCTAGAGAAGAGAACCACTGTGAAATAATCAGAGCTCAAGTGCAGGAGTGCTAACCCTCAACTTGCACAGGCCACCTGCAAAAATCGGCACTTCTGCAACTAATCGTGAAAATTAACACATGCAAATGAACCTACTCAGTGACATGGAGACAATTAACACTTATTTTGACAAGGTGCCAGGTGTTGGGTTCATTAGGTTAATTGTATCATTTATTTGTGTGTTTTTTTTTTTTTTATCATTCAGCAAATATTTATTGAGCACCTACTGTGTGTTAGGTGTGTCCTAGGCACCCAGAATAAAGCTGCCAACAAGTTCACATTCTAGTGGGAGACAGAGAAACAAAACAGGTAAGTGAAAAGCGAAGAGTATGGGGTTAGGGAATACCAGGCTGTGGGGGGACGGAATTAAAAGTTCTTTTGTTTAAATGAGGACTGGCCAAAGATGGCATCTATGATAGGTGACATCTCAGCCAAAACTGACAACTGGGGAAGAACATTCAAGGGTGGAGTGGAGTTAGTGGCTTCTACCTGAGTCAGAAGGGATGACACTGAGGATTCTAAAGAAGATGAAAGCTCACTTATTTCCATTCCAGCCCAGAGAGGTGGTAATGAAATCTACATCTTCTAAAAAGGAAATCAAGGCTGAGGGAGGTTAAGGGACTTGCCCAAGGAAATGGGAGATCTGGGATTCAGACCTACTAGTAGACTCTGGTAACTGCAGAGTGACAGCCACCAGTCCCAAGCTCTCCTGCTGTCAACACTGACAGGACATGTGGTGACAGCATCACTTACTGAATACTGCCAAGGCTCACTCAGGGACAGACACCTCCCTTTGTAAGCAGTCACCAGTCCTCTATAAATATGCCCCGTTTGCTGTTTAACGGAAAGGAATCGCCATTGTCAATAGAAATTACACGTTTGGCAACTTCAATAATTCACAATCAGGCCGAGGGACACTATGTTTGGTGACTTTGGGGTGCTCCTTCCTCAAAGAGGAGGGGCCCGCTGCAATGTATCTATAGCATCCTTCTTAGGGATGCTGTCAATGCCAACATCTGCTCAAAGGAAGAGACGCAAAGAAAGCCAGGAGGGATGATGTGCTTGGAAATGATGCCGTAAGTCTTAAAGGAGTTTTTTAAAAAATCCCTTTCAAACTGTCTTGGTGACGTGATGTCTCTGATTTCCCTCCCACTGTATTATTATACATCCAATGGAGTGAAATTTCAAGGTGCTGACGTTACATCCACAAAGCGCTTGCTAGCAATGGGGTATGTGTACCCATCTCCCAAGAGTGCTCTGGCATCTGACGTGCCTGTGTCCAACATCCAGCTCATATCTCCCCAAATGGTTGTGAAGCTTGTGGTGCAGGAATCATACAGGAGGGGAAGGAGGACTCAGAGATGATGCCAGAACCCTGGCAGGACCGCCAGGCGAGAGAGGGGCTCTGCAGAAATGGACCTGCCTTTATACTTCTCCCTGCACTCCCTTGTTCGCCAGCCACGGTGCTGAAATGGTCACAGTAGGGGTGTTGTCTGTGTCACCCACGTTCCAGTCCCTTGCGAATGCACGGAGGCTTTCTGTCCCTCCTTCCCGGGTGCCCCGAGGACAAGGTGACAGTTGCACGCGGCAGCCCTGGGGCCAGGGAACAGTGTACTCTCGAGACAAGAAGAATCCACATGGAGGGCCCAGCACATTAATCTATTCTTGTGACAGGCTCAGGATGGTACGGCAAGTGGGAAGTGGTACGGAATTAATCCATTCCTGTGTTTGGAGAGAAAACCCTGGGGCTCCATGCAGCTTTAGGGTGTAAAGGAGCCCAAGCTGGTGTCATCCCTGCCCCTGTCATCCTCGCGGATGCACTGCAGGTGGCAACTGTGGACACTGGGTGCGTGATGTCTGGTGAGCTCAGGTGACCTCTAACAAGGCCCCCTGCTCTCAGCATCGCCAGGCAGATCAATACGCAAGACAGACACGCGCTCACAGCCACTTTCTGTCCCTCTGCCAGGTCTCTCCGACTGCACCCTGGAGGCCTGGCCATGATGGTCCCATGTCCCATTGTCCCTGTAGGCAGCTCATTCTCAGGCACCAAACACATGCCACACAGGGTATCATTTACCCTGTTCCTATTGCTGCTTTTCCCAGGAAAGAAATAAAATAAAAGCCTTTCTTTCTCTGAGAAAGGACCCATGTGATCAAAATACCTTTAGAGAATGATAATATCGGTCAGCTTTATTCAGCAAATAAATCATGGTCTGGGATTTTTAAGAGCTTTTGTGATAGCAAAACACATTGCCACGATCCGTACACAGACACCTAAGCGCACCTTTCTCCACCCCCCTCCGGAGCTTGTCATTCAGTGCTGACAACCCAAACAATCTCTGCTTTCCTTTCAGAAAACAGCCGGCAGCCCTGGGAAAGGGGGGCTAGTCTGCAAGAGCCCCAACCACAAAGGAACGGTGACGCAGGCTGCATGCGGCAAGCGGCCCCCGGAACCCCAGGAAGCAGACACGGTGAGCGTTGCAGAGGATAAGATGTCACATCGATCGGTAGAGGTGCCATGTGCACTGGAACAAAGAGGGAAAACTCCCCAGTGGAAAAGGGCCACGCTCCGTTCCTGGGGCACATTTCTTCCTTCCCTAGGCTGCAGCCAATAAGAGGAGGGTCTGGATTCATTTCCCTTCCTGAGTCCCCAGCAGCCCCCCATAAACTAGGGAGCCTTCTGTTTGAACTCTGATTGAACTCTGGACCCCACAGCCAGGCAACCTGAGACCCGCAGCAGAGGCAGGGAGGCCTCAGGGATGGGGTGAAGGAAGAGCCAGATCCCCACCTGGGGTCCCTGAGATATAACAGATCCATCCCCATCAGGGTCTGAATCTCCGCACGATTACGTAGAAGCAGAGGACCCTGTGAAAACCAACTTACCTCCCTGAGCACCACGTTCCTTAGCTAGAATAGAAGCTAACATTTTGCAAAGTGCTGGCTCAGTGTCATGCATGGTGCCCAGCACTTTATAAGCATTCCCTTATTTCCCTTTTCCAATAAACCTAGAGGTAGGTATTATTATTCTTCCCATTTCACAGATGAGAGAATGGAGGTGGAGAGGTGCTAGGAAATTGGCTCAAACTGACAGGGCGGGTAGCTGGTTAGAGAAGCCAGCATAGGCTCCCAGCCACATAGTCTTGCTCTATAAATATATCTCTACTAGTGGCCCGGTGCACGGATTTGTGCACATTGAAAGGGAATCTGGTGCAGGTGAACCAGATTCAGGGGTGATAGGGCCCCAGCAGCAACCTAACCTACCTGTTGGAGTGTCTGCCCCCCGGTGGTCATTGTGTATCATAGCTACCGGTCGAATGGTCAAATGCTTGAATGGCCGCTTAGGCTTTTATATATATACATGGGGAGAAGAGTGGTCACACTGATCTTATAGAGTGTTGTGTGTATACAGGAGGCAGGGGTCTGGGCATATTAGACACACAGGAGGCACTGAAGAAATGTGACTCACTTTCTGCTGGGTCATGGGTCATTGTGTCATTACCACAATGGTGATCATGCCTAACTTTTACTGAGTCCTTGGTGTGTGCCAGGCACCAATGTTATGATATGTGTATATTATTTTCCCATTTGACAGATGAAGAAATTGAGGCTCAGAGAGCTGAAGTAACGTGCAGCTGGAAAATGATAGAGGTGGGATTTGAACCTGAGCCATGTGACACCTAACGCCTGCGTACTGCACCTTCCCAGCTCATAGCAGGACAACTGTCAGCTCAACTCTAACACTAGTGAAGACTGGGGATGTATTCTCCCTCATTTGCACAAACCCTCTCTCAGAGAAAGCTTCGTGGCTTCCTTCCTGCATCGCATCAGAATGGCAGAACCACAGTCAAGATGGGCTCAAAGGTCAGGTGGGTCCAGACCTTTACTGGACAGAGATGACCTTGAGCCCTACTCAGGTGAAATGCCTTGCCCACGGTCTTGACTACCAATGACTGGCTGAGCAGGATTGAACCTTGGTCTCTTGACTCTGTGGTTTTCTCTCTATTGCCCTCTTTCACCCCCCTAAAGAAGGACAGAGAATTCTGAAACCTACAGGCAATGCGACGCCTTATTAATGAGAAAATGAGGAACCACAGAGAAAGCTCCTTCTCTCACCCACTTAAAATTCTTATTATTACGATTTGCAAGGTAAGGCATGAGCAAAAATGACCTGTTAATAAATTAGTCAACAAAGGAGGCATTCTGATCCCTTCTGATCCCAAATTCATCAGATCGGGTTTCTATGATAAATTTCTCCTTCTGCAGAAGTTCATTCACAACTAGAATCTGAAATCACCGTTTTTCTATTTCTACTTGGACAAACCGCGCCATGGTCAATAGAGATGCGCTCCCTCCTGCACGGGAACTTGGTAATTTTTCAGGAGTGAGAAATGAGTTGAAGAAATAAGGATGTTGAGCAAATCCTGTATATAATTCTCATCTCAACTTGATCATTTGTTCAGCGGAGCCAAATTAGGCACGTGGGGAGGCTGACGGTGTTCTTTTCAATTTTTAATTCTTGACATGGCTCGCTCAGGGATTTTTTAAAACTCAGAAATCAAAAATCTTGTATTAGCAAATTGAGCTTGATCTTTCTCTTAAATGGCTTTTAGTTAAGTGGATTTCACAGGTCTAACCTGAAACACTTTAAACTTGATTCTGTTGGAAAGGAACCGCGTGTTAAAAAAAAATTACTTCTATCTCTCAGGGCCTTATCATGTAGTAGGAAATGAAATTCCCAGAAATACATAGTCCTAGTCCTCTGATATGCTAATATCAACATGGACAACTTTTTACTGAGAGAAAGAGAATCTGGGGGGGAAAAAAAAGATACTTTCTTTTTGAAATGCAGGTCACTGTAGCCATTAAGAAAAGAACTACATTTTCATCTGCAATTAGATAAATGACACAATTAGACTTATTTGGGGTTTGTGACAATTTACTTAATAGAGCTAATTTCAGGGGTTTCATGCGAAACTCAAGTCCCACACATTTCTTTCCTGCTAAAGGTACACATTTCTCTTAACAGGTAGCAGCGTTGTAATAGCTGTGGCATTTTTGGCTTATACAAAGCATTCAGTGACAGCAGAAAGACATACGACATGGTTCATAATGAACCTCCCTCCGCCCTTCGGCTCATGGTCCCCAACCCCACATAATTCTGTGGAAGACCGCAATCCAGGTGCACCCCCATTCACCTGCAGCTGGGGGGCAGTGTCTCTAACACCAGCCTGGGATACAGATTCCCTCAGACCTGCGAGTTCGGAGCTCCAGAAAGATGAACACATTTGTCGAGTTCCCCAACCTTACATTACTTAGCTCTTTTAGGCTGAAGTTGCTACATATATACCCTTCTGCCCGGCTGGTGTGGCTCAGTGGTTGAGTGTTGACCTATGAACCAGGAGGTCAGGGTTTGATTCCCCGCCAGGGCACATGCCTGGGTTGCAGGCTCGATCCCCAGTAGGGGGCGTGCAGAAGGCAGCCGATCAATGATTCTCTGCCATCACTGATGTTTCTATCTCTCTCTCCCTCTCTTTTCCTCTCTGAAACCAATTAAAATATTTTTTTAAATAGACAAGTAAATATATTCCCTCTCTGATTTGATTTAATCATTAATGTCACATAAGACACTCCCGAGGTAGGTATTTTAGTGTCCCGATTTTATGAATGAAAAGAATGAGGCTCACTGCACTTCTGCAATGTGCCTAAACGCCAAGGGTTGCCAGATTTATTTATTTTTCTGAAATTTGTTAAATCTGGCAACTCTGTGAGTTCCCATAGTGAGGACCAAATCGTCCGCAGCCCCAGAAATGGCCTTTGAAGTAGGCGGGGCCCTCAGATCCTCTAGGCTCCGTTCCAAGTCTGTCAGAAAGAACTGCCCAAGGTAACCAGACGTGGGTCTCTCCTTCGAACATGTATACCTTTCAACTCGGACTGTCATTTACATTCAGCTTCTGGTCCAACAGAACTACAACATGAGCATATCATATGTGACTCGAAAACTTCTACTAATCACATTAAATAAGTAAACATGAATTTAATAGTATGTTTTTCTATTTTTACTTTAAAATATGCTTTTAGTGATTTCAGAGAGAGGCAGGGAGAAGGATAGAGAGAGAATGATGAGAGAGAATCATTGGTTGGCTGCCTCCTGCACGTCCCCTACTGGGGATCAAGGCTAAAACAAGGGCATTTATTCCAACCAGGAATCGAACCATGACCTCCTGTCCAAATTCGGTTTGTATTTTCACTGGTTCAAGGGAAATGCGGTATTGCCAAAACAATAAAAGCATGTTAAACAGAAAAATATTTTATATTGCTTCAGTTTTAATACTTTAATTAATTACAATGAAATCAAGTGGAAAGTTCCATTCTTCGGTCACGCTGAGCATGTTTTAGTGTTCAGTAGCTACACGGGGCAATTGGATGGAGCTGTTTTTAGACCATGTGTTTTCTTTTTTTTCCTTAATTTATTTTTATTTTTATTGCATGGGCCACCCTGGGGATGGAGCCCGCAACCCGGGCATGTGCCCCGACTGTGAATCAAACTGTGACCTCCTGGTTCATAGATTGATGCTCAACCACTGAGCCACACTGGCCTGGTGAGACCATGTAGTTTAATGGGGTTCTTCTGGGCTGATCTCCTCCTCAGTGCACGCTGGGATATTTTATACCCACAGCTCTGATAGCATTTATGGCTTTACAGGGTAATGATTTACCAATTATCCTACCTCCCCCTCCCCCAAACTTTGAGCCATGAGCATCGGGAGGGGTGAGGCTGAGTCTTCACACCCTCCTCTTTCTCCTCCCCCCCCCCCCCCCCCCCGCATTATGAATTTGTCCCAGAAACCAGTATCAGGTTTAGGACACACTAGTATCCAAGAAATAATTATGGAATGAAAGAATAGCTTGACCAGTTGGGTTTATAAAAATGCAATTAATTGAGGTCTTACAGTGTACCAGGCTAAGGATAATAATGGTAATAGCAACAGTAATAAACAGTATCTACTGAATTCTGATTCTGTGCCAGGCTCTCAGTTACTACCAGCTTTTAAGGCATTTCTCATGTAATCACCCCCTCCCCACCCCACCTCACCCCTGCCAAAAAAATTACCTTTGAGGCCAGGAATTATTATTCCCACTTTACAGATGAGAAAACCGAGGCTTAGAGAAATTAAGTGACTTGCCCGCTCTCACACAGTTACTCTGTGCCACAGCCAGGACTATGCAGACGTATCTCAACGCCTCCTGATGAGTGTTTCCCTAAACCTCAGTCCTCCATGGGCCAGGTTCATGCTTTTCACTCAATCTGATGTCCACGGGTGCTCTTTCCTCAGCACATTTTAAAATCACCCCCCAATTCAGAGAACGTTAATCCACTGAGCCTCCTCCCCAAATAACGTCTGTGAAATGCAAAGCTGGATGTTTTAGCGATAAGGTTTGGTGATGCGTTGAAACAGACACGTTGAAATAAAGTTTGCCCATACGCCAATGGTGTGCGTGTGCTGCCTGCCGTACTTGCGGAAGCACTGCCCCCTGCTCCATCACATCTGACTTCTGCCATTTGTCTTTCTGTTCCCAAAGAGCCGGCGTTAACCCGGCGCTTTCCCTGCCCTCGGCAGGGGTCTAAGCAAGAAAAACACCAGCAGCAGAGGAACGGGCTGAGCGGAGGGCTTTTCCCATGATTGCCAACTGTATAAAAGCAACACACACGCAAACCACAAGACTTAACCTCCCACCCCCTCCACCTTGAACTTTTTCTTCACTTCTTCAAGGCCAGAGGACAAAGACTGCTTCTGAAGGCTGCGTCCGTGGGTCAGGGCATCCTGCTGAGAGCTTCCCCACTTTCTGCCAGGCGATGCCAGGAGGAGTCTGGAATCTATTAGCATCCGCGAGCCCATATGCTCCCTGCCTGTCTTCTGCTCAGCCCCGAGGGGAGGGCGCCTCCTTAGCCCAGACCCCGCACGTGTGTTCCTGGACAACCCAGTTTTCACTCAATTCCTAAATTCACCAGCAAGCACCGGGCACCTACTATTCTGTATACACCCAGACGCTGCAAACCCTCAATGCAATTTTCCATAAGAATGACACCAACACCAATATAAGTGCTTACTATGTCTAGACGCTGTTTGAAGAACGTTAGATATTTAGACATAAAATTTTTAGGTTTTTTTTGTAGATCTAACAAGGTAAAATATCAGTAATTTGACATGGTCCAACTTAAATATATTAATCGCTTAATACAATATCTGGAGAACAGATGCTTTCATTACACCAGTTTTTAGCTGAAGAAACCATGAGAGAGATCGAGTGACTTGATCAAGGTCATTCTGTCAGTCGCGGTAGAGCTGGGCTTTTAACTTGGGGACTCCTAACTACAATACTTTTAGCCTTTTACAGTAAAAATGCTGTCTTCTGAGGCTAGACTACATTTCAGATGCACTGTGGGCAAAATATACTTTTGTGGAAATAATAGAGCATGGTGGTTAGAGAAGCTTTGGCACCAGGCCGACCTGGCCCTGAGGCTCTGGGAAAATTTCGCTCTTTGTTTTTCAATCTCTCAGACCCTCAGTTTCCCTCTCTGTAAAACGGGAAGGTTAAAACTCTCTTACTCACCGGGGGTTTGAGACATTACATAAGATAAAGGATGCAAATCACGTAGCTCAGCTTGACACAGAGCGAAGAGCTCAACAGGGATTGTGTGGACTGGCCAGAAATAACCTTGTCCACCTGGAGAAAAATCTCTCTCAGATTCCAAATAGCTAGGCCACAAGCAGACAGCCTGAGCCTAAATAGGAATTAAAACCGCAGAATACTTGTGGGGAAATACTTAGGGGTCGCCTCCTGCAGAGCCACTTTACCGAAGTGGCTGCAGAGACCTGGAAGGTGACGCACCTGCCTGGTTACATTTGTGTCTACCTGCCGCACTGGCTCCTGAGCCGCCCTTTCGGAGGGACGTGCTAAGCGCAGCCTCAGACCTGCTGACCTGACTAACACGTTTCATGCACGTGGGTATCGGTGGCAACAGGCAGCAGTGGTTGGGGGGAGCAGTGGGGGAGAGAGAGGAAGGTGCTTGCGTGTGTGTGTGTGTGTGTGTGTGTGGCAGGGGGGAGGGTGGGACTCTAAATAGTTTCTATCCCTGTCTCCTGAGCTGCAACAAATAACAGTCTAAGTCAGTGATTCTCAACCTTTCTAATGCCGTGACCCTATAATACAGCTCCTCATGTTGTGGTGACCCCCAACCATAAAGTTATTTTCATTGCTGCTTCATAACTGTAATTCTGCTACTGTTAATGAATCGTAATGTAGAGATATCTGTGTTTTCCGATGGTCTTAGGCTCTACAGCAGTGGTTCTCAACCTGTGGGTTGCGACCCACTTAGACTCTAAGTGAAAACAGTGTGCTTCCCGTGCCGATGCAACTTCAAGACAAGCCCCGAGCCTCCCTGTTTCTAGCCAGATTGTGGCCCTTGACCACCTCCTATGTTAATATTCTGGAGGTGCCATGGTGTAAAAAGCACATTAAAGTGGCTGGTAGTGTGTGGCTGGGAGTCCAGGCAATGTCCCCTGTACTGGGAAGGCATCCATGCAAGTGGCCTAAGTCTGGAGGTGGCCTTGAGCCTCTCTGGTGACTGGTCACCTTGGGCAGGCAGAATGGATAGGGCGCAGGGACTGGAAGGAGAGGAGACCTGCTCGAAGGCCTGCCACCTGTAGAGGCAGGGTGCTCACAGGGTTAGTGTTGACCCTGCACAGGGCAAAGGCTTGTGTGGCCGGAGGGCTCCAGGAATAGGCATTCCCTCCCCTTCACTCCACGCCTGGTGCTGAGTCAGGTCCTGGGTGCGGCGAAGACTAAGACACTGCTTCTCTGAAGAAGCTGGCGGTCTAGGCCGGTGGTTTCAGGCTGTGGTTCCCAGACCAGCAGTCTCAGCACCCCAAGAACTTGTTAGAGCTGCACCTTACAGGGTCTCCTTTCGGTCCTACAGATCAGAAACACAGGCAGGCATGGGGCCCAGCTGTCTGCGGAGGAACAAGCCCTCCAGGAGATTGTGATGGATGCTGTTTGAGAACTGCTGGCATTGAATGAAGCTGGGCTGACGGCAATGCGTGGAAGGGAATGTCAAGAAAGAACAGGCTCCGCTGGACTATTTCCAAGAAGGTGGAGGAGGTGCGCAATTCCCCAACCCCTCCCTTTGGGCGCCCTAGGGCTCTGCTCACCTGGAGAGGAGGTGGAGCATCTGGAAGATGCAATGTGGAGAAGGGACGATTCAGCCAGGGTGGAGAGATGGAGAACGTACCAGACCCAGATCTGGGCCAAAGTGCAATGGTGAAGCAGGTGGCGGTCCCTCCAGCAGGTCTCCTCTCCTCCCAGTCCCTACGCCCTGTCCATTCTGCCTGCCAAGATGACCAGTCACCAGAGAGGCTCACGGCCACCTCCAGACTTAGTCGGGCCACTTGCATGGACGTCTTCCCAGTACAGGGGACATTGCCTGGACACCCAGCCACACGCGACCAGCCACTTCAATAGCATTTAAAAAGTCCATCAGAACTTATACGTGAATTCATCCGCAGCCTGAGTACAATGTCACACTTTCTCCCAGTAATGGCTGTGTAAGGCTAGAGGAGAATCACGAATGAAGCCAAACATATCAACTCCAAGGGTGAACACTTTAGGCGCCGTGTCAGTTAGTGGCGGGGAGAGATTTTGAGAGCGAAGATATTTCAGACAGTGGCTCCCAGATGGCAGGGAGGCAAGCCCCCTCCTCCACTGTCTGGGCAGCCCTGACTGGAGGCAGGTGGGCCTTGGGGTTCTCTGCTCTAGTGTGGTGGGATGACTGCATTCCCATCCTGCTTTCAGGCCCAGAGCTGCCCGGAGCCACGATGCATGGGTAGCTGTGGCGCGCATCTGGGGTAGCTGTGGTGGGCATCTGATTGTAAATACCATCTGTAAGCACTCCCAGGGCAAATTCCTTTTTCCTATAGTCCCTGAGGCCGGACTCAGGAGCTTGGGCTGAGCTGCTGAGCATCTCATGTATTAGCTTAGGGCTATTAGAGCTCAGCTCTGCCTAGCTTAAGCAAAACATGGGCAAGTTGGAAGGCTATTAGACAGCTCACAGAAGGAAAGGTGCAATTTACGGAAGTAAAGGGGGACGGGGTGGGAGGGAGGAGGTACGGGAGACCATGGCCACTAAAGAAGGCCACACTCAGGTTTGCAACCCCTGGGGCCACCAGAGAAAAGAATGTTTCCTCCATTTTCCAGCTTCACTTGTAGACATCCTTGCCTAGGGTGTCTGCTTGTCTCCACTGGGGTCCCTGGCCTCCCCTGTGTCAATCACTGGGTCAGGAAGGGAACAGAACACTATGACCCCACCTGGGCTCAGGGTGTGACTGAGAAGACAGGACGAAGAGGGTGTTGACGATAGATCTGGCCACCAAGTAAAATTTCCAGACTAAGAAATAAGAATCAGGTCCAGCCGGGGTGGGTCCGTGGTTGAGCATTGACCTGTGAACCAGGAGGTCACGGTTTGAACCAGGAGGTCACGGTTTAATTCCTGAGTCAGGGCACATGTCTGGGTTGCAGGCTCGATCCCCAGTGGGGGTTGTGCAGGAGGCAGCCAATCAGTGATTCTCTCTCCCTTTGTCTTCCTCTCTGAAATCAACAACAAAAAACATATATAAAAATATATGTATATATTTTTAAAAAGAAATAAGAATCAGGATGTCAGTTAAATTTGAAGTTCCCATACACTATTTGGGACATATTTACTCATACTAAAAGCATTATTTGTTCTTGACCTGCAACTCCAGTTCAGCTGGGTGTCCTAACATTGAATCTGGCAGCGCTGTTGCCATTGGAGTTGTCTGAGTCGGGCTGCCCTGCTGTGCCTGCCACAGCCTGCCAGGAACCTTGCAGAGGGACCAAGTTCTCACGGGGGAGGGCACTGTCCATGCCCCGCAGCCCAGGCCCCTTCTCCATGCAGCCTTGGGATGGCTCTCTGCCTGCATGAGAATCCGGATCGGGCATCTACACTTTCCACAAAGTGTCAAAACCGCCTGGCTGAATGGGGTGTAAAGCATATGGGTGACTCTTTTTATCCACCACATGGAGCCCTGGGTGGGACCTGAGGAATTTATCAGAAAATTTCAGCTGGGATAAAATTAGGACTCCACTCTCGGCAAGCTCCCTAGAGGGAGTCAGCGTGGGGCGCACCAGCCGGTCTGAGCCCATCCCCTGGGCTGGATGTCAGTCCCCTTCCTCCTCGAAGGCTCATTGCAACCGTGTGCCCCTTCCTACTCTCGGCTCAAAGTTTGGAGCCCCGAGCTCTCCGCAGGCTCCATTTGCACCAACCATGTTGATTCCTGTAAATATTTACTGAACTGGCTCTGCAGTCAAGGCACAGCCATATTTCCTCTTCCATCTGAAAGGAAGTTTATTACACAAAGTAATAGGTGATGTCTTCTTATGACTGCATAAATCTGCTCCAGTACCTGGGAGCCGAACTTCTTAGCAAGAACAAACAGTTGTTCCCGAAACATTTCCACGCAGAGGGAAACAATAAAACCAGAAACAAAAGCAAGACAGCAAACAAAACGTACACCGAGATTTATTCTCTGTTAGAATATTTAACACAAGATAGAGCCGCCCAAAGCTGAAGTTCAATTCTATTTCCTAAAGTGGGAAAACCAAGCAGTTGGACTGAATTTTTCTTTACACAACACTTTCTCATTCCGGAGACGAGGAGTGACTTTTTTTGGCGCTATGTGTCCAAGAACCCTGAGCGATGGGGTGAAGTACTGATCTCGGACTTAGGATACACAGAGCCAGTCCCGGGTCAAGGTCAGTGCTGTGCAAGATTGCAAGCAGAACCACGTTTCTGTTGTGTTCTCCAATCTGGTAGCAGAAGCTACGGTGCCCGAAACGCTCTGGGTGAATTATCTGATAGTTTCAGTGAAACACGAAGCCCAGGCAGCGTGCTTGGATTTAAGGGGAACATAACATTTCTTCTTCTGGGAAAGCCCCATGCACTTGGACAGACTTCTTAATGAAGGGGCAATGGCCTCAGAGCTGACCTTCAACGTCCTTTCCACAGAGCCCTGTGCTTCGTACATGGTCAGGAGCCAACTGTCATCCGGTGAGCGTGACTTAGGGCTCTCCAGTCTTTCTGGGAAATGTGACTTAGGGTCACCGTGTGTGTGTGTGTGTGTGTGTGTGTGTGTGTGTGTGTGTGTGTGTGTGTGTGTGTAGTAATTTCCTGCCAGGCGCACACGTGACCACTCTGTCCATGGGAGGGATTAGCATTCTAATAAGTGGCTTTAGCTGATTCGTGTATTTTTGTTGAGATGGTCCTATTCCACACCCCTAATGCGATGCCCTGTTCTCAGGTAGAGATTGGAAAGCTGGCTGAGTCTTGAATGGTACTGATTCACCTGCACTGCTTCTACCTGGGGAGGTGGCTGTGTATTTGGGAAGGGCAATAACTAAGTATGTCTGGTTCACTATTGTGCACCCCAAACCTGGCATAGAAAAAATCTTTATTTACCCCCTGCTTTTGCTGAGCACCGTGCTAAGGGCTGTTCAGAAACCATCTCATTTAATCGTTACAAAACCCCCTTGAGACAGGTACTATTACTGTGCCCTTTCACAGGAGGAAACTGAGTCACAAGGAGGTGAAGGACGCGACCTGTGCTCATGGAGCTAGCAAGTAGAAAAACCTGGGACTGGATGCTGGGCATCGTGGATAGTGGAGTCTGTTCCCTTACTTTGTCCTAGAAAAGACTGGTTTTATCAATTAATAAGGGGATGACTGGTACGAGGAAGATTCAAGTGCTCTGTGACACAACCATGGCCTCCAACCTTAGTTATCAGGCCCTGAAGCCACATAAAACCCCCTGAAAGCACTGCCATTTCTGCACTTCTCTCTGTGGCTTCAGCCCGTGACTGCTCACCCCCTCTACTGCTCATTCTGACTTCGCCCCTCAGAGCATGTGCTTCTCAGCTCACGGGACGGCTCATTGCTAATCCCACGTCAGTAAATAAGCGTTTAGGTGGACACCGCTTCTGCCTGCTCTTTGCATGTCGAGAGGGGTCCCGAACACTCAAAGGAACTGGGGGTCAGACCTCCTCACAACAAGACATGCTTCTTGTGACTGCAGGGCTGAGACTCAGCAGAGGCCCACCTGAGATCACACCTTGAGACGAACAAAGAAATAGCAAAGCTCCCCACTACAATCCTCCCTGGAGAGGTGAACAGACCACACCAAGTCCGAAGGTGTGTTTTTCTCAATTCACAGATCAGCTCCCCATCACAGAGGGCCCAATCACGGTCCGAGGAAGGGAGCGTCACACCCCTGAGCTTAGGTGGGTGGGAGCCGTCCCAAACAGGGAGAGCAAAGCCCACCTCGGCATCAGTGGCTAATGAAGCCTTCGCTGCTGGTCAACGTGGCAGCTATTTTAGGTCAGACAACCTCTGGGTGGTCTCGTTATGCTTCCCTTTTATCATGCATGAGTCACACAAGCAAGTCTCAAAACAGTGGGGTTTCTGCCAACCCACAGGACATGTGCTTCTCTAATTCCACACCAAAGAGGTGGTCCGCTGAACCCACACGTTTGTGTCTGCTCTTGGGAACTCACGCTTCGTCCATAGACAAGAGACCACGGAAGCAAACACGACTGTTTTCTGCTCTGCTCCCTACTCACGCCACCGAGGCCCAATACTTGAGTCTTCCTCTTGCCACTTGAATTCCAATTTTCAGTTCCTGGTAGAGATATCAGTGTTCTCAAGATGGCGTCATCTGTTTTTATCTTTTCACGTCATCTGTTAATGTCCATTATCAATGGGGAGTAGTTACCCAACACTCACACACTTTGGGGGGTGAAGGAAAGGATTCTACATTCCAACCAAACCAATTTCCAAAGATCACTACAAAGAGAAGTGTCAAATGGTGAATGTCTCCACGTTCACCATTTAAAACACTTTTAATGACTCTTCTCTTCAACAAGTAATGCCATTAGCATGGATGCTATGCAAATGATATACAGGGCCTGCATTTGTTTGGATTCTTTAAAATTGTTTCGGAAACCTGATCACATCAAATATTTTTCAGTTTATGCAAAACAGAACGTCTCAATACATTTTTTTTTTTTAAGGGGATGAAGTTTTCCATTTGCATGTGAGTCCCAAGTGGTACCTTTTACACTTCGAATGTAGGATGAACACATTCCCAGGTCTGCCCTGCATTTTGAAACTTAATCATGACAGTTACTTTCATATGCCAAGGGCCTTACTCATCTGAGCTTGGATGACCTTCTAGGGACAGCTGACCTTACAGGAGCCGAGCACAGAGATGGTACCCAGGAAAGCTGTTACCCCATCAAATATCCCATTTTTGTAGTTCGCTATTTCAGACAATGTTCTTTCATAAACCGATCTCAGGTCAACGTGCAGAAATCAGGGACAAGAATCCGTGACCTGCGGCTAAGAAATCATTCAGGCCCTGGGATCCACAAGTTCGCATCTGAACCCTCTTTGGGACTGCTCTTCCCCAGTTTGGCGCTGCAGCCCGGCCCGGCAGCGCCACCTTCTTCCTGCCAGGGAGCCCGTGAGCGGGGTGCTGGCTTGAGAGAGCCACGCATGATCACATTCACTGTAGCATTGGCTGTTTTTTTCTTAATTGTCCTGAGATTCTAGAAAGGAAACCAGCGTCTGTGCTGACAGAGGAGCTCAGCGTGAACCCTCATTTTTCACATGGAGCTAATTAAAAACTGAAATTAGTTAAATATGGAAATGACACTTGCAAGCACTTTAGTAGAATTCTGGCAAAATCCCTCTGGAGTGCTGTGACATTACCTGCTGCTTTGAAACTCCCCGACTGAATTTCACAGTTAAAAGGCTGAGCAAAGGGAAAGTTATTATTGAGATTTCGGATTCAGAATGCGCCTGTAAAACTCCAAATTAAATTTCACGGCTGGCCCTTGAGTGGTGGGCGATAATCTAACGCAGGCCAATGGAGTGGGCCGCCAACAATGGCCCTGCCAGCAGAGGCCCGATTACCCCTTTTTAGGCATGGCACTGTGGGTGGCATCGGTGCCAGAGTTAGAGGGTTAACATGAGTATTTCTCCCGGAATCTGACTCAAGGCAGTTCACACAAGCCAGTCCCAACAAAGAGCCTAGACTCATGCATGGGGTGTGAGGGGGCCAAGTATAGTTCCTGAGGGGTAACAAGACACACTTCTCACATATGGATTCTTTTTATAGGTCTCTCCCCACCCCACCCCATCTATCTATAAATAAATGTATATATATATATTACACACATATATATAAACTAGAGGCCCAGTGCACTAAATTCGTGCACGGGGGGGGGGGGGCGGGGGAAGGCGCTGCCCCTCAGCCCAGCCTGCACCCTCTCCAATCTGAGACCCCTTGAGGGATGTCCGACTGTCCGTTTAGGCCCGATCCAGGTAGGATCGGGCCTAAACGGACAGTCGGACATCCCTCTCACAATGCAGAACTGCTGGCTCCCAACTGCTCACCTGCCTGACTTCCTGATTGCCCCTAACCGCTTCTGCCTGCCATCCTGATCACCCCCTAACCACTCCCCTGACAGCCTGATTGATGCCTAACTGCTCCCCTGCCAGCCTGTTTGCCCCTAACTGCCCTCCCCTGCAGGCCTAGTCACTCCTAACTGCCCTCCCCTGTAGGCCTGGTCCCCCCCAAATGCTCTCCCCTGCAGGCCTGGGTCCCCCCCAACTGCCCTCCTCTGCCGGCCTGGTCACCCCTAATTGCCTTCCCCTGCAGGCTTGATCACCCCCAACTGCCCTCCCTTGCAGACCTGGTCCCTCCCAACTGCCCTCCCCTGCTGGCCATCTTGTGTCCACATAGGGTCAGTCATCTTTGACCACATGGGGGCAGCCATCTTGTGTGTTGGAGTGATGGTCAATTTGCATATTACTCTTTTATTAGATAGGAGGATTAGATAGGATAGAGGCCTGGTACACGGATGGGGGCCGGCTGGTTTGCCCTGAAGGGTATCCCGGATCAGGGTAGGGGTTCCCTTGGGGCATGGGGTGGCCTGGGTGAGTCGCCTGTGGTGGTTTGCAGGCTGGCCATGCCCCCCGGAAACCCAAGTGGAGGCCCTGGTATCTGAGATTTATCTTCTATAATTGAAACTTTGTAGCCTTGAGTGGAGCCAAGCCTCCTGCTTGCTCCATGGCTGCAGCCATTTTTGTTGGGATTTATTTACCTTCTACAATTGAAACTTTGTAGCCTTAAGCAGAGGCCAAGGCAGGCCAGGGCTGTGGTAACTTGGTTTCCTCCATCGTGGGGGGCAACTCAAGCCTCCTGCTCTCTCCAGCTCTATGACTGTGCCATTTTTGTTGGGATTTATTTATCTTCTATAATTGAAACTTTATAGCCTTAAGTGGAGGCTAAGGCAGGCCAGGGCAGGTGGAAAGCTTGGTTTCCTCCATTGCCGGGGAAAACCAAGCCTCCTGTTCTCTCTGTGGCCGCATCCATCTTGGTTGGGTTAATTTGCATACTCGCTCCTGATTGGCTGGTGGGTGTTGTTTGTGGGTATAGTGGAGGTACAGTCAATTTGCATATTACTCTTTTATTAGATAGGATAAAGTATATATATATTCTTCCATACATGTATATGTCTTATAGGCATGTCATAGGTGTTTTTTTTAAATCCTTATCTGAGGATATTTTTTCCATTGATTTTTAGAGAGAGTAGAAGGGAGGGAGGAGGAGTAGGAAAGGGAGGGGAGGAGAAGGAGAGAGAGAGAGGTATTCATGTGAGAGAGACACCTCGATTAGTTGTCTCCCACATACATCCCAACCAGGGCCGGAGATAGAACCTACAACCCAGGTACGCGGTGTCCTGGACCGGGAATTTACCCACGACCCTTCTGTGCTCAGCCAGGGCTCTAACCATTGAGCTCACCAGCTAGGGCAGCATGTCATAGTTTTTATTCAGCATTGCGATTACCCATCATGAGCAGGGAGGTCCAACAGCACTGAGTCTCACAGGGAAGTGAGAATGGTCTTCTCTTAAAGTCCCTGGTGGAATAAATAGCCTTTGCAAATGGACAACGACGCGGAAGGGGGACCTCCCGGCATGGGTGGAAACAGACCACCGCCTTGACAGGCAAAAGCAGCAGCGTTTGCTCACGGGCAAATTATGGTGTTTGTCTACATCTGCATACGATTTAATTAAACCCGCCTACACGTCCGATGGCTCTGGATGGGTGGCAGAGTATTGGGAAGTCCAGCCGCTCTCCAAACAACTGGTGCGTTGTGATTTTATTGCTTTTTCCAATACCCCATCCATTTGCCCTTGAGGCACTCCCTCCCCCTGGACCCTGGCCATGACTGAAGCAGGCACTTGGTCCTGGCCTGGGCAGGCCAGTGAGAGGAGCCCTGGTGCCAGTGCCTGCCCTGCTCTGGGAGCCACTGGCAGGGAGCTGGGGGTGGGTGGGCTGCCAGGAAGAGCTCTCTGGCAGCTCCTACGCTCCTCGTCTCTCCGTCACACCCGGGCTGTGTGCGTCCCGGGTCTGGAAACCGTGGCGGCTTACCCAGCTGGATGGGTGAGATGCTGCAGCTGTACCATCAGGCCGGCTTATTCTTATTGAATTTTGAATATCCAATTTCAAAGCAATTCCAATGAATGTGCCCAAGGCCGCGGATCAGCGTGGCTGCTGACACTCGCGGCAGCAGGGCTCTGAAGTTCATATTTCTAAACAAAGGCGAGATTACAGAAGCTTTCCTTGTCAGGACCGGCGCCTCGGAAGAACCCTCTCTACCAACTCTATTAGGGCCCTTGCTGACAGCAACGAAAGCTGTCGGGCTATTCCATGGTCCTTGCTGCTCAGGCCATGGTGGGTGAGCAAACGTCTCCCACCGATAAAAGATGAGTAGGGGGCCCGGCTGGTGTGGCTCAGTGGTTGAGCATTGACGCAGGAACCAAGAGGTCACCAGTTTGATTCCTAGTCAGGGCACATGACTGGGTTTGTGGGCTTGATCCCCAGTGTGGGGTGTGCAGGAGGCAACTGATTAATGATTCTCTCTCATCGTTGATGTTTCACTCTTTCTCTTCTTTTTCTTTCTCTGAAAAGATGGGTAGGGGAATGAAGTGGGGGGAGTTTAACCAGACAGGAAAGAGCCAGGACATGGAGGCTGGCACCTGTGACCTTGCTCACAGAGTGCAGGCTGGATAGGCACGATGCCCAGGAGTGTGGCCCTGAGCAGACAGGGTGGCAGGGCTGACCAACCATCCAGGAAATCAGGAGCCATTTCCAAACTTGTTCTGGAACAACTGGACCCCCACCCCCCTCCATCACGATGGAAAATAAAAATAAAGAAACACTATCCACGCTGTGGTGTGACTGGGCCCATCTGGGAAGCCTGCATCACCGGGAGTCTTCCTACCAGCCCCAGAAATCTGTATTCTCTCACCCTAACACTGCCTTCTAAGCCTGCTCTACCTGTGCCTGGAAGGCATTTATTTCAAATGCAGGAAGCAAGACTTAAGCCACGAGGTAGAGGGCTAAACGGCCCCGGAGACAAAGCCCGGCTGAGGTTGGCTGGACAGTCACAGCAGCACCTGCTCTGGCTTCTTGCACGAGGACCTGGGGCGCATTTTAGGGCTTGGTTCGCCTGGAAAACTGTTTTTGAGGGGCCTCGGGACAAAACCAGATCAATAACTATAGGTGTTCACAATGTGTCAACTCGTTCCCTCAGGGGTAAAAGAAAACCTCAGGGCAGAGAGCAAGGAGGGTTGTGGTGGCTCTGAGTGACCCAGACAGCGGCTTCACAGCACAGGCTGCGGCCGGCTTCCTCACACTGCGCCCCATAGTCCCGGCCGTTAGTGGGTGCTCAATGGGTAGTTACGGAATGAATGAACAAGCAAACAAAGGCTGCCTTTACGTCACCCGGGGTGCAATGTGGATTTCAGAGTCAGAAAAGACTCCTAATATGACCACTGGATGGTTACACGGCACTGGCTGAGGTATCTCTAGGCCTCCGTTTTCGCATCTGTAACATGTGTTGGGTAATGGGACCCCCTACATAGGGCTGTTCTGAAGACTGGAGGCCACCACTTACAAGGGGGTAGGTCTCAACTCCTTCTCTCCCATTTATCAAATGGCTAAGTCCCCACTCTGTGTGCCTCTTGCATAATAACCCTATGGCATCTGCTTCAAGAAGAAAAGAAGCATTTCGAATATTTATTTTTTGAGCCTTTATTTTTTGAAAAATGTCATAATCCTTCAAAAGGGACTGTCTTGCCTGCTCAGCGCAGCCAGTGTTGGGGTGTGTCATGTGAACCTCAAAGGCACGCCAGCAGCGATGGCGCCATGGTTTTCTGTAAGGACTAGTTCTTTGGATTGGGATACAGAGTAAAGACACAGAAACCAAAACGTACACCCGACAGCACCAGGACAAAGCAAAGATACCCAAGGTGGAAGCAAAGGAAGGCTGCCGATGTCAGGACCTCCAAGGCTGGGGCATACCGGGGGAGCTGGGTAGATGTTTCTAGAAAGCAGAGGGAAGAACAGGTACTCACGGGTCACTCCCCTTGAGTGTGCAGCCCTGTCAGTTTCAAATCATTCGCTCCTCTGAGCAGGCAGCGCTGCTGCTGAGTTCCCAGGGTCGGTGGGTGTTTCTAGCTACAAGCAGAAAGAGCTCTACGGTAGTCCTGAAACCCTGCCCTCATGCCTAGGAAGCGCTTTTTAATATTTATACATCCAAAGAGGGTTTGCCCTTGCAGACACTCAAAATTGTTAGGAAGCCTCCTCAGGAGGCTGTAACTTTGGTCAAGGTCACGCACAAATCTACGCTTCACATTTCCGCCCAGGCTTGCCAGTAGGTGCCACCTTTGTGCCACAAACCATCCCCGGCCCTCGCTCCACTTTATTTCTAGGTTATCAATTTTTAAACAGAGAAAAGGAACAAAAATGTGCTTGTGCGCACAATTCTGAGCATATAAAAGTTGAAGAAACTTTTCTTTTTCTCCTCGTTCCTTGGCATGTCTATTTAACAGAGCTTTTTTTTTTTGATTTGACTTTTTTTTCCTTCCAGCACAGCAGATGAATGGGCAAACCACGGAACCGGCGCTCAAAGCAATGTCTTGTAACAGCTCTAACTTTGGTTTGGCATGTCACCTGTCTAACGAGACCGGGGAGAGGAAATATTCCATCAAAGCTGTGAGCGTGGAAGGAACAGCCTGGACGGCGTCCAAAGACACACACAGTCTCTTAGCAACTTCTGAGGTTCAGAAAAGCCAGCACTTCGGTCTGGGAAGCCGCCTGGTGGAAGTTCCAACCTCCCCAACCATGGATCACTCATCGACACGCCCCGGGTGGAAGTGGCAGTCACGTTTAGGATCTGTAACCAGGCTGCCGTAAAGCAAGTGGCCCTCCGAGGGCAGGCAACACTGCTCAAGAAAATGAGACAAAATGACGCTCCCCACCCCCAAACACATATAAAACAGGGCTAAGCAGGGAGGGTCAGACAGGTCAGGATGGCCTCCCACTCCCCCACGGAAAGCATAAAATTAACCTCCACAGGAAGACAAGGAAAGTGGGGATCAGGCACGACCTAGTCCAACACAGACTCTCTAAGAATTGGGGTTTGCGCCTCTGCCTTGTGGAGAGAGGGCTTTTTTGAGAATCTTTCTTTCTCGCTTATCTCTGGGGAATGGGAGGCCCCGAGCACTCATTACAGATGTTTGGGGGATCATCGGGTAGCCCCCAGCCCTGCCTTTTGTAGCTAAGTGGGGAATGTGTATTTGGGTGAGATGAGGACTCTATGAATTTGACCAGAAAGCCTACCTATATCCTTAACATTATCCCCCCAATCCAATGCTGACTGTTAATCCTCATGCTCTAACCCCTGACCCCCCGGAACCTGGCCCTGAAGCCCCGTAAGGACTGTTACGCTCAGATAACCCAGTGCACAGTGGTTGGGAGGAGACGTCCATGCCCTCTGCAGCCTCCCCCAGGGCATTTGTGCCTTGTCTGCCCCTTCCTCTCGGGCAATGAAGTCTCAGGTAGGTGAACCGCCATTTCAAGCTAAGTGAAGTGGGTGCTTCTTAAGCCTTTGTTCCTTCTAGTGCCTGTTGTCCTTAAAGCCTCATTCGGTAACAACATTGGGAAGTTTATTAAATCCTGTCCTACTGTCTCCCAACTTCTTCACGGCTCCTGTGAAAACAGTTTAGGAGGTACATGGTGTGTCCCAGAATCCCCAGCACCATCCAGGCCAGCTGGTGTGCACTGCCCTAACCAACGCCACTGAATTGTAGGAGCAGGGAAACTTCTCTTACTCCTCCACCCCCCATTCCCAGGGGCCAGCCTCAGGTCACTGTGTCCAGGATAGAGTGCGAGTCTCATCATGTGGATGGAACCCTGCCTGGTGCACCCCTCCTCTCCACCAGGTACAGCCAATGGCCAACCTTGAGCACTCAGCCTGCACAATGTCTTCCCTCTCCACTCTCCTCTTGGCCTGCCCTGCTTCTGTCCTTGCTCGGCTCATTGGCTCTGCTTTCTGGGCTTTGAAACAGCCCCCTCAACTCCTCTTGTCTCTCATCTTGCCCCCCTCACTTCCATCTGCACAGGGATGCCAGACCGTTCCATGCCCTACTCTCTCAGGTATTTCCAGCAGGTTTCGCATCACTTAAGAATCAAACCCAACACACATCCATACTAGTCTGGTACTTTGTGGGCTGGCCCTTCCATCCAGCCCCCTCTTCATTGGCATCTCAGCCTCCTGTATCTGTTTTGCTTTATTGTTAACTATCTGTGGTTCCCTACAATGTTATGCTTTCCCAGGCGTTACTCCCTGTACTTGGTGTTCTTTATCCCTAAAACGTACTTCTCTGACCTTATCCTTCTACCAAACTCCTTTGTACCTGTCCAGGTAGAATTCAAATGTCACCTCCTCTCTGAAGTACTCCCTGATTCCTTCAGGTAAAGTCTGCCTTTTCCACTTCCTACTCACTTCCTACGGAGCCTTCCATCTTTGCTTTTTTGTTTTGTTGTTGTTGTTGTTTGCTTTATCCTGGTGTTACAAGTGATTGTGTGCACATCTGTTTCCCTCTATGGATGGGGGTCTGTTGGAGGGCAGGTCACCCATCTCTGTATCACTTAGAGAGAAGGAAGGATTCAGTAAATGTTTGCTGCATGAATGGATAAAGGACAAAGTTAGTCCTTGGAAGGTGGGTACCCCAGAATCAACTAAAACTCGAGAATAAGCCTTAAAATTAAAACAGCAATGTGGGGATTCTCTTGCCTAAAAACTCCCCAGCTGTCAGACTAGCTCTATTTTGAGAGCTCAGTTGCTTTTTCCCCTTTCTTTCTTCCTATTCCATTTCTTTCTAGAACTTCTGGTGCAGGGATCTGAATAAAATTGCCCTCCTCCTGCCTGGGGACGGGGGGGGGGGGAGGGCGAAGGGGAAAGAAGAGAGCAGCAATTCCTATCTTCTGTGACTTCAGCAATCAGGGACCCAAACTGCTATAAATAAAAGACCCAAGAACAGAGGGCAATCTGATCCTTTCTCCAGGCTCTATTTCCCTGGAAACACTTATTTCCTCCCAGGCGGGTGGGGGCGTAAGGGGAGAGGGGTTGGGGAAGAAAAAAAGAAAAAGAAAGAGGGGGAAAAAAAACCCATAAGACCACGTTAAAGCAAATGCTTAGAAAATATTTGGAAGTAACTTCTATTCACAAATTATCTTCATTCATAAAATGAAAAGGCACATTATGTGAGCTGGGTAAATTGAGCGAGAGAAGAAATTAGATTTAGTGCTGGGAGCAGAGAGGAATAGGAAGAAAGGAAAGACCAGTAATTCGAAATTCTATAGTAAGTAGAATTTTCAAAACGGTGAACGTGTATTACTTCTAGGACTGCCACAGCCAACTCCAAGATGCTGGTGGGTAGTTAATTTCTCCACACGGCAGAAAAGAAGGGTTACGTTGAACATAGACATACTTTCCATCACCCAAGGGGAGGAGAGTTGGGGCTCGCAAGTGAGAAGTGTGGGAGAAGAGGGAGGGAAGGGAGAGGAGAGAGAGCAGGATGAGAAGATGGAGAATGAATGAAAGAAAGCCAACGTGTGAGAAGAAAGAGGCAAGAGGGCCCTGAAGATTCTCCCAACGTCAACACTTCATGGCAAAACGGAGCTGGAGAACTTTGCATCCTGACGAGGCAGACTGCTCTCCTTGGACACATCTCTCGCTACTCAATGAACACGAGACAGCCACATATGGTATTCAAGGTGAGTCATGCGTCACGTGCTCTAAGAAGCCCACCAGCCGCAGCTGGAGTGGGAAAAGTTCAGAATACAAACCACGCCAAACGACAGGAGCGGAGAGCATGTGCAGAGCTCAGACCACTTCTCAGTGGCCCCCCGCAAGCCAACTGCCCAATCTAAAAGTAACAGCCATTCTCCTTTCACACGCCGGCACTTCAGAGCTATTCTCCTGTTTATCTTAATGATCATGCTTCAGGTAGGGGCATTATTATCCTCACTTTAGGATGCCCGTCGGAGGTTTAAATGACATCCAAATTCAAACCCAGGTCTAAGAAGTTCTAAACCCACAATCTTCCACCTCAGTCCCCTGCTTCTAAAACTGATGATGAGTGGTCTCTACTCCCCTTTTCTCTGGTGGAAGGACAAGAGGCCCTCTAGCTGGGTCAGGACAAGGGGAGCGAAGAAATCCCGAGGGGCAGAAGAAGGTGGTGCTAAATGGTGCTCACAGGTAGAAGGAGCACAAGCAGGGTGGCTGCTGGGAGAAGAAGCGCCTGCCAAGTTGGGTAGTGACCTGGGCCACCTCCGTCGGTGACACTAGGAGTTCCACTCTGACCCCCCCTAATAAGCAATGAGCGCCCACTTTACAACCGCTGTGCCAAAAACTGTGCATGCAGCGTGTGATTTAATCTCTGCAGCAATTCTCGGAGGTGAGTGCATTTATCGTTACCATTTTATAGATGACAAAACCATCTCACGGAGGTTAAGGAACTCACAGAGTCACACAGCTGTAAGTGGAAGAGTGGAGGTTCCAGCTAAGTCCTGTCTGATTCTGGAAGGTCTGCTGTTAGTCACCTTGTCCCACTGAGCAGGGATCATGACCTTATTGTTCTGTGAGGTCAAGGTCAAGAGGCAATAAACATGGTTTCTGGGGACAGAATCCAGGTTCACATGGGCACTGGAATTCGGCAGACCTGATTTGGGAGACACTCCTGCCCTTCACTAATTGTATTTAATCAAGTTTCTGCATCTATGAAGTGTTGCAGGAACTCACTGTAGAGCTGGCTATATTTGGAAAGATAAGCACATACTAACTTTAATTAGTCAGATAAAATGGCAGAATGAGAGAGTTAGAGTGGAAAGGCAGGGAGCAGTATGGTTACGGGCATGGATGCTTTCAGGTGGCTCCTGGCTGTGTGACCCTGGATAAGTGACTTAATGTCTCTAAGCCTCAGTGTCGTCATCTATGAAATGGAGATAAAAACAGTACAACCCATAGGGTTGTTATGAGGATGAAACGAGATGGCAGAGTCCAGTGACCTGCACAGTTACGTGCTGCATAAAGGCTCCGGCTGTTACGATGGGGAAACTGAGGCCCCAGGAAGATAAACACTGGTCCAGGGGACACCACAGGTTAACGGGAGAGGAAGGGATAGAATCCAGGCCTCCTGATATCCAGTTCACGCTGCTTGCCTCAGTGGCGTAACCTTGTGCAAGTTACTTAGAATTTCTAAGACTCAGTCTCCCCATCTGTTCAATGGGGACAATTCTTATTTCTACCGACAAGGATGTGGAGGGGAGTAGACAAGTGATTCAAGTGATGCCCTCAACCTGTAGCATCCGTAGCGCTCATTCAACGTGAGCTGCTGTAACAGTCCCTTCCCTTCTGATTTGAAAGAGAGTAGATTTTTATCCTCAGGAGTAAAAAGGGAAAATATGGGAGGGAATTTTTCTTTGTGGCTGTTTGCTGACTCAGAGAACAAGGTGGGGACACTCAGCACAGCAGAGAAACCATTGGGAAGAGGACGATCCCAGGAGAAGTCTCATGTCACCCTCCAGACGAAACACACTTCTCCCAGAGTAAGCGGTTTAGTCCTCTGTGTGGAATTCTTTCCCTGATTCTAGAAGCTTCCGTCAGCTCAAATCAGAAGCATTTTGCTGTCGTTCTCTGTGGCAGTGCTGATGCTATTGTGGGAAGGGCGTCGTTTGCGGTTTGACTACCTGGGCACCGGCCCCACACCTGCCATTTACTCGCCGTGGGTCTTGGACAAGTCCTCCCCTCCCTGAGCCGGCTCCGCAGCTGTAAACGGGGGATAATGACGCCTGCTGTCTACCACACAGCCACGAGCGGCCACGGGAACATAAAGCGCTGCTTGCTTTCACCATCATTTCCTGCATCCCCTGCCCGCCATCAGGAGGAAATGAGAAACCTGCACAATTGCCTTTAAAAATGCCAACTTTCCCTCCATGTCTCCAGCCCTTTATTCAAGAGGAAGCAGCCTGCTCTTCTGCAGGAGGAGGCCAAGGCAAAGGCCCGGGCGACTGGCAGTGGCCGCGGAGGCTGTTTCACAGCCAGAGGGTCTGTGGTGGGGCTGTGTCTCCCACGCAGTGTGGGTCCAGCAGGGGAAGTGGGGTCATTTACACAGATCAACGCCAGGCTCCCGGTGGCTCAGAAGCGCCACAAGAACAGCGTGGGCATGGACGGCTTGGCCATCAATGGCACTGTTCCATCTTGCTCCCCAAGGGCCCATCCTCCCTGTTGGGCCCACCAGAACAGAACCGCCATCACCCATCAGACTGGGCACGAGTGGTGGGCAGGGCCCGAATGGCCCCTCTGCCCCCTGCCTTTGCTTCAAAGGTGGCACGTTTGGTTCCTACCCAAATCATGAGCCTTAAATTTGGGACTCCTTCCATTTCATTGTTCCATTAAAGGTGATGTCATAATTTCAGTGAACTTCAGCAAATGATGAAATACTTTGCTCAGACAGCTCTGCATCTGAGTAAGGGGAGCCATCATGCCCAGCACAGAATGCAGTGTTTTATTTGTGTTTCTAAGGCAGCAAAGAAAGCTTTGGAGAAAAAAGACATTTTTCAGCTTTAGGAAACCCACATGCCTACCCTTCTTCAGCCTTTAGGAGCAGAGCTGAGGATAGCTGTGCGGAGGCAGACTGGATGGTGACGAAGTGCAAGGACTCAGAGGTCAAGCTGAGTCAGACCTGGTCCCCTTACTAACTATGTGAATGAGGGAAAGTCATCTAATATTTTTGTGCCTCAGTTTCCTCTTCTGTAAGATAGAAGTTAGAGCGCTGAACTCCTATGGCATTGGGATGAATTAAACTTGAAAAGTTCAGCATATAGCAAATGATCAAAATATTAACGATATCATTACTGCTCTGATTCTATGAAGATCAGAAAAATCCCATGTTATAGGTTGTGCTGCCCCTCTCCCTGAGATGTTAAAGGCCTTAAATCTCATATCTGTGGATGTGACCTTATTTAGAAGTGTTGTTTTTTTTTTTCTTTCCAGAAGATGATGTGAAGATGAACTCCTTAGGCTGAGCCTCCTCCAACATGACTGGTGTCCTCAGAAAAAGGGAACATGTGGTGCCCAGCTGGCGTGGCTCAGTGGTTGAGCATCGACCCATGAACCAGGAGGTCCCGGTTCGATTCCCGGTCATGGAACATGCCTGGGTTGCAGGCTTGATCCCCAGTAGGGGGCATGCAGGAGGCAGCCAATAGATGATCCTCACTCATCATTGATATGTCTATCTCTCTCTCCCTCTCTTTTCCTCTCTGAAATATATATATATATATATATATATATTTTTTTTTTTTTAAAAGAGGACACCTGTCCACAGGGACAGTAGGCACACAGGGAGCAACCCTCGTGAAGACTGGAGTTGTGATGCCTCAAGCCCAGGAACTACCAGAAGCTGAGAGAGAGGCCTGGAGCACACCCTTCCTAGGGCCTTCAGGGGGAGCGTGGCTCAGTCAACTCTTTTATCTTTGACTTATAGCCTTCTGAACTGTGCGACAATGAATGTTTGCCATAAGCCATTCATTCGGTGGTAGTACTTTGTGAAAGCAGCCCTAGCAACACAGCACATCCTTTTTCAGAATGCCACATGGGACGAGTATACAAAAGAGATTACTTAGAAATAGCTGTTGGATCTACTTCCAGAAAAAGCAGAAACTTAGCTTTTGAGTGTAAAAATCACTACAATAAGACACTGCTGGTTTGGGGATTTATCAGACAATTCCAACCTTCTTGTCCCCTATCAAAGGACCTAGAAGAGCTTTCCTAGTCTCCTGTGCAGAGGGGAAAGCCATGGAACACAATTCTAAGTAATAAGACATAATTAGCAACTAAAATTATGAGCGTGTATGTGTTCGTGCACATGTATGGGGAGGGGTTAGGCTTTTCCTAATAAAAGGGACAAAAAAAAACACACACCCCACTTGATTTCTTCCCTTCTTTCTCCCCCCTGAAGGTGGATATGATGTCTGGAGCTGCATCAACCATCTTGTGACAACGAGGCAGCAAAACTGAGGGAGAAAAACGAAAGTGCTGGGAAGAGCGCATGTCACAGATCGACGCAAACAATGTCGATTGCTGCCAGACTGGGATATCTAGCTAGCTAGCCAGCTATGCGAGGAAACTAGAAGCTTGCATTTTTAAAGCTGCTGTTAGGAGTTTTGGTGGTTGTTTCTGAGAACTTAAGTTGAATGTATTTCTAACTTGAAACACTGTCTTAACCGACCATACTGGCCAGCACTTTGGGCTCCCCTCCTCACTTTCAGTTTTGAAGTGTATTTCATTTAATCTCCCAATTCTTTCTGCCGGTTTCCAGTCTTTCCCACTTGCCCTGAAGCGGAGAACCGGCTAAGAAATGTGTCATTTCCTAGCTCGCAGGACAAGGTTACGCTGTTTGCATAAGCAGAGGTATCTGTTTTCTTTTTCCTTGTAATTGTTGTCATTAGGGTGGTTGCGGGGACTTCTGGGAACACAAAAAGTCTAAGTCGCCAAGCACATATTTTTAAGTTGATGGCAGTATACTTATTGGTGAAAAGTGGACTTTGGAGTTAAACAGACGTGTGTTTTGAATTTCAAATTCCAACCACTGACTAGTGTGTGACCATGGCCAAGTTACTTAACCCCTCTGAATCTCTTTCCTTAATTATGAATAGGAAAATTGAGTCCTTGGGAAGATTAGATCAGATATTGAATGTGATGTTTTTGCACACAGTAGGTCCTTCATAAATGGCTGACTTCATTGTCCTTTTCATGGAGAAAAAAAAAAAAAACCAGTGGTGACACTTTGGGAAAGACATACATTCAGGGGTACTTGTCATTACACCTCTTCAGTCAAACCCTCCTTTCACAGCATAAAGTTCAAATAACTTCTCAGAACTTAGTACCATCGATGCCTTCATGATGGCATTGATGGCTTTGAGTATGAAACTATCACGCCAAGAGGATTACGCTATGGAGAACCAAAGCTGATGCCCACAGGGCAATAGAAAGGTCTGAACACTTACTTTAATTCTGGTGGTGAAGGAGAAAAAGAATCGACCGAAAGACACGATTAGAAATCAGTTATGACCTCTCAGCTTTGGCACTATTGACATTTTGGGTTGGAACATTCTTTGGTGTGAGGCTGTCCTGGGCACTGTAGGATGTTTAACAGCATCTCTGGTCTCTACCCACTAGGTGCCAGAAGCATCTCCCCCCACCCCCCTGTTGTGACAACCAAAGGTGTCTCCAGAGATTGCAAACTGTTCCCAGGGTGGGGGGGCGGGGTGCACTGAGTTACAGCAAAGGGAGTCCTGCAGTGCACTGTGTCACTGGGTATCTCACTGGGGTCGATCTGCAAGTGGTCCCCAGTGCACTGTACCCCTGCACAGTGTGTGAAAGAAAAAGGAAAGAATGCCACACATCTCCAGGCCCTGGCCACCTCCTACATGAGCAGAGATTGAGGTGACTGAACTCCATCCAGTCGGCAGGACAAGCAGTGAAAATATTTGGACTGCACCATCAATCTGTGCCAAGGACTCTTCAAATCAAGTCGGCTTAATGGGTAAAATATTTGAAATTCTGCAAAAAGACGCAGCGGGTTCCAATCCATCTTCCTCACACAAAACCCTATTACAGCCAAACGTGTCTATGAAAGGGAAGTGGAGCCTGAGCTGTTTTCTAGTCCCTGAACCCCTCCTTGGAATATGGGAGGGCACTCCTGCCTCTGGCATGGCCAGTACTTGCTAGCCCTGCGCTCCCCTCCCACAGAGACTATAAAGCACCCGCTAATCAGTGGAGCTGTGGACCTGCATCCTCCGCATCTCACTCGCACTCTCTACACCTCCCAGTAATTGTAAAAGCACTCTTCCCTGCGCACATCCCTCCTCATCCTTCATGGTTCTCATTTGCTTACCAAAACGCAGCCTTTGAGCTGCTACTCACTTAGGCTTCTCTCGGGATCTTTGTGGGAGCCCTTGGTCTTGAGATTGTAAAACACCGTTCTGTTGTATGTACCACAAAGCCCTGAAGAGGGTGAAACTTGAGGCAAAGGCTGCTCTGCGTAAAGATATTCACACACATTAATTCATTATGTACTCGAGAAATGACAAGTTGGTTCGCAAGAGTAGTGTAAGATGTTCGCCTACAATTTTACCCACGGTGAAGAGCTTGCTCACTCAGTTCCAGCTCCACTCTGCACGTCCCCTGGGTGTTTTGCAATGCTCAGCCAGTCTCTGAGTCCCAAGAGCAGATTCCTTTATATTTTAAAGAGGCTTTGAGAGCATCATGGGCTACAGAGATGCTATTAGACAATAACGCCGTATTGTCCTGTGATTATTCTAACCTGGCTGGTCCGTTGACTCAATTTAAGAGCCATTGAGAATAACTCCCCTTGTTTATGATGCGCTGCTGTGCCTGCTGGAAATGTACACCACAATGAATATCACACAACACCTCATACCCAACCCTGGACCTTTCCTCTCTTGGTGGCATGGGGACATAGTAGGACTCCACAGGCTTCAGGGGTGGGTCATCATAGCATCATAGTATTGCCTCCTTTGAGGATGAAGGGGAGAAGGTGAGGGTCTGACATCAGTCTTAACCCAGCTGAGCTGGGAAAGGGTGACTGATTTTGGATTCCCTCAAGACTAGCACTATGACATAGGGTCACAAACTGGACAGAAATGAGCTGTCTGGCTTCATGGCCAGGCTCCCAAAAAGCAGATAGGAGAATAGAAGAGCTGAGAAGAAGGATATAGAGAAAAAAATAGATGTAGAGACATAATTATCTACTAAGCTTAGGACCATCTGCGCAGACAAGCCATATAATGCAAACTAAAGTGCCTTTGGGGCCTAAATTATCTTGGTTAGTTTGGAAACTAATTCTAAAATTCCCCGGGTAAGCATGATGCTCTATGTTTTACTTGGGCCACCTTGCCTCAGAGAGGGTATTTCATGTACTTCAGCCCAACATTAACGCAGAGAAAATAAATCGAGACTTCAGTGTGGTGCAGAGAGAGGGCGGGGGGAGGAGGGCAAAGGCCCATTCCCTGCTGTCTGGCCCTCTCTGCCCAGATCCATAAACCCATAACCAACTTCATCCATCTCACCCTTCAGCCCAGGTCCAGTGAGCCAGCCTCATCTGCGAAGACGCAGGCAGCGGCATTAGAGTCTAGACCTGCTCATACAGTGAATATGTAGCAGATTTATCATAATTTCCAACCTGCCTCTAAGCAGCTGATCAAAAGGTGAGTTTCTCCTTTGAAGATCTCCAGTTTGTATGCTTCACTGCCCCAAATCAAAAAGGGCGCCGGGCCCAACGCCCAGGGCCACATTCTGCATTTGTGAGGCAAGTGCCTTTGGGCCCTGGAGCGCGGGTCTCCGTTTATAAATGGGCACACAGAGTTTCAAGGCGTATCCTGGTCCCTCTTTTTGGTTCACAGCATTAGCACTACAAATAAGCATGATGGGATGGAGGAGTTTTGTTAGCCGTTTTGAGGTTAGTTTTAACCCAGTTCTGCTCTCCTTTTTCTCCCCACACTTTTAGACCAAATCCAAAGTGAATGCCTCTGAAGGGGTCTTGGTGGGTTTTATTGGATCAAAGGGGCCTCAGAATAAAGAAGCCACACACAGAGATTTACTGAGTGCATTAGAAAAGAATGGCTTCTTGCCAACCCTGATAGAATTACATGCCAATACAAAATGCTTTGGCTCACCATGCTTTTAGAAAAGCGAGTGCTGATTTAAAGACGGTGGGCTAATTCTTCATTTTCCAGTTTCCCCATTCTTTTTAAAAATATTTTTATTGATTTCAGAGAGAGGTAGAAACATCAATGATGAGAGAGAATCATCCATCAGCTGCTCCCTGTGTGCCCCCTACTGGAGATCCAGCTCAAAACCTGGGCATGTGCCCTGATCAGGAATGGAACCATGACCTCCTGGTTCATAGATCCACACTCAACTACTGAGCCACATTGGCCAGGAAGTTTCCCCATCTTGACAACGTTTCTCTAGCAATCCAAGTTAGAAACCTGAAGGGCATATTAGATATTTCTGTCTTCACCTCCATGGGCAACACCAGACAAATCTGTCTTTCCTTTGGAAGAAGGCTCTCATGGATTCACTTTTTTTTTTCTTTCTAAACTGGGTCCTCACCAACTCGCACACCCACTGATTATTGCCGGAGCCTTTCAGAAAGTCTCCCATTTATCAATCTATCCTGAACCTTCACCCAATTAGTGAATAAATATGTATAGAGCATCTACTAGTTAACTGACATATCATGTCATGATTTTGTCATATTCCACTCCCTCTTGTGAACTTTAAGCACCTCCCTATTGCCAAATTAATCAAACGAGACCTCCCATCACATAAGGAGGCTATCGACCACCTGCTCCTGCTCCATCTTACCTAGGATTCTTCCACTGCCCTTCAGCAGGCGTCCTTCTCCTCCTCACTGGCTAAGCTCCTCATTTCCTCCTCACCTCAGCCTATTAATTCTGCCCTCTCACCTTCCCTGCTGTGAGTTCCTCTGCCTGGAATGCTTCTCAGTCCATTTCTAGTTCAATGTCTCTCTACCCTCCCAGAACTGGGTCAGCCCGGACTTCTTCCACCCAGTCGTCTTCCGCTCCTCCAGCTCTCGGGGGAATTTCTACCTTCTCTAAACTTCCACAGTTCAACTGCTACATTGCAACTTAGCATATGTGGGCGTGTGCTCTTGAATGCGCAGAGCACAATAATAGAGAATATCAATACCTACTTTAAAGTTTACACAGGAAGACTATGAAAAGGTATCGTCACGATTATGACTGTCATCAACCATTTCCTATAGTTAAGAAAAACGAGGCCCAGGGCATTGAATTGTCTTTCCTCAAAGCCCCCACTTAGCCAGGGATGGGATGTGAGCTGAACTTTCTAAACCAAATCCCAGTCTTTCTTTGCTGGACTTCTCCAATGCCCAGCCAACCCTTAAAACAAGGAACAGTTACAACCAAAATCAGGTTTCCTGCTCCAGATGAACAATAATCCTAGAAATATAGTTTCAATGGCCATTGTGTGAGTCAAGAATAAAGAGAGGTAGGAAATTCTGTGCTGACAATGTCTGAAAAAGAAAACCTGTCTCAAAACTGATAATCAGCTCTCTTCACCATGGGGGCCCTTGCTGTTCCCGCATCCCCAAACCTTTCTCAAATCCCTACTGAAACTCATCTTTGAAGACCTCACAGTCTCCTTGGTGACCAAGAAGCAGGATGGGCTCAAATAGTTCTTCAACAACATGTCGAGAGAGAGAGAGAGAGAGAGAGAGAGAGAGAGAGAGAGAGAGAGAGAGAGAGAGAGAGAGGCAGGTTTGGAGTGGGTGTGTTGACTTTTGAGTTCCTGTATTAGGAAAACCTCAAATGAAGAGTTGAGTTTGCTTGAAATGAAAGGGTAAAACTTTGTATGATGTTCAGAAGGAAAATACCAGTACACGTGTTGACGAGCATCTGTAGGTAAAAATAAAACAGCAACCACCACCCCAAACCATGCCTATCTCTTTATCCCTGGCTCCTCAGATTTCAGCGGGCACCAGGTGGAACCCGACCCAAATTGCAGCTCATTAGCAGAGACAAATAGAAGTTTAAGGGAAAGTGTGTCGTGAACAATGATAATCCTGATTTAAGTGGGAGAAAGAGACCTTTCTCCCTTCTGTGAACCAAATGGCTGTCTCGGGCTGTGCAGCCCGGTTCGCTATTACCGGTTAATTCGACCGCAGGAGAAAATGCAGCTGTGGCCCCGGGAACAGGCTCCACCGTCAGGCCGAACATAATCCCTCATATAATGAAAAACCTATTTCTATTTCTGAGGCCTCACTACTCTTCATACTGAAGAGCCTTGTGCCTGTCACACATTTATTGAAGCTTATTACTCATGTAGGCAGCGGGGCCCAGTTAGTATTGGGAATTACATTTTAAATCGCAATTTTTCTATTATTTATTTTAGGATTCCAAGGCTACGGGGAGAGCATGTCAATGTTACTCTTTCAAAGGCCTAAAAGCCCCAAATCAAAATTCTCTTCTATGCAGAGAGCCTTTATGCATACACGGGAAACCTTCGGTCACGACACCACGGTAACCCGTGTGTGCTGAGTCCGCCGGATCCGCCCACGATCCTGGATCAGGATGGATGCTACGCCTTCCCATATAGCATTGCAGAAATCTGTCCTGGCCACTGGCTTCACCTCCCTCTCTCACACCAGGCTCTTTGGCTTTCGGAGATAAATGGGTAGTCTCTTAGGATGCCAGGAACAGGATGGTGAACAGATGAGCTAAACCTGTAGCCTCATCATCCAGGGGAAACATAAGAACTAGCTTAATCTAAGTCAGAGGATTATCTGAATCGACCATGAGGCCTGAGCTTCCGTTTAGTCACTGGGCCAGTGGTGTGAGCATGCGATTTTCTCTTGTACAGAAGCCAGGGGAAGTTACAGTTCTCTTCAGCTATTCATCTGGCCTCCTTCTCCCGGTATATTCCTAGAAAAAAATATACGCCACACATACTCCAGTTACTCACAGGAATGCCTTCCCATTTTCTTTCTCTCTTGTGCCTGCTTGCTTTTTCCTGTGGTACTTTCCCCTTTTCCCTCTGTATAAAAAGACTAGTGACCCAGTGCACGAAATTCATGCACATTAAAAGGGGATTAATTAGAGGAAATAATTTAATATTGCTATTTGCCCTTTCTCTATAATAGACATGTCAGAGATGAAAGAAAATTAGTAAAATGTATATGAAAACCTTCCTCCTGTCAGAGTCTGGCGCTCACCATGGAACCCAGAGTCAAGTCCCCACCCACCCACATGCACCTCAAAATTGCATGAGACCCAGACCTGGCTGGCTCAACCCCATTGGGCTAGATCCAGAGCTGGCCAGTCCCATCCTTGTCAAGCCCTGTCGGGCAGGGGGCATAGCCTCAGGTCCCCTGGCCCGATGCCAGGATAGGGGGCATGGCCTGAGTTCCCCCAGCCCAGACCAGGGTGGGGGGCATGCCTTGAGGTCCTCCATCAAGCCCCACCAGGTGGGGGACATGGACTGAGATCCCCTGTCAAGCCCCACTGGCTGGGGGTTATGGCCTAAGATTCCCTGTCAAGCTCTGTCAGGCGGGGGATGCAGCCTCAGGTCCCCAGTCAAGCCCCACCAGCAGGGGGGGCGCAACCTCAGGTCCCCTGGCCCACTGCTGGGCCAGGGGGCATGGCCTGAGGTCCCTAGTCAAGCCCTGTTGAATGGGGGGTGTGGTCTGAAGTCCCCCGGCCTGGCACTGGGACAGGGGGAGCAGCCTGAAGTCCCCTAGCCCAGCACCAGGACAGGAAGCACACCTTGAGGTCCCCTGTCAAACCCTGCCAGGTGGGGAGCACGGCCTGAGTCCCTTGGCCTGGCACTGGGGCGGGTTGCGGCCTGATGTCCCCCAGCCTGACGCCAGGACCGGGGGCGAGGCCTGAGGTCCCCTGTCAAGCCCCACTGGGGGCAGGGGAGAGCATAGCCTCAGGTCCCTGCTGATTGCTTGTTAAGGCTCCTTAAGGGAACTTGGCCTCAGCCTTGGGTGCAGCCATCTTTGTGATGGAGTGATGGTCAATTAGCATATCCCCTCTTTATTAGATAGGATTCCTTGTGTGTTAGGGTCTACACGCCACTTGGCCTATGCTATGAATGCAAATCAGATCAATCAGATAGCACTTGCCCAATACAAAGAATCCTTTCTGTTTTTCTGCAATTCATACCCAGTCAGTGTTCATGTCTGGAGTCTCTCTCTACATTTCCACTGAGAGAGATTCCTGACCATCCATTCCAAGAACCACCTGCTGTATCTCCATCCTAAGTGAGTTTTGAATGGAGAGACAACAAGCCAAGGGCCGATTCAGCTCGCTCTGGGGTCTTCGGAATGAGCGGGTTTTGTGTTTTGTTGTTTTGCTTGGTGATCCAGTGGGAGACACAGGCATGGGGGGGATTTAGGGAGGGGCTTGGGGAAGAGCGAGGCAGTAGCGTGAGAGGAAGAAAGAATTACAAAGGGTGTGGACAAGATCAGCAGGGGCACTCCGAAATTATGGGAAGAGCTGGGGCTTGGCTTCTGTGTGATCTCTGGGTTTTCTCTCCCCTTCTTCGTGTTTTGACAGCATTCTCCCTGGGAGGGCTGCACAGCCTGTTCAATAAACCCCTGAGTCAGACTCACATGACAGACAATGCTTTTCTTCCTTCCATAGAAATGTAGTCATGGATATTTCAGTTGGGTTCACTCTCCAATTTCCTCTGACATTAGAACAAGCCATCAGTAGTATTTCACTATGCTACAGATATAACAGGGGGTCAGCTGACCTTTCCAGAAGGCTTAATTCTGTCAGTTTTGAAGAGAGGAATAAAATACCAGGCAATCAGCGTCCGCATCCTTACACAAGAAGTAGAGATATTTCCTCCTAGACAGGAGCAGGAGCACGAGGCACTAGGCAGCACTCTCACCCCAGTGACCTCCACCTAGAGAACCAAGGTCGGGGTGGGGGGAGTAGAGATGGGAAAATGATGTAGATTGGTAGACCAGCAAATTTTTTAGAAGCCTGAAATTCACTGTAATGTATACATTTTCCTTTTAAAAATTTCAACTTGACAGAACAAGATAAACCTGGCGACTTGTCCTCCAGGATACTTACAGGTGGATTGACTGTCCAGAGGGGAGAAGGGAAAAACAGTGCAGACAAACACTGGGAGGGATGAAACCTTTGGGAACAGGATCAGATGTGGGTTTCCTTAAAGTCAAACCAAATTTACCCATCAAAACATTTCATTAAAACGCACACATATTGCCCAGATGTGTGGCTCAGTGGTTGAGCGTCAACCTATGAACCTAGAGGTCACGGTTTGATTCCCGGTCAGGACACATGCCTGGGTTGTAGGCTTCATCTCCAGTGTGGGTTGCGCAGGAGGCAGAAAATAAATGATTCTCTCTAATCATTGATATTTCTATCTCTCTCTCCCTCTCCCTCCCCCTCTGAAATCAATAAAAAATATATTTTAAAAAATGCACATATATTAAGAAAAGTTCCTGACCAGAACATGCGGGACAGGGTCTATGGGAGTAGCGCTGTGTGGGTACCATTTACATGCCAAACAGAGGGGCTGAGATCCCTTCCCCTGTCTGCACTGCCCCACTCCTCTGCACCTCCCAACACATCAGCCAGGATTTGGGTAAGAAGACGTCCTATCACACTGACAATATCCATGTTCTGTCTTAGACCAACACTTGCCCGATTAGGAATTGGGAAACGTTCCAAAACGATGCAAGTTCATAAATCCATTGAATTTGATTGGGAGCTAAAATTGTAGGGTAATCTCAACTACCCCATTGGACCTCCCTTTACAGCATGAAGCGTGGCAAAATAAGGCAGAGAAGGGATCTGATATAAAATGATTCTCCTCCCTCATGTCGGTTTTTGATCAAGATCGAAAAGAAGACTTCAGAAAATGCCTTTGCCTGGTTAAAAAAACACACAAATGTACTCACTCCATGGCTTCTAGGGTCATTCCATAGACAACACATCTGAAGATAAAAAGTGATTTCTGCCCTAGCCGGTTTGGTTCAGTGGATAAAGAATTGGCCCACGGACTGAAGGGTTCTGGGTTCGATTCCAGTCAAGCGCATGTACCGGTTGTAAGCTTGATTCCTGGCCCTGGTCGAAGTGCATGTGGGAGGCAACCAATTGATGTATCTCTCTCACATCAATGTATCTCTTTGTCTCTTCTCCTCCTTTCCACCCTCTCTAAAAATCAGTGGAAACATATCCTCAGGTGAGGATTAACAACAAAACCTCCAGCTTTCGGCGCTCTCCTGGGAACCAGCATGCACATCCATTCTTTCCAGCTCTTGCATCATTTTCAGTAGCAAAGATTGTAGCGGAATTAGATGGATATCAATTAGACACAACGGGAGAAAAAGAACCTGAGAAATGATTTTGTAGGAGGTTATTTTAGAGCCCCCCCCCCCACACACTTTATTTGAAATATAGATTGATGTTCAACATTAGACACATTACTCTCATCTATTAGGCAAGAGCCTGCCGTGTCTAGAAATTCAATTTCCTTTATCATGGTGGCTTTCTGGTTTATTTGGATAAATGTTGAGCTGTCCACTGTTATTTATCTAAGTAGCTCATGAGGGAACCAAAAGTTTAATGATGTCGGATGAGGTGGTGAAACAGCACCTCCAAGCAATTCTCAGGGATTGCTTTTCATCTCATTACCTCGGCTGGACTTACTGGTTCAGGAAATTGTGTGAAAGACTACATGTACTTTGCTATGATGGGGGTCGTTCTTTCACCATAGCTGTGTCTTTTAATTGTTGCATGTTTTATCCTGCTTGAATTTATGGCATTTCATAGTTTGTGTTGCTAATTAATGTTTCTAATTATTCTATTCAGATTCTTATGACCCTTTCTTACTTCTTGTCTAAATATTATTCCACTCTTAGTATTTACTCTTCTTTCTTTGGCTCTTCACTCTTCATTGCTGTGGTATAAGCTAATTATAGGCTGGCTTCTTCTTCTTTTTGGAAGCTTTTAGATTTTTTTTAAAGATTTTAAATTGATTTTTAGAGAGAGAGAAAGGGAGAGGGAGAGAAACATCAATGTGAGAGCAAAACATCAAACGGCTGCCTCCTGCAAGCTCCCTACCAAGGATTGAGCCTAAAACCCAGGCATGTGTCCTGACAGGGAATCCAACCAGCAACCTTACAGTGAACGGGATGACACCCAACCAACTGAGCCACATCGACCAGGGCAGAAGCCTTACAGTTTCTCAAGTAAATTCAGGAGGAGATAATGCCTTCATTTCACACAAACAGATTGGATAAAAATAGACCCAAATACCCTCAATTTCTCATTGTGTGATGGTTAGACCACTCCACATTTCTAGGGGGAAAAAATGAATGACTGACCTTTGATTCATACCGACGAGTTAATAAAAAGCTTTCAAATAAAAGGTTCTGTGTCTTTATAAGTCTGGGAAAAATGAAACTCAGAATTCTCCTATCACTGTCGTGTGTGCCTGATTAACACCATGGCATAGGTCGCTTGTGCAACACATAACTTATTCAGGCTCTCTAAGCTTTCCTATTAACTGTACTATTTTATGGGGTTGCTTATTAGACTCTAGGTCTAGGAAAACATTTCAAGTAAAAATGTCCCAGATTCTGAGACTAGTCAGCGGATTCCAGCATACCATGTGACTGGCTAATCACTTGCCTAAATAAAATTTCTTGCCCAATGGAAAAACATAAACTTAATATAATGCACTCAATACATATTAAATTAATATAAAATAATTAACACGTAAAATTAATATACAAAGTCACAAGAATTTTTTTTTCATGGGGGAAAAAGTCTTTAACCCACAATTCTCTCTAGATTCAGGAAGTCTTCAAATCTCATTAAAAGAAAGTTTAAACACATGTACTCTAACTTAGCTAATGCCCCAGAAGTCAATGTTTGCAAAATCTGGGGCATAAGGTGGCCTTAAAACCGGTTTCAAAAATATATCTGATTCAAAGGCTCACGGAACTCCCTTGAAAGATGTCATCTTGTTTATCATGGCCCGAAGAACAGAATGCATCTGACACACTGCCACTTACCTTCCCCTGTGGAATAGAAGCAAGTCTAATCTAAATTCATTAATGTGCCTCTAAAACGCTCATGGTGTAATGTAAGTAAGCAAACGGACAGAATTGCATCATGACTGCAAAGGCCAAAGCGAGGTACCATGGCTTTCTTTCACAAAGATCAGAGTCCCTAAGGGAGTGCCCAACATGTTGGCACAAATGTTCCCACCAATGACCTAGCTCCTCTGAAAACCCATCCCAATGGACAGGCCTTCCCTGACAGCCCGCCGTGAAGAAAGTCATGATGAAAGAAACGCAAAGACTGGAGGCACAGCTGATCCTCCCTTCTGACCTGTAGCGTTGGTTTGCAGGGAATAAAAGCCTAAAAAGAGGATCCATATTGTGCATCTTACCCATTTCTTTTTGCAAGAATGGAAGACAAGCCCTCACCGGTGTGGCTCAGTGGACAGAGTGTCGGCCTGCGGACTGAAAGGTCCCAGGTTCGATTCCAGTCAAGGGCATGTACCTTGGCTGTGGGCACATCCCCAGGAGGAGGTGTGCAGGAGGCAGCTGATCAATGTTTCTCTCTCATTGATGTTTCCAACTCTCTATCCCTCTCCCTTCCTCTCTGTAAAAAAATCAATAAAATATATTTTAAAAAAAAAGAATGGAAGACAATATTTCCTTCAGCGAAGCTCTTTTCTTATCAACATGTAGCTTAGTACAGTTTTATTTTCTGAAGCACTCCAATATTGACAGGTCTATTTGAGGCTAGAAGTTGATAATATAAAAAATAAAATAAATATGCTCTTTTTTATGGTAATATTAAATATGTTAATACAGTTCACGGATCATCTGCTCTCCTAATGCAGAAGATCTTATTCTGAGACATCAATTTAATAAATGATTTATTCGATGAGAAAAGGGCTCAGGCAAAAGTTCTGGGTGTCTATTCTTAACAACCAAAATATGAATTTTCTATAACTGAGTTTTCAATAAAGGACACAGGAAGCCTGGCTTACGGTGAACCTTAAGAGAAATACGAATGCTATGGAAGTTCGTTTTTGGGTCAAGTTTCTGTTGTCTGAGGCCACAGAGCTAAGCAGGGCAATGCAGAGCACAAGTGATTCCATATTGCTTGTGTTCACAGACCTAATTCACCATATAATAGTTCCTTTCTCTACTTGGTGCCTTGGAGCAATTGCTTTCATTTCTTAGCACATCCTCATTTACAGAGAAGCAGCCAACAGACTTTCAGATTTATGCCATTATTTGCTTCTTCACCTTGAACTCCAACTAAATCCTGCCACACTTTGGTAATGTGAGTGCCAAACCGTGGCCGCATGCCAGACACAAACACTTCCCAGTTTCACTCAGGAGCTCCCTCGATTTCAGGGAGGCGCAGATTCCTGCCAGAGGGCTTAGCTGTGCTGCTTACGCACCATCCCCACCCCCCACCCCCCAATGTTCTTTTGCCTAAACGCTTTCTAACTTGGAAATGCAATTTGGGAAGAGGCAATTAGAACACCAGGGAAACAGAAACGTCCCCCTTTCACGGAGGAACAAGTGAAACCAGGGGGCGGGGATTCGGGGTACTTCATAACGCCTTCCACAAATGACCCAACTCAGCCCTAACCCTAAACAGCATTGATTAATCCAACAAATATTTATTGATTGCTTACAAGGCACCAGGCACTGCTCTGGGGATGCAATGACCCCAAGAACCTGGGTCAGTATACTTCTCACTGGACACCTGGCCTGGGAGTGTGGTAGCCAATATGATAATAACAATAACTCCATTTAGTTGAGTTTCTATTGGGTATGACAAATAATATAAATGAAGCTACTTTAAAATGGAGCAGGAGCTGCCACCCCAGAAGAACCGCCTAGTATGTCTTATGCCTCAAAGCTTCCGAATGTTAAAACAGGACAAAATAGCCTCTGGACTGGGCTTAAAGTGACACTGTGCCCCAAAGAACTGTCAGGCAGGATGGCAAGCAAGCAGATATTATGATTACTATACTGATGACTACCGGGCTGAAATTAAACATGTCTCCCTTCTGTTGACGTTGACTCCTAATGGGAACACCATTTGGGTTTCTGCCTGAATCAGTGCTCTCTGAGTAGCTTTTCTTTTGTTTTTTTCTTCTTTTAAAAATCTCAAATGAAGGCTGCTGCCTCTCACTTTGGCCTTTTACTTTTAGGCTACCATGTGCTAGGTACTCCTGTAGCTCATTGATTCTAAGACTCTGACTTTTTTCACATCTCTGAAATCAGAATACACCTCTTAATCAGCCAGGCAGCACACTGGTCTGCTGGCGTGACCATGGACCCGTCTATTCACATGGCTGTGCATCAATCCATGTGGCCTGTGACTACCTCGTTCCAAAAACATGATATAAAAATTCTAAGGGCGAAGAAATCATGTCACAGGTGGTCTGTGTCTACCTCTTTCCAAAAAAAAGAAATAAAAATTCGAAATGCTAAGAAGTCATGTCACATTTTGATTGAAACCTTTTCTCTCCTTGAGAATATATACAGTAATGATACTTCCCACATATGATGACATATTGAACTTGAAGAAAAGTTGTCTGTATGTATCATTTCAATAAATACTTGAAACATCTTTTCAAGGTAGGGATTATCCCCATTTTCGTTTTTGGATAGGAAACTTAGGTGCAGGGAGGTTAAATAGCAAGCCCATAGTCAAATGGCTTTTAAGTACACCTATCAGAACTTGAACCCAGTTTCTCTGACATCAAAGCCCATGTACATGCTTCCCATTACACCAAGCTGCTTCTTTTCTAATTAGCACGGCAAGGCAAGAACTTCTGCAATTTTGTTATAGGCAAAACACAGAATGAAATAATATCTGTTTACAGTATGTTTGAAGTTGTGCCCAGAATTCTAAATCCTGGAACAAGTACAAATAAACAAACACACAAACGACTCAGAACATGGGGATCTGTGGGCCTGGTGATCGCCCTAAGTAATCCAGTTACACAAATAGAGTGCGTGGAGAGGGGGACAGTAATGTCACAGCCTCCTATTATAGCTCTTAGACTGGTAGGCAGCTAGAGAGAGAGAATTATTACAGAGAAAGTCCAGGACTGAGGTCAGAATGGTGACCGAGGGATAGATGGACAGGTGGCAAACCCTCCATACTCTTCACCTAATGCATACTTTGAGGAGACACAAGGTCCTGGGTTGGCAGCTGATATCGGTACCCTGTTTCCTTGTCATTGCCCTTGAGGGACTTGGGGTTGTACTCATTTCTTCCTCCCTAGGTAAGCATCAAGATGCTCTACAAAGTCAGGACCAAAAGTTGCTTCCTCATTTGCATCCACCGAGTGAGTGTGCCCATGAAGGTGGACAGCCCATGTTGGCCGACTACCTTGATTGCTGACAGGTGTCTTAGAGGGATGACAAAGGCATGCCACCTCAGTGGAGGAACTCATCTTTACTGAATGTCAAACACGAGATACAAATGTTGCCATGTGGCTGTTAGGCGATTGGGTAACCCCCATAGCCCTCCCCTCCCCCCCACCGCAATGATTTACTTCATTTTCTGTAAACTGACAAACCTTTGAAATCAGGTGTACAGTTATGAAGTGGCAGTCCCACTGCCAAAGGCTCACCCATGTGTGGGCACTGACAGGACGTATTACCTGGTTAGGAGCACATTAGCAACCCAGTTGGTGTGGCTCAGTGGTTGAGCATTGACCTATGAACCAGAAGGTTGTGGTTTGATTCCCAGTCAGGGCACATGCCCAGGTTGTGGGCTGGAACTCCAGTGTGGGGCGTGCAGCAGGCAGCCGATCAATGATTCTCTCTCATCATTGATGTTTCTTTCTCTCCCTCTTCTTTCCTTTCTGAAATCAATAATCTACACTAATCTACAAAGAGAAACATGCAAATTACCGTCACTCTGCTATGCCCAACAGCCATCAGAGTGAGTATGCAAATTAACCTGAAAAGATGGCGGCAGCCCCGCCCCCCAGCCACTCCAGGCCTGTGGGAGTCAGAGAAGTCGGGCGCCAGCACCTGAGGCTGGCTGCAGCCGAGGAGACGAATAAGCCGCCTTCCCCGTGATCCCAGGCCACAGCCAGCAGCAGAAGCCTCATGTCCGCCTGCCCCACGTCCTGGGGGAGATGGATAAACTGGGCCCCAGCACCTGAGGCTGGGTGCGGCCCAGGAGATGAAGAAGTCGCCTGCTCCATGATCCCAGGCTGCAGCCAGCTGGAGAAGTTGCCCACACTGCATCCCAGGAAAGACGGAGAAGCCGCTCACCCCGCAGTCCCAGGCACCAGTACCTGCGGCTGGCTGTGGCTGGGGAGACAGACAAGCTGCCCACCCAGGAGTCCCGGGTGCCAGTACCTGCAGCTGCAGCCCAGGCGAAGCCACCTGCCCACCATCCCCTGCAGCTGCAGCCGGCCTGGACGCCTATGGCTGACCAGAGGGAGGGAAGCCCGGATCCGGGTGCCTGTGGTCGGCTGGAGGAGGGAATCCTGGGTCCCAGATGTGGGGCTGAGGCAGAGGTGGTTAGGGGCAATCAAGCCAGCAGGGGAGCAGTTAGGGACAATCAGGCTGGCAGGCAGAAGCAGTTAGGGGCAATCAGGCAGGCAGGTGAGCAGTTAGAAGCCAGCAGTTCTGGATTGTGAGATGGATGTCTGACTGCCGGTTATCCCCGGAGGGGTCCCAGATTGGAGAGGGTGCAGGCTGGGCTGAGGGACACCCTTCCCTCCCCCCCGCCACCCCCGCATGAATTTTGTGCACTGGGCCACTAGTATGTATATATAATTAGAATTTTGCCCCTTAAATGCTAAGATGTAAATACATAATTTGGAATTCACAAAGGAGGGAGGGGTTTAGCATCTCTCTGGACAAAGAGCAGGGAGTTTGAATGAGGACCAATTTCCCCCCCCAGGCTGGGTCCTCACAAAGGCTGCCAGGTAAGTGTGCTTTTCTCATCATTTTCTGTCATTTTCTTTGTTTTCCCCAAACCTGCTCTGTTCAGCGTTCAGCGAGATGGGAATACACACAAAATAGCAGCTGAGAACACAGGATTCATCAGTCTGAGTCTCAACATATCAATTTTCAAGTGTAGCAACTTTAAACACATCGCAAGCTTTTAGTTTCCATAGAAAATAATCCCTCATTGTTTTCGGGGGGAAAAAAAACAAAACACAAAACCTGAAAGCACCCCAAATTACCGCACTTTTAACATCATGACATGTTGATGGCCTGCGTTCTTCCCAGATCAAAGAGAGAGTGTCAGCAGACAGTGCTGAGCAGCTGACTTAAAACACAGCGTTTCACATTTGGCAGGAATTACCGCAGTGAAAAAAGACAAGGTGACTTTCTACTATATATACGTATTTTCGTTTGGCAGAGATCTGAAGAGCTGAAAACTAATTTAGGATGGCACAAATGTGCTTATCATTCTCTCTGCCCCCTGCCTCCCCGCTTCTCAACCAGGTGGGGAGTTTTGTCAGTTACTCTGTGCATGTTTTTAACTCAGGGGGGGATGGGGTCAGGCTGAGCCATTGTGTGGACTCCCATCTTAGAATTTCTAGGATTATCTGGAGTTAAACAGCAAAGTCATACCTTGCAAGCCTCTTTCTTCTTGCTGAGGGGAAGCTGTGCAAACACTTTGGTGCCCTGTAAGGAAACGTTAACCTAGGGCCAGAAAGCGATGACATTATTCGATGACCCAGCACTGTTAACAACCTGTGGGAAACCCTCGGCAAGAAGGCCGCAGGCCCTGAGTGGTTTTGAACAGGCAAAGGTTTTGCCCAGGAAGCTGGGGTTTAACTGAAGATGGAGGACAATGAATACAGGGCAACATTGCAAGACAATTCCACTTTATCCCCGTTGGAGCATTGTGTCAAGCAGCCTGTTAAGATGGGAACCCTTATCCTACAGAAAATTTTCAACTAAAGGGACAAGTGGCTTTCTTCCTTGAGTTTGGGGAGTGGGCCAGAAAGGCAGGTGTAATTATTCGTTGTGAAATGGGAATGCAATGTCAGAAAATGTCAATCACCTGCCCACCTACAAGAGGACATATGGTTGGACTTAGCCAGTTTGAAAACATTTATCTTTCCCCTTTGTAAAGGTGAAAACACTCGGAAAAGGCAATCTTAGGAAAAGAACGGTAAAATAATCAGACAGGGGTTGGCACACTGTGGCCTGCGGGCCACATCCTGTCTGCCACCTGGTTTTTTGTATAGTTTTAAAAGCCCTGGGCTAAGGAGGTATGGTTTTACACTTGCACTCGTTGAAAAAAAAATCCAAAGGATAGTATTGGTTGACACATGAAAAGTACATAACATTTAAATTTCAGTGTCCGTAACTGAAGTCTCTTGGAGCACAACCATGCCCATTTGTTTACGTCTCTGTTTGCTTTTGCTTAACAACAACCTGTTGTGACAGTGACTGCATGGCCCGCAAACCTGAGAATGCCTACTCCCTTGCTCTTTACAGAGAAAGGCTACTGGGCGCTGGGGACGGGGGTTAGGAGACTGCGGAGGAGGCATGGCTGCTGCCCACTGTGTTAGATGATTCAGGACCATGTAGGTTTGAGGCAGTATTTGGAGAACATGGCCAACCGTAAACTTTAGGAGACAGTAGTTAGGGCAAATATGCTAGACCCAACATCAGGAAACCAAGGGTCTAGTCTTCACTGTACAGCTAACTAGCCATGTGACTTAGATGCTTTGGGCCTCAGCACCAACTCTTGTCAAATGACCGTTGTGTGCCAATAATAATAATAATAATAATAATAATAATAATAATAATAATAGTATATATTTATTTATTTGATTTCAGAGAGGAAGGAAGAGGGAGAGAGAGAGAGAAACATCAATGATGAGAGAGAATCATTGATGGGCTGCTTCCTGCATGCCCCCCAATGGGGACTGAGCCTGCAATCCATGCATGCACCCTGACCAGGAATCGAACTGTGACCTCCTGGTTCATAGGTCAATGCTCAACCACTGGGACATGCTGGTGGCACCAATTTTATTTTCTGAGTGTGTGTTGGGGGCTGTGGGTATGGTTCAAATTTCATAATTATATAAACATACTTTAAATGGGAAGGTTTTTAACCTGTTCTTATTATGTACACTGTAAGGATAAAAACAGTGTAGTCAGCGTAACACAGGTGAGTAGCTCTATGCTGCTCATAAAACTCAGAAACTTGGGGGTCCAGAGGGATTTCTGGTGTGGCTGGCAATGAAAGTCCTTGAGCTGCCCAAGGATGGAAGACAGCTTCTTAAGAGGGAAGCTCCCTGGCATTCCAGCTTCTCCTAAACCGGTATTCCCTTGGAACCACGTGGGCCAGGGGCCGCATGAGGCCCCAAATGGTGGTTCATGCAGCTCCTCAGAGTAATTTATTCCGGGGTATTCTGTACATTGGGGGAATCAAATGGAGAGTATATCATCAAACATTGCTGACCCCAGCTCTGAGATCAGGAACTGAGGGACAAGCGGGGAAGGGGTCCTTCCCTGAGTTGGTAAAGGCCCCACCTTTTCCCATTTCCAGGAGGGCTGACGCTGCCCTGAGTCAACACCACCCACATGCTGGACCTATGGGAGAACTCGTCACGGGCCTGAAGGAGCCCAGACTACTCATTTCTGGAAAGGCTCCTCTGATGGGTTTGAACATGCAAACAGATCATTTGACCTATGGTCACCGCTCCTAGCAGGCCTGTCCATGAACGCCCTCGGCTGGTGCTTCAACACAGTACCTGTCATGTTCTAGTGGAACACAGAGTCCCACATGGCCCTTGTGCTGCCTCTCCCTCCTTCCCCGATGGCTTGTTTCTAGGTGGGCACCACCCCTCGCTGCTCCCGAAAGCACTTTTCTCTGTGTTTGCAATGCACTGTGTATGCCCCTGAAGCTCTGTAATTAATAATTACTGCTTTTCATCTTCAAAGTCACCCACGTTAATTAATCCTCACCATACTTCAGAGTTTCTGCGCATAAATAACCACCCTGTTCCCACGTTTCATTTAGGGAACCAAGACCCACAAGGAAAGCAACTTTGTGAAGGCTGAGGAGAAAGGGATCTCTGGGGTCAAGATCAGAACTCACGGTCTTGACCTCCCACCACGCCTGCAGACTTGCCATCACCCGTGGAGAGTAGCCCCCGTGGCTCCATGCTCTCCCCCATTGCTGCTGGGTAAACTGGCTCATTACATCACTCATTTTGAGTCACAAACTATTCTTCAATACTCCAGGGTCAGAGCACAATCTTACCTGAAGCATACATAATAGGAGATGATGGATTATAACCTAATAAACCATCCTCAGATACTCAGGTCCAGCTTCCAGTAGCCTCAAGACTGAGAATAAATATGTTTCCTAATCCATCATTTACAAGTTACACACCCGATTAAAACATTAAACGCTCACTATATGATGTCCCACTTATGTGATCACCCTACAGAAAGCTATTCTATTTTAACTATCAAGCTCAATAAATCAGGCAGTAGCCATCTATCTTTCTCTTGCCAGTGGAGGAGGAGGTACGCTGAGGACAGTCTTGGCAGTGGCTGGCAGTGCCCACCAGCCCAGCGGAACAAGTTTGAGAAGTGAGTTCATGGACCCTCTCTGAAGTCTCTGACACAAAACCAAATCGTGCAACAACTCCAAAGGCAACTGAAGGCAATTCAGTTTGCTTCCACTGAGTCCCCCTGAACAATCATCTGGGGAAGCCCATAAACTACCTCTAACAACACAAACCTGAAGTGATTGAGGGGGTAACAGATGCCCTTCCCCTCCTTCAAGTCAACCCATTGCTCCATCCTTCAATAGGTAAGTGAGAAGCAGACAGGATTTGAACCTCTGCCCATAGAGAGGTGGCTTTAGAGCACAAAGGTGTTTGCAAAGCCCCAGATGCACATACATAGTGCCTTTCCCCGGGATGTCAGTGTTCTCACTTTTGGAGGGACCGCTGAGAGGTGCACCCAGTAAGGAATGCGAAACTTATTTTTCCATATTAAGATGAGCACAGGGATATCATGGGAAGAGAGTGAAAACTTCACATCAGTTTTGGGCTAGTAATGGTCGGCCGTGGTCAGGGTCTAAGATCTCTGTGGGCACACAGTCACCCTCCCATGCTGTCAGGCAAGCTTGGGTAGAATGGTACTGGAACTCCAGAGCAGCCCTTCTCTGGCAGGCACCATACTGGTTGCCTGAGGATGAAGGAGGTATGTGAGTCCCACTCCCTAGAGAGAAGGGGCAAAGCCAGCATGTACAGGGCTGTCTTTCTCACCTTCCGTGGGAGGGGTTTCTACATAAATGTTGGGAGTTGCTTGGGAATTGGCCTCCTTTTGCTGTTTTCTAGGTTTGCTTCACAACATGGCACAGAGAAATTGGGGAGGCCGATCACCGCTGCCCTGAAACCAAACCAGAACCACCACGTGTTTCAAATAAACTTTAACAAATGTCCCTGTGGCCTCTGCCTGGGCCAGGAGATCTGCCATTGGCAGGCTCAGTTGACAGAGCGGCAGCAGGGGCTCTCTGTTGGGGCCAGGAGCTGCGAGTGGGCTTTGTGTCCAGCCCAGGATGCTCGCATGCATGTGGCACCCTGCCCCTATGCTCTTGGCATTCACTGCTTCCCATAGTTACACAGGCTGCACCCCAATGATGCAAACCAACATCCTTGGATGGGAAAAAAAGATACCCCAGCAACTTTGCCAATCTGCTACCCTAAGTCATATTCTGAGTTCCCAGAAGCACAGCTGACATGGGAGGTGGACCTGATTCGGATTCAGTAGCATGTGGTGTTTATTCCCAGAGATGCTGATCTATTCTTCTTCTCTTTGATTTTTGGCTGTAGTTAACCAATGCTCATGAATTTCAGAGCATACACCTGGGTTAAAATCCAGTGATGGAGGAGACTAGAAGGCTACTTTTGGGAGTGAGGGGTGGATTTGCAGGAACAACAATTCTCAGCTGATCTCCAAGGATGCTTAATTAAGCAAGGATGCTTAATTTCACATATGAGAAATGTCGTTTACAATCACGGAGAAACCCCTCAGATCGAAATGGATTTCAGGAGGGGAAAAAACCACTCCCGTCTGTCACTCACTTTTACGTCTTTCAGTAGCCAACAAGCACATTGTGCAGACAACAGAGGGCCTGGTTCCCTCCGCCGCTGTGCCCCCCTCCCCTCAACAGGCAGCTGGCTCCCCACTCACCGATAAAATAGGCCAACAGAATGGCCAGGAGGAGGGCGGCTGCGATGGCGGACAGGGCAGCACATTTCCAGCTGCAGTACTTGGAGGGCTTCTTCAGCTTGAAGGCCTTCCTGGAGAAGGTGTTCCGGGGCAGCAGGCGGGGTGGTGGTGTGTAAACGGTTCCTGAGGTCAAAGGGTACCCCGGAGAAGAGCTGCTGAACAGGGGTGTGCTTCCAGAGGAGGTCTTAAAGAGAAAGTGCCTGCCAGGAGAAGGGAGAGAGTCAGGATCCACATGGTGACCTGGGAGGGGCAGCCACTGCTCTCTTGCACTCTGCTTTATAGATGCTAGGACAGTCCTGGCTAGCGACCCTGCCTGCCCATCAGGGATGAAGGGGTGAAATGCTACCCTTGATTGTGACACACATGAATTCTGCAAACTCACATCATTACAGATTCTCCCATATGCATCTAGATTTAATCTCCCACAATGGTCCTGCAACATAGTCAAAGCAAATACGAAAACCGAATTATGGAGAGAGATTACAAATGGTGGCGGAGTATGTGGATGCTATACAGACATACTCCCAGGACCAAACTGGAATTATAACTAAAATATTTTAAAAAATCCTGAATAATCAATGAAAGACTAGCTGGAGAGAACCCTGATAACCAAGGATGGAAAATGGAAACCATATACTGGTAGGAAGGGCGAAGGTGCCAAAGAACTGGATGGGCACCCATAGAAGGCAGTGGAAGTTCTGGAGAGATATTTCAGCTGTGGGGGGTTGCCAATGAGAACTTTGGGGTCTAATCCCAAGCTGGGCCCCAGCAGAGAGCACCAGAACTGAGAAAGTTGCCTATATAACATCTGGCTAGAAACTCAGGCATACTCTTAAAGGGCCAACACACAAAATTCCATATGCAGCCACTTGTGCTCCAGCAGAGGGAAGGCAGAGTGGATTGGAGCTGTGTGAGCAAAAGCCACAGTTGGGACCTCTGAGGTTAGAGCTCAGAATACAGACATCCTGGTTTCCTGTGCTATCATTCCCTCACACTGTGGAGTTCATCTTGCTCACACAGACTTTTGCTATCCAGGCAGTTTTGCCTGGGGGGAAGACAGTTGACCCATCCTATTGGAAAATACCTTGCCCCATGGTGTGGAGTGCTGAGGCCCATTAAGAAGCTGAGAATAACAATTAGCCTCCAGGCAGAAGCAATTGCCTACTCAAGACAGACTCTAATCAGTCTGCAGGCAGAGGCAGTCTTTGGAGGCTTTGAGTCTTTGCCTGATCTAATTAGTCAGAAACAGCATTGGACACTGTATTGCACTAGAGATTGAGAGGCATAGCAGATCTACCTAATACACAGTCACAAAGTCAAACAGGCAGCCAAAATGAGGAGACAAAAAACAATCCCCAAATGAAAGAACTAGAGAATTCTCCAGAAGAAGAGATAAATGAAATGGAGATAAATTTATCTGATACAGAGTTCAGAATAACGATGGTAAAGATGCTCAACAGCATGAGAAAAGATACAGTAACTATGAAAATGGAAATAAAGAATGACATAGCACAAATAAAGAACACATAGGAAAGGATACACATCAGATTAGGGGAAGCTGAGGATAAAATTGGTGAATTAGAAGACAGGGTAGAAAAATATTCAGAGAACCACAAAGAAAAAACAATTGAAAAACAGGAGGACAGCCTAAGGGAGCTGTGGGACAACATGAAACACAACAATATTCACATAGCTGGTGAGCCAGAAGAAGCAGAAAGGAAGAAAGGAATAAAGAATGTGTTTAAAGAAATAATGGCAGAAAAATTCCATAACTTGGTGAAGGAAAAAGTCACACAAGTTCAGGAGGCACAGAGAATCCCAAGCAAGAAGAACCTCAACAGGCCATGTATAGGCAATCATAATTAAAATTCCAAAAATTAAAGACAAAGAGAGAATCTTAAAGGCAACAAGAGAAAAGCAAACTGTTACCTATAAAGGAGCTCCCATAAGGCTATAATGGGATTTCTCATCAGAAACAGTACAGGCCAGAAGGGAATAGCATAAAATACTCAAGGTAATGAAAAGCAAGGATCTGAAATCAAGATTACTATATCCAGCAAGGCTATCATTCAAAATAGACTGTGAAATAAAGAGCTTCCCAGACAAAAAAAGGCTAAAGAATTTAATCACCACCAAGCCAGCTTTACAAGAAATGCTAAAGGGGCTGCTATAATGAGAAGACAAAATAGAGAGAAAAACCTAGGCATACAGAATTAAAATGGCAATAAATAAGTACCTATCAATAATAACCTTGAGTGTAAATGGATTAAATGCTCTAATCAAAAGACATAGGGTAGCTGAATGGATACAAAAACATGACCAAACTATATGCTGTCTATAAGAGACCCACCTCAAAGCAAAAGACACACACAGAATGAAAGTGAAGGGATGGAAAAAATTTATCCATGCAAATAGAAAAGAAAAAAATCTGGGATAGCAGTACTCATATCTGACAAAATCAAGGCCATCACAAGAGACAACCAAGGTCAATAAATAATACTAAAGGGATTGATCTAACAAGAGGCTATAACCCTGGTAAACATATATGCATCTAATATAGGAGTACCTAAACATATAACAAAAAACTTCTAGAGGACTTTAAGGGAGAGATCATCAACAACACAGTTGTAGTCGGAGACTTTAACACCTTGCTGACTTCACTGGATAGATCTTCCAGACAAAAAATTAACAAGAAAACAGTGGCTCTAAAGGACACACTGGATCATATGGGTTTAATTGACATTTATAGAACATTTCACCCCAAAGCTGCAGAATATACATTCTTTTCAAGTGCACATGGGTCATTCACAAAGACAGACCATGTGAAATATATCGGCACAACTACTTACGAATAAATATTATAATATCCCCATTTAAGATAGGAGAAATCAGGCTTGGAGAAGTTAAGCAACTATCCATGGATTTAAACCCCGAGCTCTGTCTTATGCTCAAGTCTGTGCTCTTAAGTGTTACCCTAACCTGTCTCTCTTGAGTCTTCTTCCTAAGCTGTTTTCCCCTCCATCCTGCTTCCTGTTCTGAGACCATCTCTCTAGGTCACAGTGTTGTGGTTCCTTCTTTGGAAACATCTTTGCCCTTGGTGGCTAGAGCTATGGTGTGACAACAGGGAAATGGGGTCTCCTGTGGACATCTAATATAACCCTTCCTCAGGGTTAGGAGACTGTTTCTCCAAGGACACTTCAAGGCCCACCACCTCTCTGATTGTGTGCCATTCAGGGCTTCAAATGTGCTTGCCACACCTTTTAAAACGATGGCTTATCTTCCAAGAAACATATACCACTGGACTTTAAAGCATAGGTTAGGTAGAGTCTAGACTTTGAGCAGCTGAACGCCAGGGCTGTGTCTCCTTCTGTAACACGTTCATCTTTACGTGCCCAACTCTAAGTTTGTTCAGCATGCAGGGGAGATGTGAATGCACGAGCAAATGAATGAATGAATGCCTGCATGGAGCTCCCTCACTGTGTTATGACTTTTACTCAGCTTTAATTCTAAGATCCCAAAATCTTTTACGGGTAGGCCCTTCTCTTCGAGTCTTCAGCAGGTGCAACTGTATTTATGGGCCACATACTAGTTGTCCGTGACAACGCTAAATGTTTTACTTGCACTAAAGCTCACATCAACCCTAGAAGGCAGGTACTATGATTACTGCAGTTGTACAGATGAGAAAAATGGAAGCTCCGAGTTAGCAAGCCAGGTCCGTAAGGCTCCAGCTCCAATCTGCCTGACTCTGAGAGCTCTAATTGAGCTACTGCACCACACTGCCCCTGCACACTGGGGCTAGTGAGCTTGCCCAGCGGGATTCTGAGGCAACATCCCTGTCATTACACACATTTGGATCTTGGCTGCTTCCAGACGAAACCTTGAAAGTATTTAAATCCTTGACGAAGATCAAACAGGCCTGATATGACTAACAATCATGTTAGAAAATGAGCATCTCATTAGTGGATTATTTAACATAGCTTACATTAAAATAAACAGATAACTGGTATTTAAACGTTATTTGTACTGTAAGTGTGTTTGATGATCCGGATGAAGCCGAGAGGTTTGGGTTGTGAGGGGGCAATTTTAAGGCTCATGGGGTCATGGTTCTTTCATACATAAAAAAAGGCCCTGTATTCCTCGTCCAATAGATCCAGGTTACAAAGGGTCCTTTAGCAGAGGAGGCAGTAGGCACAGTGTGCAAAGGCAGAATTTTGGAGCAAGATACATCTGGATTTGAGCCCTGGACAAGGAAGCCGGGGAGGAGCCTGCAACTGAGGTACATGCCCTTGACCGGAATCAAACCTGGAACCCTTCGGTCTGCAGGTTGATGCTTTATGCATTCAGCCAAACCGGCTAGGGCATCATCTTTTATTTATTTATTAAAAAAATTTTTTTTTTTTTTACTAGGGCATAATCTTAATAATTAATGTATCTATCCCAGGTCAAACTGTGAAATCCTTGACACTTAATACTCCAGCTATTATTCTTAGGGATGTCCAGAGCCTAAACCCCAGTGCTCAACATCAGCCGTATTTGTTGACAGAATCAGTAAAGTAGAAACAGGAATGTTTAGCAACATGAGAGAAAGCACAAGACGAAGATTAGGAAATTTAAGTTGGTGTCACTGTTATTTTTGATGCAGTCATTTACAGGAGCAGAAGGAAATTGCCATTATTCCTGTGGTAGGGGATTGCTTCACGAGATCCTAAAATGGCCCCCTTGCAATCCAGTCTATTTTCCATACCTCCTTCTAAAAAGATTACATCATAAATCACCACTCCTACCCCTCCCTCAAACAAACAAACAGACAATAAATAAAAAAGGCTTCCAATAACTCTTATAATAAATCCAGAAATCCTTCCCATGGCTACAAGGCCTTGCGTGACCTGTGCTCTGGCAACCCCTCCAACCACATCTTCTACCACTTTATCCTCCCATCAGTTACATTGTTCTTTTCCTATTCTTCATCCTAGCACATCCATCACATTCCTGCCCCAGGGCCTTTGCACTTGCTGTTCCCTCCACCTGGAAATATCTGCATGACTTATTTCTCCACCTCGTTTTACCACTACTCCAAAGAGATCTTCTCTGGCTCCCTCCCTCCTTCCTCTGTCATTTTTCATCTTGTTATAACTGTTTTGTTTTTCTTCATCATATATACATTTGTGTATTATGTATCACCTGCATCTATCATTTAGAACTGAATCTCTATGTAGTTTAAAATAATAATGTATTTTGTCTGATTTGTTCAATGCTATGTCTTAACATCTAGAATAGAGCTTGGGACATAGTGGGCACTCAACAAATCTTTGTTAAATAAATGACCTACAGCCTTTCCAAGGTCAAAGTAATAAATATTAAAAGGATACAACTGTAAACATTTTAAAATAAGCCAATCAGAGAGAGACAAGTATCTCATGATCTCACTCATATGTGGAAAATAAACTGATGAACAAAACAGATCCAGCGACACAGAAACATAGAACAGACAGATGAATTTCAGAGGGAAGGTGGGGGGTGGGGAAGTGAGTGGGAAGAGATCAACCAAAGACCTTGCATGCATATATGCATAACCCATGGACACAGACAATGGGGTGGTGGAGGCCTGGAGTTGGGATCGGGGTAGGCTAAAGGAGGTCAATCGAGGGGGGGAAAAGGTACATATATAATACTTCCAACAATAAAGATTAAACAAACATTTTTTATTATAAGATTAGGATTCCTTCTGCTTTATTGATTCTTGCTTCCTAACCAGATTTACAAGTTTGCAAAGCGAGTGTCCACACGTACACATAAAGGGGAGATCCCTCCCCAGAAAAACAACCCGTTTACTTCCCATCAGGCGTTGCCCCCCCCCCTTTTTTTAAAAATATATTTTATTGATTTTTTACAGAGAGGAAGAGAGAGTGATAGAGAGTTAGAAACATCGATGAGAGAGAAACATCGATCAGCTGCCTCCTGCACACCTCCTACTGGGGATGTGCCCGCAACCAAGGTACATGCCCTTGACCGGAATCGAATCCGGGACCTTTCAGTCTGCAGGCTGACACTCCATCCACTGAGCCAAACCGGTCAGGGCAGGCGTTGCCCCTTAAAAGATAAATCTCTCAGGCTGCTCACGGGTATCACAGCATCTGTGGTAGTCACAGCTAAACGAAACCCCCTCAGTTATCACATCTCTTCTTTCTGGTTGCCCGTGCTTCAAACGTTTAAACCAAAATACCAAGATATGTAGACTCTGTTTCTGCCACAACATAGTTACACCCTGGTGTTACAAATTTCTAGAAGCTTAAATTCAGCAAACAAACAAACAAACAAAGTTTCTAAAGAAACGATCTTCAGATTGTGTCCCCTAAATACCTACTTTAGGGTAACTTGAATGCTCTGTTAGGAAAGTACAAATGCCTGGCTCCGACCAGACCCACACTGGGGGTCAGGGAGTGCATCCCCTACAAAGCTCCCTAGGTGATTCGAATGTACGTTCACGTATAAGAAACTCTACCCTAACCATTTTTGCAGCTTTTAAATGTATCTAACTTACAGACAACACACTAGATGGTGAGTGGATATATTTTTTTAAATGCAAGTTTTGAGCGCTGATGTTTTTAGGGGTGAAGTGTCACGAAGTCGCCAACTTCCTTTCAAATGATTCAGCAAAAAGATCTTTATCTCTCTCTATGTATAGACAGATGAGGCAAATGGGGCAAAATGATAGCAATTGTTGAAACGAGGTGGTGATTCTTCTGTCGCGCTATTCTTCCAACTTTTCTGGATGTTGGAAAATTTTCATAATTCCAGGTTGGAAAAATGGCAAGTTCTGATTCACCCAAGGACTGTCCTCACACGTTGCAGGAAAAACAGCAAAGAAAATGAAGCCAGACTCACAGGTAACGGTCTGGCCAGATGGCCACTGGGAGGACCAAGACGGCTGAGAGGACTTGGGATTGTTCTCTGAGCCGGCTCGGAAATGAAGCATCATTTGTGACGCCCCAACTGAACTGCTCCCCAGCGGTTGGTCATGGAAAGAGCTCAGCGCGGGACTCCAGGCGTCAGCAAAAATGTGTAGTTTCCAAATGCAGCACTTGACATTTTTCAAGCACAACTCAATTGCTCTCAGAATTGGCCACTTATGCCTCGGGAAGGAAAGGCAAATGAGGGGCCCCCAAAGTGCTGTCCTTGGAGTTTGCTAACACTCAGAGGGATAGAGAGAACCAGCCCCCGATGGCTTAGGAAAAACACCCGAAGAGCTAGCACAGCCCTTCCTCAGCCACGAGGGCTCTCGGGCTTCAGTCCTAGCACACGGCGTCCCTCCGGGCACGGGGCAGGCACGCAGAATGGCCATGGATTGAGTAGTCAGACTAAGGAAGGCCGGCCCTCCAGGCCCCCAGCTCGGTGCCCTGGATCCCAGGGATTTCTTAAGAACACAGCCAACATCACGCCCCCCGATGCTGCCAGTCTTTTGGAGAAATGTCTCCCCTTCTCTCAGGTGAAAACAAAAGCATTGAATAAGAACCGAGAGAGCTGGCAGCCGTTCTCTTGGGCACTTTCCGAGACAGCCAAAATGTGTGGTAGAGGCAGGCTTTGGCTCCAGCTTGGCTTAGAAAGGGAAGGCAAGCATGCTCTCCGATGACACAACCATGGAAGGTTCTCCAAAGAAGCCCAACAAACAAGAAACTCATGCCCAGCATCCATGCAAGGGGGGCCCCTGTCAATTCAAAATGCCGTGGGGTTTTATTTTATCCTTGGGATACAGAAGGAGCTTGGCTACCCTCGAGGGGAAGTGTTGAGAAGAGATGGCTGGTAGGATGGCTTAAGGGCCCAATGAAAGACTTCCCTCCCTCTTTTCAGTGTCAATCATAAGGGAACACACGTTAACCACGCAGCGTACCAAAGAAAGAAACACATGCAGCCAATCCCTTACCACCCAGTGCCATTTCCCAGCTGCAAACAGGGGGGTCCTAGGAGGCTGGCTGCCTACCGGCTCCAGGCTTGGCTTTACTGCCAGGGGGAAGTCCTAGCAAGCCTTCGAATCAGAGACCTGCCACATAATTAATGGCCTTGCCTCAGCCCCAATGGTCAGGTTTCTGTTTTGTCCCCTTTCCCTTTCTCTCTCTCAACCTGCCCCCCACTACCTCACCCCAGCTCAGCACTCAGCTAAGCGGGGACGCCAATGACTGACAGTGCAGGTGAGCTCTCTTTGGCCCATGAAGTCAGTTTCCGCCAACATCCTCCTTGAAACCAAACAAAAGTCCTGAATGGTTTCGACGTCGTGCCGTGTGCAAAAAAGCGGCTCTGGTATCAGAAAAACGGGTGTTCACTGTTGCTCTACCGAGAAAACTGACCTCCCAGTAAATAAATTCCCAGGTATGCGGAGCAGCGGATGGAAATATTGATACACAGCCCATTAATCACTAAAAGAGTTTTTGAAAAAAATCCTCACCCAAGGATATATTTTCATTGATTTTTTTAGAGAAAGAGGAAGGGAGAGAGAGAAAGGGAATGAGAAGAGCATCGATCGGTTGTCTCCCACATGTGACTGGAAATCGAACCAGCAATCGTTTGGTGCATGGTATGACACTCCAAATAACTGACCACCCAGCCAGGAACCTAAACGATTTTTAAAAATATGTTCTTATTGATTTTTAGAGAGAGGAAGGGAAAGGGAGAGAGAGATAGAAACATCAATGATAAGAGATAAACAATGATTGGCTGCCTCCTGCATGCCCCCCACTGGGGAGTAAGCCCTGCAACCTGGGTATGTGCCCTGGCTGGGAATCGAACCAGCAACCTCTTACAAGGTTTGACACTCAACCACTGAGCCACACCAGCTGGGCCCTAAAAGATTTTAAATCATAAATGCCATTGCTGACATTTGATAAAACAAACAAACAATCCAGAGAAGGCATAGAGACAGGAATGCAGCAGGAGCGGGGGCATGGGACCAGCGAGGGAGACCAGGTGTGCAGTAGAGAATGCGAGATTTCATCACATTTTACTGGTGCTGGCCGTGTTCTTTGAAGCATCAGGTTTATTGTCTCTGAAGGAGTAAGTTTACTACAGAGGCAGCCTATAAAGGGTACTGTGGCATGTCAAGTTACTGTAATTAGGTTTTCAGGAGTCATAATAAAACATTTAGCTGGAGAGAGGTTAAATAACCAGCACACTTTCTGGAATTGTTGTTACACTCTCCCATACAAGGAGGAATGGTGCTGAAAGAAGGGAAACTCAACGGGTGGGACCCTGGGAGAGGGAGGGAGGGAGGGAGGGAGGTTGGGAGGGAGGGAGAGAAAGAGAGAGAGAGAGAGAGAGAGAGAGGGAAATGGGATGTGGAGAGAAAGAGGAAGAGAGAGAGAAGCCTGCAGGATGAGATGGAAAAAGCATAAGAGACGATGAGAAAGGTGACCTTGGATGCTGTACTGCTCAGCCACTTCTTGACTAGCAAAACTAAGCAATCTTTAAAGGGTTCTGCCTTTATTTTCCTTTTTGCAATTATAAAATGTACACATTATTTAAAAAAAAAACCCAAGTACGTACATTAAAAAAACACACCAGACAGCAAAATGCTCCTATACTCTTGAGGAACAGACTGGTAAACATTTGATAAGAATTTCCCCCACATATAAACATCCCTGCATTATTCTTCTTCTTATTTATTTAATTGTTTGAAACCAATGGGATTTTACCAAAGAGGCGGTACTAAGCCTACAGATTCTGGACTTGGACGACCAGGGTTTGGCTCCTGTACTTATCGCTGTGTGACATTGGGAAAGTGACTTGCCTTCTCTGGGTCCCAGTGGCCTCCCCTGTAAAGTGAGAGGATGCTAGTACCTCCTTCATGGGCTTGTTGGGGGCAGTGGTGAGTCTGTTTACATGACATGCTTCACAGTCATCTTGACGTCCAGGGAACGGTCAGTCAGTGTAGCTATTAATCCGCTGAAGGGCAGAAATCATGTACATCCCCGCTCTTTACTAGATCTCCTTGACCTCACACAGTGCCCAGCTCACTTCAGCTCCTTGTGGGATGAATGAGTTGTTCTAATTAGCACAGCGACTAGAGCATCGCAGGCTCCCCCTCCCCTCAAAAGTCATTTCATTAGGAAGGGGAAGGATGGGGGATATCACTAATGTGCCTGCTCTCTTCTCCCGGTTGGGAATTTCTGCTTGAGTTGAGAAATGAACTGTTGCTTTTAAAATTAAACTTTAAAAATGTTTTAAAAAAATTGCCACTTCCCAAGTTTGAAAAAGCCAATAACCCAATTAGTATAATTAAAAGCCCATTTCACATCATGATTCCCTAAGCTTCCTCAAACTAATTTTGATTGAGGGGAAAATAGGCTTCAAGGTTTGTGATCCCTGAACCTTTCCGATCACAGGGGACATCACCACATTTGCATATGCCGTGAACAACAGGAAAATCCTCTGTGTTGCCCTCTTCAAAATGTGCAGTCAGACCCAAAATGCCCACAGCTGGAATAATTAGCCACTCAATTTATTGCCTTGCGTTTTTCTAAATAGAAGCTTCAACTCTTGATATTTAAATAGTGTCACACTGTGATGTGACATAGCATTTTTCATGGTAAAACTTATTTTCCTCCCACTCACCCCCCAAGAAATGATATACTCCTAAGTGCAACAGGCAAGGTCGTTAAAGTCACTAAAGAAAGCTGGTGTGAGCAAATCCATTTCACTCTTCGGGATAAAATGAGGAGGATTTTTACCCCCTGGTATTGTTAACTTGTTGACTTTTTTCAAGTTAATTGGTTAGAGTCTTGATGTAATAAAGGAAAAAAAGAAACCGCAAAGACTTCTGACTTTGACTTCACACTTGACCTTGACTTCACCGTACACTATAATATGGGAGTGTAGAGACAGACATTTCAAATAGACTTGCACTGGTGTTCACCGGCAGCCAGAGCGAGATGAAGAAAGAATGCACGCCATCAGATACAATCAACGAGCAGATGATTTCTCCCCTCGCGTTTACTGCCTGTATCATTCTGAGAGTCAAAGAAGTGTCGAGCTGAAGGAACCTTAGGGTCTGTCCCTTTATCATACTCTGCTTCATGCCATTACATCTGTCCCGTGTGTTTGCCTTGTCTCCGCAAATTACAAACTTCTCAAAGGCAGGTCCTAGATCTTCTGCTTCCTAGTATTTTTCTCTGTTCTTAGTAGGTGCTCACAAATGTCTGCTGAAGGAACACACACAGGATGGTATAGACAGTCCTGTGGAGGGTCGGGGCTGGGGGTGGGGGTGAAGAGATTGAGCAAATAAGAAAAAAGAGAGAGAGAACTGATGGACATGGACGACAGTGTGGTGACTGTGGGGAGGAGGTGGGAGAGTGGAGGGCATAGAGGGGATAGAAAAAATAAAGTAAAATAAAATAAATTAGAATAATAATAATAAAAAGAGCCTGGCTGGTGTGGCTCAGTGTTTGAGCATCAGCCTATGAACCAGGAGGTCACTGTTCAATTCCTGGTCAGGGCACATGCCTAGGTTGTGGGCTCGATCCTCAGTGTGGGGAGTGCCGGAGGCAGCCAATCACTGATTCTCTCTCATCATTGATGTTTCTATCTCTCTCTGCCTCTCCCTTCCTCTCTGAAAGCAATAAAAATATGTTGGTTTTTTTTTAAAAAAGAAAGAAAACGGGCAGGCTTTGGAGTGAGGCACATCTGGATTCAAATCTCAACTCCACCGGGAACGGTGCAATGCTGGGAAAGATAATTTCCCTGAGCCTCAGATGCCTTCTCTAAAAAATGGGAAATAACAATATCTACATCACAGAACTGTTGGAAGGGCTGAAAGAAATCATGAAAATAGTTTGTGAGCACAGAAGCTGGCCCACAGGAGGTGTTTAATACATATCTGTAGTATGTTCCCCCATGTCCTTGGAAAGAACACAACATTTAAAATATGAAGTTATGAGTCAACCACTAGCTATGGAGCATGTGGGTACAGTGGTGACTACGTCTTTATCTTCGTCTGGAAATTATGACTGAAGAAACATACCAAATAAACAAAACTCAAGTCCAGGCAAACCAACAAATATATCAAATAATTATAAATTGCGGGAAGTGTCATGAAGGAAACCAGGAACTAGGACAGAGAAACTGGGGGACTACCTTAGTGTGGTCACTCTTCTCTGAGAAGATGATAAACGAAATGGGGTGGTCTGAGGATAAGAAGCAACTAGTTATGCAAGGAGTCCCGAAAAGAACATGGCAGGCAACGAAAACAGCTTGTGCCAAGTCCCTGAGGAGGAGAGCTCATTCTCGAGGATGTGGAAGAACAGTATTGCTGGAGCACAGTGATGCGGGGAGTGAGTGGTAGGAAGAAGAGGTAGGCATGACGGATAATAACGAAGTTACATATACTTTTGAGGGCATGGAATCGGGATTTCAGTCCAAATGCAAGGGTTTTAAACTACGCCTTCTCCTTGCACAAAGGAAGCAGAGGTAGAGGCATTCAATCTCCAAAAGGATTATGGTAGAACAGACTCAAGGAGAACTCAGTCCATTTCTCTGAAAAGGCCTGGCTGTCTTCTTTGCCCTCTGCCTTGAGGGTTTTGGTTTTTTGACCAGAATATTCTAGCCACTCCTCCATATGGCACCTACTAGTCCATTTTCATTTCAGTATCATTAGACATTTCAAGTTTAACATGACCATAATACAACTCTTGATTTTTCACTCTATACTATCCTTCTCTACCAGGCTTCACCCATGTTGGTGAAAGAAGTCATCCCACCCTGGCTGGTGTGGCTCAGTTGGTTGGGCAGCATCCCGTGTTCCGCAAGGTTGCCCGTTCGATTTCCAGTCAGGCCACATGCCCCGGTTGTGGGCTCGATCCATGGTGGGGGACATATAGGAGGCAGCTGATTGATGGTTTTCTCTCACATTGATGTTTCTCTCTCTCTCTCTCTCCCTCTCCCTTCCTTCCTCTGTCTCTAAAGAAACAATAAGAACAACAAAACAACACAGACGCCATCACTGGCAGTGGTACAGGTGGCACCCCAGGAAGCATTTTCTAAGGAAGAGAAAGCTGCTTGCAGGTTGTTTGTGAGAAAGTGCTCTTGGAAACACCACCTGTGAGGGAGTGAAGCAAACAGGCTGGGCAGAGGGTGAGACTGAGCTGTGATGCTGTTGGAAAGGGCCCTGGGCAATCTCACGGGCAGCTCTGGAGTGGGGATGGCTCTGCAGAGTTGCTCCAATTTGGGCTGAGGGAGTGTGGCTTTAATCCCCTCGCCTGAACCAGCCCCCGGGGTGTAACCTTGGGAGAGGTGAGCTCTCTTCAGCTGAAGTTCAGTTCTGTGAAGAACTTGGCTGATAACTGTTGGCTGTCATCATTCCCAGCCACTGGGGCAAAATGCATGCTCCTGTCCTGGAGGGTGGCATCTGGTGGGTGCCATGCCACCTACATCACTAGGCTTCACGATGGCCCCTGTCCCTCCCTCACACCTGACCCAGCATCAGATGGTTTCCTCTCTGCCTCTGACACATATCTGTCTTCTTCTTACCCTTATACCTCTACATCACTTTCCACCTGGCCTACTGCATTCAGTAGCCTCTAGATGGGTTTCCACTTCGGTCCTCTACATCCAATCTCATAGGAGCCAGTTGTTGTCTATAGATACAACTCAAATCATATTCCTCTCTGGCTTAAAGTCTTCTAGTTGCTTTATACTTGGAAGCAATGCAGCTCATCATGGTCCACAAGGCACCTGGGGTGGTGTATCTCATCCCTTCCCAGTCTCCACTCACTCTGCGCCTGAGGTCTCCTCCTTTTACAGGGCACTCACATTGTGTTTCCCTCCTTCTGGAAAGTCCTGGACTCGCCCTTTGCATGGCTCCTCCTCCTCAGGTCTTTCAAGTCTCCCCTTCAAGCTCACTTTCTCAGAAAGGCGTCCTTGTTTAGCCCTTCCAACCCCATCATGTTACCTGCCTTGCTGTTGGCACAGGTGGGGTGGTGTTGGGATCAAGACCCTGCCCTCTCATTCATTCAATATTAACCCCTTGGAGTAGCTGGCTCACTCATTTCCTTGTTTTTGTTGGCCTGGATTGAGTCCTCCTCACCGCTGTATTCCTGTCCCTGAAAGAGTGCATGCTTGGTATTCTATCAATTTCTAGGAGATGAATAAAACATGACCAATGTAGATCTTGAAAAGTTCATTTTATGCTGTCTTTAGGAACTGATAAATTAAGTGTCTTCTGTCAGCTCTCAGACACAGCACTTCTCTTTATTTATCTTGTAGTGTCTTCTTCAAGGATGCCCTGGCACTAGATTTTCAAGATTTGGGTAAATAAAGACCATGTTCTCATGATACCTACACATAGCTATTTCAAATCCTTTGAGAAATCTTCATCTTTGTATTCTGAAGCTTTTTGAATGATTCCTGAGAGACTCCTCACTTTCTTGACCTTGTAAGGGGGAACTCTCCACAACTTTTCTATCCTTTTTAAAAAAATTGACTTTATCGGAGTGACATTGGCTCATAAAACCATACAGGTTTCAAGTTTACAACTCAACAAAACATCATCTGCACACTGCATCATGCGCCCATTTTGTTTGTTAAATCACTTTGTTCATTAGATTCCACATATAAGTGAGATCATATGGTATTTGTCTTTCTCTGAGTGGCTTATTCCACTGAGCATAATATTCTCCAGGTCCATTCATGCTGTCACAAAGGGTAAGATGTCCTTTTTTTACATCTGAGTAGTATTTCATTGTATAAATGTACCACAGCTTTTTATTTTTATTTTTAAATCCACTTGTTTGCTGATGGGCATTTGGGTTGTTTCCAGATCTTAGCTAATTGTAGATAACGCTGTAATGAACATAAGGGTGCATATATTCTTTCAAATTAGTGTTGCAGGTTTCTTCACATATATTCCCAGAAGTAGAATCGCTGTCATTCTTGAGGTAGATTAGCTATAACCACATTGATTATTCCCACTGAGCACACACAATGACTTTGGAAAAGAGTGGGATAATTTTGATTAATTTCTAAGATGCTGTGTCTTTGCTGTCTTCCCTTCCCCTCTTTACACAGCAGACCCACAGACGTGTATATTCAAAAGTTAGTTGACACTAATTTGGGGCCACTTCCTGGTTGATAACCAGGAGCTCAGAGATAATCTTCAGGTAGGTCTGGAAGAATTTTGGGTAAATGTACTCGCTCCTTATCAGTCCCTTCTTTGCCCACCTACAGAGCAGTTTATCTTCACGGGCCAGTACCTTTGCAAACACGAGGATTTCATGGTACGTTTTCTCTTCCAAGTCACTTTTAAAAGAATGTGATGAGAATGGTTCCCAGCTCTGAAAAGCCCTGTTTACCCTCCTCCAACCAGGATAGAATCCATTTATCTTTCTCCTTCTCCCCCCACCTCTGTAACAAAGGAGCCCTGCCTGACACACCTTTCTTTATTTCCTTATCTTTGGTGCTTCAGCGACTTCAGGACTGTCCATAGAGCTGCAGTTCCCATGATGTAGCATGGGGATCATGTCGAGAGTCTTCCAGATGTTAACCTATGAGAGTGGTTGGCAAACTGCAGCTCGCGAGCCACATGCGGCTCTTTGGCCCCTTGCGTGTCTCTTCCACAAAATAACACAGCCTGGGCGAGTCTATTTTGAAGAAGTGGTGTTAGAAGTTTACGTTTAAAAAATCTGGCTCTCAAAAGAAATTTCAATCGTTGTACTGTTGATATTTGGTTCTGTTGACTAATGAGTTTGCCGACCACTGACATATGACATACTTACATCCATGTATTACTATCGATCACATGACATATGCTGGTATTCTTTTTGTATAGTGGCTTCAAAGTTAACCATTTCAAAGGATGTTTTGGGAATAAAATCCCCCTCCATCCCCCCAGCATCTTTCCTGGGAAAGGCTGCAGTAAGAGGTAAATTCTGGAGCCCAGATATCTTGTCTCTCCCTTGAGGAGACCTTTCGTACTGAGGGGGACACACTGACTGTCTAGCTGTTTTCTTTTAATTAATCAGTTAAAATTATTTTATTTAGGTGAGATTCACATAACATAAAATTAACTATTTTCAAGTGTACAATTTTGTGGCATCTTGTATAGTCACGATGTTGTACAAATATCGCTTCTATTTTGCCCCAAAACATTTCTATCAGCCCCAAAGAAAACCCTGCCTCCACGACGCAGTGACTCTCATTTCCCCTTCCGCTACCCCAGCTCCTGGTTACCATGAACCTGATTTCTGTCTCTGTGGGTTTCTCTAGTCCGAGTAGTTCATGTAGATGGAGTCATAGAACGTATGACCTGTTGTGCTTGGCTTCTTTCACTTAACATCATGTTTTCAAGTTCATCTCTGTTGTGGTTTTGCCAGTACTTCATTCCTTTTTACGGCGGAATACTATCCCATTGCAACAGACACCACACTTTGCTCATCCATTCATCCACTGATGGACATTTCTACCCTTTGGCTATTGTGCATAGTGCTGCTCTGGGCATTTGTGTGCAAGTGTTTGTCTAAGCACCTATTTTTATTCTTTTGGGGGATATGCCAAGGAGAGGAATTTCTCAGTTATATGGTCATTCTAAGGTTAAACTTTATGAGGAACTTTTAGCCGTTTTCTCTATGTAGAAAAGGATGATCCACATTGAACTCAGCGTGGTCAAATTCTGGTTGGCCCTAAATATTTCCTCAGTCTCCTTGCATCCTACCCATGTCATGAGCTTGCTTTTGAAAACTGTTAATGAATTAAGGGAACAGGGACCCTCACCGAGGAGCCGGGGCGGAGCAGTCACAGAAAGAGCAGTAACACTTCAAATCTTACAAAATGTTTGAGCACACCCGAGTCAGCAGGCTCCCACTTCAGGAAAGAGGTTTGAGCGGGAGCCTAACGGGTTTATATTCTAGGAAAGCTATCTATCATGGCATTTTTATAAAAAGGTTTATTGTTAGTGCATATCTGAGCGCTGACTTGCCAGGCCCAAATACTGCAGCAGCTGATAAATGAGCCCGCGTGTGCATGAGTTGCAACAGTTTAGGCCGAGAGAAGCAAAATCACCAAGTCCTTTCTTCACAAGGACTTTGTTACTGGGCTTCCTACTTCTGTCGTGAAATCAGAAAGGATCTGGAATGTAAGATCTCAAAGCGTATTCTCTGGATCACCAGGTGTATTTGCGTATGACTGGTTTTCGGTAAAGGCAGTGTTTGGTCCACAATATTTGGGAAACACTGGAGTAAACGAAATTAAGGAGATTGCTACATATCTTCATAAGCCTTCAATACCTTAAATAACCTAAATACCATTCTGCTACCTTATATGACCACATTTTCTTTATGTATTTCTTTATTTGGCCACTTTTTAACCCGCCCATTTACATTTTCACCCACCCCACATCCCCAGTCCTAAAACTGGTGTTCCATGGGCTACACCTTTGGGAAGTTCTGATTTAGTTCCCTCTATTTCTGAATCAGTACACTAAAGCCCAGAAAGAAACAAAACCCCCCAATAATGGTTATTTCTTAGATTTCAGAAGATTTTCCAGACCTAGTCACTGGGTAGAGGGTGGGAGGAAGGACGGAAGGAAAGAAAGAAGAAGGAAAAGAAAGACGGCATGTCTGCGTTATAAAAATTAACAGGGACAGGTTAAGTATTTTATGAAATTTCTTCAAGACTTACACAGAAAAAAAAAAAACACAACCACCTGGTTTATTTGAATTATGCATAACTGACAAGAATTCTCAACTCATCAAAGCAATCCTAGATATAGGGACTGGCAGAGGAGAAAGAGAAACAAACAAACAAACAAAAAAACAAGAAAGAAAGCTTGCTATTCTTTTTTGCCTATTAGATTTGCTTCTTCCAAATCAACAGTGTGTAGAGATTTCTAGCGTTTAAGTCTGGGGCTCTGTTCTTTTCTTTTTCAACCTCACATAAAAGATGGTTATCTTCAATACAATTTATTTCCCCAGTGGAGTCTACATCAGACCTTTGAGGCATAACCAAATCTAAGGCAGCCTATCAGTGTATTTACCCGCGTTTCTTTATGGGAATAATATCCATAGGTACAATATTTTCTTATTTAGCACTCTGTGAAATGATCTAAAGGCTCTTCAGGGATATTAATTAAGCTTTATAGCAACCCCAGTGACATGTCTGCCTGCCTACATATATCTGGTGGACACTCAGAAATTAATGTTTCGCAGAAGTGTGCCATTTAAGTGTGTTTGTAGGCCAGCCACATACCCACTGACGCTGCACAGAGCGGATTCATACATTTCACTCGTCAAAAAATGCCATTAAAAAAGGCAACTGTCATTTAGCATCAGCGTGTAAATACTGGCCTGGTTCTTAATACACTCTCGGGCGGACCCTGCAGTAGCATCCCTGTCACCAGTCCTAGGAAGCAGACTCCACAAGCCTGGCTCCCTTTAAAGGCGCCTGGTTTCTTAAATGCTGGGTTTCCTAGGGCCCCAGGCCAGGCTTTTAAAAAATGCAGGTGTCAAGAAAGACTGTCATGCATGCTTGCCTTAAGTACCCCACAAGCTTGTCACTGCCATCTTGCAAGTCGTGACGGAGATGCAGTTGGACAGCCGAGGCGGGGCGAGCTGAACGCTGCCTGACAAGGAGGTGGTGGCGCGTTGGACTAAAAGGCAGGTGCCTACCTGCAGGCATTTTCTTTGCACGTGGCAGGATGAAACAAAACCTGGAGGAGAGGGTGCGGGGTGGGCAGGCTGCTCCTGCAGACATCTCAGACACGGGGACTTGAACTGGGATCACTTTCCGGCTGGCTCTAAGGTTTTGCTTGACAAGAAGTTCAGTGGTTACATGAACATGAAAGCCAGGTCTGCATTTCATGGAGAGGACGGTGGATGGAAAGGGTAGGGTCTGGAATCAGGAGGAAGGCCGGGGTCAGGCTGGGTGGGGCAGTGGGCATTGGGTAACTACTGGCAGTGTGTGGGGTTCGAGCCTGGAACCTGGGTAGCCTTTGGGCAAATGACTTCATGTCGTTGAATCTGTTTCCTCATATGGAAAGTGGTGAAAAGGACGGGAACTATTTCATAGGGATATCGTGTGGCTTCGGTGTGGGAGTCGGCACATCCTTGACACCTAGGAGCCCCTCAATAAATGTTGGCTGTGGCTATCACTGAGTCTGCAGACTGCCTACCTTAAGTATACATCTCTTTCCTTCCACTTCCCCTGTCTCTTCCCTCCGCGCGCACCCTCCCCCCCCCCCCCCCCCTGCTCCCCGCACCCCTTCCTTTCTTCACTATGGATCCTTCCGTGAACTGCACTGGACTTCCAGTTCTTGTCTCTCTGGTATGTCAGTCAAGATCTCTCCTCCTCTCCCTGCAAATGTGACCGCAACACACCTTTGCATCAACCCTTCCCCAGGCCCCACATCCCACCCAGAACAAACCAGAGGGCCCTGACTGGGCCTCCCGAGCACTGTGTCCCGAGTCCCCAGCTGGCTGACTTAGAATGCGTGCACGCTATTGCTTCTCTGGCCTTTTCTCGTTTTCTTGCCTCTGTACAAAATGGACCTTGATGGGGTGACTTTCACTTTGTCATCAAAATGGGACTCAGACATCATTCCTACTGGCCAGACTTCCCTGACCAGGTAGATATGGGTCTCACCCCCCCCCGCCCCTCACTGGCCCGCCCTCCCCCGCCCCCCCCCCCCCCCACCGCTCTCTCCCTCCCCCGCCTGTTCCATCACCTGTTCCCATATATTTGGTCCTCTGAGTTTACCTTCATCTTCCAGCATCCTATATGAATAGAAATGATCTGCTCAGCCATCTCCCCCCACCCCCCACTAGACTGTAATTCCCAGAGGAATTTTCATCCTTCACCCTCAGCCCCTAATAGGACCTCCGTAAATATTGGCAGAATTAAGCTGAAGTCCTATGAACACAGCCAGAAATGGGATTGCCAACCAGAGGTGGGAAGTACAAAAATCCTTATTTAGCATAAAATCAGAGTTTCAGACAAAGCAACTATCTAAGTGTGGCCTGAGGGCCTCTTCTTGACAGAGCCCTCCCATTCTTATTTCACAAAAGAGGTGTCTTCCTGGGGATTTTCAAGCCCTTGATCATCAGGCTCCCCTGTAATAGTTAGAACAATAACACTGCTGTTCGAGTCATTGCTCTAGGTCATCTTAGACTTTCCTGTAATATCCCTATTAGGTAGATAGCCGCTAGGGAGAAGGGGAGAAGAGGCACATTCAAACAAAGTTATAAATGAGAAAACAAAAGGCAGGGAAGTTTAGGTGTAGCAGGCCACACTGCAGGAAGAATTTGGGAACTAAGGGAAGGAGCCAGGGAAAGTGTGGGGGGGGAGGGCGCGCGTTTCCAGAATGCTCGAGTATTACTTAGTACATTCATCCTTGAAAAAGAAAATCCTTTCAGCTCTATGTTTAACATCCAACACCGTAGACTTCGGGACTCTTTTTTAAAAACCCATTACAGACATTCAGGCCATTAAAGGAGGAGGAATAAAGAGAGATTGGAACATTTGAATTGAGATGGGTGTAATTTGGCACAATCTATCAAAATTCAAAACGCACATTCTCCATACCCTTTGATCTAGCAATTTCACTTCCAGGAATTTAACTTTTAAATACAATCATGTAAGTATGCAAAGAAAGGTACCCTACGCAAGCCTCTTTCCTTACAGCTTTGTTTTGTAATAGCAAAAACCTGAAAGCAATCTAAGCGTCCATCAAGAAGAGATTGGCTAAATAAATGATGGCATTATGGAATATTACACAGACTTTAGAAAAGAATGAGGTAGGTCCACGTGGAATTACCTGAAATGATTCCCACAATAGCTCATGAAATTAAGACAGGAAGTTACAAATGGTCTGTATAATACGATCCCACTTATATTAAACTTAGAAAACATGCTCAGACTTTCATAAGCATTTCCGGAAGCCTAAATAATAAGCCTTCAAGTGAGATTTTTCCTAGGAATAGGAATGGAGGGGCATGGACTACTACTGTGTGCTTTTTATCTTGTTAAGTGGTAATTTTTAAATCAAGAGAATGTATGTATTTGTAATAAAATAACTGAAGAAAAAAAAACACCCCAAAACAAAATGTGTTGCAATTCTTTGTCTTCAATTCTGGACCATTCCTCTGCAGGAGGAAATGGAGATGAAGATTGTGAGCTGGATCCACAGTCCCAGAACCATGCAGGAAAAGAGGTGAGGACAGCTCTAGCCAGAGGCCCACCAGCCGCCGCCCCACTCCGAGCATTCAGAGGGGCCTTCGTGAGTCAAGGGGGCCTAAAGAATGCCTCAGCCTCAATCATGGTGACCTTGATTCCTTCTCACGATCTACCTTCTGATGCAGTGGTCAGCATCAAGGACAACTTCCCAGCAGATACCAGGTACTGTTTCTGTATCCTTAAGGCCAGAGACTTTAGCTCTCTCTTCCTCTCCCCGCCTCTCCCTTCCTCCCTCCCTCCCCCCACCCTGTCTCCTTCTCTCTCCACCCTCTCTCCTCTCTCCTGCTTCTCTCCCTCCTTCCCTTCCTCTCCCTTTGTGACATAGCCCCTCGGCTTAGCTCTGTAGAGGTTTCTACACTTCTCCCTTTCCCCCAAACGGAATGGTGTTGTGCATTTGAAGACGGACGTAGCAGGCAGGACACAAGGAGGTCCCCACCCTCACACTACTTTGGTAATTCCAGACAAGGCCCTCAATGGCGAAAACTCAGAAAACAAAGCAAACCCCGACACCCACTGACTATGCCCCTCTTGCCTTGTTCTCACACCCACGCCAACGCCACACACACTATCAGACTGAAATTCTAGGTGGGTTTCAATGTATGGGTGATTCCTTTTCCCCTACTTCATTGAGCCTTACTACTTCTGAATATCCAATCGATTCACAGGAATGTAAACGCAATGGGCATAATTATCAACATTAGGATATTTCCTTTTCCCCTACTTCATTGAGCCTTACTACTTCTGAATATCCAATCGATTCACAGGAATGTAAATGCAATGGGCATAATTATCAACATTAGGATATTAACTTGTCTAATTAGATGTACACGGAGGCTGGTGCTATGTGCATTATGGTCCAACACGGAGCAGACTGGGCCCTGCAAATTGTCCCACCTAACATTTTCAACACAAAGAAGATAAAACGCGTTGCTGAGAACAGGAGCTTGGAGCATGGAGCTAAATGTTTCCCATTCCTGGTTTTAGTTAGCAAAAAAGCAAAACCCAAAGTTCTCCAGAGCTCTTCAGGTTCATGAAGGTAAAGCTGCTTTTCCAGCCATTTTCCGGCGATGGGAGAGGCCTCGGGTTTGCTTCGGGTTAACTTTCTCATCATGAGCCCTCGTAAAGAGCACTGGTTAGTAAGACAATAAATGAGCACGTTTTAATTAGAAAATGCGGAATCCAGGCACTTTTGCAGGAAGGAAGATGATGGCTTCAAAGGGATGTCAAGAGACCAATAAAAGTTAAAACACATTTAGGGGCCGCAGTGAATGCGAAGGTACAGTCGCGGGACGTCTGGGATGTGAACCAGGGAGAGTGTGATGATTCAGAAGGGGGTGGGAGTCAGTCACCTGAAATTATTCTTTCTACTTTGTAATGGGACCAACTGTAAACCCCGTTCTGTGTCCAGGCAAGTGAGATAACCCAGTGCCCCCAAATCCCTCCGGCCCTCCCCCTCAGACTGAGTGTGCCCAGAGGACAAAATCACTATGATCAGGCAAGAGGAGAAGGCAGCTGAGCTGGGACAAAACGAGCATTGAACTTGACCCTTTTTCTCTTTTTTCTTTTAAATGGTCAGCTAATGTCACGGCGTTTGGTTATGGCCTCACCCTTCTCTCCCCACCTCCCCTCCCACCAGGCTCCATGTGGGAACATGCTCCAGGTCTAGCCAATTAGCACGGTGTGTTCCTTAGGCATCGGGATTGGATTTGTTGTGGGCATCGGACTCCAGTTGGGCTCCAGGAAATCCGGTCACGGGAGTGTTGCTGAAATGTTAGGGTTCTGCGCTAAGAGAATACTGCCTATAGGTGCCACAAAGATCTCACACAGGGAGGCCTGCTGAAGACTAATGATAGAGCCTGGCCGGTGTGGCTTAGTGGTTGAGCGTTGACCTATGAACCCGGAGGTCATGGTTCAATTCCCTGTCAGGACCTAGGCCAGGGTTTCGGGCTTGATCCCCAGTAGGGGGTGTGCAGGAGGCAGCCGATCAATGATTCTCTCCCATTATTGATGTTTCTATCTTTCTCCCTCTCCCTTCCTCTCTGAAATCAATAAAAGAATACATATATTAAAAAAAAAGATTAATGATAGGAGACAGAGAAAAGCAAGGCCGAGAGAAAACGCCCAATGCCCCAGTTTACAGCTTTGAATCTAATTCTGCCAGCGTCTTGATTCTGTCCCAACCCTTCGTCTTCCCCAGTGTCATCTTCCAGACGGGCCCGAAGGGGATGAGGGTGTGTATCCCACAGGGCTGCAGCCGGGTAACGTGGTGCCAAGTGCCTAACACAATACTTGGCACCACACAGGCCCCAAGGAGACGATGTCGTCTGAAAATAGACCCGAAAGTGTTCAGTTGTTTCCAGCAAGCGAAATGGTTTTTACGTGGCCGTCAGTTCTCACGTGGATTCTGGGCTTCAGGAGGCTTCGGTAGGTGAAGGGGGCAGGACACCAACTAAGAGAGCAGCTACATGACACCCACAAAGCCCGGGTGTGCACAGCCTGCCCCATGGCCAGAGGCCCCCCCCCCCATTTATTCTCTCATTTTAAGGAATCATCCAGGGTGGGGTTGGGGTAGGGTCGATTCCCCCAGGGTCCCTCCCAGCGTCCCTCTCATACCATGCTCCCAAGGCCAGTGGGAGGATCTGGTTGATAAGAGATTAAAATGTCACTAAGATTAAGCTTTCCATTTCAAATTCTTATCTAAGCACTCCAAGGCGAGGAGAGCAACATGTCCTGCCTTCTCCCAGGGCAGGTGTTTAAATCCGTTTGTTCAAAAAAATTAAAAAAAAAACACACCTTTTTTTAAAAGAAGCTTTTTCCTCATCATACGGTTTGGTGTGCAACATCTTTGCAGACTGATTGTTGAAAAATGGACCCGCTATGCTCATCCCCTATGGCAGCTGTAACACACTTAAATGCAATTGCAAGACAAGCTAACAAAACAGAAGTGTTACTCGCTCTCGTTGGAAATGTAAGGCATGAACAGCCAAAACACAGATGACAGGGCTTGGGGGCATTTGCTGATTCCCCAAACCATGGTCTGAGCAAGAAGGGATCCTGTAAGGATTGAAAAACACACCATTTTGAGAGTAATCCTTTGTGGTTAGCAGAGTCGTGACCTCTAAAGGTGGCTGTTGGCAAACAAGGCTCACGGAATAGCCCAAAACTGCTTGCGGGGTTTGGGAGGGAAAAAAGCTATCCGGCAAAGAGTTTCTTGAACACTCCCCTGTCACCCAGGAGATGCAGCCCCAGGGGCGGGGACCTGCCCAGTGCCTCGTGACAGAGAGATTCTGGGGACACAAGATCCCAACTCACAAAAGGCAGGCGAGACTGAGACTAATAAATCAAAGGAAACTTCAGAGGAGCCGCAGAGCCGGCGTTCCCCGCCTGGGAGAACCGGAGGCCTTATCTGGCTTCCTTGGAAAGAAAAGGATCATTGGGAGCCGGAATTAGAAAAGGACTTTCATCAAGTCTCTCCCTGTCTGAGCCAGATACAAAGTCCTTGGGGGAGGCTTCAGGAAATGCCCCGAGGGAGTGACAGTCGATATTAGCTGGATGGGTGAGAGAGCTCAGACAGAGACGGAAATACTCGGCTTTTTTCAACTGTGAGTTTAACCCAAGCGCTTTCCACATTTACACCCAGGGAAGCCTTGCACTTGCAAAGCATGACCACTAGGTGGCCTCCACCCGTAATCCGGTCCCCTGGTTCAGGCTGTGGAGGGATGGCTTTTGTACAAAAAGTGCTTTCTACCCAGAGGCTTAGCTGTGCTAACGTGCCCTGTAAGAAGTTCAAGTCCCCAGAGCTTTAATACACTTCACAGGGCTTTAATTTTACAGCAGGAGCCAAATGTAAAAAGGACAGCCTCTCCTCGGACACTTCCACCTTCAAGGATGCCTCCAAGTTTGCAGACCTGGCCCAGAGTAGGCAGGAGTGGTCTTGAATAAGAGACAATGCTTGCTTCTTTCTTCATGCACCTGGTAATTTGCACACGTGCCATGACACTGGATTTCTTTCATATTAATGGTTGGAGTGTGTTTAAGAGCACAAACCATAAATTGCAGACGAAACTAGGTTCTCTTTGTTTTCCTGCCAATTGTCAGAAAGTAATGTGGGGTATGGAGTGCCCCCCCCCCCCCACACCTAACTGGCTTTTTTTCTACCACTCCACCCCTTGCTCTATCCAACAACCAACCCCTTGTCTCCATCTGCCAAGGGCAGGGGGAGGGAATACACAACCTGGTTTCTCATTGGAGAGCTTGCCTATTGAGCAGCTCAGTTATTGAGATTAATAAGCTGTCAGTTTCCAAGGAAGACTAAGAAAACTACAAAATTAAAGTGCATCGCGACGTGAAATGCTGCTGGTGGCCAGGCGGGATCACGGTGTCAAAGAGGCAAGGTACAGCTATAAAATAAGGCTGAGCTTGAGAGGCTCACCTGAGGGTCTCATCAATTTCCATGTTGCCTGTGATGAGACTGGAGAGGGGGCATAATGTTGTGCAATATGGAGAAATCAAGCTGCCTATGGATTCACAAAGTGCTGGAATGCTTTTGGTTCGCTCAGGATGAATTCTAATTTCCAAACCTCATTCGGAAACGTAGAAAGCGTAAACAGGTTACCTTGGTTTAAGGTTCTCAAGATCAAGCTTGTCAGTGATTCTGTCAGGAAGTTAATCCCTAGGTCGGAAAATAAATCAGAGAACAAGTTTGGAATAGTCTTGGGGTTCTGCATGGTGACGATGTTTCCACAACCTTGCTGCTTCTCCGGCAAAACCTTACTCACTACAAAGGTCTTGCGTCTCAGTTCCCAAACATGCACTAAGGGTATCCACATTGGGGTAACCTTACTTCATCTTGAAGACAAAAAGGGTGTTTTCTGGAATCCTGGTACCAAAATGAGATTCCTTGGATGCCATCCATCAAGCCCGAAGTGCTACATTTTTTTTTTCCAGTTACAGTTTACATCCAATATTGTTTTGTATCAGTTTCAGGTGTACACTTGGTAAGGCACAGGATCATCAATTCTTTCTCAGAGCACTTTTCACGACCTCCCGCTAACAGGAATAACGATGACATTCAAAATACGACCAAACAGTCAACCACTGCGTCCGTGGCTACGTGGCTTCCTCCCACCTGTCTGGCAAAGCCCGGCTGGAAGGTAAAAATTCTATAAATCATGGAGCTTTCGAGGGAGCAGTGCTTCTTATTTCTAGACTGCCTGTTTGCTCTCACATTCTATAACACGCAGAGCGTTGAAGCTCTGTGCATCAGCTCACACGGGGCCTAGGCCGCCACCGCCACGGAGCAGGAGGCCTCCCATTTACCATCCCAGGCTGCCACCAGGCCCACAGCGGTGCAGAGAGGGTTCCTTACATCCCAACTGGCGTATGGTTTTGCCAATAACCACGTCTATGTCCAGCAACAGGCTGGAGTTCATCCCATAGGGAATTTCGTGCCCTATGTCAGCAGGTATCAACCTCACCATTTCCACGGCTTGGGCAAGTTAATTTGTCTGCTATCAGAATAAGCATAGTTTTGCTTTGTATTTCTAGCCCCAAAGGTACTAGCACGGGTAGCTCAGTTGGTTAGAGTGTTGTCCAGGTACGCCAAGGTGGTGGGTTTGAGCCCCAGTCAGGGCACATATAAGAATCAATCAATGAACGCATGAATACGTGGAACAACAAATCGATGTCTCTCTCTCTCTCTATCTCAAATAAAAAGTAAAAAATACAATATAAAAGAACATGGCCTTTGGAATCAGGCAGGCCCAGGTTTAAATCCCAGTTCTGCTACTTGCTTATTTGGAGATGTGTAGGTCACTTAAGCTTCCTGAGCCTCAGTTTGTATTTTTTTAAAAATAGGAATAGTAAGATACACCTAGCATAGGGTAAGAGGGATTAAATGGGGCCATGTATGTAAAACTAAGTGTCAAACAAAAGGTTTTTGACAAGAAAGGGTGTGAAATCAACAAATGACAAGTGTTGGCGAGGATGTGAGGAAAAGGGAACCCTATACACTGCTGGTGGGAATGCAGGCTGGTGCAGTCTCTGTAGAAATCAGTATGGAGTTTCCTCAAAAAATTAAAAGTGGAACTCTCATTTGACCCAGTGATCCCACTTCTAGGAATATATCCCAAGGAACCAGAAACACCAATCAGAAAGGATATATGCACCCCTATGCTTATAGCAGCACAATTCACCATAGCTAAGATTTGGAAATAACCCAAGTGCCCATCAGCAGATGAGTGGATAAGAAGTTGTGGCACATTTACAAAATGGAATACTATGCAGCAGTGAGAAAGAACTCTGACCATTTACAACAGCAGGGATGGACCTGGAGAGCATTATGCTAAGTGAAATAAGCCAGTCAGAGAAAGGTAAGTATCACATGATCTCACTCATATGTGGAATCTAATGAACAAAATAAACTGATGAACAAAATAGATCCAGAGACATAGAAGCATGGAACAGACTGACAAGTTTTAGAGGGAAGGCAGGGGTGGGAGGGTGGGTGGAGAGTGATTAACCGGGAAACTTATATGCATATATGCATAACCCATGGACACACACAACAGAGGGGCGAAGGTCTGGGAGGGGTGAATACAGGGTGGACAGGGTCAATGGGAAAACAAACAAATAAATGGTATATCTGTAATATTTTCAATAATAAAGATAAATTTTAAAAAACCAGAAGGATTGTGACTCACAGACCTGTACAACCATGTAGAATAACTGTTACATTGAACAAAATTTCTCAAGAGATTAAGCAATTGCCGAGAGCTTCAGATGCAGCAAACATGCTATGCTTTGTAAATGCAGGAATTTCTGTGATACAACTATTATTTTTGAATCAAAATACGCCTGGCCAATAACAGCTGTGCTAAGTTCTCTTGTTGCCTCATACGTGCACATGTCTGAGACCGAACTTCCGTTTTCCAGAGGACCTCACTATCCACCCGCCCCTAAGTCAAAAGCATTGGTCTTTGTGCTCGCACCTACCTCGCCCACAGCTCCCAGTTCGACCACCATTCATTCCCACTGATCCTTCCTTCAACAGAGGCCTCACCCCTGGGGGTGTGCACTTCCTGCCACAGTGGTCGGAGACAGCCACACAGCTCTGGGCACTGCAGCTGTGGGGCTGCTGAAAGCCACAATACACCACCTTGCGTCTCAGCCACGCAGTCACCTCCAGACCAGACCTTTAGCCTTGCTACACCTTCCCCACTACTACATTCCATCTACTCACTACCTGGCAGCTACCACCATTAAAAACAAAACAAAAAACAAAACAATGTTATCATTTCCTTCTGTTTCAAATGCTTCAGTGACTTTTCACGGCTCTGGGAGTGGAGTCCAACATCTTTACCCCAAGCCTACGCCATGCTGCCCTTGCCACCTTCTCAGCTTGCTTCCCTTCCTGGCGTCTCCGTGTTTCTTTCCCCAGCAGGTCGCTTCTCCCCACCCCGCACCTAGAACATTCTGTAAGGCTGATGAACACCTACTCATTCATGGGGGTCTGCTTAAATGCCAGTTTCTCATGGGTCTGGTCTCTCTGTACCTCACAGGACACTCGCTGCATGTGTCAGTGTGGGGCACCTGTCTGTCCCTCACTCACGCTCTGTATATTCATCCTTAAATCTTTGCCAGGGAAAGGCTTTGTTTTCTTCTTCATTGTTGAACCTTCAGTGCCCGGCACATAGTAGGTTCTCATAGGTGTTTCTTGAATGGATCATGGATGAACTTTATGTTATTATTATTTTTTTGCATTTTAACTTCTTTATTGATTAAGGTATTACATATTTCTTCTCATCCCCCTATTACCTTCCCAACCACCTGCCCCCGCCACTCATAAATATATATATATATATATATATATATATATATATATTTTTTTTTTTTTTTTTTTTTTTTTTTTTCAGAGAGGAAGGGAGACGGAAAGAGAGATAGAAACATCAATGATGAGAGAGAATCACTGACGGGCTGCCTCCAGCACACCCCACACTGGGGATCGAGCCCACAACCGGGGCATGTGCCCTGACTGGGAATCGAACCGTGACCTCCTGGTTCCTAGGTTAATGCTCAACCACTGAGCCACACCAGCCGGCCAGGCTTGGTGACCGTTTTAAAAAGCAACTTGCAAACCAGGTTGTAAGCTTGGGGATCGGGATGATGAAAATGAGGGCTTTTGGTGTTTCAGGGCGAAAGAAAACTCAGGGAGGTTTCGTCCTGCTTAGGAATTCTCTTTCCTGACCTGCTGCTGAGACGGGCTCTGAGGGAGAGCTTGCTTCAGCCAAATGCAGACAAGAAGAAAAGGAAGGCTCTGTCGCTGAGCTACTTCCTGCTGTTTTAGATGAGAGGTGCTGACTTCAGAAACCCCCCAGGCAGCGGCGGGCCACGCAGATTCCTGCCCTCGACCCTCACCGGAGAGGAAGGGGAGAGAGCTGACATCCACCAAGGACACATGCGGACTGTGTTCTAAGACCCGTGGGTCAGCCAAGGGGAAGAGAATGGGCAGCGTCATTTTGTTACATAACACGTTACCAAAGACAGAACAGACTTTTTGCAATTAGTTCCTCTGGCCTGTGTGTTTTCTCTTGGATTATATTATGGTTTCATACATGGATTGACTACTTCTGGGAACAGACCTTTATCTGCATTACTTATACGATTCACAGCGATACAGAGCTTTTCCTTATATGCTTTGTCTTGTGTAAAATTCCTCATTTGTACAGACCCATTTATCTGGCCATGCCTCCTCAATCAGCACCTCTAATTCTACTTGTCATGGAAAAAGACGGGAAAAGCACAGCCCAGAGATCTAACATGCCTCATTAAGACGGACAGAACATCAAAAACAACGCAGAGCGGCAAGGGCTTGTTCCTCCCGGGTCTGAAAACACACTGCACTTGGCTTGGAGTCTCTGGGGGTGGCGGGGCGTCTGTCATCAAGTGCAAGGTTATGAAATCCTTCCATCACGCCACAAGTTTGTGTGCAGGAGCGTGGAGGTGGGGAAGCTGTGTGTAAAGTTCCCCTGCGTCTTCAATATTGATGACTACATCACGACCAGCCTCCACAGTGTCCTGCCTTCAGTGGTTTTCTCTCCTGGACGCGGCACTCAGTCCTTATTTGAATGGGAATCCTAGTACGGCAGCATGTCCCTAAAACAAGAGCTCCCATGCCTACACTTGCTTTTGTAAGGAAATGACTAGTAAACTCACAATGCTTCAGCATTTGAATGAGTGGATCTGTCTACTTCTACAGTTTCTAAGACTATATGCACAGCCTGTGAGGAATGGGAACAAATAATATGCTATAATCTTGAGGTTTTTTTTTTCTTCTACTTATTCATGAGGTAAACTCCTACTTATCCTTCAAAACCCAGCTCAAACAGCCCCTCGGCTGTGAAACATTTCCTGACCATCCCGAGACAGTTCCTCACTTCTCACACTCCCATTACTGTATACACCACACTACCCTTTTGTTCATGTGCCTTTCTCCTCCTATAGCTTCTGTAACTCTGAAGGACAGGGTACACGTTTTGATCATTATCTCCCTGGTGCCTAACATATCCCTGGGTAGACACGAGGGACTCAGTAAATATTTGCTGGTAAGAGACCGAGTGAATCATACTGAAAAGAGAAACATAAAGCTCAACAATTCCATGAATTACTGCCAACTTCTTTAAACATGAGACCAGTTGCACATCCATGTTATATGTTTTCAGTTCCATGAATGGAGTTTTAATGACCTGCTTACTTCTGTGCCCTGTGTTTGATTTCCGGTAATAATTCCATCGCAAGGGCCTCGCGTTCTCTAATTCTGGGGCCTTGAATGTCCTGACCAAAGAACAGAAGTGGTTTTCTCCTTCTGCTAGGCTTCCAGATTTCAGCCATCCTGTCTCCTTCCCAACTCTGTCTTCAACTTGCCTCCTCCAAAAGCAACAGTGAGAAGCCCACATCTAGCAGAACTTAAAACAGAAAGGTGACAGGCACGGCTTTGCTGGTCCTTTTCATTAGAACCTCGTCAAGAGAACACAAGTACAGTGGCTCAAAATAAATCACCGAGGAAACCAATGGGAGATGGGAGATAGTGTGCAGCATACCCGGTCATATTGCCAAGGGGGAAATCTTTGTGAGGAGCAACTGCGCGGATGGAGCTTGTCCCGGACATGTAACAATTAGGGCGATCAGTGAAGGTGTGTGGTTATTCAGCTGTCAGACATGTGCCCATCCAAGGTGGCTCCTAATTTACCATCTCCCTGAAGCCCAAGACCTCCCACCGGTGACTTTGCCGCTGTAACACTTAGACTCTGCATATTTAAAAGGGTGATAATAATGGTTCCTTTGGACCCCACTGGATGGCTGTCAGGCTTGATGGAGACAGGCATGCAGAGCACTGGGGTCCGGCACATGCAAAGTGCACAACAAACACGGGTTGTTCATGGGGATAGTGTCCTCTTCCTTCCTCTCTGCTGTCTGTGTCTCCACAGCTGTTACATTTCTCCTTGCCTTTCTCTGCCTCCATCGCCTTCTTCATCTAGTCCACTCTATGTAGCCTTTATGTCCAGAAACTATTTTTTTTTTCAAACAACAGTCTGTTAATGTAAACATAGGCTGACTAGTGCCCAACAGAGTCTATGGCAGTTCCTAAATACAAGAAGGGAAAGACAGAAAGACTGATCCAGCCTGAAGACCATCGACTGTGGAGACACCCTGCGTGCAGCCTGCTGGACTGGGCAGCGTCAGCCTGGAAACCGGCCAGCAAAACTGTTTATTAGAGGGTTACTAAATCAGTGCAGATGTTTAAGTCTCTGCTTATATGTAATATATGCATGGTTCTACTGACTTTACATACTTTAAGCCTTAAGAGATGGAGATCGTAGGCATGATTAAGAATAACCTATAATTGTCAGAAAATAAAATATAATAAAGCTTAATATAATATAATAACCTATAATTGTCAGAAAATAAAATATAATAAAGTGACGACAATGATGATGATGTACAACATATTAACACTCACGAGCTTATTAAAACAAAAAATATTACATATGAGAAACAATATACTATTCAGCCATGAAAAAAAGAGTAAAATGTTGTTATTAATGACAATGTGGATGGATGTTGAGGGCATTATGCTAAGAGCAATAGGTTGACAGGGAAAGAGAAATACTTTATGACCTCACTTATATGTGAAATCTTATAAAAACAAAACCAAACTCATAGATACAGAGGACAGATTGGTGGTTGCAAGAGGGGGAGCATGGAGGGTGGGAGAAATGGGTGAAGGGGGTAAAAAGGTAACAACTTCCCGTGTTGTAGATCTGAAAGTTGCTAAGAAAGTAGAACTTAAAAGTTCTCATCGTAAGAACATTTTCTTTATAACTTTGTTATGGTGACTGATATTAACTAGACTTGATGTGGTGATCATTTCACAAGAAATATGAGTATCAAATCATTATGTTGTATTGCCTAAAACGAATATGATATTATATGTCAATTATATATCTCAATTACAAAAAGGACCTTTCCTCTTAAAGGCGGGGATGCTGATGTGAAACAAAACAAACACAACAAAGAAACAACATGAAAATCTATAGTGTGTAAACTTGTTTTCAGGTCAGCAAAGTCAATGGCTGTTACCAAAAAAATTACAGCTTATGTCTGTCTTTCCTTAAACCTGACTTTACATATAAGTAACTTATGAGAAAAGAATTAGTATTCTTTCATCTGGCATTTAGAAATATACAGTTATATTCCCAGTAAGTTAATATTATTCATCTGGCATTTAGAAATATACAGTTATATTCCCAGTAAGTTAATATTTTCTAAACGTGGCTAACATGTGCCCTCATTAAAGCTAGCGTTAAACTGAAAATAAAAAAAGTCTAAAAACCAGTTAGAGCCTGGCTGGTGTGGCTCAGTGGTTGAGTGTCACTGATGAACTAGGAGGTCATGGTTTGATTCCTGGTCAGGGCACATGATCCCCAGTAGGGGGTGTACAGGAGGCAGCCAGTCAATGATTCTCTCTCATCATTGACGTTTTCTACCTCTCCCTTCCTCTCTGACATCAATAAAAATATATTAAAAAAAAAAAAAAACCACCAAAAAAACCAGTGTGAGAACTTTTGAAAGGGTCCATATGAATTAGCCCCTTTTGCTGTTCAGTCTCTGTGATTCTTCCAGACGAGGAAACTATAACAACATGAGCACAGAATCCATGCAGGTGTCCCGGGGACGGAGCACCAAGGCCTCCCAATACCTGGCCCACCCATGTGCGGCCTTCGCTGTCAATCACATGCCCGCAGCCACGCTGTGACCCAGGCACCTTGCTCCAGGCCATGAAGGTGGGCACGTTTGGGAAGACCAGAAGTGAGGAAAGGACAGAAGCAAAGGCAAAACCAAACAGATCCAGGCCTGAAGATCACTTTGAAACGCTCCCCTCCCAGCATGCATGCGGCCCCTGTTTCTCTTGTTTGTTTTTACACATTACTGTTTGCCCCTCAGGCTGCCAGTGTATACGGGAGGGATTAAAGCGAGACCGCTTGCTGGATGAAATATAAATTAAAACTATACTTCCGTCAGTCTGGAATCAGGGATTGTTTCTCAAGGTCTCCCCAAACACTTAATTTCAAATGAGTCTCCATTTATTACTTCAAGAAAGGCCAAATGCATAATTTATCAGCAGCTTTCAGTCAATATATCCTTATAAGCATGTTTCCCATGAGCCTCTGAGGAAAAATATGTTATGCTAATTCTATTAGTTGGGTACACAAGAGCTAAGAGAGTAAACAAGCATTGAAAGGAAACACGTGTGAACAGAGAAATACCTATCACCCTACCACCCAGGATCAAATTCCCTAGGGAACCACCAGGAGGTGGTAGGTAGACTTGCCTCGTTTATTTATGCCAAGATTTGCTCCCCCACTGCACCTAGGAGCCACCCTGGGGCTCAGTGTGGGTGGCTCAGGTAGGCACACGGGCATGGTGGGCCACGGGACTTACCGGGTCTCCAGCGGCACGTTGCTGTTTAGCACCCAGCTGTCCTGAAGCTGAACGGACTCGGGCGTGGTGGCCAGGTCATTGGGCGCAGGCGCTGGGGCATGGATCTGACTCCGCCGGTTGGTCAGCGAGTTCCTGTTGAGGGAGTTGGCGGACGAGTGGTGATGGGACAGCGTGTGGTTGTGAGGGGGTGGTAGAGGGGGCCTCAGAGTCGACTGGCTGTGGTTTGGAGGGCCTGGAAAGAGAAAGGAGAAACGACCATCAGTGACTGCAGGTTACAGCCACAGACACACTGCCAACCTGGGGAGGAGAGCCTGGAACCAAAGTCATTATGTTGGCGATTGCTGACCGTTGCAAATGAGAGAGAGCTAAGACCATGTAAAGCATCCCAGGGTCAGTTACTAATAGTAACGTGCTGCTATTTGCTGTTTTCCATTGGCATCGAATGAAGAATGAGAAACTTGGTTAGCAAAAGAAGGCTGACCGGTGGAGTCATTTGAAATATATTAATCCTGCATGGGAAGTTCAAGGCCGATCATTCCTGTGACAAGTCCCTGTTCCATTTCCTGGTAAACCAGTAGACCGCACACATTCTGTGAAACGACTTCCTCTTTCTAAAGACGATGAGAACATGGCACACTGTGAGCCACGGAGAAGCAAATTTGAACACCTGCAGGGGTCAAGCAGCACCAGAAATGGGCCAGTTGTTGAACGGAGGTGAACCAGCGAGGGTAGGGGCAGCCCTCACTCAGGCCTAGGCCCACGTGGCCATGTGGGGATTAGGGCTCAAGGAACAGATCTAGTTTTTCTAAGAAAACTAACGATCTAGATTTTTAGATAAAATTTCCCACTTTAAAAAAAGGTGGACAATTAACTAAAAATATGTGTCTCCACATAGATGGATACATTTTTATTTGTAAGAAGTCAACATGAACACACCTGGGAGCCTGCTCAAACCAGCGGGTGGATGCCATCTCTCCTCTGAGAGAGGAACCCTGAGGTCTCTGTCTCCAGAGAAGGTCAGGGTTGATGTTTTCAAGCCATGACCTTGACTCCAAACTGCACCCTGTTTCCCAACCTTGAAATCCCCCTCCCATGTGGGAAACACACACCAAGGAGAACTCCACCTCTGTACGAATTCCCTTGTAACTATGACCACATATGACAACTCCACCCAGGGTTTTCCGAGCAACCCACTCTCAATCCACACAATGAGCTATTTTAAGCAGGATGAAAATGAGAGCAGTGCACAATGCAACGTAAGCCTATGAGCTGGTTTTAATGGCTGCGGACACATGACTTTTGATTTGTGTCCTCTGAGAAAGTTTATGTTTTGAAGCCTCCAGTCAGGGTTGGCAGCTCCGCAGGTGACTGCCCAGCCTTGTCATTTTTGGCCCCTGCCAACTTCTACAATCCTCAGCCCCTGCTGTCCTGGCTTTAAGAAGTTGGCTCAAGTCATTTAAACTAGTAATTGGACACACATTTCCACTACTTGTATCCTTCTGTGGCCGGGCGACATCTCCAAAAGGTGTAATCTACATCCCGTGGCTCCTGTGATGCCTGCAGACTCATCCCCAGGAAAAGACAACGTGTCAAGAAGATACTAGGTTTGCAGAGCATCATGGCCAATGAAAACGAGAAAGTAAAATACGGAGGAAAGGGATCCCTCTAAGTTTGCATCTCTGGGCCGAAATTACTTGGAGGATTTTGTGTGTGTGTGTGTGTGTTCAGAAAAAGACAACTAAAATGCAAACCCAGTGGGAAATGCCACTGTACAATTGTACGGATTTTAAATCGCGTCCTCCAAATGAACCTGTAATTCGCGTTTTACATTATGCACCGGTGACATTTTAAATATATCTTTGAGGGAGTTTCATAGCCGTAGCAGGCTATTATATTTTCTGTCTAGTAATGTATTATTATATAGTTATTTAGCATTTGTCTCGTATCAGTGGAAAGAGGTGAGAAAAGGGAGTGAAATGATGTAATCATGATCCTTCGGAGATGCTGGCCAAGCCCCTCACTCACAGTTAATGAATCGCACACCTCTCTCACCCCCACCCCCCACGCCCATCCAAGTGGTGTCATTATTCTCCATTAGGTAGATAATGATGAGACTTGCCTGGGGAAGATGAGATGAATCGGAGTACAAGTGAGAACCTCCCTCCCTGGCCCCGAAGCCCTAACTTTCCATCTCCTTCTGCCTCTGGCTCCCCCTCTCCAGCTCTGGAGACCACACACTCTCCCAAAGTACAAAGAGGCCGTGTGAGGCATTTAATTCACTAAATGAGACACCGAAACCCGCCTGCTTCCTGTCTGTGCACCCCGAGCTAAGGTTGCTCTGCCCACTCCAGCCTGTGTGGCCCTTCTCTGTCCCTCTGCACTCTGTGTGGGTGGGATTCCTGTGGTTGCCTTTCCGCTGATGATACAACCCCCCGGGGGAAGGCTGAGGGGGAGGCAAGCGCAGACCTGGCAAGTTCCAAATGAAGTGGAAGGTGCGTTTTCCAGTTCACCGGGAGAGTCCAGCTCTCTTTGCACTTCTCCTACAGAGAAGGCCAAGAGCTTCCTGGGGGAGATGGAGAAAGAAGAATCCGGAGGATGAAAGAATACATAATTCTCCACTCACCCAGCCCTCCTATGGAGCAACATGCCATTTCGCTGCAAGTAAATCAAATTATTGCGAGCAACCACAAAAATTACCCAGCATCCTCCGCACTGGAAGATGGTCTCCTCATTACCGTTGTTCATTTCCACTGTGACATTGATTATATCTGCTCATTTATCTATCTATCCAAAAGTCATCTTTTTCAATTAGGAACAGGAGATGGAAGGGAAAGAGATTATGATGCAGAGTGCCAAATGCCACCACTGGGGTCTATGTAGGGGGATGTGGGAGTGCCTGGGGGTGTGGGGGGGAGGCATCCAGCCATGGTTAGGAGGTCAAATCTGAAGAGGTGGGTTCAAGGCGTGGGTCTGCTGCCACTTTCAAGATGTATGAACCTGGGCCAGGGACCTCATTTCTTTAATTCTCAGCATACCCATCTGCCAAACAGTGAAAACAGCAGTAATTCCCTGGAGGGTTGCTGTAAAACTGAGAGGGGAAGGATGAATGGAAACTGTGAAACATGCTACACAATGGCTGGAATGTTCCCCCCAAAACCATGTACAGGGAACACGGCTCAGTTCTTCTGGGAATAAAAGGGTGGGCAAGACGGAGCTGCAGACTTGCGAAGGGGAAGTAAACTTCGTCTATCGAGGCAGAAGTCACACACACGCCGGCTGCCCCAAGGTGGGTATTGTCAAAATTTCAAAGTCAAGATTTTGTATAGTGTTCCGGTTTCCTGACTTCTCTTGAGAATAAGAAAGGAATAGAACAGAAGTCCGAACTCTGTATTCTCTCTTGGCAGCAACTGGAGAGAGCTGAACACCCTCAGTTGGTTTTTCTGCTTTGCCACCAACCTGAACAACCCCTGTTATATTTGTTTTTTGGTAAATCCTCACCCGAGGATATTCCCCCCCCCCCCCATTCATTTTTGGAGAGTGGAAGGGAGGAAGGGAGAGAGAGATTGAGAGAGAGAGAGAGAGAGAGAGAGAGAGAGAGAGAGAGAGAGAGAGAGAGAGGGAGAGAGAGATGTGAGAGCAACACATAGATTGGTTGTCTCCACATGTGCTCGACCAGGGCTAGGATCCAACTTGCAACCTAGGTATGTACCCTTGACCGGAATCAAACCCAGGACCCTTCAGTTAGTGGGCCGATGCTCTATCCACTGAGCCAAACCCACTAGGGCAGCATCTGTGCTTTTGACTGAAGGTTTAACTTGGGCCCCTTAGTATTCTAAGTGGCTAACGTATCCCTGGCATGACAACACTTCTGCTACGACTGCTGATCTCAGGCACTACTTGCGTTTATCAGTTTTCATTACAGCCATCCCATGTGCTTGCTGAACGGGATGGTTTTCCATTCCAGAAATACAAACAGTGGCAGCAGCATGCCTACTGCTTTCTACAAAGGCAAACTACATGAAAATGCCCTTCTCCAAGGCAACGGAGGCCCCTGATCTATGGTGAAACCGGAATGAGTAACCCAGAGCCTTCATGCTTGTGTTTAATTAATGCGCATATTATTAATGGTTCTTCTAGCCCATGACTATGAAATCACATAATAATGCAATTGAGCCATGAATAACTATGTCACATAAATGCTCACATAGTATCAACCTAATAAGTATGCCATTCGCAGGTGAAAGGCAACTGTCATTAAAATCGCAGGGCTAACCTGTTATATTGCACCTGGTATGCCTGGGACTTATTTTAGGGACTGGGTGGCTTTTGTCCTAGGGAGAAGGAGCTGTGTATTGGTTCTTTGTGAAAAGCCAGGGTGGGACAGGTGAGACACCCAGCAAAGGTAAGTCAAAGTGTGGACAAGGTGCCTCCTGTCTATTGACAATCTAAGCACTTGAATATGCACTTAATGCATCTTGTTTGCCTGTTTGGTCTTGTTTGCCTGAATGGTCTCTACTTCTGTGTTTTTAGATCCATTGTGGGGGAGCTGCCAGAAATTTTGATCTTGACGGGCATGCCATTCACATACTCTGCTCTTCCTAAATGTCAGTAGGTTGGCAGTGGAGTCTTAAGAAAGATAAAGCAGTGCTTCTTTGTTGGGTAACAATATCAATTCCAACAAAGCTAGACGTGGGGACTGGAACATTTTGGAGTAGCAACTCTTGTGTTGACTAGACTAGCGGTGTTCAAACAGCCCGTAGAAACAGCCCACACCCACACTGCAAGTAACGTATAAAGAAAGGATTTTCTTTGGAGCTGAGAGAGTAAATTCTTAATAATTGGCCATTGTTGTTGTGTCTTCTTAAATAAACAGCCGAGGGAGGCATTTAGGCTGGGCCTACCCTTGCCAAGGGGCTGGGGTGGAGGGGTGTATGGACGTGGGCAGGAGGGTAGGGATAAACTTAGATACCCTTGTCTTACTCTAGAGTCCACACCAATATTTTTTTTCCCAGAGGTTAAAAATGATCATAAAAGGTATGATAGAAATAAGAGTCGAGGCCTGCCCGACTACTAATAGTTCACTCATTCTGGAAGAAGCCATGCCAAATGTTGGTCTTTAAATTTTTCAACCCCTTAGACCCTGAGATGATGAATTAACCACAAACTCTCTGCCTTCTACCAAATCATGTCTATGGGGCAAGTTCTATCTTGACAGCAATTTAAAGATGCTACACGTGGGATGCTGTTGGCAGAGACTCTGCAGACTCTGGTTGATGAAAACTGGCACCAGGACGCCCTGTTCAAATGTGACCTTGAATGGGAGCCAGAGGAAATCGGAGGTGAGGATTTTCAAGAATAACAATCTTTGGTGAGAGCTAAGATGAGTCTGTTGCAGATAGCCAGGCTGGTGGTCGGCTTTGAACCCAGGCTCGGCCAGCTACTAGCTGTGTGATCTCTGGAAAGTTCCATATATATATATATATATATATATATATATATATATATATATATATATATTTTTTTTTTTTTTTTTTTTTTTTCTGAGCCAGTTTCTTTATCTGGAAAATGGGTATAATAATTGTACTTCTCTCATTTGGCTCTTGGGAGAATCAAATGAGACTATCTATTAGAAGCTTGCACAATTCTTGGCACATGGCAAGCTATTAATAAATGTTATCATATGTTATTGTGTTATAATTAATAACACGAATCATAGTAATTACAGCAGCAACAACTATGGCTCTGGGGCAAATGCTGCGTACCTCCTGGGGCACTCCCGTTTTCCTAGCTCTTTGAGTGGCAGCTTTTTGTAGGGTGAGATCAAGTCAACATCTGGAGGCAAGCTTGCCAACCTCAGACCCCATCCCCACCTTCAGCTTGTCTGCAGAAGGGCACAATGGCGAAGTGACATGGCCCAGGCATTGAGACGGGCATTCTCAAGAGCGTCTCTGGAAGAGCCTGTGGAAATGAAACTTGGGATTCAGAACTGCTTCATTTCTATAAGCAAAGCAATTGATGTTAATCGCTACACAACACTCCTACTGGAAACGGCTGCTATGAGTTAAGCTCTCCTTGTGTGCCTGGTCCTGGGCAAAGTGCTGGACATCAATTATTTCAATGTACTCCCATGCACTCCTGTGGGGCAGGTTCTGTTATCATCCCCATTTCACAGATCCAGCAGGTGAGGTTCCGGGAGGTCAAGTAAGGCACCAAAGGTCACGTGGCTTAGTAAGTGGTAGAGCTGCTATTCGACCCCACAGCCTCTTCCCCACTCTGCCATATGCAAAGGAGCACCAGGCCGCAGGATGCACTCACACAGGCAAAGAACCAGACCCTTCCCTGGTGCATACATGCCCTTGCAAATACAGAGGCAAACTGGCTCTATCCATTTCTTTGCATATTTGCTTAAATGGCAGAACCAAATCTTGCGAGAAATTGGAGGGAACTGCCTGCCTCCAATCTCTGCACCTCCCAGTGCTGCCTGAGTCGGGAGAAATAGGCCAGAACCACCACACTGCAGTGTGGACCCTCTCCTGCGCCTTCCTCAAAGGCCCTCCCCAAACTTCCTCCTCTGAGCTGAGCTGCAGCGCTGGCTCGCAGAGGGATGGGCAAGAGCTAGGTTTGCCAGAGGCAGACACAAGGGCATGCTGGGTCCCAGCTCAGTCCCAGCTGTCCTTCCTGCTCTGGCAAAAGGTACTTTGTTAAAAACCAGGAAATGGAGGGGTGGGTCCAGAACCAACCTTCTCCTGTGTTTGCAAAAGGATGGAAAGAGATTTCTTGAGTTGTCTCTTAAGTACTGGGCACTTTGGACATTCAGCTTGCTTCCTTCTTCCCTGTCTTGATATCTAAGGAATGATTTGTCCCCTAAGGAATGGGCCTTTATTTTTTGACTAGTGTCCGGATGCATGGATTTGTGCACTTTGAAAGGAAATTAATTAATCCCTCTGGTGCAGGGACTAATGCAGGAGGTCCCTGGTGGTGGCCGGCGGGGTGGGCCTGGGCAAGATGGGCAGACATGCCCCTGAAGCCAACCTTCTGTGGTCCCTCTCTAGCCGGCCGAGTGAGGGGGGTCCCTCTGGCAGGTGGGGTTCCTCGGCCTGGCCTGTGGGGATCAGGCCCAAACTGGCTCTCCAACATCCCCTGAAGGGTCCTGGAATGCAAGAAGGATCGCGAGGAATCGGGCTCCCTCCTCTTTGGTTCCGGGGTGCATCACCCGAGAACCGCCATTGCCAAGAGACTGCAGCTCGGCAGCTCCTGCGTTGAGCATCTGCCCCCTGGTGGTCAGTGCGCGTCATAGGTACTGGACGGTCGGTCGGACGGTCGGATGGTCACTTAGCCTTTTATGTATGTAGCTAGCCTTTTATGTATATAGATTACTGACCGATGTATGGTATTGCTGGCTTTGCAGGGCCATTGGCTGGTCTGCAGTGCTTGTCATATCTGGCCACTGTTGTCACAAGCTGCAGCTTTTCCCCATGTCTCAGAAGGGAGGAGAAAAAGGAAGAAAGGATGAAGAAGGGGCCAAGTCATGTCTCCTTTCTCATCTCCAGGCCCGAGGACACAACCCTGGCCAGCGCATCCTCGGCCTGCCTGCACAGTTCTGGACCAGGGGGCTATCCTGGATGGGAAGGCCCCTCTCAGCCAGCACAGAGTGCCAGAGAAGGAAATGGCTGTGCTCACTCATAAGCAATGATTTGTTGTTCTCTTGCATCCACAAAATATATGCCCTCAGAGGAACACCTTCCAAGTGCTTTCTCAAGGACACAGATCCACGCTGCTCGGCCTGCAGTCGCAAGGAGCGATCATTTGCAGGCTCAGAAACCAAGATGTGGTCGGCTCCACCTGCATTCGTAAAACACCAGGGTTTGGAGGGACATCTTCGATCATCTCGAAACAGCCCTCACTGAGTAAGCACCAGCTGTGTTAAGCACTCGCCATATCTCACCTCATTTAAAATGTATAATAACCTTCCAAGTAAATATTATTCTCCATTTTAAAGGTGAGCAAATTGAGGTGCAGGGAGGTTAAGTAATATTCCCTTTCTTGAATTTGGTATTTAACTGTACTACACCTGTTCCCCTCTCAAGTGCACACTGGGCACATCTCTGTTGCATGACCCTTGGCACACGGTTTCATATCATTTTGGGGCGTTCCTGCTACATTGTTGACTCATCCAGTGCCAGGAGTCTGCCACTCTTGTTTTTCTATCCCCAGTGCAAGGCTGCAGTGCCTGGCGCAGAACTAGGACCCAGTGGATGAATGAATGAATGAGTAGATGAATGACTGACTGAATGAATGATCAAACAGATGAGTTAATAACTTACACTCCTGGGGTTTACTTTTGGAGGGCCTCCGGGGAGAAGGGCCAGAGCAGGCCTCTGTTCTTTGAGCATTCCAGTTGTTTGCTGAAATCTGATGGGTCTTCCTTCAGCTTAATTCAGTGAATCCTTATTGCCCTTTGAGGGCCCTTTAACAGGAAGACAGCTGGACACAGGGAATGCGACTCTCATCCCTTCTGTTTTTATCTGTCTATTTTCCCTAGTTCTGCCTGATCACCTATTCTTTTTTTCCTTTTATAACAGCTTTACTAAGATGTAATAAAATTCAGCTTTTTTAAGTACACATTTTAGTGTGTGTGTGTGTGTTAGTATATTCACCAAGTTGTATAACCATCACCACTAACCACTTTGAGAACATTTCATCACCCCTCAAGGAAACCCCTTACCCGTTAACATCCTCTCTAGGCCCTCCTTCCCCAAATTCCTGGCACATAGTCATCTCCTTTTTGTTTCTATGGATTTGCCTATTCTTTTTTAAAGAAATATATTTTTATTGATTTTAGAGAGGAAGGGAAAGGGAGAGAAAGATAGAAACATCAATGAGAGAGAGAATCATGGATCAGCTGCTTCCTGCATGCCCCACACTAGGGATTGAGCCCACAACTTGGGCATGTGCCTTTGACTGGAATTGAACCCAGGACCCTTCAGTCCGCAGTGGACTCGCCTGTTCTTGACATTACACATAAATGGTGATTCCCTCTATTTTTTATTTTTTTTAATATAACCAAGATGTCTGTTGCGAGCCCCACTGGGAACACAGATGTGGAACACTAGATCTCAGATGGGGAACACTTCAGAGTTCAGACCACGCCCAAACATCTTTCCCCGGCAACTGGAAGCCGGTCCTTCAGAGGAGCTTTGGCTGGGACCCCGCTGCTGTGGATATATTTCAGATGGAGATTGTCAGATGATTAATGGCCATCTGAGCGCCTGTTGCACACTCCAGGGTCCCACGGGGATCCTGGAACTTGTGCTGATGCCTCGGGCATGGCCATTAGCCCATTGGAGAGAGAGCCCCACACGCGGGGACGGGGAGGGAGGAGGGAACTCTTGAATTGGGTGGAGAACCAGCGATTGCAGGTTTGGGACCATCCTGCCCAAATAGGGCAAGTGCTCACATAGGAAAGGTCAGAAAGGGATTTCAATCATAGATACCACATCGTTTTCCTGTACTCCTTACACTCTTGCTTTCTGAAATCATCAGGAAAGTATCACTTGAGATCAATGTCAACTCCATTTAGCTCCTTTCCAAATGACAAAGCCGAAAAAAGACCACTTGAAATATTTGAGAGGAGCCCTTCTAAAGAGATTTCGTTGCAGAGCTCATCTGAGCAGCGCCTATCGGCGCATTTCAATAAATCTGCATTACCCCTGGTATCGCGGCATCCTCGGGGAGAGGCAAGCCTATCAGCGGAAAGTAATGATTTTGGGTTTTTCAATTGCCCTAAGGATCTCGCCAATGCTATTAAGGCCCATGCTCTCCCTATCGAGAAGTTTAGGAGTGAAATTATTAATACGCCCAGACATTATGTTGATTGTTACGCTGTCGCAGAAAAGACTCTCTGTTATTTGAGCTGCATTATCACTTCCCCGAGCAGAGAATTGCATCAAAAATTTAAACTCCCCTCATTCTGGCGCATCGCATAGCTTTTCAAGGTCTTACTGTAAAATAGGCTGGGCAAAATTTGGATATTTCCCTTCCCATGAAAAGTAATATGTTTTTCAAAGACCAAACTATATATATATATTTCTTTCTTTAAAATAAAACTTGGAGATTTTCTTCCATCAAGATGGCCTTCTTTAGCTCTTCAGGTTTCCCGTGGGGTGTATTTCATACTTTTTCTTTCTGTCTATGAGATGGTCACAGTGCTTTTCCCTGAACACAGGAAGATGATGGAATAAAGATAAAATATGATTTTGATTCCAGATGAGACTCTGACGAGCAGGAGCCGAGCACCAGCTCTGATGTCCAGTATTTGTTAGTCTTACACATACCTGTCAAAGGGCAAGTGCAGAATAGAGGTTCCTGGGGCATTTTCACTTCAAAGCTCAGCAGAATTACTTACTATCTGGGTGACCTTTTCCCCAAATCTCTCATGGTCCGTGCCTTATAGTGTGAGGGAACAAAAGTTTCTCCACACTCGATAAACAGAAGTCAGCTGAATGTCAGGCCTCAAACTGCATCTGGTTTCATGGCAGGTGACTGCTGAGGTGATGGGATGTATCGGGGGTACTAGAGATATTCTTAGGAGAGCCTTTCTGCCTTCAAAACACACACACACACACACATGCACACACACATGCACACATACATGCACACACACACACACACATGCATACATGTAGTCAGGTAATTACCCAAGAAAACAAATATCCGAGAGCTTCCTCAAGAAGCCCACCCAGGATTACATTGCTCCTGGCCCTTCTTATTCTGTAGCATGAACCCAGGGGTACCCAGGGCTAAGCAGGGAAAGATGAGAAAATCCAACACCCTCCCCCCTACCCTGCCATCCACAAATGGTTAATAACCATTCCTACTTGGTAAAGACAGTTAAATGAGATAGTATACGGAAAGTGGAAGTGCTTAGAAAATGCATTTCAAACAGAAGGTACTTGGGAAATGTCATTTATTTTTGCCTAAATAAGCGAATTCTCTCTTGCGAGTGTGAAGAGAGGAATAAAAAGACTCCGTGATTCAGAGATTATTAATTTAATGACTCGGAAAACTTCCTGTTGCCAGATATGTTAAAGGTAAATAGCACCATTAAGAATAAGGGTCCCTTTGTCCTGCTAATGAGTTATAGGAGCTCGAGGTCTTGCAGAACATGAAGATAATCAGTGCTCTTTATTTTCACCTTTTCTTGCAACTGAAACGAAACCATCTCATGGTGAGCAATTTGAAGGGCCTCACAGTAGCTTTTTTTTTTTCCACCTAGTATCAATTTTCTTATTCCCTATGAAAATCAGCTCGCAGAAGGCCCAGGTTTTGCCGAATCCCGGGGTTCCTGTTTAACATTAGCCCCCATTTTGCGTGAAAAGCCTATGGTAGTCGAGACTTTTACGTTTCTTTTACTCACGCTCATCCATGAACCCTGCAGGTTGCTCTATCGTTGCACTTCACCATTCAACAACTCACTGAGGTCCTGAGTTATTCATCACATTTCAACGGTGTAAGTCATGAATTAGCAATTGGTTTCTCAGGGCTTCTTGGGTTACTGAAATTTTCTGGTATTTATCATCTCAAATGGGATCATTCTTAATCCCATAACAGAGAAAGTGAGTCATCTCTCTTGTGAAATAATCAGATTTAGCGGAGAAAATAATTTCTATCTCTAACACTGTTTATCTGACACTTTAATAGTGATCTGGGAAGGCTTCTCAATAAGACCGTATTTGATCAGAGACCTGAAGGAAATACAGAGGGAACCATTTCAGTGTCTGGGGGAACAGGTTTCAGGCAGAGGGAAAAGCAAAAACAAAGACAGTTGAAGTCTGGGATGCGAATAAGATTGGCCAGAATATCACCTAGCTTTGTCTCTTTCATTCAGTTTTGAGCTCAGTTCTCAGCGAATACATTGAAACAAATATGAAAGGCCCGGATCCTCACTTGCCTTTGCTGGTTCTGGGACTGAGCCAAGCAGGCTTCTGTCTCAGGACCTTTGCACTCGCCATGCCCTTGGCCTGGGGACACAAATAATTGAGTGGCTCATGCCTTCAACATGTGCAGGACTCAGCTCAAATGTCACCTTAAATTTTTTTAAAAAATTGATTTCAGAGAGGAAGGGAGAAGGAGAGAGAGATAGAAACATCAATGATAAGAGAGAATCATGGATCGGCTGCCTCCTGCATGCTTCACACTGGAGATCAGGATCGCAAGACAAGCATGTGCCCTGACCAAGAATTGAACTGTGACCTCCTGGTTCAAAGGTCAATGCTCAACCACTGAGCCATGCTGGCTGGGCTCAAATGTCACCTTTTAAGCCACCTCTTCCCAGACAACCTCAGCAGTCTCACCCTCCTTACTATATTCTCTTTTCCTCAAAAGAATACATTATCACATCGTTAAAAATTGTCCCTTTGCTCTAGAAAGTAAGCATCTTGAAGGCAAGGATGCTATTTTATTCTCTGCCCAATCCTTGGTCCCTGGAACACTTAGCAAACGCAATTACAGGTTATCAAATTAATTAGTTACATAATGAGAAGTACGGTAACTACAAAGGAGTCAAGGGAAGGTCCAAATTCTAACAGAAATGAACGTCTTGCAAAGGAGCTGCTGCCTGGTATCATTTGAGACAAATCTCAAAAGCTTGAACTTGACCAACATTCAAGGAAAAAACATTGTTGTGGCTTCCTTGCCAAAACACAGCTCTATCTCATGCAAGCGGTGGCAATTTTTTCTCTCTTCCTGCAGCAACTGAAACATGACAACAAATGCTATCTAAGCAGAAATCCCCACAGAACTAATGATGGCAGGGCCCTCTGACACACCCCACATGGGAACAGACACATTTTATTTCCAAAACCTGACTAACAGGATCTCTGGTGGCCCTCTGTGTCACCTGAAGCGGTTTGCTTTCCATCGTGAACCTGTTGTATTAAAGAATCTCTGTGACAGGCCCCTGACTTACCTGAGCAGGGTGAATCCTGGTTCAGTGATGGATATATAGTTGGTGGTACAAAAAGCAACTGGATGTGGCAAAGAAAAAGCTAGTTCTGCAGAGAGTTTGCAAGTCAAAAGCGAGATATATAAAGTGCCTCCCCCTTGAGAAAGACTTTGTAGACGGGATCAGATGAAATTCAAGGGCTTTCTGATGCTATGATGATACGCATAAGGCATTTGATGGTGGCTCTGCTCCAGGACTAACATTTGAGTGAACACTGGTACTGTGTATATTGAGAAACTCCAGTTGGCCATATTTATCCCATTAAATCTTCACACATCTCTCTAAATTATACATGGCACACAATTGGAAAGAGTTTTCACTCTCTGGGTCTCTCTTTGTACAGAGCCTGGCAATGTCACACGCAAGTGGCCACTTGATAAACATTTATTTTCCGGGAGAAATCCAAAGACACGACACCTCTATCCACAGCGTTTCTTTTGCCTTTTCTCCAATTCAATTGCTTACACAAAACCAGGGACACAGGAGCTCAGTTCGCTGTGGCAAACGATTTCCCCTCATTTGTTCATTCATTCCTTCTCTCATGTCTTTATCGGTTCACATGCTCATTCATTGGACAATTAATTATTGAGCATCTTTGCTGGGTCCCATGGATTTTTGAGGCTGCAGAGTCTCTGACCTCTACAAAGGTAAAGAAAGGGTCATATCTTATGCTGACCTCTTTGCTGAGCTATACAAATTCCACTCTATCTCCCCCTACCCCCTGCCTTGTTAACTATAAAAATGCTTGAGTTTTCCATATATGTTTTCATTCAGGTTTCAGCTCCATGTACACAAATTTTGTAAGGGCCATTATGACACATTGCTCTGAAAAATGTTCATCTATGCATATCATGAAGCTAAATGTGACTAAACCACCCCCCCCCCGCCACGCTCTCCCCATCAGTTTTATCTCGCGAGGTTAACTCACTATTCTGTTGGGCCTACATCCACGCATGTCCTCGGGTAGAAGACTTTTTGGTAGCATACCAAGATACGTCCTGGGACACAGAGAAGCTGGCACGAATGTTAATTATTACCTGTGGAGAGAAGCTGTCCCATTGGGTTCATTTGTGTTTTCAGCTGAGTGTGGTATTTAGCTACTGTCTTTTATGCTTGATTCTAGATAGCAGAACAGGGCGAGCTGAGTCCCCAACCGTGCCATGTTGCTTTCCTCCCAAGGTCCGGACGGGTAATTCCCACCTTGGGTTCTGAAGCAGCTGGAGGACCCACGGCCTGGGGTCCTCCTTGGACACATCATGGGGATGAGATATTGGATTCATAAAGTGAAAACGAAAGTGGAAGATTAGAAGAGGTTTCACCATTTGGGTTTATTCTGAATGTCCAATCTACTAGCCCCCTGAGCAGTCACCCTGCTTCCACGAACCACAGAAAGACCCATTATTTATGTTTTTCTAATTAAAACACATGTAGTCTGCACCAAAGAAGAAACCATGCACAGAATTGAGAAAAGCGGGCAAATACACTTTATGTTTCTTAAAAAAAAAAAAAAAAAAGTGAACTGACAAAATATGTAAGAACCGTCTCGTTAAGGGCAGTAAAAAATAAATGACTTGTGAAATTAACCAGAATCAGCACATGACAAAAGTGAGTATTATACCGTAACATATTATTATTGTTATTTTATTGATTTGAGAGAGAGAGCGGGGAGAGAAAAAGAAACGTCGATTTGTCGTTCCACTTATTTTTGCAGTCATTCGCTGATTTGTGTGTGTGTCCTGAGCAGGGATTGAACCTGCAACCCTGGTGTATTGGGACGATGCTGTAACCAACTGAGCTACTCTTTCAGGGCTAGAATGTACTTTTGACAGACATGAACTCTAATCAAAATGCCATGGTATAATCCTCATGCCTTGGGGTGGGAATACGAAATGGTACAGTCATGCTGGAAAACAGTTTCCCATGATGTTACACTGACCACACCACCTGACAATCCCAACCCCAGGTATTCACTCTAAATGAAACAAAAACTTGTCTTCCCCCCCAGACTACACATGAACACTTATAGCAGCTCGATTCATAATCACGGAAAACCAGCGACAGCCCAGATGCCCTGCAACAAGCGAATGGACAAGCAGAGTGGGCTAGCCTGTACAATGGAATACTATGCAGGCATGAAAAGGTCAACTACAGGTACCAGCAACAACGTGGACACATCTCAAAGGTGCCGTACTGATGGAACAAGTCAGTTTCAAAAGGTTACATACCGATTCCACTCATAGGACAGTCTCAAAAGGACAAAACGATAGGACTGAGGGATCAGCGACTGCTGGGGAGTGGGCCTGGGAGAGGGTGTGACTACGTAAGGGAGCACAGGGAGCATCTTGAGGAGATGGGGCTGTTCTGTGTCATGACAATGGTGGTGGCTACACAATCTATACATGAGTTAGGACTCATAGAACTGCACACAATAAAGGCAATTATACTGTGTGATAATTAAAAATCCTACCTAATTAAAGGGTAATATGCAAATTAACCATCACTCTGTCACAAAGATGGTGGCGCCCATAGTGGTTGGGGCGCTGGGGTGGTGTCACCCCGGCAATGAGCCCCTGTGTCCCGTGCATCCCAACCCAAGGAGGGAAGGAGGGTGGGCGGGCCTATGGCAATGCTGGCTTCGTTGCAGGCTGGGCTGAGGGACCTCCCCCCGCCTCCCCCCCTCCCCCCGCCTCCCCTCCTCCCCCGTGCATGAATTTTGAGCACGGGGCCTCTAGTCTATAATAAAAACTAAATGCCTTGACAAATGTGAAGAAGAGGACACACTCATTTGGTGTTAATTGGGGAAGGAAAGGCAGGAACCACTTCCGGGAGAGAAATGAGGCCATTCTCTCAAAAACAAGGAGCAAACCCATCCTCAATCTTGAAAGTCTGTTTTCAACAGATATATCATGTCCTTAAAAATAAAAAAATAAAATAGGTCCAGAGACATGGAAGCATGGAACAGACTGATGAATCTCAGAGGGAAGGAGGGGGTGGAAAGAGATTAACCAAAGAACTTACATGCATATGTGCACAGCCCATGGACACAGACAATAGTGCGGTGAAGGCCGGGGGTGTGGTGGGAGCCAGGTGGAGGGGGACAAAGGGGAGAAAGTGGGGGACATCTGTAATACTCTCAACAATAAAAAGTAATTTAAAAAGCACACTGGAAAAAAAAAGAACAAAAATGGGATCAACCTCTCTGTAAAAACCCCATCAGCACATGGCTAATAGTTTTTGTATTTCAGTTCATTTGCATATCATTTGCTAAAGCTCAGGTATCTGTGCAAGGTGCGTAAGAAACGATGCTGTGTGAAAGGAGCAGGAACGGCTTTGCCACACGAGCTGTCGGCTTCTCCCCCGACACTCAGCGCCATCCATAACCTCGTGGAAGCATTAACGGCGCTACATTATTCATCACAATAAGATTATTAGTTGATGGGAAACAAATTACGGAGCTTCGCAACCTGCTCTGCTTCCTGACTGCACGCGAGGCCATTTTTCATGAATGGAGATTGCTACCCAGGAAGAGAAGCTTCTGTTTGTCTTATGAAATTTCCAACAGCGGAAGGGGGTCGATGCTGGGAAGGAAAAAGTGCAACAGAGTAAAAAAAGAAATGGGGCGTGGCCGGGTAGCTCAGGTGGTTAGAGGGTGGTCCCTATAGGCCATCAGGTGGTTAGAGGGTGGTCCCTATAGGCCATCAGGTGGTTAGAGGGTGGTCCCTATAGGCCATCAGGTGGTTAGAGGGTGGTCCCTATAGGCCATCAGGTGGTTAGAGGGTGGTCCCTATAGGCCATCAGGTGGTTAGAGGGTGGTCCCTATAGGCCAAGGTTGCCGGATCCATCCCAGATCAAGGCACATACAAGAATCAACGAATGAACACAAATATGGGGCACAAGAAGCCTCTCTCTCTCTCTCTCTCTTTCTCTCTCTCTCTCTTTCTCTCTCTCTCTCTCTCTCTCTCTCTCTCTCTCTCTGTCTCTGTCTCTCTCTCTCTCTCTCAACAGTAAAAAAAAAAAAAAAAAAAAGAGGAAACAAAGTTTACAAAGTACTTAGAAGGCACGGCTAAGGGCACTCCCAGAGCAGCATGCCAGGTAGAGACTTAGGGCATGAGTGGAGAGACGGAGACAATCCTCCCGTCTGCCACGTGTTTATAGGAAACTCACTTTCAGGGATGCAGGGAAGGCCAGTAGCGCCGAGCACAGGCCTGGTGGCTGGTGGAGCCGACGAGGATGCCTTGGCTTGTTCTGGTCCCTGTGTTGTGAATGCCCAGCACACGCCTTCTCATCTTTTTCATCGCACATCCTCCCGCAATACCTGCCTGACCAAATGCCTCCCCTGCAGGTGGCACTCACTCCTCTCTCTTTCAGGACCTCCGGGTATCACACACAGGTGGGATGTGCCCACAGGCTGCTCCTTACTGTCCTGGTCCCCCAGCATGAGGGGCTGAGCCCCAGGTCCAGGGTCTGTCACATGAAGGGGTGGGGGAGCAGCGATACCCGCTTGCTCGTAAACGAATGAATGAATGAAAAGGGACAGCAAGATCTCCAATAGCAACGGCTTCACCTGGGACACAGGCGTGGGGATGAGCACAGCTGTCTGAGCAGCGCCCGCACCCGTGAGCCACAGCGGTCCTGTCCCCGGAGCCTGGAGGCTCCTCGCTGACGTGCTGGGAACTGGCAGAAAGGAGAGGGAGGGAGGGAAAACGACACTGTCTGGGCTCGCAAGAGGGGCCGTGGCTTCCAAGGGCTCATCCCAGGAAGGGGACAGGGCAAAGCGTGAGAGGCGAGAACTCGACCAGGGGCCGCAGGCGCTGACACGTCACTCAGGATGCCTCATCGTAGCCGCTGCCCTTCCCAGCTCCCAGCTTTCCTCTCAGGGTGGGGAGCAGTGCACGTCTGCTTTCCCCTCCCCTTCCCGGCCCCCTCTCTCCCTGGCTCTGTCCTGGTCCCTAGGGTTCTGACTGTTCCCACCATCGCTCATGAGGACACAGAGAACATGCCAACTATTGTTTTGATAGTCCCCACCCCTTTCCTTCGCTTCTGGTCTCAGGGAAAGTCAATAAAAAGCCCATCGTTCTGCCTACCTGGATGATTCAAGGGCAGAGCCGTCCGCACAGACGCCTGGCGCAACGCGTGGGATGCCAAGGCTCCAAGGTCAGTGGCTGCAATAGCCGCCCCTGCGGCCAAGGACACAGACAGACACCAGGCCTGGAGAGCCTCGGCCGCACGGGCGGAGCCGATGTGGGGACAGCCTTGGGGGAGGGCTAGCAGGGGCCGCCAGGTGGGCAACCCCAGCCGAAGCGGCCAGAGCTACCTTTGTCTTCCCTCCCAGGGATCACACTGCCAGTCTGGTGACTGCCCACAGGCTCCCGGCGTTTCCCGTTGCTCCAGCCAAATTCCCTGGTCCCGGTGTCTCCCTCGGAAGCAGCCCTTTCTCTGTGTTACATCAGTGGCTGGACGTGTTTCCCAGAAGGGGCCAGGCCTTTCAGGTCCTTGCTGGTAAAGGCGATAGCCCAGGGGTGCGTCGGCCCCCCGCCCCGGCCCCCCCTCCTGGGTCACACTTTGCTAATAAAATGGAGTGCAGTGTGAAGCGGAACCGTTTGAAAGGAAATTTTAAGAGAGAAAATTGACATCTTTCCTCTTCCCCGACGATGGGTCTGGGTTGCTGAGGTAAGTAAACGCAATCGTTGCTCTCCACTTTCACGCTCCCTTCCTCCCACTGCTTAGCAATAAAACAATGTGATAGGGCACCAGGCATTCAAAATCTTTGGGAGCGTATTGGACAACTGGATGTAGTATTACGTGGGCAGATTTTCACTAGAAAACGCCTTGCCCAACCTAACCCAACAGTGTGGTCCGGGGGGGTGGTATGTGTCCCAGGAGAATCTGTCTCACTCCTGGCCTGGCTTCTAGAACTGGGCTGAGAGCTGCAGGTCAAGTAGCACCTCCTACAAGGTGCAGCCTCAGGTGTGTTCCCCGCATGTACCCTTTCCGCAGTGTCCTTCAGTGCTGTGTGGGTGCCCAACTCATTTTCACACTTAATCATGAACAGTACGGATAAGGATGGTAATACCCGTAGCTAGCTTACTTAAGCACTCACTTTGTGCCAGCTTCTGTGTTAAGAACTTGACTTATCACAGAATAACATGCAATAATATGTTTACTTACTGATCACAGAATAAGGTGACTATCTAAGCGAGATAATCTTACCTAGCCCTCCCATGACCCTAAGGGAAGGCGCCCATTACACAGATGAGGAGACTGAGGTTGAGAGAGGTTAAGGGACTTGCCTTGGTTCACATAGCTGGAAGGGGAGGGCCAGCTCAGGCCCTCTGAGATCATCGCTCCTGCTCTTCATGCCGGGTGGGTGGCCAAGGTGTCTTCCATCCCATATTATTCATATGTGAGGGGGTCTAAATGAGTGAACTTTCCAGGTAAGCAAAACTTACTGTCTGCAAGTGCCTGCATATTTGAATTTTAACCATGATGTGTATGTAGATCTAATACTTTGAAATTGGAAGCTAAATTTGGCTGCATTTTTAAAGAGAGCATAATGAGCATAATTCAACACTTAATTGATGACTGAAAACCTATTAAGAGCAAACATAATTGTGCTTTGCACTCATCTAGCTCTGCATCTCTCTTCATTTACTCCATCTCCTTCCTCGAGGCCAGGCTGGCAGGTGTCAATCTCAGGGCTGCTCCTGGGCCTTGCTGCTCTGCTCTGCACCATCACAACCCTCTCCCCTTCTCTGTTGCGGCCCATCTCTTAAATTCTGATTTTTAAAAAGCAATTCTATTGATTAAAAGTTTCATGTTAAAATGAGAACAAATAAGACCCCAGATAAGAAGCTAATGAAATCCAGAGCAAGGTCTCCCTTAGAGCTATTTTGAGGATGTAAGAAGGCATTGTAAACACTTGTTTCTCAACTTGGGGTTAGATTCCGGGAAGCCAAAGTTGCCAGGGCCTGCCAAGGACACCCACTGTGTTCCGAATTGTTGCATCATCTGTTTCCTTATAGACCTTGTTTTCCCAGGAGGAGTATAAAACTGGAGGGTGGAGTCACTGGATATTTGGAAAATGAGCACTAGCCAGTGCTGAGGCCTGCAAAGACCCAAGGACCTCCTCTCTGAGAATTCACAGTTCAGCTCTTTTCCATACAATGTGGAGGCTGCTAAGGGTGATGAAACTATCTTATCTCGCTTAGATAGTCATCTTATTCTGTGCCTTGGCCTTGGGGTTGGCATACGATGGCCCACAAACCATATTTAGCTCCTGAACTAAGAAGGTTTTGCACATTTTTGAAGGGCAGTAAAAGCAAAAAGGACTATGTCATGGAGATCATAGGTGGCTCACAGGTGAAGCCAAAAATACTTACTTTCTGGACATTCGCAGAAAAAATTTGCTAACCCCTGGCCTAGTGGATGAGGGAAGGCTTCCTGGCGGAAGAGGTGCATGAGCGGTCTCCTTTTACATTTATGAGGGTCTACTTCCTCTTACACGCAGAGGTGCATTTGCTTATTGTATGCATGTGATATTTGTTTGAGTGACTGGATGATGAAACAAATAGGCATGACTGGTGGGTTCAATTAGCTTCGATCACAGACTATGGTTCTGGCTCATTCCACTGGGCCGATACGGCAAGCAAACACAGATTCTCTAAGTGAGACGCATTCACATTAGTGCCTCGGAGAAACAACCGAGGAAAGAAATAAAACACAAAGCAAATTTCCTTTCTCAGGTCCCACATTACCTCCAGCCAATCTAAACATGATTGAGACATTCACGTATGAAATTAGGGCAAGGGACAAGCTGCTACACGTCCAAACAATGACCCCTCATGGCAGTTAACACTCCTCTGGCCCCTCTCCAGGTACACTCAGCACCCTACCTGAACCTGCTCACCTAGGCAGCTCAGCACAGATGCCGGTAAGATCAGGTAACATCTATCTCCTCTGGTATTTTATATCTCATCTGCTATTCGGGCTTCATTGAAACAGACACGTCACACTGCTATTTTAGGGCACTCATGGAGTTTGAACTGGAAAACATGGCAGCTGATGCCCCAGACCCGTGGTCGGCAAACTCATGAGTCAACAGAGTGGCAAACCGCGGCTCGTAAGCCGCATGTGGCTCGCGAGCCGCAGTTTGCCGACCACTGCCCTAGACACAAAGTGAGGGGATGCAGATTTTACCCCTGGAAGAGTTAAATCAGACGCAGCCTCAAAACGGCTATTAATCCATGATGGGAAAGGCTGAAAGGCCTAGGCGCTTCCTTCCAACCACGGTTGGAAACCCAAGTTAAATAATCCAGCTATTTCCCAGGCAATTAGTAGTATGTATTCTTTCCCAACACGCAACGAACAGAATCATTTTGAAAACCAGGGCTCTTGACACGTTTCCCTATAAAATCAATGGATTTTAAAAGCAAGAAGCTCATTCTCCACCCCGGGAACGTATGACCCACCACCTGCCTGTTCCAAGAGATGCTTCGTGTTTTGCTTTGTTTTTCTAATGGTTTTTTTTTTTTTTTTTATGGGTTTGGGGTGCTCTCCCTTCTGGTATTATGGGCACATTCGTGCAGGAAGTAATTTCAAACTCATCCCTGCACTTCCATGGCCATTCTGCGGCTCAGTTCACAAGCATTCCGCGTCTACACCAGCAGGGAACTTTCATCTCCTGGTAGGAACGAAGCTTTGCAAACTTGATATGATCTTAATGATCAGAAGTGCATTCTCGACCATGTTCGCTCTCTGACATCAGAATAAACGGCGGCAGCTCCATTTTAGAAGAGAAAAAGCTGATTCAGGGAGTTACTGTATATATCTGTTTGCATAGCAGGAATCAGGCCCAACTTTATTTTCTTAGCGATGCTTCATGGAGAGCAGGTTCATTTTCATCAAAGGCAAGCAATTTAAAAGTGTCTCTCGCTAGGGACGGTCTGGCTAGCAGGGAGCTGGACGGATTACAGATGGCTGTGCTTTTCAAGGGGCCAAAGGGGCTATTTTATTTCCAGAGCATGTGGTGTAAGGCGTGGTCAGAATGGTGCTGGATTGCTTTGGGATCTTTTTGCTTTTTGTGGAAAACAAAGGGAAATAAGGGCTCCCGGCTGAGGCAGGCACTGGCCAAGTTGTAAGCGGTATGGAAAGATAAGATATGATGCACGTATCTCTCAGGAAGTGTTTCAAACTGGCCATTTTCTGCCACAGCAAAAACGGTAACTTTTTCTGGCCCTTCTCAATGTCATTTAATGAATTTTCATTTGCTTCAATTAATGAAATCTTACAAAGAAATCAAGCTTTCTTTCAAAAAAATTTTTTTTGTGTGCTTTAGTAATAATCTACTTGCTGTTTAAAACCAAGCATCTTTGTTTGTTTATGTATTTTTTAAAAATATATTTTTATTGATTTCAGAGAAGAAGGGAGAGGGAGAGAGAGATAGAAACTCAATGATGAGAGAGAATATTTCATCGGCTGCCTTCTGAATGCCCTCTAGTGAAGACTGAGCCCACAACCCAGCATGTGCCCTGAATGGGAATCAAACTGTGACCTCCTGGTTCATAGGCTGATGCTCAACCACTGAGCAATTAAATTTTTTTAATGTTTGTTGACAATTGGCTTATGGTTTAAGGTAATTAAAATTAAACATTAAGCCAATTGTCAACAAACATTAAAAAAACTAGGATTTTTGGAGCAAGCCTGGAGTCCATGCCAAAACACCAAAAAATTTCTTTTTAAGGTTGAGGGTTCGATCCCTGGTCAGGGTACATTCAAGAATCAACCAATGACTGCCTAAATAAGTGGGACAACAAATCAATGTTTCTTTCTCTCTCTCCCTTCCTCTCTCTCTCTAAAAATCAATAACAATAAAAATTAAAACAAACAAAAAACACCTTTTCATTAATTCTTCACCTAGTGTCACTAACTTATCTGTTCCGCCAACAAACTGAGAATTGGGTGACTACACACCTACCAGCGCCCTGATGGAAATTAATTGTCAAGAAATCTGTATTTGTGGGCTGTGTCTCAGGTCATGGCAAGCTTGTCATTTCAGTTACCTCTAAAAAAGCCTCCTCCATCTGAGAAGGCCAAACCCAATTGATCTTTTTAGGTCTCTGGGAGAAAGTAAAAAACTGTATTTCCCCAGAGCACAGTAAAGAGATCTGAGCATGCCTCTTCTTTAAGCAATAACCATTAATATGGGTTCCGCTTGTACCAGACATCTGTAATGCTCTGGGCTGTATTTTCTGGCACGATAACAGTGTTGTCTTGAGAACTGGTGCGTGAAGAGGACAGAAGGCAGGGAGGCAGAGCTGAGCTGCTCACTACCACTCCTGTCTAAGGGACAGCACTCTTATCTTACAGGAAGACAGAGCCCAGAGCCCCAAAGGCAAGTTTCATAAATCTTACCCCCACCAGTTTTGTCACTCTCTATTCTAGCTCATGGCCCGAGGCTGACCTTGATTGGAATCCACTCTGCCATGTAGGGATTTGAAGGGATCCGAAATAATACCACATAAGAAATACCTCTCAGACCCCTTCCGGTCCAGATCCCAACTTCTTTGACAAGCAATCTATGGGCAATCTTTCCTGACAATGAACCAGAAATCACGCTTAAGAGATTCAACAGACATTTATTTATTTCTTTAAAAAATATTTTTATTGATTTCAGAGAGGAAGGGAGAGGGAGAGAGAGATGGAAACATCAATGATGAGAGAGAATCATTGATTGCCTGCCATCTGCACTTTCCCCACTGGGGATTGAGCCAGCAACTTGAGCCATGACCTCCTGGTTCATAGGTCCACACTCAACCACTGAACCACACTGGCCAGCCATCAATAGACATTTATGGAGCATCTCTTTGTACCTGAACTTGATGCTAAGAACAGAGTAATGTCTACAATTTAGTCCCCATTCCTGAGGAGTCTGCAGGCCAGTAAGTGGGACTGACAACTGGAATAGAACTTGAGGAGTGGTTGAAATGGGAATGTGCAGGGTATTCTAAAAAGTCTTCTTGTGATAACAGGATAAAGATGCATATGTTTTTGCATGGACTGAGAATTTTCTAGAGTAGAGCTATTTCATGGGCAATCAAGGCAGGCTCACACAGCCTCTCAGAGGCATTTCTCAGACGCTCTTAGAAAAGTGTGCCCTTTTGCACACATTCTTCCAACACACATTTGGTGTCTGTTAGGCACCCCTGTGGGGAAGATACAGGCATAGTGCCCCACTTTCAATGATCACCGAATAATTACCCATGTTGCTCTTCCCATGATCAAATTTCCTGAAGCTCTAGCTATCTGTCTAAAGATCTTGTTCTCACAACTCTACTATGGTGCCTGGGATGACATGAGGAATTTCCTTTCTGTACCTAGAGGAAATAGATGCCTCCCAAACAGGTGAACGCTTCATGTTATTGGGTTATTCTAATTGTCACCCCCTGTGACAACTCTAATTATCAAGGCGCAGAGTCCTGAGGGACTGAGAGATAGAACTGGTAAGTTCTGATGCTGGAGTGAGAATGAGATGGAAACCACAGGCATTTGAAGGGGTCCTTAGAGAAGGTAAGGAAATGCTCATAGAACAAATGAGAAAAGACAAAGATAGTTTTCCATATCTTCTTTAGATTCTTACTGTGTCTCCTCTAGAAGGAGGAGGCGAAGGAACAGGTGGAAGAAGGGAGAAGACAGGGAGGGGAGAAAGAAGAAAAAGAGGAAGAAGCAGAGGTAAATAAAAAAGAAAGAGGAGGAGGAGGAGGCAGCTGTCTAGCTGTGATTAATTGACTTTCCTTTCTTCAAAATGAGATTAAACCATATCAACCCACCTCCTGGACATCGTTGGGCATATTCGGATAACGTTGCTGATATCCTTGCCAAAAGAAGCAGGTAGCCTTCCTAAAGCACACCATGATGACCACTGGCCTTTGTAATCGAGGACACCGGCCTTACGGTAGCAGAGACTCCACAGGCCAGGTGATTTCAGAGAGTGTGGGTGGCGCCAGGAGACAGGCCAGCAATGGAGACACAAGGCAAGCATCCTGCTGCCCAGGCAAGCCACGACAGGCAACAGCAACCTTGCCCCAGCTGGTGAAACTCTTGTCCTCAGTTCTGTCCAAGCCAGAGCAGCCTGCCCAGGGGATTTCAATAAAGAAACAAAGGTCCTGCTACTGCATGCATCACTTGCTTTTCTCAAATGCAAGCTACCGGGTGGCACACATGAGGAAGCCCTCTGTATGGGATGGCAAAAGTAAGAATTGATTTATGTACTTTAGGCGCCCCAGGGGGTGCCATAAACCCAGGTGGTGTCCCTGCAACCAGGAGTCTACATTAGCACTACGCACTGCCCGGGAGATGTGCAAATCACACGGGGCTGACATCTCCCCCACTCAGCAGCGCAGATACCTCCCGGGCGCTATTGGTTCTGCAATGTCAGTGGAATAATGGAACATTCAAGAAAGGGGTTCCTTGTATTGCTTGGCAATGTGGGATTATAAGACATTGGGAAGAAGTAGGGAGTGACATAGAGATTGTTGAGCTTCGACTGATGAAGTCAGCCTCGTTGAAGAAGTGGATGTTTAATCAGGATTGCACAAAACAAAAATGGAGACATCAAAATAAAAATCAAAACAAGTTTAAAAACACAATACCCCTTTTTTTTCTCTCTCTCATAAAATGTGCAAACATACATATATACACACACAGACACAATGGGTTATTTATAAGAAGACAAAATTCAAACCCCAAGCTGTTAATACCAAATGTTCATTGTTCTGTTTTCACTGAGACGTAAGTTTGAGATCACTGTAGATCGGCAGGCAGTCGTACGAATAATGCAGAGAGATACTAGGTAGCCTTCGTCCAGCTTCCCGCAATGGGAACTTACATCATGTAAAACAATGGCACAAGTCACAGATAAGAGATAGACATTAACACAGTCACAACACAGGATAAATATTTACATCACCAAGACCATCTTGTATAGCCACATGCACTTTCTTCCACCCTCCTTTTTAAAAATCCAGGTGAATTTCACATACACAATTTTTAAGCATACAGTCTGAAAACTTCTGATAAACATCTACACCCAGGTAACTGTCAGGTCTCCCACGATAGAGACTGTTTCCATCGTCCCAGAAAGTTCCCTTTCCTAGGCAATCTCCCACCCGTCTGCTCACACATATGATTTCTCTTACCATCAATTCATTTTACATGTTCTGAAGGTATATAAAGGGAGTGATAGGATGCTTTGTTTTATATACGACTTCCTTGATGTTGCATCATGTCCTTGAGACTCATCTATGTTGTCGTGTGCCTCCATAGCTCACTCCTTTGCATCACTGAATAACATTTCACAGTGTGATGCCACTAGCGTTTGCTCATCCATTCACTTGCATGTGGACATTTGGTTTGTGTCCAGTTTGTCACTAGTGAGAACCAAGGCTGCTGCTAACATTCATGCACAAGTCCACCTTTGGACATGTATTTTGGACAAAATTTCTTTTGGGTTAACACTTAGGATTGGGATTTCTGGCTATGGTTTTAACTATAGAAGAAAATGCCAAACTGTTTCTCAAAGTGATTATGCCAATTTACAGCCCCCACCCAGGGTACAGGAGGTACTCTATGCCATGCCAGTTGGTGGCGTCCATCTTTTTAATTTCAGCCATTCTGGTGGGTGTGAAATGACACCTAACTTTTACTTCTTTCTACCTGAAGAAAGACATGGCAGAAGGAGGGTCTGGACACACATTTGCAATCCAACGTGTGGATGAGACTTCTTGTCTGATCTCATTTAAAGCCCATGTTAGCTTCTAGCTGGCAACAAGTGAGGAGTTCTACAACCTCAAGCTCTCTGGTGCCTCTAAGTCAGTGATCCCCCAACTTCATGCTGACACACAGACCTGGGGAAAGTTTTCTGCATTTCTGACATATGCACTCAGTGCAGTCCTTCGTAGGTTCTAATGAACACTTGATCTGTGCTTGGGATATCTTGAGTTGAAAGAAGTGTGAATCTCCATCATGAACTCTAAATATTTTACCATTTTTATGCAATCTCCAGGAGAGAGAAAAATTGGCTGACGGGTCAGACCAGCCAGTTGGACATTCTCACTCACTCTGCATGCTCCTGTCGAGAAAAACAATGCTTGGCCCATCAACAGGCTTCCTATTGACTCGCCTGCATGGTTCCTGGCAGGTGTTCATGGACAGAAATGGACCAGAGCTGGTCCCCACAACACCAACACGGGAGTCAGCAGTAGCACCTCACCTGTCATCCATATTTAGCTAACTGGGCATCAGAGCCAAGAACTGCACCCGACTCTGCTCACCTGTGAAGAATATGCATAAAGACAAATATGTGACTCAAGTGTGGATGTGGAGAGTTGCTATCTTCGGATCTCTGAGCTAAAAAGAAGCTTTCTTTTCTCCATAGGATGTGTCCAGGAGATAAGAGAACAGAAATAAGGAGACCCAGGACTTGGACCATCTGTCAGCAGACTCAGCTGTTCATACGTATAAACAGGTATCTCCACATAATAGGCATGATTATAGAGCTTTAAGATAGACGTTCATATATGCTTTATTTTGGCACCTTTCTGCTTCACAGCCACACCTCATGTCTCTATAGATGCACACATACCCCGAGAAGGTCTGAGAGAAAGAGAAGGGCCAGTAAAGAGAGAGTTGTGGGTGAGACAGCATGGTATGGTAGGAAACATGGGCTTCCCTCCTGAGAGTTAACTCCAAACCTCCCACTTACAAGCCTTAGGTGGGGGCCATGTGGGAAAATATTTACCACATCTAGGGCCCCAATTTCCTCATCTGTAAAATGGAAGTGAAAACACTAATTTTATATGGCTACCAGGAGAAATAAACAAGCTAATACCCATGGAAGTTATTATTATGATGCCTGAAACATTATTAGGACTCAAAAGTAGACTGAATCTAACAATGGACTCTGTGGGGGACATCATTCTGGTTTGATTTCACCCAAGCTCTCTTTCTACCTCACTGGCAAAGGTTCAGAGATCATATAGGTAATTTAGATTCTTTATACATTGAGTAATCCCATTTCTATTCAGACGCAAACGTGGCTGTTGGGAGAGAGGTGGCTGGTAGGCCAGGTGTCCTCACATCATGGATTAAAGCCAGAAAACATCCCACACCCTCTTCATAGAGGTTTGGTCAGCATGGAAGAGATGGATATTAGGGAGAATGCATCTAAAATGTCTTACACCCAACAAGACATTGTGCAAAGGCCGTAATACACCTGACCCCATACAACCTTGAGAAGACAACCCTGTGGGAAGAGTCATAGTATCCCTACTTTACAAACAAGGATTAGAGAACTGTCCCCAATCTCAATGATCATAAAAGTACTAGTGTTTGGGTCTCATGGTTACTAAGCACACTTGCTGAGATACATTAAGAGCGTCCCTCCTCCTCTCAGGCTTCCTGTCCATGAGACCAAGATTTGACTCTAGATCTGTCCTTCGCAAACTATAATGCACCTATGAATTGTCAGAGTATCTCGTCTAATTCAGAGAGTGACAGATGTGACTTGAGAGGCTATATTTTCCATAAGCTCCCAGGACTGGTCCATGGGCCACACTTTGAGGAACAGGGACCTAGACTCTCCAGGCAATTGTGGAGAGGAGAAATACATGCAGATTGTAACTACTTTTGCTCTTTTAGCGCATGTCATTTATGATGACCAGAAAACACGTTCTTTTAGAGCAAAGAGCTTCATTGTAATTGCACCCTCTGTTTCCCCACCTCTGCATTTCACTCCTGCGGATGGGGCCAACGGAAGATCGCCTAGTCTTCTGAGACTCTAAAATATATGACACTGAAGTGGGCATTAATAAAAATAAATTCTTTACTCAGTACACAGTGAGTGAAATCCTTGCACATCCAAATGTAATAACTATATTTCTCAATGTATGCTCCATAATTTATCACACAATTTCCCTCTCTGCTTACTGTGGCTTATCATGAGGGTAACACCAATCCAATAAGATGAAGATGCTGCGAGTAATTTCTAATATTATAGTGAAATCATATATTTTCCTAGATGGCTGATTTGATACAAGACCCAAGCCCCAGTCCATAAATCTCTGGATGCTTGAGATTTGTCATGATTTCATATTTAATCTATAGCCTATCAATACATCATCAGCACCTGAGGAATGATTAAGAAGGCTATGGAAGATAAGCATGGGAGATAGTGGACAATAACCTAATTTCAAATACATTTATAGGCTGAGGACCCTGGAATGGGCAAAATAAGTCAGGTGGTTATTCCTCCCTTATATTGTTGATGATTTTTACTTAATTCCTAACTTGCAAGCTGGGCTCCTTTGGGGTGTTTCTTAGGCACTATGGATACAGTCATGTCAATGGCACTAAATGCAAAGAAAATCATTCCTTCCTTTTCTGGAATTTTATTTACTTCGAGCCTTGTATCCAAGTTTCAGGATCCCCCTCAATTATTTCCTTAGAGTTTTGAATTTGACAAGGGCTGGGTGTAAAATGCACATGCCCTGAAGACAGTGACTTTGCCTTATTCACCACCATCCCCCAGCACTTAAGAATAATATTGACCCACTAGAGGCCCAATGCATGAAATTCGTGCAAGAGTAGGCCTTCTTTCCCCCGGCTGCCAGCACCGGCTTCCCTCTGGCACCTGGGACCCGGGCTTCCCTTGTAGCCCGGGCTTCGTCCAGAAGGTCGTTCAGTCTAATTAGCATATTATGCTTTTATTATTATAGATTACAAATATTTTGAGTGATTGAACTGTGGTGGTTAATCCTTATTCATTTATTGGAAGCCACCAATAGTCTCTTCTAAAACAGCATTTTTGCTCTTTGTGTAGTTCAGGTGTGAACTTGAATTGGTAACATCCTCCTCCCAGCTCCTTCCTGTCACATGGGCCCATCACAAGACAATCCTTGGACACCCTGAGATTCAGACACCCCAATGTTATTTCTCTTACTCCCACCACGTTGCCAATGGGGAAAGTGTTCCCTCATCTCACCTGGCCTGGTCTCATCTGACAAAAAGAGGGCCCTGATTTATTCTGTTTCAAGTGGCCACGATCTTGCAGGAATTTTGGAAATGCAAATAAACTCGAAATGGAAACAGTTGTGATATGGACTCCCCCCAAGAGTTTTTGCTGGACCCATCCATTGCCAAACACTCTCATAGGCACTCAACCATTTTCAGGGCACTTCTCATCTATGCATCACCCCTTGCTATTCTGCATGCTTTCTGCAAGGGGATTCCAGACAGAGACACACAGCTGCTTTCCAAACAAAACGCATCCTGAGTTTCCAACCAGGGCTGTTCGCAGAGGGCATCTTTCTCCCAGGCCAAGGGATCACCTGCCGCCTCCCCCCTCTGGGAACCTAAGGAAACGTGAGCGCCTTTCCCTCACTTTAGACTAAAAGCTGAGGAATAATGTGTCCTTAAACTATAATTTGCTTGCGTTGGGCGGCTTTCCATCCCCTGCCGCAATAGCCCCCCACATAAATCAGATTTATTTATTCATAGGCACTAGCATTTCATTACTTTCATCAAAACCAGTCAACTGCATTCGGCGGCTTCTGCATTCTTATAAACTAACTGGAAAAGCAATTAACATTCGCCAGCACTTTAGAGAGTGGGGAGAGGGTGAGGGACCCCCTCCTCACTCTTGGAAGCACAAGCTCCATAGGCGGATGGGGGTGCAAAATGACTTCTCCTCTGTGTCGAGGGAGATAAGGGAAGTGACACAGATTAAAACAAATTGTTGATCCAGACCAGGGAGAAGCTAGGGAAACAATAGAAGTAAAAGCATAAATGTCAATTTGGGATGATAAAGGATACAATCTAAATGCAATATGAGAGGCCCCCAGACAAAAGCAAGAAATAGAGATTGCACATTAGCGAAGTATCAGAGTACCGGAGCATTAGACCACGCGCGCACAGAGTCATCTGCTCCCAGCATATGAAAACACAAGCAACACATTGCTGATTGCTCAGCAAACCCAATTACGAATTAACCCGCGATTGCAGAAATCCTCCAAAATTATGCTCATTTCAAGCTGCTCAGAAGAACATTTTGTCCCCGTGGAAACTTTGCTTCCCATATTGGCTTCATTCTTCGGCTCCTTTTTTTTTGTCTAAGTGCCTACAGGCTACACACACACACACACACACACACACACACACACACACACACAGAGTAACACCCACCCTGCTCCGGTTGTCAGCCTAACAGTGGGTTCTGGCCAAATGCTCACTGGTCTCTTTGATAGGAAGATGAAGCATGAGGTCAACCTGCAAGGTCACCATCTCGGCTTCCCAAAACGCTCCCACCTTCCTCCCTGGCAGCGTGCTGCAGAAGTCAAGATCTGACGACTCATTCCTAGTTACTCTAGTGTCATTTCCAGTCTTGCCTTTATGGTGACCAAAATCAAACTGTGGGCTCAACTGTGGCTCCGTCTCATACAATCTCAGCAGCGTGCTAATGCGGGGGGCAGAGCTAACAGGGAGGTATGCAGGCAGGAACATGCCCTGAACATCTCCTTCCTGATGGGCTTCAGGTGTCCGTGTGGCTATTAATGGTCAGCATGACGCCGTGCAAATCAAGGAGTTGGTTATATCTTAGAAATGTTCAGAGCTTGCTCAACACACGTCCCAGCACTTCTTTTTAGGGATTAGTCGTAACTGTTTTTATTTCCTCAATGTAACTATTTTGCTTTAATAAAAAAGAAAAATAGGAACAAGCACTTCTTTACCTCACAGATGCAATGCCAAAAATGCATCTGAGACCCAACATTTGGAAAGGCAGGCTGTGTGTGGCTTCACCATTATTTAAACTTCACTGAATGCTATCTCTGTGCGAAATACTATACTAAATGCTATCAATCAGGAAACAGTAACTGTTATGGTTGTCTTCTATAGTCACTAATAATAACATTGATTATAGCAGTTACAATAATAGAATGGTATTGGGGTGGTTACAAAAAAATTCTTTACTTGACAAAATTATTTGTCTCAAGATTCCCTTATACAGTAGTTCCTCAACATGTTGCAAATATTACTTATTTTTAAAGTCACCTCAATGTCATCAGTATATATTGAGTCTTGATGCAATGCAAGGCCCTGTCCAAGGCACAGGGAGCCAGATAAGAGGGAACCACTGGGCAATGAACTTGGGAGCGCAGACCGTGTTAGGCACTGGTTAGAACACTTTACGTGGATTTTAATCTTTCACCGTCACCACATATTCCCCATTTTATTGGTGAAGAACCTAAGATTCAGACAGGTGAGGTGAGTCTTTCAAGGTCACCAGCAAGCAGGTGGTAGTCCTTGCCCCCAATCAGTGAGTCAGACCCCAGGGACACATCCTTCTTCCTGCTGCCTTATCCGGAGGTGGTTTGGGGAGGAGGAGGCACAGTCCTTAAACACGGTGACTGTTAGGAGAAACCCCCCTGCCTTGGGACACTGACATGTCCAACCCACAGATGACAATGATGTCGCATTTCTACTGGGTTTACAGCATTCAGTCGCATGAGCCCAGGAGACTCTGAAATGTGCCGTGCCAGCACGGCCAAGGGTGAACCTGAGGAGGGGCAGTGAAGGATTGAAGAAAAGACAGACAAGAGAATACAGCTGGGGCTCGGTGGATCTCCCGTGCCTGGAGGAGGACACAAAAGACCCAGCCTGCAAGCCGATGCTTTATTTTATAGTCTGATTAAAACAAGGGTAGATTAACATGTATACAAATGTTCTTGTTTTGGCAACATTTTCTGCACCTCCCACAGCCCATTAGCTACTTAGGAAGGAATTAGGGAGGGCTACAAGATCAGGCTTAATTATGCTAGGAGAGCTCTACCCTCCAGGCTGGGACTTGTTTGTGGCCCTGCCACAGGTCAGCCCGAGGCTTGACTCTAGAGCCGCTTCCTACACTGAAATCTGGTCAATGGAGACATATGCTCACCTAACTGTCCCTTCCCCTTTGCTCGGCTTCCTGGGAAATGCTGTTTTGGGCTATTGCTGGGGTTTGCATGTCATCCTGGGTTTCCCAGGCCACTTGGTCCAGGAACACGTGTCTGAGTGTCTTAGTCTTGCTTAGATTCCAGGTAATAATTTAGGAGTGAGGGAAGGGGAGGAAGACAGGAGGAAGAAAAGAAATCTCCTTTGAGAGAATTCTTCCTTTCTCAGACTTGTCAGGTGTGTCTGATGCCCAGCAGCATCAAAGACGGGCCTTCCTGGGTTTGAGCGGCCCTGGAACAACCACCTGGTCTTGGGAACGGCATTTCCTCCCTACCCCTTCCACCTGCTTCCCTACACACCTCCAAGAACGGGCCCTGAGCGAAACACCCAGTGCAGCTCCTTGCTTAAATAGCAACAGCAGGCAAGGCTGCAATGCTGACATCAGAGCTATAGCATCGCTGCTTGGCCATCATCAGCTTTGCTCACCCTGAGAAGGAGCTGAACTGCGAGTCAAGGGCGGTGGACCACTGAGAATAAGTGAGGCCTCCCACAGATTGTCGCTCCCTTTTTCTTTCTTTTTTTTTTTTTTTTTTGGGTTCCAGGCCTCCCTCCCTCTCAGGAAGAGCCCAGCTCTGCATGCTGGCATCTCAGCCTTTTGAGGTGAACCCTCTACTCCTGGAGACGTGCTTCCTAGCAGAGGCTGGGGGAGAAGGGAAGGAGGGGGTCCAGATCAAAGCTGGCTTTGAAGTGAGTATCATTTTTGGAATGTTGCTAAGAGTGTAACACACAGTTCAGCAGGAAATTGGCTCTGGAAAGGGCTTTGTAGTTGCTCCCCGAGACTGCCGATTTCTCTGACCCAGTGGCAAAGGTGTGGAGCGAGCGGTGGGGGGGATGAAGAGTGCTGATGCTCACCGATCTGATTTAAATTTTCACCAGCCAGGTCCTTGGGCTCCGACTCACTGAACAGAAATATAGCATCATATAAAGGCTGAGACAAGTGCCGAGAGAATTCTATGAATTCTGAGCTGGCTCCGGGACTGGACAGAAAGAGCAGGAAGGATATTTTGCTTCCTGTGGCAGATGGGAAAAAGCCGTGTAGGAACAGAGATAGAGGTGCTCTTACCTGACACTCTGGCATACAACACGGTGTGACAGTCAGTACAAGGTGCCCAGCACAGTGCCTGGCACTCAACAAGTGCTCAATACATAGCATTAACTCCTTTAATCCTCAACACAAATCAGTAGATTAGGTACTTTAAAAAATATGCTTTTATTGATTTTAGAGAGAGAAAGGGAGAGGGGGAGGGAGAGAGAAACATCGATGTGAGAGAAAAAAATCCATCTGTGAGAGAGAAACATTTATCAGGTGCCTCCTACATGCACCCCAACCAGGGATCAAACCCACAATCTGGGCATGTGCTCCAACCAGGAATCAAACCAGCAACCTTTTGATGCCCAACCAACTGAGCAACACTGACCAGGGCTAAATACTTTTTTAATCCTCACTTTACGAATGAAAAAGGAGATAAAGTAACTTCCCTAAGGTCAGTCAGAAAAAATGACAGCACAGATAAACACTCATCTATCAGAACCAGAAACCCCCTTTCCAACCTATGCACAGACTGGCATTACGATAAGAAGAGTTAACAGTGAAGTCTATTGTGGAGCAATTAATGCCTGCCAAATTAAGGAAATGCCATCTCTGAAGAAAACAAAATCCCGAGTATGTTTTCCCATGGAGAAAGGAACACAGAGCAGCCAGACTTCCTTGTTAGTACATGGGTTGTCTCTCTCAGGGATGCCAGGAGGGCGGAAAGGGTTCTGTTATTTTGGTTTATGCCTTTAATTTCTGTTGTTGCTTCTGTTGTAAGGGGAGGGACCGGGAAATGGGGATTAGCTGGATAATTGGTGAATCGATCCAGGGGAACAAAAGATTTTGCTGGGAACATGCAACCTGGCCACACACTCCACATATCTTCCAGTAACAGAGCAAGGAAGCAGGCTCTGGTGGGTTGTGGGGGTGGAGGGGAGAAAAGGAATTTGACTTGGGGCAAATTTCACTAGACAGGAGGGGAAAGGATGCCTCCAAGAACAATTCAGACACCTTAAATGAAAGCTGGGTTAGGATGAAATCTGACTGTATGTTGTCAGACACACTTTCTCCTCTCTCTCTGACTCCCTTCTCTACTGTGGACTGAAATCCCTGTTGACCACACTGTGTCCAGCGGTCCTTCATGTGGAATTTGGGTCTGTCTCTTCGTGCACGAATGGACATTGAGAAGGTAGCACTTCGATGCCGGGGGCAACCTCAGTCTCTCTCTTTCTCTCACTCTGTGTTCTATCATCTCATCCCAAACAGGAATGAGGGTGACTTGAAGGGAGGGGTGGTGGGTAGAATAATGACCCCCTAAGGACATCCATGTCCTCATCCCCCAAACCTGTGAATATGCTGTTTTATCTGGTGTTATGGGTTGAATTGTGCTCCCCCTAAAAATTCTCAACCCCTCAGATGTGACTTTATTTGACAATAGGGTTGCTGCACATGTAGCTAGTTCAGATGAGTTCATACTGGAGCAGGGTAGGCTCTGGCTCATACTCCAACATGACTGGTACGAAAACAGCCATGTGAAGACTTGGAGACACGTAGGGAGCACCATGGGACAGGTCATGAAGTCAGGAATGGACGCCATGCAGTCGCAAGCCAAGGAGCACTAAAGATTGCCAACAAACCACCGGCAGCTAGAAAGGTGCAAGGAAAGAGCCCTCTACCAGTTTCAGAATGAGAGCATAATCCTACCAAGTAGGATACAATAAATGTCTGTTGCTCGGAGCCACCTAATTTGTGGTACTTTGTTATGGCCCATCAATGGCTGAACTAATACAGAAGGCTAAAAGAGTGTCTGCATAAATAAATATGCTTGGGAACGTCACTGACATGTATTCTTCCTGCTTGCTATGAAAATTGGGTGATAGGATGCGAAACTTGTTGCTTCCACTGCTTTATCGAAGTTTATCAAAGGCACTGATCTTTGGCAGAGTCCACACACTGATGCCATGCAAAGAAGATGGATTCCACCCTGACAACACAGGCAAGGCCCCAGGCAATGCAGGGAAAAGAAACAGGAGGAGGCAGAGCTAAAGTACTCAGCCAGCCAGCCAGGGAGCTCTGGTGAGCACCCTCATGGTTCTCAACACCATGTCCAAGCTGTTCTGTCTTACTGAGGTTGCTGCATGGTTTTGGTGGAATGCATGGTTGCTAAGGAATGAGCGCCTCTGGGCCTTCTAAGAGATACCCCTTCATCCATCACTTCATGCCTGACTGAACATTCCTTGCTGCTTGGCCAGTCCTGTTCAACCTGGGAATGCTGTCTCCTTTCTCTGTCTTTGCCCAAGGTGTACCAGCATCTGGCGCAAGAAATAACGATGAACAGAACATGTACACTGAGTAAATGACCTCCACTCTTCACTTGCTCTTGAGAGAAGGAAAAGGTAACTTTGACTTCTATTTTCAAAATCACAGTGGTCTAAAAGAACCTTATACTCTAGTCCTTCCCTTTGCTTCACATCTCGACACCTGACTTACCTCCAACTAATTCCTTGGATACTTCTAAAAATCATTCTGGAACATTTAAAAAAATATATGTATTATTATTGATTTCAGAGAGGAAGCTAGAGGGAGAGAGAGAGAAACATCAATGATGAGAGAGAATTATTGGTTGGCTGCCTCCTGCACCCCACTCACTTGGGATTGAACCCACAACCCAGGCATGTGCCCCTGACTAGAATTGAACCCAGGGCCCTTCAGTCTGCAGGCTGATGTTCTATTCACGGAGCCAAACCAGCCAGGGCTGCAACATTTTTTTGCATGCCCGTGAGACGCCAAGATCTCAGAACACAGAGCTGGCAGGCTTGTGCCCTGCCCTTCGGAGCTCATTGTTGGCCAGGGGAACATGCAAAATCACACTCACTCACTCACTGCCTCTTCCCCTCCCTTTGCATAATTTATTCAGTCAACGTGTGCATATTGAGTGCCTACTATGTGCCAGCACTCTGCTAGTTGCTGGGGATCCAACAAGGAACTAGACAGCCATGATCACAGCCCCCAAAGAGCTTCATTCAGAAGAAAGTTAAAATGAATTATTCATGGGTTGTAAGCCACCACCCCTGGATGCCCGTATTTCTATAGTCTGGTGGTGCCCCCAGAAGGTAGGAAGACTGCCCAGCACAAAGAAAACAGTCATAAATATTCACTGTATGTGTGGCTGTTGGAGTCGACTGCCCTCTGCTTCCTCCACCCTATTGCACATACTCCTGTTAGAGCTCCCAGGACGGACCAGGGCCACCTCAGCTGCAGTTCTGAGCATAACACAGGGGTAGGCACTCAACAGACAGCTCTTGATCTCATTAGAGTTCCTCACCTCACTACTAACTATAGCACGCATCATTCTTTCTGTGAAACAAGTTCATTTTACAGCAACGATGAAAACCACAGGCAGTCATACTCAAGAAAATATGACACGATTGTCCCTTAAATTAAAAGGAGACAGAAATCACTCTTAATTCTAGAGATGGTTGTGGTTGGAAACAATTCAAAACTTCTAATAAGTTTATATTTTGAGCTGTTAATGACAGGTTTTTGATGCATAAACATGCTTTTATTTCCTGGGGCTTGTTTAACCAAAAAAAAAAAAAAGTATTCATAAATTGCATAGTCCTCAATTTAGCAGAGATCCAAAGAGATTCTGAGTGTAATGATAGGTTCTTGCTCTTGTGAATTTAACTGTGCTGTCTAGGATTGACTTATTTTAATGTAACTTAGGATAAATTATTCCTCCATAAATATAACTCCTTCAAGATTCAGAATAGTTCGTTCTGTGGAAACACACGATTTAGGATCAGTATTCAAGACAAAGGACACAGCATTCAGAACTATCTGCCCATAGAAGAGTGATTTAAAAATAGTGAAATTGTACTATAAAGGTTGCTTTTACCTTTTTTAGGGGAAGTGAATATAAATGGAGCTATAAGTTAGTGGATTTCAATGATGGCTTTTTGTGTGTGACAGAATGGTTTGGATCTTGGAGCCACAAAGAAATGCAAAGATGTTAGAAGTTTTTCTCCCAAACAGAATCTACTCAGTGTGTCTTTATTCTTTTGTTTGTAAGGGGGGAAAGGGAATACTAAATACACATTTTGAAGAGGCAATTATAATAGGTTTTGGCATCCTGGCTACCCCAGAGAATCACATCTGTGAGATTGCTATTTTATGCGATTACTGTCCTGAATGGCAAGTGCATTTCATCATGCATGCCAATCTGATTGATTAGTAGTGGCTGCTTAGGGGACTGTTGAGAAGTATTGGCAAGCTGCATCTGTTCCCAGCAGGAAAGAGGGCTGTGATCGATTAGTGATGTCTGTCTTGGGTGCAACAATGAGATGTGGTAGCGCATGTGCTTAATATCCGCCAAAATGGAAATAATTCAAAAACTAGAAGAGCAAATTTCCATTGTGTTGGTATTGCAGACAGATAAATGAAGCTACACTTGTAAATGGGCCACACAGTTAGAGAAGTCAAAATCAAGTCCTGTGGAAGTCCTAGTATATGTCAGGGGTCAGAAATCATATACTAAGGAGCCCAATCAGCTCTTCAAAATTAAATTTATAGAGACACAACGTTTTATACTTTATACATATGTATTTTGTGCTAGGAAAAAAATGGCTTACTCTCAGTTACAAAGCCAGGTGCAAACTTCAGAAGACCTTTCTAACCACGAGTTCAATAGTCTGTTTTCTGTTCCACTCATGATGTAAGTGCTAATGCTAAACTCATTTATTTTTCTCTACAAAATAATAAAACTAGGAGATCCAAGATGGCGGCGTAGGTAAACACCTAAACTGCTGCCTTGCGCAACAATTTCAAAAATTCAACTAAAAGACAAAACGTCTATCACCCAGAATCACGGGAAAGCTGGCTGAGTGGAAGTTCTACAACTAGAAGGAAAGAGAAAAGAGCATTGAGACGTGCACGAGCGCTGAAAAGCTGAGGTACGGAGGCGCGTGATCCGGGCTGGCGGCGGGCGTTGCTTTTTTCAACCCAAAGGGAGACAAGCCCCCGACTACTCTGAAATCCAGTTTCTGGGGAGACGCGGGGGACCCAAACTCCTACGGGGAGAAGCTGGACTGTCTGCCAGTGAGGGTGGCTTGCTTGCAGAGCTGCGCGCAGGAATAATTGTTTACGGCACTGGGGCTCGGGACTCCGGGACGCCATCTGGGACACAGAGCCGGCTAACTAGCAGCCATTGCTGTTTGCCACGCCCTAGCCTAGTGACACCCTGAGACCCCGCCCTGCACAACCTACAAACCCACCCAAGCTCCAAGCAGCGGAGTTAGCATAAGAAAGCCCTGCCCTATCGCAGCCTAACCTAGCAAACTTGCAGCCCGGGTCAGACAGCTCCAAAACCTCCAAACCCCAAGCAAAGAGGAGAAAACTGTAGCTCTCACTGTAGCTCCTGCTGGATGGCCTCAGACAGTAGCTGACCTGCACCCCATTGGAGATCCAGAAGCCAGTGTACCTAGTGGTCAGAGTGAGACACCAGATTTCAACTCCTCACATCCATAAGTGACACATTCAAGAGGCAGACTCAGTGAGCACCAAAGCCCCACTGAAACAAGTCCTGCCCCATAAGTGTGTCTTCAGCGCAGCAGTTCTTCCATTATAGACACAGTGAGTGCTCACAGCTAATTGGCCTGGAGGTCAATTCCTCCCGGTATACCAACAGCAATTAAGGCTTAACTGCACCAAGTCTTTGCACTCAGCCCACAAAGGGGTGTACCAAGAGTGTCCACATCAGGTGATTGGGGAGGCTGAGCTACTGCCCCCTATAGGTCACCTACCACACAAAGCTACTCCATCAACACAGGGAAGCAGCCAAAATGTGGAGACAAAGAAACATGTCACGAATGAAAGAAACGGAGGAAAGCAAACTACTGGATGACATAGAGTTCAGAACCACATTTATAAGGTTACTCAAGAATCTTCTTAAAACCGCTGAGAAACTTGATGAGATCTTCAAGGAGCTTAATGAGAATGCCAAAAAAATGGAAAAGGATCAGTCAGAAATGAAGCATACACTGTCTGAAATAAAGAATATACAGAAACTCAACTGTAGATCAACGTACCCCAAGAATCAAACCAAAGATCTGAAATATGTGGAAACAAAAAACATCCAACCAGAAAAACAAAAAGAAAAAAGAATCCAAAAATATGAAGATAGTGTAAGGAGCCTCTGGGGCAACTTTAAGCGAACCAACATCTGAATTTTTGGGGTGCCAGAAGAAGGGAGAGAGCAAAATATTGAAAACCTATTAGAAGAAATAATGACAGAAAACTTTCCCTACCTGGTGAAAGAAATAGACGTACAAGTCCAGGAAGCGCACAGAACCCCATACAAGAGGAATCCAAAGAGGACCACACCAAGACACATCATAATTAAAATGCCAAGGGCAAAAGACAAAGAGAGAATATTAAAAGCAGCAAGAGAAAAAGAGTTAATTACCTACAAGGGAGTACCCATACGACTGTCAGCTGATTTCTCAACAGAAACTATGCAGGCCAGAAGGGAGTGGCAAGAAATATTCAAAGTGATGAACAGCAAGAACCTACAACCAAGATTACTCTACCCAGCAAAGCTATCATTCAGAGTTGAAGGTCAGATAAAGAGCTTCACAGACAAGAAAAAGCTAAAGGAGTTCATCACCACCAAACCAGGATTACATGAAATGCTGAAGGGTATTCTTTAAGAAGAGGAAGAAGAAGAAAAAGGTAAAGATGAAAATTATGAACAACAAAATGACATCAAATACATACCTACCAACAAGTGAATCTAAAAATCAAGTGAATAAAAAATCTGAAGAACAGAATGGACTGGTGAATATAATAGAATCAGGGACATAGAAAGGGAGTGGACTGACGATTCTCAGGGGAAGCAGGTGTGAGGGGTGCGGGAAGAGATTGGACAAAAATCTTACTCCTATGGATGAAGACAGTGGCGGTGGGTAAGGGCATGGGGTGGGGTGAGGAATCAGGTGGAGGGGAGCTATGGGGGAAAAATAGAGGAACACCTGTAATAATCTGAACAATAAAGATTTATTAAAAAAATAATAATAAAACTACTTGTTCAAAATTGTTTCTAATTTTCATGAAAAAAAAAAAAATCCAGACATTTGGATGATAATGCAACACCCTAATCTTTGTGTTCAAATCCCAGCGACTTATATTTTTTACTTAAAAAGTAAAATTGTAATCTTTGCAAATACAGATTTAATGACTGATTGCTAAAGGAAGGTCATTCCTTAAGGCTCTGAGAGGACTTTTACCCTAAAGCGTACTGATAAGAATTAATGACCACACAGCTTTAAATGAAGAGGGAGAGCTGAGTATTGACAAAGTGGCTCTCTTTAAGAGTGATTTTATGGTGACGTTGCAGCAATACTTTTGATAACCCTTCACTCTCTAAAGCAGAGAAATTAAATACAGTGATTACATTATGCAGTGGGACAAAGGGAACATAGATAATATTTTGAATGTAAGCAATGACCAGACATTCTGACCATTAACCCTTTCAAAAGTCCAACTGTGAACTCGGACACAGGATAAAGTAAAAACACACACACAAACTGTTGTGCGGCATCCCAGATTTTAAAAATTATGCTGTGAGTTTCTAGTTTGTTTTCTGTTTAGAAAATAAAGACTCTCTCCCTTGGAAGAGAATAAAACTGGCTCATTTTCTTGCTTTAAAAATAAAGGAGAAGAGAAAAGGAAAATATAAAGCTCAGCAGAAATGTCACACCGAGGAATCATAATAAGCATTACACATTATTTAAGTCATGCATAACCACTAAAATGTGTGACCCCTTTCCATAAATTGAAAGGCACCGCATTCAGCAGATTATGGGCCTCACATGCTGAACTAAGGGGAGCTCCTGAGATGCGCATGCTCTGTAGACCTAGAGATTAACACAGATCCGGGGTAGCTTGCTCTCCAAGCAAGCAATGCACTCTGCCTGGGGGCCTTTTTTCTCTTTTGTCAGAGGATATTTGTTGAGAACCCGTATGCTGAGGACTGTGTTGGAGAGAGAGGAATAGAGAGAGAAAGAGGGAGAGAGAGGCGGAGGGAGAGGGGAGAGGAGAGAGGGAGAGGGAAAGAGAGGGAGGGAGGAAGAGAGTGAATACACACTTTCTCTCTAAGGATTTACAGCCTGCCTGGGTCCCACCAATAGTCCCCAGACGACGCCTGTAAGCTCATCTGTTGCTATCAGTATGCGAGGTTCTCACAATAGAAAGTCTAGAACAGAGTGATTCTGAAAACCAATAATGGGCCGGAAATATTCAACATGCAACAAGAAGAAATGCTCCCATTTGAAACGTCCTTTGACTTAGAGACAAAGAATCTCAGTTCTAGAAGGAACCCTAGAAGATCATTGAGTTGAATGTTCTCGGTTTCCAAATGAGGAAACTGAGGCACGTAGACAACGGATTATGCTCTTGTGGTCTTTGTTGTAGAACACGGTGTCTTTATGCTACAGAGAACTGCATGGTTTCCCAAGAACTGCAATGTCATCAGTGCTATCAAATTTATGTAAGTTAGGGCAGCATCGTATTTAAAAATTGGCTGTACGACTATTAGTACAAAGTTGTGATGCCTTTTTCCCCCATGGTGGGGCTGTAAGGAAGAAGAAACAGAGTAACACCTCTTCTGTGATCTTAGGTCTACACATATGCCACAATAATTTACAAAACTATATATTCCCATTTCCAGGATGATTTAAACAAACTAAAGGCTGTATGACCACTTGGACCAGAAAAAAAAATTGGGGCTTACTTTTATTTATACCTCTTTTCACTTATTTTTAAAAGCATTTTTATTGATTTTTGAAAGAGGAAGGGGGAGGGATTGAGAGAGGGAACACTGATGCGAGAAACATCATTGATAAGCTGCCTCCTGAACACTCCCTCCTGGGGATCGAGCCCACCACCCGGGCATGTGCCCTGAACGGGAATCGAACTGGCAGCCTCCTGGTTTGTGGGCTAACACTCAACCACTGAGCCACACCAGCCGGGCTATCCCTCTTTTTATAACCGAGTTGGTCTCATTAGTGACAGCATCTAAAGGGACAACATTCAACTTTTGATGCAGTAATTTGCAAACCAGACTCTGTGAGCTCTAAAAATAAAGATAAAAGGATATACAGCATAAAAGTCCATGCTTCTGCTCTCAAGTTATAAAGCCGCCTTCATTTTTTATTTCATCTGCTGGGCCACGGAGGAGAGAGGGCCCATTTAACTGAATTTTATGCCAGCTCTCAAAAATATCTACTCCCAATCTCTCTCCCTCCTTTTTCTGGCTTTCTGTCCTCCCTCTCTTTATCAAAGAAATGTAATGTAGTCAATCAGCAGTGAGCCTAAAGAGAGAACTAAGCAGCAACAGGGGGCTCCATTCACATTGGACACCCACAACGCACAACCTTCCATGGGAAACAATGTGAATGGCCCCCTGATGCTGTGCGCCCGCCTGCTGAGGGCACTCTTGGCTGAAGCTGATGGTCCACGTGGAGTCAAGATCTTGCCTCTTAAGCCCCATTACCACAGACAGAGGCCAGCGTGGGGAGGAGGTGCCACGGACTGCGTCCAGCTGCTGGCCTTGAGTCATTCTGTCAAAGGAGAAATTGAAGGGTTTGATCGTGGCCACCGAGTTCGGGCTTGGTGGGTAGCGGCGCCTTTCTCGGAAAGTCAGGGGCTGCACTGACTTTGCAATGCTTGGGCAAACAGGTGCACAAGCTAATTGTGGGCTCCCCGGTGCAGTCTGCGGAGTCTGAGAGCCACCGGAGAAGGCGCCTGCGCCCTCGGAGCTCTTGGAAACCTTCCCTGATTTGATTGTGAAGCACCACCCACAAGAGGCTCTTAATTGCATTCCTAGAGGCTTGGCTTTCTGCAGAAATTACTTAAAACACAGCTTAAGTGTTAAATCTGAACTGTGTAATGTGCAATTGAGGGTTTTCATTTTTATTTTATTTTTTTTTATACAGAAAAGAACCTCGCTCCCGACTGCCTCCTTGTACGAAACACTGACAGGTTCAGTGGGAAATCTTGGGGCTGGCGCACATTGTAAGTTATCTCCTGCAGGGTTGGCAGGTGTGAGCTATGTCAAATAAATTTATTACGGTCTGTGCTAATAATGAAAATTATAGAAAAGCTGGATGGAAGGGCTCTACAGCCAGCTAATTTGAAGCCACCTTACTAGACAATAACAAGCTCCTAACAGTTTTTCCTTTTTCTTTTTTTTTTATTCTAGGAAAAAAACACACTAATTATGCTTAATGTTCCCTGTCGCATTAGCTTTCATGGTAATTATATTTCAAAACTTTTGCAATTAGGGTGCAGTTAATATTGTGGAATATTGCAATTATTTTTCATTGTGACACCTCTATTGAAAACTGGTGGCATAACGATCGCATTGTTCAACTAAATCAGAACTGTAGAAATATGGCAAATGAACCAATTACACATTATTATTTCTAATTACAGATAATGTCATTTTCTCCACTGTGTCCAAAAGAATTTCTCAAAACACAGGTATCCTGAATTCTCCTGTTTGTAAAGACTCCCTCCTTCTCTCATCCACATACTGGTACATGCTTCTATTAGTACCTTGAGTGCTAAATTTAAAAAGGTCTCAGAGGGATTTCCTGAATTTCCTTCCTCCACCCCCAACTCCCTCCTGTGGAGTTTTGAAGCCAGATGCTCACTCTCATTGCAAAATCCCAGCCTTGGCCCAGCTGCAGACAGCAGGCCACCATCCCACGCTGGTGTGAGTTTAGCTCCTTGTAATCATCATTCATGATGGCTCATTTTCACTCATTCAACAGGTTGAACCTCTCATCCCAAGGAGGATTCATCTGCAGTAACGTGCTATGGAACCACCCTCCCCCCCCCACCCCCCCGCCCCCCACATCCATCACAAAACCACGAGGTTGGAAAGTTGAATGTGTTACCTATGTGTTTCTAATTGAAACAACAGAGACTGACAGAGGGTTTCTAGCAAACAGTTGTATCTGAGTTTGGAAATTTGTTTTTTTTTTTGCCTTTTACCTCCAATATTCTTTTTTTAAAAATATATTTTTATTGATTTCAGACAGGAAGGGAGAGGGATAGAGAGATAGAAACATCAATGATGAGAGAGAATCATTGATCGGTTGCCTCCTGCATGCCCCCTACTGGGGATCGAGCCCGCAACCTGAGCATGTGCCCTTGACCGGAAATCAAACTGTGACCTCCTGGTTCATAGGTCGACACTCAATCACAGAGCCATGCTAGCTGGGCCTTCCAATATTCTTACAGATGGTCACCCTAATAAAATGCCCGTGACCAGGTGCTGGTTATGGACTCAATATCCTTGATTGTGTATGGTGGGAAATGCTGTGTGATTTCCTCCTACAACCATGCCTTGAGAGATGTAGGCCATGCTTTGATAGTCAGTTTTACTGATAAAGAAAGGTAAACTTAAAAGTTGCTTAAGACCTTGTATCTATTCTATGATCATCAAATGGAGAAACGCTCTCCTGACTCTTACCCACCATGGCTACCGCCAGGGTGACCAGCTGTCCAGGCTGGCCTGGGGCCGAGGGGTTTCAGGGAGGCCAATGTGAACACCTGGACAGTCCCTGGCAAACTGGGGCGGTTGTTCACTCTACTTACAAATAAAATGAACTTGTCCGCGCACCGGCAAACACACAGGTAAGATGCTTTCTACATTGGGCTCCCTTTATGTTGAGTTTTCAGAGGAGGAGACAAAGACACAAATGGGAAAGGGGGAGAAGAAATAAAAATGGCCCAAACCTGGGTTTAATCACCTTCTATATCTATTTTCCCAATTAACCTGAGATCTCTGTGTTCCCCACTTGGGCTCCAGCGTCTCGCTCTGTATCTAGCTGCGGTAGGTGCTCAATAGATATTTCTGAAAGATCATTATGAATATTAATAGCCTGTGTTTACAGAGTCCTTATTAAATTATTTTGCTAAGGAACTTCAATGCGTTTTCTCAATTCATACACAAACCAATACGCTAAGAAGTATTGTGTTACTTGTATCCCTTCTCTACCAACAAGGAGACTGAGACAGAGACAGTGCAAGTGCCGTGGTCCTGGTAGGTGTTGCCCAGGTAGGTGCAGCAGAGGCACATGGGGACACAGGCTGACGAGTCTACAGCCCATGCTCTATGGTGATGCTTTGGAAAGCAAGACCACCACGGTTTATCCCACCCCTCAGTGGTGTACACTCTCCGGATAACCCTAAGACAAAGCATCTAATTTAGGGGAAACAAAATGTGTTATTTTCCTGCGTGGGGGACATGTTTTTCTCTGCTTATCCCTTCTCATGGGACAGAAGAGAAACTTACCACGTATATAGCAATGGTCTGGATTAAATTCACCTCTCGGGTGAGATATTATGACAGCCTTCTTCTTGCCACCCTCGACCCTTCTCCATTCAGCCAGAGGCATCTTTAAAGATTTCCTTAGAGCGTGCCACACCCGGTTTGAAATTTACTAATAACTCCCCATTGCAATTAAAACAGAACCTGAACCTCTTCCCATGCCCATCTCAGCACTTCTCACACTTAAATGAGCAGGTGCCCCAAACACCTAAAAATCCAGTCTAGCGCAATGCCTGCCCTGGGGTGGGGCCTGGGCTCGGCATTCATCACAAGCTCCCAGATGCTGCTGGTCTGAGCTCCACCCACTTTTCCATGTCACCTGGGGCATCCCTCCCCTGAGCTGGTTATGTTCTAGCCCACATGCATTTTCTCCTAGTTTCTCACCATAACCAAGGGCTTTCCCCACTTTTCCTCGCTGTTCCGTTTGCCTGGAAAAAGCCCTCCCACTGGCCCAGCCCCAGCCCCCCAAACCTTGTTAGATGATGACCTCAATTTTACTTCTCATGTTTCGGCTAAAAACAATCACTTCTTCAAGAGCCTTCCTCCCCCATTCTACCTAAGTAGGCATCTTTATGTGTGTGTGTTTTTTTTCTGTCTCCGCATCTGGTAGGGTTCCCTCATTGCACTCACAGTGGTAATCATCATGTTTTTATTAAATCCAAGAGTTTACATTGCCCTTAGAACAGACGCTTCATGAGGTCAGGGCCACATCTCCCTTGGGTACTGGGAGGCCCACGGTATTTAGAGAAGTCCTGGCTTGGGGGGTGTGTGGGGTCATGATTAGCTGAATGGATGCACTACGCAGTCAAACGGAGCGTTTGCTTTACGTCACCGCGTTCGTGGGAATCACCGCAGTTTGAATTACACTTCCCCGAGGCTGCCAAAGCTCTTTTCCCCCGGAGTACAGAATCATATGTAAGAATGCCAGATTTGTTTTCCTGTTCGCAACAAATACAGCGAAACCTAAGTGCCTGGCTCCTTTCATATAAACTGGGGGAGTACAAAAGCAAACTGTCACACGCGATCACTTCCCAGGCGGAGCTGAGGCGTCGCAATATGAAAACAGGTTCCCCTTCATGAGACGCAGAGCGCTCGGAGCGCGGCAGTGACATCGGGTCTCATTCGCGATGAGCCGGCTGCCATAACACTTGATTTAGACAACTTATTCCACGTCTCCAAGGAGCTTTACACGCATCTTACCAGTTTTCCTCTTGAGGAGGTAACCCCGTAGGAGGGATTAATGCTCTTATGCTGCTGGGGCAGCCCCGGGAAGTGGGTTGTCTTCTCTGTGTCACAGAGGCAGAAGCAGGGGTGCCAAGGAGGCCAGAATGGCCTGGAATCGGATGTCTTGAGAAGAGCAAGGTAATTCCAGTGTCAGGGCAACCGAGGGCACCAAAGGCAGACACAGAGTTCTGCCCTCCCGCGTGTGGGTTCCAGCCCTGGTCCATGCCTGGAGTACAGCACTTCCTCCACGTGGCTGTGAGCATGTGGATTTACTGGGCGGCTGTCTGGTTTGTCTCTGATACTCAGGCAGCTTCCTGGGACACAGGGTCCACACCTATACATCCCTGCCCACTGTCCCATGCCCCATGCCCCATGCCCCACGCCCCACGCCCCACGCTTGCACCACCACCCAGAACCTGCTCCTAAAAATCCCCCGACCGCTCACAGAGCAACTCCTCGGCCTAACCCCAGCTGACCCGCAGACACGAAAGGGGATGTGTTCCCCAAGACGTCCTGCGGAAAAGGAAGCAGCCTGGCTCCCGGGCTGTGGGTGGTTTCTCTGCTGCGATGACATTTCAAGGATGGTATGTTATGCACCGTTCTAGAAAGATCCACTGCCTATGATCTTATATTTATACTTCTGCAATTTGATTCTAAGGAAGCAGATATCCGAAGCAATTTCTGTGATTATAGGGATGATCTTTGCAGTGACAGCTTTTAGCAGCAAACACTTGAAAGAACAAAACTGCCTGAGAGAAGGGAGTAGGTTGAAATAAGTTGTGGCACATCGACATGATCGAGTGGCATTCCTTTGGTGCCCTGGAGGACTATTCATAACATCCAGTGGTATGATAACTAGTGTTCACCAGCACTCATGAGTGTGCCCGTCATGGTGCTGGCATATCAGAGGTGGTACTCATGCATCTCCTCTCCCAAGGATGCTATGAGATGGGTACTATTACTGCCCCACTTTACAGATTACTGGTAAGAAACTGAGGCCTGGAGAGGTTAAGTAACTACCCAAGGTCACACTGCTAGGAAGTGTTGTAATGCAGATTCCAACTCAGCCAGTCTGACTCCAGAGCCCAAATCCACACCATAGCTTTCTTGTGTGCTGGTTCACCATACCGTATTTTGCCATATAAAAGAGGGTATGTGGAGTATAGAATCTCAGGTTGGTATTTAAGAATTGTATAAATATACAATTACATATAATTATGTGTATCATATATAATTACATATAATAAATATTATCTTTCCATTATTTCATCAACAAGTATTTATTGAGGGTTTACTATGTGCTCAGTCAGAGTTCTACGTGAGCAACTCAGTCATAAACAATTAAGATAAAATCCCTTCTGTCATGAATCTTATATTTTACTAGTAGTGTTTCTTATACATGGGGAGAGAGAGGGAGAGGGAGAGAGAGAGATGGAAAGAGAGAGAGAGAAGAAAGTCTTATGCTAAAAGGTTAACTCTGTCTTCTTAAATCTTGTCTATATATTCCAATGGTTCCCCTGTGTTCATAGAACATAGAAAATAGAGTATCTTTAACTCATCTCATTAATGAAAAAATATTTTAAGAGATGAAAGGGCATGTACATTGCAAAAGAGACACCACAGGCTGTGTTGACCCTCCCGTCCCGCCGGGACTCCCTATGAGCATATCCTGAGCTGCCAGTTTCCAACAGAACAGTCCCCTGGGCTGTGCGCCCCTCCTGGCAGTGCCGGTGGAGGTGCCACCAATGCCACGTCCCTCCCCTCCCCAGCGCCCCAGGCTTCCTGCTTCCTGAGCGGCCCATCAAGACAGGACACGCAGGGTGCATCTCACTCTGCTGCAGCCACGACCAGGTGGTTATTAACCAACCCCATGATTAGTGAGAAAATGAACTGTTAGAACTCAGGGCCAGTCCTCCAATCCTGTCACGTCAGACACGAATCAGCCTCACCTACCTGGGCTCATTTGCAATTAATTCGCATAGCCGCGTTCCAAACATGGGAAATGCTTTTTAAAAACCGTGCGCCTATAAATCATTCCCCCGGTTTCCAGATTCGACTCTGGATCGTCAGAGCAGCCCTAATGAGAAAACAAACACAAACGCAGAGGTTGGCCTGGCAGACCCGGACCATGCCTGCTACTCCTGAGGGGGCTGCATTTACCCGCTCCGTTCCACGGCTCCCACTTTCATGAAACACGGGTCCTGATTCCTCGCCTGCGTAAGTGCCAGGCCTTGCGCGTTTGCAAAGCGCTTTGATGATTTTGCAAATACTGCGAGGGAAGTGCCGTGCTCTCGGGCGCCTCACTTGGAAGGCTCTCCTGATGCGCCAAAGCGAGGCCTCCCTGTGAAGCTGCCAGAGCAAAATGGGCTCCCTTTTGCCCCCTTCCTTTCTCAGCAGGTTGAGGGCACAGCGGAGGAGAGACGCTGTAAGTAAGACGTGGTGTGAGGCTGAACCGTGCAGGTGTGAAAAGAACTTTCCTTGGCACCAATCTGTGTGTGCCCTGAGTGGCAGCACCAACAAAACTCAGGCAGGTGCCCGGCCGGTCTGCTCAATGGTTAGCACTGACTTATGACCCAGGAGGCCACGGTTCCATTCCCGGTCAGAGCACATACCCAGGTTGCGGGCTTGATCCCCAGTGTGGGGCGTGCAGGAGGCAACTGATGGATGATTCCCTCATCATTGATGTTTCTCTCTCTCTGTCTCCCTTCCTCTCTGAAATTAATAAACATATATTAAAAAAAATTCAGGCAGGTGAGCCAAGGGTAGCAGAAAGCCCAAATTGAGAACGCCTTGGCATAGCGGATTTAAACAGGACCCTTCAAATCGATCGATGTACTCCCTTTTATTTAATTCTCTTTGTTCAAATGTCACCTTTTTGTCAGAAGCGAGAGCCCGGCTTCCCCTCCATCCCGACAGGTGCCAGGTGCTTGCCTGTTTGCCCGCTGACATTCTCAGGAGAGACAATCCGCTCGCTGGGAGGCAGGACTGCCTGGAGCGACCTGGGAGCTATTTCATCTCCCTGGACAGAGACTTTGGGCCCCGGGGGGTTTGCTCCACCACGAAGGGCTGCCCTCTCAGCGGGTCCTGCTGGTTTCCGCAGGGCCAGGGTCTGCAGTCGGGCTGCCTCGAGTTCTCGCCTCGCCTCCACCACTCTTTCTCTGTGGAATCTTTGCAAGGTAATGAACAGCTCCGTGCCTCAGTTTCCCCATCTGCAAAATGCACACCCCTGATGCTTCAATGCTTGCTGTTGAGTTCACAGAAAGCATTGGCCCAGCGCCCGGCTCATGATGAGGGCTATAAACACTAGCTGCTGTCATTATCTTTATGGCTTCCCCGCTTTCTTCCTCCCTGACACCCTTCCCCCTCCTTGCTGGCCTTCACCGTCTGATGCTGTTGCAATAAGGTTTCCTGCCCGCACCCAAACCCACTCTTCCTTTAGCTTTGCTGATGCTGTATTAACACTTCTCCCAACTCCTGCCCATCTTCCTTCCTTCCTTTCCTTCTTTTTTTTCTTCCTTCCTTCCTCCTCCTCCTCCTCCTCCTATTCTTCTTCCTCTTCCTTTTCTCCTCCTCCTCCTCCTCTTCCTCTTCCTCTTCGTCACATGCAGGTGTTGCTGGAGGCTCTGTGCTCAGGCCTGTGTCCTAGCAGGATAACCCCTTTCTCAGCATTGACATTCTCTCCACCAGCTTTGTACGTCACCTCTACAGATAACTGCAAATTCCCTCTTCCTCAGTTTCCCAGGGTCTCTGTGTCTCACTGTTTCTTTGCCCCTTCATTCCTCTCTCCTCTTCCTTCCCACTTTTCTCTTTCCTCCTGTGTCTCCTCCCTAAACTGCAGGCTAAAATTTTCAGCTGTCGGTGGGGCATTGCCACTGGCCAACCCACACCTTAGAGTGAAATTTACTTTCTGCCTCCCCAACGAAGATCTCCTTCCCTTCCAAACGCCGATCTTTGCTTTCCTAAGAAAGGGCTCACGATTTCCTAGCCACGCTCAAGGACTCAGAGCTACCTTTGACTTTTCCTCCTCTGTTATGCCTCGGCATCCATCCAAGATGCGGGTTCTATAGCTTTTTCCTGACCAAATCTCTAGCCTCTCCCAGCCCCCAACAACACAGCCTGAGGTGAGGTTCTCCTCACTTCTGAGAGCCTGGTCTGTGCCCTGCCACAACCAGCTGACTCTTTGTACCTCTCCAGTCTCCCTGCTGCTGCCTGTCTTGCACCTGCTTTCGGATGAACCCTTCCCCCAAGGCGGCTGGGAGCTTTTAAACATCCTGCTGCCCAGGCTGCTCCCTGGTCCTATCACATCAGAATCTCTGACTTGGCACCCAGGTACCCACACTGTTTCAAACTCCCAAAATGATTCAAAATCATGCGGGACCCAGGCAGCCAGCTACCGCTTAGAGGTCGCGGGACAAGACGAAGCTGCTAGGTCAGCGGTCCTCAAACGCCAGCCGATGTCAGGATCACCAGAGAGCTTGGGCAAACCACAGATGGAGTTTCTGACTCCGCAGGTCTGGGGAAAGGGGGAGGGGTGCTGAGGACTTGCGTTTCTAGCAGGTTCCCAGGAGCAGATGATGCTTCTGGTCTGGGGCAACCAAACTCGGAGGAGCACAGCAGCACATCGTTCTCTTCAGTGGAGGCATCTGGAAGTGTGTTCTTTGGAGGAAACCCACCCTTCACTGAGGCCGGGTGGCGAAGGAGCCGGAGGCGACGCTGCAGCAAAGGGCTCTTGGAAGGCGACCCAGGTGCGCAGGAGGCGGGAGGACGCTCTGCCTCTTGTGTGCAAGCCTGTCTCTGCAATCCCCGCGCCCGGTGTAAAAGGGCCCACGTTAGCACGGTGACCTCACTTCCAACCTTCCAACATTCAGTGTGCTGCCAGGTGACTGGCAGATGCAAAGATCAAACAAATAAAGGAAAAAAAACCCACTGTGAATTGCTCCTGTGTGATTTTCCAATCCCAATTCCTAAGGAATTTCTCAGGCTCATGAGTTTACGCTCCATCTCTGTTTTTCTCTCTTCTTATCATCCTCCTTATATCTACCTGCTTACCTATCAGTATCTATCTATCTATGTATCTATGTATCTATGTATCTATGTATCTATGTATCTATGTATCTATCTATCTATCTATCTATCTATCTATCTATCTATCTATCTATCATCTTCTACAATAAGGCCCGTGGACCAGCCTAGGCAGTGCTCATAAATGCAGCAAAGAACTGGATGCCAACAAGGCTATCCTGAAATATGTCATTACCGGAAAGAATGTGGTTGCTGCTTTTTCTTTTCATTTAGGTTTTAAAGGTAATTCTGACCTGGCAGGCAGATAAATCTGTGTTCACCATCTCCTGACAGGGATCAGGGTAAACAGCACTCCTCCCCGAATCCCTGAGCGTTTATAGGAAGAAAGGAAAATGAGGACTATAATCTGGAATGGGGTTTATACATTTTTTAAGACCTGATTTCCCCCCTCTCCCGCCCTCACCTATCCCCCCCCCCCCCCGCCTTACTTTCCTAAGCATCTGTATTACAACCAGCTCTTTAGCTAATATTGTTCTTGTGCCGAAAAGCAAAGTTTACCAGAGCTGTCTGGACTGCGAGCCCTTTTATAATTACAAGAGAAGGAAGAGTCTCTGAATTCTGAACAGGAAAAAAAAATACTACAAGCTGAACTGGCTCAGCTAATGGCACAAATGAGACTTAAGAGCCAAATGAAAGCGCCGAAATAGCGTGGGTCCTCATTGCTTGCTAAATTGGGGGAAAAAATCCTACAAGGCTCAACGAAAGCAGCTCATCAGTCAGTCCTCACTGCTGTTCTGGAAGTGTGGATTAATCAGGGAGCCAGGGAGGAAGGAGCGGCCCGGCCTCCCATGCCTTGAAGCGTGCTAGAATGATGAGCCCGACACTGTGAGCCTTTCCGCCATCGCAGACCAAGGAGGGAAGCGCATCTCGGGGGGTGACAGAGATCCGCACTGCAGTTATTTAGAGGCTGGTACATCCACCCTCTCACCCGGAGGGCACACGCACATGCGGGCTGTTTTGGGGACGTGTAGCGAGGAGGAGACAGCAGGCGTGACCTGCAGGCAACCCCCTCCCGCAGCCTTGGGAGTTTACGTGTCAGTGTCTCTCCCGGCACTCCGAGGCGAAGCCGAGAGCCATCTGTAAGAAGATCCATAACGGCCTGGAGGTTGATCATGGGGACGGCTGTGCCTCCCAGCTCTGCCTCTCTCTGGAGAGTTATCGCCATCACCCGTGTGGTGTCTGTGACCCCCGGGGAGCAGCCTCTTGCCCTCCCTGCTGCTCCAGAGCTCCGGTTCAATGTGCCCATGCCTTTGGACCAGGGCCCGTTTGCACCAGAGCACTGGCTTTTAGATTGCAAACGTCCTCTTTCTTCTCCTGGCGGCCAGATTCAGGGGTGATTCTTTTTTGTAAAGCCTCCGTCACCTGGCACAGGCTCAAAACCACTTCCCGAATGAATGCGTGTCTGAACACATAGCACGTGTTTTGTTTAGGAGTCACGTACCTCACCCATGAGATCCCTTAATTCCCTGACTTCCCTCGTCATCCATGGTTCTCAGCAAGGCCCCCCCACAGCCAGATTCCACACCCATGCCCCTGTCACTTCCCTCCTCACCCCCATCTGGACGCATCTGCGGGCTTGTCATTGTATCAGCAATGCCAGCTTTCCCCAAAGCACCCCATTCTTGCCTACCTCCATGCCTCTGCACCTGCTGCGGGCATTTCCTGATCCCCACCTGCCCAGCCAGCTGACTGCTAGTCAGACTTAAGATCTCAGTCAGATGCCATCTTTCCCATCCCAGGTCGAGCCCAGGTGGGGAGTGCCTCACTGTGCCATTCTAGGACCGTGTTCACGTCCATCAGAGCATCCGACCTGTGGTTCCACTATCACCTGCTTCCCTTTGCTCTCCTTCCTGGCTCTCCTCACTCTGTGCTGCCACTAAACAGACAGGGTCTCCCGAGGGTCATGTGCCCGGTCAGTCACCTCTGACCCTCTGTCCATTCTACATGTCAGTAGATGCTCAATAAATATTTGTGGAAGTGAAAGGAACTAGTTGTACCGCTGGAAGGCAGCAAACACCACCGGAGTCTTCAGCTTCTCAAACCTCTAATAACATTATGACAAAACCTATTAAACAGTGACAGGCAGGCTTTACACCAGTGGTTCTCAAACGGTGGGCCCCAGACCAGCAGGATCAGATATCACCTGGGAACCTGGGGGAAATGCCAATGTTTAGGTCCATCCAAGACCCACTGAGTCAAAAATTCTGAGGTGGGGCCCCCAAATCTGCAGCTTATAAGCTCTAAAGGTGATTCAAGTGCCCACTACTGAGATCCTCTGTTTCGAATAATTAGAAGTAATATTTTGGGAGGATCCTGGTTCAAGTAGCAGTGGCTCAAACCCTAACTGCTATGCATGAATTTGTGAGTGCGTGTGGATGTGGTCAAGGTAGCTAAATGCTGTGAGGTTCATTTTCTTCACCAGTAGAAGGCCGAGGGGCAAAAGCAAGGGACCAACTTAAAAAGCCTACTGCAGTGTCTTGGGTACAGTAAATGTTCAGCAGATATTGATTTCCAAACTTACTGTTTCCCCAGACGTATGCCAAGGTTAGTTCCAAAAATATTCAGGAGAAAACAGAGGAGGATGAAAAGGAACAACGCTGCCTGGTCAATACCTTTGGAAAAAAGGCATCTATTCTTCTCTTGGAGATTCTCCATTAACATGAGCCTATTAAAGGCTCTGGGTAGTCCTACAACTTTTCTTTCCAAACTTTGTTTGGTCCATTCTTTTCTAAGTCCCTCCCTCCCGTCCTCCCTTCCTCCCTTCCTTTCCTTGGGGGAGGGGGGATCAGGATAGGGGTGTGGTTAAAAGGAGGCAAAAACAAAAGGTACATTTCTCACCTTAGATTTCACTTTTAGATTGTTGGCTTTTTAATTGGACTTTGGGAAAGATGACCTCAAGAATTTTCTTATAGTAACATACCGAATATTCAGAAAAACTGAATAATTCTTTGGCAATCACCCAATAGATATTTATTTATTGAGCACTCACTAAGTGTGAAATGCTCTCTTGAGCGTTGTGGATATGGAAAGAAAAGAGGAGAACCAAAATTGGCTTGGGAAGGCCTGCCTGCCTGCCTGCCTGAGGAGATAATATTGGAGTCAAGTGAATGAACAGAGCAGCCCTGGGGAGATCTGGGGAAAGATCTGGGCAGATGCATTAGAAAGAGCAAGGTTATAAAATGAGAGAGCGTGGTGGTTTTGAAGAATGCAAAAAAGTCTAGAGTTGCTGCAGAGTGAGAAGAGGAAATGGGAATGAAAAGAGAAGTTAGGAGAGTTAGGCTCCGGCCAAACCATATCATGGTAGCCACATAAATGCTATGGATTTTAGTGTGAGTGCAGTGAAAATTTATTTTACTGAACATGCTGCTCTGGCCTGGTGTTTTAGGCATGAGAATCTTGCCCTATTTTCTGTATCTTCATTGGTGAACACAGAAACTTGAAAGGTCAAGAAAACCAAGTATTTTTCCTTCATCCACTCATCCATCCATCCATCCATCCATCTATCCATCCATCCAATAGTCATCTCCATCTTCTGACACGCGAGGCACTGTGAGTAACAAGTAACAAAGATAGAAAGTTAAATCAGCCAAGCTTTCACTTTCCAGGAGTTTATATTATCATACAGTACTTATAGTGTGCAAGAGGCCTAGTAGAAGTATAAATGAAATGCTTGTTTCCTTGAGCTACCTTGTCATATTTCTCAGGGCGTCAATGTGCATGCTGGGACTAAATCTTTTTACCACATTCAAAAGTACGTTAGGCATACCTGTGTGCATCCTGAATTTGTGTGGAGCACAGAAAGTAGGGTAATAAGAATTCAAAGCTGACAAATCCAACTCAGTTCCTCTGTCACGTAAGACCTCATGCTGCTCAGGGGATGGTCCTGAACTTGAATGATGGTCCTACTGCACAGTTTTAAAAGCCCTTGAAGTTATTTCCTTCTTTATTTCATTAACCAACATTCCTCCTCCCAACACTCTCTGGAAATGTCTCTTATAAAGAACGTCTTCTGTTTCCTGTGGCAAAGGAAAGGAAGAAGACTAGCAACGAAGCATATGCTAAGGTAATTTCAGAGTTGTGATAGGCCAAAAGGAAAAGATAAACAGCCCCCAGAAACCCACAGTTAAAGAGCTTGTTCCTTTTTAAAGAAGCCTAATTGGACACGGCAGGGGTCTTGATCAGTGTGTCTAGTTGTTTTATGAACGGAAATGTCTATCTACTACAGCGTAGAAAATGTTCAACTTCTCTGCAGTTGCTTTTCTCACATCTATCATCTAACCTTGAACTGGTACAACTGATTTTGGAGAGAGTTAAGGCCATGGAAATATGTGTGCCAACCCTGAACCTGAGGTATATAAACAGTTTTTACAATCCATCAACTCTTTGGCCCGAGTAGCTACTGAGTAGCTACCCTCCCATTTTGAATTTCTCTTGTGATTATCACAGACAGCGAGTTCTGAGTCGCCTACCCTCAATTGTTTACAGGAGGTGATGATGCAGAGTAAAAAGGTGGCAAGAGAAGAAGTGACCAGGGAAGAGGGTAGTGCTCCATCTCTGATTAGCCTCCTGGAGCGAAATCTCAGTTGTTGCTCGGTTCCCTGAGGGAATTGGGATGAAGACTCTGAGTTCTATGGGGGAGAGTGCTTGATACCACAGCCACACGGTGTTTCATTACTAATAATAAACAAGTAATGATAACTTGCATGCCTGCTTCTGGCTGTGCAAAGGAGAGGCATTTTCCACCACACACATTATCTCGAAGCATAATTATCTCTGTGTTATAAATGGTGAAACTGAAACACAGGGAAGTTAATTAAAGAACTTGCCCAAGGTAACAATAGTCCAAATGGAAAAGGGAATAAGGCTGACTTTGGAGCTCTTAAGAGAGGTTGTTTTGGAATGGTGGTGGAGAAAACATAAGGGCACGGGATCCTTTTCTCCTTCTGAGGAAATATTTCTCCGGCTCCTTTGCTAAACTTGACCTCAGAAACATTGCAGGTTTTGAAAATGGAAACACCCCTTCCTCAGTGGATTTTGGATTCTGGGGTCCTCAGACTTTTTAAACAGGGGGCCAGTTCACTGTCCCTCAGACCGTTGGAGGGCCGGACTATAGTTTAAAAAAAAACTATGAACAAATTCCTATGCGCACTGCGGGCCCGGGACGAGTCGGCTGCTAAGCAGGGCAGGCAGCGACACCCGGCGGGCCGGATAAATGTCCTCGGCGGGCCGCATGTGGCCCGCGGGCCGTAGTTTGAGGACCTCTGGTACAGACCATCCCATGTAAGCACTCCGCCCATGGCCTCTGCCTTGGTTCAGCCCCCTGACAGCAGGCTATGCTGCACCCTTGGTTCCTCACCCGGGAAGGGAAATCCACACCTGTGTAGAGGCCCCTTTGAAGCTTGCTTGCATTGCACTGGGAATGTTTCTTAGGAGATCAACCTAAGTTGATCCAGGTTATTCAAAACATAGGACTCTGGGCATGGATGTGAGCAGGGCATTTAGTTCCATACATTTATAAAAAAATGTGTTTGGCTTATATGAAGGTATGTGCTATTTCCCCTCCAATCTGGGAAATAGGTTTTCACATTTAATGTTCCTGAAATTAGGACTTTATGATTAATATGCATGTTAAATAAAGCATTTCTTTTTCCTCCCTTGAAATGAAGTCCATAGAGTGCTTCCCATCAATACCATTTTATAGTCAATATATCAAATGTATCTACCAGTACTTCCATCGCGGGCCCCTTTCACTAGGGACGTGAGGCATCTCATGGCAAAATACAGTGAAATATAAATAGAATTGACTCAGCATAGCATGTTTCCCTTTGTAAAAGTTTGACACTTTTCCAAAGCAGGCTGGAGTCAAATCAAACCCTAGAAGCCTGTGGGTTATTTTGTAAAAGGAATCTCATACTGATCTTGTGCTGTTATGAGGACAAGTTTGGGCCAGCAGAGTCTCAGAGCAGCAGACCTCCTCGGCGTCAGAATGCCGGGAGGAAACCGATGGAGGTGATCTGGTGTGATGATGGCCTTTCAGACCTGGGCGATGCCCAGCACCCGAGACATGATAATCACACTGTGGCTGTTTAATCAGGATGTGCCGACAGCACGTGGCTTCTTATGCTGAGATCAGAACCAGAGTGAGGCAATCTTCCATGTCATATGCTCCCATGTCGACAAAATACTTGAGTTTGAATTCTCCTTGTAACTGACCTTGGCAGAGAAGCATAAAACTCAGCTATGCTATAAGGATATTTGGTCCAGGCTCCCTAACACTCATTTAACCTTTCCATGACTCATGCAAGCTTTCCTTCCTCTCAACTAGATGTGCTTGTTGATGAGTTCACCTAGGAAGGCATGGAAATGCAGAGTACTTGTGCAAAGGAACCGGCGAATTTGTCCATTCGCAGTTACAATCTTACACGGTAAAAATATTTAAGTTATCACTGAGAGTAGGGGTTAGATGACAGTTGAAATGTCATTGAAAAAGCTATTGGTAGTTTTAGAGGAAATCAGTCACAAAAGCAAAGGCATATTTTGGGGTAGTGCAATCCTAAGGGGTAAGACTTCTATTAATTAAAATAAAGCAATAGCTTAAAATACACATATATATGTTTTTATGTAACATAAAATGGCAAAAACCAAACTACGAGTTAATACGTGTGAACTGGTAGAGTCCTACAAAATACTGAGCATATGGGAAAAAGTAATAAAAAGGGACCTTGGTGGTGGAAACATTGAGACCATAAGAATGGATAAGACAATTGAGTTTTCTGACCCTCAAATTTCTGATCTGTTAAGCGGAGATGGTAATACTTCCTCGGCACATGGCAGTGATGGGGTTTAAATAAACAAGGCACACTGTGGTGTTTTCTAAAGTCAAAGATGGCATTCCAACAAGGAGACTATGATCAGTGACAATGGTGGCTACCACCATGCTCATGGTCATCAAGGATGCCCATAGGTTAGATGACTAGGACAGCAAGTTCAATGACCTCTAGAGACCAGGAAAATCACACAAAGGAGCAAAAGTAGAGAAGGTCTGCCCCATATAAATCAGGCAGCCTCTGCTCACCATGATGTGATATAGGCAGTAATGTTAGATTTGTTATTTCAACAAAGACAGAATTATGAATCCTATATAACAAAAGACTAATATGCAAATTGACCAAATAGCGGAATGACTGGTCACTATGATGCAGACTGACCACCAGGGGGCAGATGCTCAATGCAGGAGCTGGGCTCACAGCTGGTGAGCGCAGCAGCAGTGGAGGGAGCCTCTCCCGCCTCCACAGCAGCGCTAAGAATGTCCCACTGCTGGCTTAGGCCCACTCCCCAGGGTCTAAGCCGTCAGTCAGACATCCCTGAGTGCTCCTGGACTGCGAGAGGGGGCAGGCCGGGCTAAAAGATCCCCCCCCCCCGCCCCGCCCGAGTGCCCGAATTTCATGCACTGGGCCTCTAGTGTTTATATAAAAATCTCTCATATATATATATATATATATATATATATATATATATATATATTGAATTTTGCCCTAGTTGCTGTGTCTCAGTGGTTAGAGCATCTGCCTGAACACCGAAGGGTTGCAGGTTCAATTCCCAGTCAATGGCACATATCTGGGTCCAGGAGCATATGGGAGGTAACCAACCCATGGATCTCTATCACATTGATGTGTCACTCTCCCCCACCTCCCTTCTACTCTCTCTGAAAATCAATGGGAAAAATATGCTCGAGTGAGGATTAATAACAACAAAAGTTAAAAATCTCCTGATTTTTAAAAAAATGTTGTCACCTAAATAAAAACATTTTAAAAATAAAAGCAGGGACAAATTAAACAGGTTGGCAAGCTCATCTGTCTAACCCAAGGGCCAGATATTGCAACCTCTGAGCTAATTAATGTATATAAGCTTGTTCTTCGAAAGAGAAAATACTATAAAAACATAAGTGATAATGATTATCATTTAATATCATCATCATCATCATCATCATCATCATCCCCACCAATCCAGGGAGGAACAACAGTCTTAGTTGTCTATCTTTGGATGGAAAATATTTCTGTGCTTCTAAAGAGAGGTAACAGACCCAAGGCTGCCCAGGAAGTGGTTTAGGGTCTTGTGCCTAATTCTTGTTCTTTTCATGGAATTTTGACATTCGAACGTTGGAAGAGACCTTTCTAAACAGCTGGCACAAATTCTCCAAACATTATACAAGGAAAAAATGGAGGGTCCAAGAAGAGAAGTGACTGCCCAGGTAACACAGTGGGTTCCCCGTAGGATTAGGTTCAGATTCTGATTCTCTGGCCCCCACTTCTCTAGGGCTCGTCCTTTCTTGGCTTCACAGATTCTTTTTATCTTGTGAACCCTTCCTTTCAGCAATTCGAGGTCAATAAAGAGAGGGAGAAAAGGCCAAGTCTGCCCCGTATAATATGACTTTCTCCCTCCCTGTCAATTATTTTCACAACCTCGGTCTCTTATATTCTAACCAGTTTTCTGTCTTCGTGAGAAGGTGCAGAGGTCAGCAAAAGAAATCATCAAACCAGCATCCTGATATTTAAATAGGTGGTGTCCCATCCAATCTCTTTATTTTTTTGCAGCAAATTGCTTGACCTCAATGAGAAGAACGTGAGAAGAATGAAGTAGAAATGGGGGTGGGGTCATAAGCTGGTAAAGATCACTGCTCCTTTATGGCAGCCGCAGAGGTGCTGATAGAAATGTATCAGAGACAGCAACTCCCGCAGAAAGAATAACATGTAAAGCAGTGTCTTATGCAGGAGAGTGAAAGAGGGGTGCCCCAGGGAGATGGAAAAGGTCATTGAGATGAAAATAACCTTGGGAACTTGGGAAGAGGGTTCCATTACCACAGCCCGGCAGAAAACACAGGAGCCAATCAGATGGAACAGATTGAAATGCGATGCCAGCCGAGTGTGAATGCCACGGCACGCACTGCAACTCTTTGGGTAGGTGGCACGGAGGAATAGTCGTCCTGTCCCCACCCCCTAGCCTACGGTTGGACATCAACACAATTCAAAAGCAGGGATTTGTAAGGTCACAACGTACAAAGTGCATCTTTGTAAATCCTCCGGGAGGGCTGGGGGGTGGGAAAATGTGATGAAGATGGACCAGGCTTCTTTCTGCAAGGGACCACTGACTGTCCCACTGAGGTGTTTAAATATGCCACACCATCAGCTTCATTTGTCATTATTTTTTTAAAGCACAGGGCTGCAAAACTCTGACTTGGCGTGGAAGAAGGAAAAAAGAAAGAACGATTGATCATTGCCTTTATTGCTGGCTTTCCACGGTTGAGTGTTCTCTGATAGAATTGGTTCAACTCCAAGATGCTGTCTTAGAAACAATTATTGTTTTCCACTAAAATACAACTCTTGCAGAAAGCATTAATTTAAGTGATAACTGCCTAAATGCCTCAGTACCAAGAATGTGTGTGCCCCCTCATCTTTAGACTTATAAGCACCAGAAAGGAGTAAGGATAATAAAACAACAGAAATCATAAAGATTTGACAGAAAACGACAAAAGAGAGGCCTGGGATTGGCCCGAGGGGTATTGGGGGGAAGACTGGTACAGTCATACCCTCTTTTTTGTGTGTGTGGAGGGGTACGTTCCCAGACCCCCAGTGGGTGCCTGAAACCTCTGATAGTACCAAACCCTAGATATTCTACGTTTTTTCTTATACATACCTGTGATAAACATTAATTTATAAATTAGGCACAGTAAGATATTAATAATAATAATTATAAATAGAACAATTATAATAATACACCATAACAAAAGTTATGTGAATGTGGTCTCTCTCTCTCAAATATCTAGTACTGTATTCACCCTTTTGTGATGATGTGAGATGATAAATTGCCTAGGGGATGAGATGAGGTGAGGTGAATGACGTAGGCATTGTGATGTAGTGTTCGGCTATACACAAGGGTGACCTGAATCCCAGCACTGCTATACTGGGACAGTCATCTGATAACAGAGATGTCTACTGAGTAAGTAATGGGCAGGGAGCTTATGCAGTGTGGACACGATGGACAAAGGGATGATTCACCTTCTGGGCAGAAAGGCGCAACATTTCATCTTGCTACTCAGAACAGCGCACAATTTAAGAGTTATGAAATGTTTATGTCTGGAATTTTCCATTTAATATTTTTGGACCATGGTTGGCCGTGGGAAACTGAAACCAAAGAACGTGAAACTGTGGATAAAGGGGGAGGACTGGACTGGAATTTTAAAACACAAAAGAGTTTTTCTATATTATCCTAGTTTATTTAGATTCTAGAGTTTAAATATTAACTAGATTAGGTTTCTTTGCTTGTTTCTGCCTTTCTTTGCCGCCCACACCATGATATGCCATCAGCCAGAAACACCTTCATCCCTCACCTCTTCTACTACAGAATGAGAAAACCAGCTGGTGAGCCAGGGTCTGCCTCCACTATGTTCTTGGGCCATTCTTTGGAACTGAAACTACCTTATGCATACCTTTTCCTCCCTCCTTTCGCTTCATTCACTGTTTTTTTTGTTCATATGCTTAATATTTAACATCTGCTCTGTGCTAGCTAAACGTAGAGAGTAAAATGGGACACAAGGGAGAATGGTTCTTGTCTTCAAAGAGCTTAAACCTAATGTTGAGTCCAGTCAAATGGTGAGTTCAAAGACAGAGGAGACATGTGAGCTATGGAAGGAAGAACAACCCAGGTTAGGGAGATCAGAAAGCTTCCTAGAGAAAACAATACCGTATGCAAAGACTCTAAGGTGTGGATGGGGCACAGTCAGTCACTACGTAAAAAGTGGGATGAATGGTGAGACATGGGGAGAGGGAGGTGCATAAGAGCCTTTTATGATATGCTACAGGGTACAGACTATATCCAAGGAACAATGGGGTCCTACCGAAGAGTTTGAAGTAGCTTATTCACGTATGCATTTAATAGAAACTCAATTGAGTTGTGAGAACAGATTCGATTAGGAAACAGAAAGACTCAAAGAAAAAAGAATCAATTAGAACCAATTAGATGTTCAGGCCAAAGATAACAGTAATTTGAGCTGGGATGGTGGCAGCAGAGATGTACAAATATTTAAGAGTCAAACTGGATAGGGTTTGGAGATTTGTTCTAGGTAGAAATGAGGAACAGCAAGGGTGGTTTCTAAGTTTCTGGCTTGAGCGACTGATTGGATGATAGGGACAGGCACTGAGGTGAAGAAAACCAGAGAAGAGTTAAATGGAAGAATATGTTTCAGATTAAGTGTGAAGAGTTTTATTTCTGAACTGTTATTTTTGAATTGTCTATTGGATATCTTAGCTGAAATATACAGGGGGCATTTAGATATACTGGTTAAAAGATCTGACCTGGAGAAAAGGATGTTGGGGCCATGAACTCATAGATTGTAATTTAGTGATGAGTGTAGATGGTTACCCATGGGAGAGTACATGAAAAGTAGGGGAACGGGGCTGGATGTTAACATATAAGTAGCCTGGCATTTAAAGGATAAGCTGAAGGAGGCATTCGCAGGAAGGCAGAAGGGGCCAGAAACATAGGAATGAGAATGAGAAGCAGAGCCTTAGATGCCAAAGGAAAGGGCATTTCAAGGAGAAAGGAAGAGTGAAGAAGAGATGTGTGAGATGTGATGAGAAATGTCTACTAAATTCAGCAAATAGGTGATTTGTGAATGTAGCAAAAATAGTTACCAAGTGAGTAAACATAATAGGTTGCAGAGTATGTGGGAAGTAGGAGAGCAGAGGGGAGATAGAAAACCCTTTCGAGAAACTTTTCTGTAAAGGAGAGGAATAAATCCCCACATATTTAAATCCTACTGGCAAAGATCCTTCAGAGAAGGGAACTTTAACACAGGGAGAAGGTAGGACCAGCGGGGATTGAGAACCTAAGGAGAGAAGCGGGATGATGTTTCTTCATTGTAACAGAAATAAGAAGGTAGCCTTGAACTCTACTCCTACACCCAACATCTAGCTCTTTCCTGCTTTATACTCAGCAGGATGCTGTTGGGAGTAGAACTGTGCCCCTCGAAAAGATGTTATGCATGTGACCTGATTTGGAAAGAGGGTCTTTGCAGATATGATTAATTTAAGGTCATACTGGTCATTAGGGTGAACCTTAAATCCAATGACTGGTGTCCTTACAAGGAGGGATTTGGAGACCCAGAGACACACACCGGGAGAAGATGGCCTTGTGAATATGGAGACACAGACTGAAGTTATGTTGCCGCGGTGCCAGAATCGCCAGCAACCATCAGAAGTGAGAAGAGGCAAGGAAGCGTTCTTCCCTGGAGCCTTCGGAGGGAGCGTGGACCAGCCAACACCTTAATTGTGGACTTCTAGCCTCTAAATTGGAAAGGAAGTAAGTTTCTGTTGTTGTCAGCCACCCAGGTTGTGGTACGTTGTAAAGGAAGCCCCAGGAAACTAATACGGATGCTAAGGCCAGGCATTCCCTAGCCTGACTCTCTAGATTATGGCTGTACCACCAAAAAGGTATCATCAGAGGGGATTATCTCAAAGGCACCACCAACTCAGAAGAGCAGCTCCTAAAAGGCATGAAGGGAAATATATTCCTTGGGTCCAAGGAAGACAATAGATTAGATAAACATGCATCTTTTCTCATCATTCCCTATGGTACCTTTTCTGTTCTAACAGTGACCAAGCTCACAACCCCCATCACAGATGATCTCAGATCTTAAAGTATTACCAGGATCTGCCCAAGTCAGAATGTGTCCACCTTTCTGTAGCCCTGGTCCACCACTGCCCTTTACCAGTAAAAGGCTACATCAATAAGGATGTCTTGGACACATTTCAACCTGCACCAAGTGCTAAATGATACAAAAAGACGAGAGAAATGACCCTTGTCTTTAAGTGGTGGCAATTTAATGTTGACACAAGTGACTTATATGCATGAAATACCAAGAGAATATTACAAATCAGAATGTAATGAGGTGCTAAATTGAATAAGGCAGACGATAAGGCTATTGTGCAGTTCTAGCTCTGCCTCTATTTGGCCAGAGTTGGTTGGGAAAGCTTTGGGAAAAGATGGGGCCTGTGCTTAGATGGATACTGGGTTCGTAATGAGGAGGAACGGTAGTTACAGGATCTTCTCTGTCTCATGCCATCCTAAGCCTGGGATTTTTCAGCAAGGCTGGAGGCTGGGATGGGATAAAGCACTAAAGCCCTAACAACTCCACAGGGCTCCCGAATCAACAGAAGCAGATACAGACAAATCTACAGATTCAAGGAAAATGCTCCAGTGCCTTCCCATTCAAGTTCATAGCACCTGGTGTTATCTCGAACACATAGCCTCTAATCAACACTTATTTGTTGAATGAAATATATCTGAGAATATTAAATGGCTACCATTTGGGGGTTCTAACATTGTATTGAGTGTTCTACATGCCTGCTCTCTTTTATTTTTATGTTTTCATCAAAAGAAAAATGCATATAAAGAGTGAGATAGTTATATGATGTTTGGTTCAAGAATTGCAATCTTTTTTTTTTTTTATCATCACCAAATTCTTCCTTCCCAGAGGCAACCACGTTTACCTTTTTTAGCTGATTATTTTGTTTCTTTCTTCCTAGGTCTATAAATAATATGCTTAGCTGCTATTTCTTGCATTTTCAATTTTAGGCATTACCTAGAAACTTCTGACTTATAGAAGATGCAGACTTAGGCTTTTTTTCGCATACCTGCCAAGTCCATGTATGTACCTGTTCCATTTCCCCTTCCTTCTGATATAATACTTAGACCATTATTCAAGGTTTAGATGTCAACATGGTCTCATAAATGCTGTGAAGAGCTGAGCCATGTAGTACATGATGACTATTTTTTTATTTCTTGAACACACATATATATATATTTTGTTTCTGGAATTGTCTTTTAAACATTTACTTAAAGGTCTATCTACTTCTCACTGTGTAGACTATTTTCTTTGGGTCAAGTTCCAGCTATGCTGCTTAATCACTACCTGTCCTTGGGCAAGTTACGTAACCTCTCTGAGCCACAGTTCTCCCATCTGCAAAACAGGGATGGTATTAATCCCAAACCACAGTGCAATGGTGTCAATGTCCTCCAGCCACACACCACCAACAGCACACTGTGCTCAGTCAAGGTTGGGTTTATGAACTCCCTGCAAGGAGGGAGAAGGCACAGGAAGGGGAGCCATGGCGCTTCAGTGGAAGGGTGCTAGGAAGGGCTGTGTGAGGTGGTGTCAGGGAGGCCTCAAGGCTCACTCTCATTTGGTGCTGCCAGAGATAATTCTATAACCAGATGTCTTATTATGTCTTATCTACGGGAAGGGCTGACTAGAAGAGGCTAAAACAAATTGGTAAAGAAAGAATAGTTACACAATTTAGCCCAGAGAGAGGGACGTTTTGTATTTTTGTATTTGTGACAGCAGCCTTGTTTCTGTCTCTGTTTAGGCAAGACGATGAAATGGTCTCGTTTTCATTTTATGTCACCCAGTCACAGAGTGGCCTGGCTGATGTTGCGGTCCTGCAAGACTGCTTACGTTCAAGGGCAGAACACCATGGCCCAGCTGGGAATGCCAGGCTGGCTCCTAGAAGCACCCATTCCAAGATGTTAGTGTGAAGCCATTCCCAGCCTCAGGGAAACGTTTGTCTTTCTTAGTGTTGAGGATTAAATGTGTCACCATTTGTAACAACCTGTAGAATAATGGCCACCATAGAATAAACCCTTAGAAGTGTGTGCTATAGGACACTGAACACATAGGAAACAAGAACAAAAATAGGTAAGTTGAACAACATCAAAATTAAAAATTTCCACATCAAAGGATATTCAACAGAGTCAAAAGGCCCCTGCCAGAATGGGAAGAAAATATTTGCAAATCATATTTCTAATAAGTGATTGACATAAAGCACATGTAAGAACTCCTACAACACAATAACAACAAACAGCCTGATTTATTAAGTGGTCAAAGGACCTGAATAGACAATTCTCCAAAGAAGATGTACAAATGACTGATAAACACATGAAAAGATGCTCACTAACCATTAGGGAAATGCAAATCAAAACCCCACAATGAGATGCCACTTTACATGCAATAGGATGGCTATCTCACCTAATAATAGACAAACATGTAAATTGACCGTACCTCTGCTACACCCATAGCCGATCCGAGTGAGTATGCAAATTAACCCAACAAAGATGTCGGTTAATTTGCATACATAGGCGCCCAGTGCCTGGGTCCCGGGAACATCCTGGCACCCAGGTCACTCTGAGGTAAGCCCCGTGTGGGCCCTGAGCAGCCTGGGAAGGGGCTGAGCCAGGGGGCTCCTGGGCGGGGCCAAGCCTGCAATCAGAGCCGAGGGGGCAGGGGCAGAGCCAGCAATTGGAGGAAGCTCTAGACCTGGGCAGGGGTGGAGCTGGCAATCAGAGGGAGCTGGGGGTCCTATGCCCAGGCCTAAAGCTTTGGCCAGAAGCTTTAGGCCTGGGCAGGGCCCAGCCTGCGATTGGTGTGAACTACAGAGGAAACACCTTTTCTGACTGCTCATTGGCTAAGCTTCCTGTATGCCACTGGTAATATTCTTAGTAACTTGGGTAATAAGAATCCAAAAAGGTGATCTAGGGTTTTTCCACCACACTTCTGGAGAAAAAAAATGAAGGTCCACTGCTGGAGGGCTAAGAAATATCTTCGCCAGCACTTGTCGTTTGTTGTTTGTTGATGATTGCCATTCTGACAGGTGTGAGATGATACCTCATTGTCGTTTTGATTTGCATCTCTCAGATGATTAGTGACTTTGAGCATGTTTTCATATGTCTCTTGGCCTTCCTTCTGTCCTCCGAAAGGGACTTCTGCGTATAACATGGATGAGTCTTGAAGGCATTATGCTAAGTGAAGTAGACCGTCAAAAAAGGATATAGGTTGTACGATCCCACTTAGATGAGGCACTTAGAATAGTCAAATTCATAGAAACAGAAAATGAAAGATAGTTGCCAGGGGCTTGGGAGAAGGAGATGGGGAGTGAGTGTTTAATGGGCTCGGAGTTTCTGTTGGAAGGTGAAAATGTTCTGGAACAGATGGTAATGGTAATGGTTGCACAACAGCATGATTGAACTTAATGCCATAGAACGTGTACACTTAAAATGGTAAAAATGATACATTTCCTTTTGTCTATATTTTTATCATGTTAAGTGTTAAATTAAAAAGTAAATAATATCAAACTGATCTGTTCCAACTGTCTAAATCTCCTTTCAGAATAGCATTTACTATCTCTAACAGCTTGAGGACTTACAAATGTTCAGTCCTGTTTTACAGATAAGAAAACGGAGGCATGGGTTAAGTAAGCTATTCAATATCACAGTGTCAGAAAGTGACTGAGTTATGATTCGCATTCAAGTGGTCTGGATGTCAGAATCCACATTTTTAGGAAGACAGTTATTTTTTAATTATTATTTTGGGGAGCGATCTGAGAGGCTTACTGGGGCTGAGGCTGTACCATCTGTTGCAACTACCCACTGGTGAAAGGAATCTGTCTTTTCAGTCAACAGAGAATGGAGACATCTCTTCACGAGGGGCTGGGGCCACATTTTCAAGTGGCTATAGAATATTCTGCAGAAGCTGATTAGAAGTGATTAGGGCCTTTAACTGGATTCCGGAAAAGCTTAAGTTCTGAGTCAAAGCTGTTAGGGCAGGAAACTGTTAAGATGTCACACGGAGCCTCCAGGACATCTTGCCAACCTTCTGTTCCAAGGAGCGAAGGACAGAGATGGAGAGGTGGAATGTACACAGTGCACATCGACCTTGGGGATTTTGTCAATAGCAAGATTATTTGCTGAGCAGGAGTGGTTCTGTGCCGTATGTCACTTCCAGGCTGCACATCTCCAAAGGAATTACCTGCCCATCTCGCTTGTGTGCTCACGTGCACCGTGGTATGGAGGAGCGGCCTCGCCCTATCCGGGCTGGAAATTGCTAGACCTACAAACTACGTGTGCATTGGGGACCGGGGCAAGAAAGCACAGAGGAAAGAAGAAAAGGTCTGATCTCTGTGTGCTACACTGCCGGCCAGGGAGCAGGGCCCAGAGAGTCCAACAACCACCAATTCTCAATTCTCAGGTTAAAACCTTGTTTAGGAGGCTGGGTGATGCTCGCTAGGAGCTTGGGTCAGAATACGAGAAGCTATGTCTTTTCCGCTTGCTGCTGGGACAACATTTCAACAGGTTTGATAGGACCCCAACAGGTGCTACAGGACCCCAACAGGTGCTACAGGACCCCAAACCATGCTTTTCAATGTTTGTAGCGAAATGGCGAGGCCCTGCTTTGCATGACACTGTAGGGCTCAGTTTTGTCCACGGCCCAGAGACAAGGTTTTCCAAACTTTTTCATTTACAGATGAACTATAAAGTTCTACCGTACCTCAGACAGACCCAGGTCAAATACAGGTATATTGCATATACTTTCTAAAATAAGTATATTCCCCCAAGCAGGGATGTGATCTGCCCCTTTCCCTATCATTATGCATTTTTTCCCATCATACATAATAGAATCAGGAAATTAAGAAAAAAAAGGCCATTATGAAAGAGACTAGAGGCCTGGTGCATGAAAATTTGTGCACTGGAGGGGGTCCCTCAGACCGGCCTGCCCCCTCTCACAGTCTGGGAGCCCTCAGGGGATGTCCTACCGCAGTCTGGCCTCCCTCTGCCCGAGGCAACCCGGAGGTCAGGGAAAGGCGACGCCCCCATCATGCCTCTGCTGCCGCCACAGCCGGCCATGAGGCTGCCTGAGCCTCAGCCCCTGCAGCCACTGTAGCTTGCCTAAGCCTTGGCCCGGCCCTCATTGCCTGAGCTTCAGGTCCTCACAGCGGCAGCCGCCATGCGCAGCTTGCCTGAGCCTTGGGCTGGCCCTGGGCAGCGGCAGCTGCAATCTGCTCCCCCAATGCACCTCCTGGTCAAGTCCCTGCCGGGCATGCAGGGTCAAGCCCCCTCCCACTAGCGCACCTCGCAGCTCTCCCAGCTCACACAGCCTGGTCCACCCGCGTCGCCTGCTGCACACGCAGCCTCCTGGTAATCGCTCACTGCAGCATGAGGGTGTCATGGCGTGAGGGCATGACGACCACATACACTTTTATTAGTATAGATTAATTAATTCATTCAGTATATACTTATTGAGCACCTACATTCCTGCCGGGGTCTCTGCATGATGGATGAAGCGGAGAGGAGAAAGAACAGCCTAGAAGGCAGACTGTGAGGTCCAGTGCAGCTCACGAGGGGAGTGGGGTCAGCAGCCTCACAATGCACAATGACTTAAAAAAAAATGAGCTGGTATTATGAGCAGGATACACCCATCAAAGTGCATAATAATTGCTGTGAGCTATTTAGGAAATTCTAAATTAAATCACAGTGGGCACAATCTGCTTAAGAGGCAAGAAAACTTACAACAGGTTAGAGGAAAAATTCTTCCCCAAAGCTCACTAATGTCAGGGGAAGAAGTTTCATTAACAAAACAATTCTGCGGACCTCCCCTTCTTTCTCATTCAAACCCAGCCCATGGCTGGTGGGAGGGGTCTGGGAGTGAATCTGTCTGGGAGCCACACTTCAGTTTTCATGAGAGGATATCAATGCGAACCTCTCTGTGGCTGTCAAGACAAATTTGAAACATGGAACATTTGCTTTCACTAATTCCCCTAAACATTTAGTTATGAGCAATGATATTAACGGTCTATTGTCTAAGGGACAAGTGGTTTCCATGGTCCTTTATATGGATTTATGTATGGATCAAATTTTGTCCTTGGGATGTGTTTTGGGGCATTTGTGGAATTTTTAAAAACTGCAAATGCTTTCTATGGCCTATAAGGAGGGAGGTTATAAGAATGTCAGCAGGAAATGCTTCAGCATGTGCTTGATAGCAGGTCACTGGGAATTCGGCCTCTTGGAAGCAACTCCTTTTCAGCCTCACTACGAGGATTGACAGAATTTCCCTGAAGCAGATGATTTGTGTTTCTCTCATGGATGTTGTGCATATTGTTCCTTCTCTGTTTCCCTTTTTGCTTTGGTTTCTAGGAAGCTCACGTATTTTTGTTGGTCTTAAATAATGGAACAGGACTTTACATACATGAGCTTCTGTTTTCTTCTCTACAATTTCCTTTACCCTTATTGTCTAACTAGAGGCCTGGTGCATGCACTGGTAGGGTCCCTCAGCCTGGCCTGCAAGGATAGGGCTGAAACCGGCAGTCTGACATCCTCCTAGGGGTCCCAGAATGCAAGAGGGCACTCTGCAAAGTTGCTGTCACTCAGCAGCTCCTGCGTTGAGCGTCTGCCCGCTGGTGGTCAGTGCGCATCATAGCTACCGGCTGGTCAGCGGGTCGGCTGGTCAGCTAGTCACTTAGGCTTTTATATATATATATATATATTTTATATATATATATAGTAGATATAGATTATAATTGCTAGTTTTTAAAAAAATTGTCATAAGCTTTCACAAATTATGGGGGACATATAAGAAAAGGGATGGAAAAAAAAGGGATGGGAAAAAAAAGGGATGGATGAGTTAATAAATGTAGCTCTTTTGCTTTATGATGCCAGGTAACCAAGATAATCATTAAATGATCTAGACAGTTGAATTCTTGGGCTACCCTAGGCAACCCCAAACTTGCTGGTTTGGATGTACAAGTTTCACTTAGAATTGAACCAAGACATTGACTTTTAAAAAAGGGCCTGGGCACCTTTAACATGCTCAGTTACATTCGGAGGCTCTGCAGCTGGGAGGGTTCCCCCGTCACAGAGGACTGAGCGGAAGGGCCCTGACTGACAGGTAGCCGGTGACATTTCTTCCCTATGTCTGATGCTACTAATGAGTGTTCTAAACCCCTTCATTTAGACTTTTAAGAAAACGGAAAACACAACCTTTTATGAGAGGGGAGGTAAGCCAATGCTTTTGATTACAGTGTGGCTGCCCGTATATTTTCTGCCTCATACGCTCATAGCAAAGTGCAGACCCCATTCCTGTTTGAAAGGCAGTCTCATCATGCTCGCATCTGCAGGGCCCTCCATTACGCTGCCACTCGGATTCAGATTTTCTTTCCAGATGAGTTATTTCATAGGGTTTGAAATTATGCTGCTATAACACAAGAAACCTCTCTGGAGCTAACCTGGCTTGGCAGAAGGCCGGACACAGGATGAGCCACCTGCCAGAGCTCAGCTTTGGGGAAGAGGATGCTGGAGGGAAGGGGGGCGCCACGCTTCTAAGCATCTCACTAGGGTCCCTGGGTATGAGCTCGATTGGCACAGAATGAAGGTTACAGCGATTTGGCTCCAAAAGGTGCCGAGGTTTTAGTACCATCCACTAAAGAATGTGCTGCACTCATAGAAAATAATGACACAGAGCCATAAAGGTGAAGCACTGTTGTTGCTTCGAGGAGCTTTTCATGTTGTCCAAAGCATTTTAGTTGTGCAGTTTATGTTGGGTTGTCTTTTTAGAACAAAGGGTCTTCGGGCAGGAAATGTGTGCAGTGACTCTCCTACCGATGGCCTTCGCTAATGCCAGGTAATAACAGCAACCATCGAGGACAGCAGGAAATCATGTCTTACTGTCATGCCTGCGCTGATTGTGTTGGAAGGGGTTTTATTTCACCTGAGAAAGAGGTGAAGACCAAACTGATACCAGGGCTTCAGAACACAAGGTCCCTGCCAAGAGACCAACTTCAACGACCCTGTGTAATTAACCAGCTAAATGTAACACAGCCAATCACATGATTGCTCTGTTTCTGCTATGAAGCCCTCCGAACAATCCTGCCCCTTTCACATCCAATTCAATTCTGAGTGCCCGGGCCCAGCTCTGCACTTTGCATTGTCTGTGTCAAACTCTATTTTCAATCCTTTATGTCAAATTTAAATTCATGGCAACTGCATTCAGATCTTGATAGAATCCTCAATTTGCCGCGGACCCTAAATCCCTTCTGTAAGACACACACACGCACACATGTGAGCACACACATATTAGAACTTGATTTGCACTCACTTTGGTTAAAGCAGAGTTCTCAGGTAAGTATCCACTGAAAACAAGGGCATTGCACAATTGGGTCTTTACCCCTTAAGTGAAGAAATCATATCAGCTCAGCTCTTGTTTGGGGTGAAAAGGGACCCTCAAGTTTTCTGTGATATTTTGCCCTGTTACGGAAGCTTAAATCGCTATCAATCTTAAGTGAGCTGGCCAAATTGGAGCAAGGGATGAAAAGTGGATGATATGTTTGACTCTGAACACATAGATCCATTGCGTCCACCCAAATGAGGTTTCGATTAGGCATAAAGCCAACAAGAATGCCCTACCAACAACTTACATTCTGATACAACGTCCAAAAGAAAAGCCACTCACGGCCTCATCACTAAGAAAACACACTAGCCGGCTCTGAGATATGAACTGACCTCTCATGGAAATCATCTTTGCTTGCATACCTATAAATGCATGAGAGAATATAGTCTGTAAAAGCTCATCTTCTCCCTAATAATTGCCTGTTTTTAAAAAGCTATCAGCAGGTGCACCTCATTTCAAAAGCCTCTTGTCCTTCGGAATACAACATTCATTGTGATTACATCATGTGAAACAAAAAGCAGCAAAACATAAGTGAGAATCGTTCAATTAAATGCAACATAATCTCAGCAGCAACAACAAAAAAGGGGTTCTGTAGCTAAAACCAGGTTCTGATAAAAGAAGAAAAGGGAATATAGTTCCACGTATTTTTAATTACATAGAATTTCCTCAAACATGATTTTTTATAATATATTCCATTAAGTTAACATCATATTTGAAGAAAGAGCACTTTCCGATTTCATTTGAAGCCTGATTTTGAGCAATTACAGTGTCATTGTTCTGCAGTAGAAAGGTTGAATTCATTTACTGCGTGGTTATGCTAGTTATGATTGATGTCTCTTCTCCAAATGATAAACCAATCACCCCAATGATGTAACGTCATTTTAAGAGTGCCATAATCACATTTCTCTCAAACTAGAAGCTCTGATAAGTTCTAATAAAGATTTATGGTAGATTAAAGGCCTTCATAATATCAACAATGGATTGCCCGTTTGATGAGAGATTTGATTAGGTAATTTTTTGGGGGAAAAAACAATACAAGTTTACTAAATATATCAGGCCTGGCTTTGAAGAAGGGCACAGGCCATCATAAGTAGCAGTCCATCATTCCATCTCCAGAATGAATCATCGTAAATGTAGTCAGGAGGTCCTATCTAATTGTAGAGGCTGAGGCCAGTGGTGGCGTACAATCGTGGATAGAGCCCAAACACAATCTCATCCAGGAACATTCTCGGCATGGAAGTTCGGTCCTGCCTTGGACAGAATATGTTCATGGACACCATGAATGGCCAATTCAGAAGATAACGCCAACGCCTTTGAGTCAGAAGCAATTAATTTCTACAGCCTTTGAGTCAGAAGCAATTAATTTTCTTAGGCCATGGGGACTTAAATCTAGATACTCTCTGCTCTTAGGTTCATATAGTTTGTGAACACATCACCAACAGGAGAAATCAAAATAAGGCATTATTATTGCTGGGCCCAGAACAATTGCACTTAGGATTTAGAGGTTAGAGCTAAGGCAGTAGCCACAAAATCATCAAAAGTGAGACAGAACCCCGGGACCTGTGAATGTGGAAACCACAGTAAGAACTAAGAGTAAGAGGCAGTGTTTATCCATCAGAAACAAGAGATCAGACATGCACACAATTGGGCACATGAGGGTGTCCAGGGTACTTGGCTCTGACCAGAATCACAGTAAAACAAAATTCAACATTCCATTGTCTCTCTGACCTTTCCATTTGAGACCTGCATGCTCCTAGTTGCAGCAGTGGGCAAATCCTCTCACTGAAGGAGGCCCAACGCCTGTTGAGACCAGCAAAGCCTTATCTGTGACCTTTGATGAATGTATCCTGGAACCATAATGTCACCAAATGACAAATGTATTCCCCCACTCCCCCCCCGATGCACCCCACACCACCTTCTCCCCAGCCCTTGTTTCCAAGTTGCCATTTTGCTGGAGATTGCAAAGCGATCACGCACACAACAGCGCACATTCAGACCACAGTTTCCTTACCACTGCTGGAGGCTTGCTGGGGCCCTGAGCATGCTCTGAGCAGGTATGAATTGGGGGAGAATTCCTCATCGGGGTTGGTGTCCATGATTTGATGGGAGGTGTTGCTGTCTAGCAATGGCATCTGGCAGCTAACGGGTGGAGGATTATGGGAGCTAGGCAGCTGAGCAGATGGGAGGAGGCTAGACGAAGATGTAGGTGGAATGGGACGACCTGGGAAAGAGGACAGAGGGGTCAAAGGTCAGCAATGAGTGTCATGAGAGCATCCAGAGAAAGTTACATTGAAACCACCTTACAATAAAAATATCTAAAAGAAAGGAAGAAAGAAAATGCTCCAGATGTATTATTTTAAGTGGTTAGATGTTTCTCCACAGGTCTAAATTCATATACATGTAGTTGCATGTTTCAGAAAGCCAGTGTGAGCAGAAATACCCACCTACACAGCTGATGTGGAATCTGTCTAGAAAACGTCCAATTCTTTCCATCTCCCTTGTTGCTGTCCTAATCGGAGACGGCATCAGCCCTACCCAACAGTCTCCTTGCTGGTCTACCTGCTTCCACTCTGTCCCCATCCCTTCTCCACAGCAGCAGAACATGGTAAAAATAGAAATCAGGTCATATCGCTCGCCTGCTGAGCGCTCCCCCATTGCATGCAGAGAGAAGTCCAGATCCTGGATCATCATCTCCATGTCTTGCCTACTCTGGCACCAGCTGCCTCTAACTCACCTCTGATGGTGGTCTTACCACTCCCCACCTGGCCCCTTGTTTGCTAGCCACAGTGCTGTCTCTCGCTGCTTGAATGTGCCACATCATCCCACCTTCGCAGCCTTTACCCCTCCTGTGCCCTTTGACACGGAACATTCTCCGCGTCTCGCTACCTATTATTCACAATCCTGCTCCTTCTCTTCGGTCAAGCCTTCCCTGTTTGTCTTCTTGAAAATGGCCCATCTGTCTGCTCTATCCTATTAGCCTGTTTAAATATGTTCACAGCCCTTACCACTATCTGAAGGTGGACCTCTGTGTATTTTATTTGCTTCTGTGTCTGTAGTATCTTCCTAGCGTATCATACCTCTTGAATGGATGAACAAATAAATAAGGGAGACTAAAACCAAGTCCATGAGATTGGGTTAGACATGGGAGAGAGGTGGGAAGGGGAACACATTTGCATCCCGAAGAACTGGCCAAGGACCCACTTCTCGGCACCATGAGGGTTGTTTTGACACCACAGGGAATTCCTACAAAGAGAAGCACGGCCACTCCAGGCCACGGAGAGGAGCAGCGAGCCTCCTAGGAGGTGGGCAGGGACGAGGAGCTGCCCTGGGGTCAAGAGGTTCTCCCACTCGGAAGGCTGCAGCAACCTCTCAGCACATGGCAGGGAGCTCCTGGCAGCCAGGTGCCCAGTGAGATTAACTGCCATGTGCACTCTCGCCTGAGTCACCCTCACATCTTGGGGTCCCTGCCAGTGCTTGCCTGCTGGCTTGTTCATTTGGGAAAAGCTCAGAAAAATGATCCAGGAGCGGCAGCCCTAAAGCCAGGGGTGCAGAGAGAAGGGTAAGGTGTTGAGAAAGCAAACTCCTTAAGAACCAGGTCTGAGTTTCAACTCGGGTAACAAGTGCCCAAGTCGGAAGAAATACATTTTCCTGCTTTTTAGGTATACTATGTATGTGGGGACATTTTCAGGCACCTCAAATGGATGTTAATGTCATTGTCTTTACAATGCCATTTCCTGTTCAATGCCTGACGGCATTAACTGTTACTGATAGACCAGTATGTTTCAATGAAATGTAGGAGTGCCCCTTGCCTTCTGAGATACTGAGGACACAAGACTAAGCAAGGCATTCTCCCTGCCTCCAGAGAGCTCCAAGTCTAGTGGGGAAGGCAGACAGGTGACTATTCCATTTCAGGATGTGATAAAGAGCAAGACCTAAGGACATTGTGCTGTGGGGGCGGAGAAAATGATAGTGGGTCCAGCCTGACCAGGTAGAGGTAGGCGTGAGAGTCCCGCAAGGACTCCTGGAAAAGGTGAGGCCCAAGCGATCTTCCTAAGAGGAGGAAAGGGATTTCCGGTGAGAGGAAACCATAGAACACCAGCACAGAGGCATCAAACCGCTGGCCGATCACCCTTTTGAGGTGGGAGGAGTGGAACAAAGAGACAGGAGGTAAGAATACTCCTAAAGCTTAAATGTGAAGGGTTCCTGCCCAATAACACGACTGAACAAGGTTCACCCCTGAAATACATCCATAGGAAAATGGACTTGGATTTGAAAAACTCAGTTCATTCATAACTGCTTGGGAGCCATGTGAGGCATGCTACTCATGCCCGACGATCTGGCAAAGATAGACTGAACACGTCCGAGTTTCATCAGAATCGGTGCTCACATTTAATCCATACCTTCTCCCCTAGATCTCCCTGGACTTACCATCATCATTATGACTCTCTTAATTCCGAATGTTTTTGCACCAAGACTACGTGCCACTCACTGCACTAGCCACTTTACACAGGTTATCTCATTTAATTCTCAAAGCAATTCTATGAGGTCAGAGTGATGATAATCCCTACTTTATCGATGGGGAAACTGAGGCACAAAGCGGTGAGACTGCACAGCTAGTAAGTAACAGGGGCCCAGGAGTCGAACTCAGGTTTGTCTTTTACCAAATGCATACCCTACCTACTCTTCAGTGTGTGCCCCACAGCATGGTGACAGGAAGGGAAGGTGACATACAAGGAGGGGGGTGACTGATAGGCAATCAATCCAGGTTCCCGTTTCCCAATCCCAAGGCACTTTCAAGATTTCATAGAAGAAACATCTCTTTGAATAACCATTTATAGCCACTTTCAGCTGGCAGAGTCCAAAGCCTTTCTCATAATTTTGTTATCAAGTTCAAAGTGGCTCCTTCATAGCAATGTTACTCTCCCCCTTGCCCAGGCTCCCAGACACAGCGGTGTCCTGACCAGACACTGTGAAGGGAGGCTCTGGTGAGGACAGATTTTAACTCATAGTCAATAGGCTTTAGAGTTTGTATTGAGACGTATCTGAGACTTTGCGATGAAGAACAAGGATGGCTGGGAGCCAATTTTGAAATTCCTTGGAGTGACTGAGGTGGAACTGAAATTCAAGTACAATTTTCCAGGACCCTGATATGACAGTTGCTACAAAATTGTTCTTTACATGAACTTTTTGAAATTTTGTTCAGCATGAATTCCTTGCATATACTACAGACAGAACTGCTTTTTAATTTAGACAAAGACAGACAACGGAAGAGCAGTCCCAACACAATGAAATTACTGGGGTTACTTGGGTGCATTAAAATACACATCTCAAAACTGTCTGATTCCTGTTACTTTACTCTATGCTTTGGTAGCTCCCTAAACTCTGCTTGCCGGTACCTACCATTGCTTGGGAAATGTCTCAGCCTCTAGATCTGTGCCCCAATCGGATTGTATGCTGTTCTCTATTTGCTATGTCATTTGCTAATTTTGTTCTCTTATGCTACATTTCCTCCCCCCGCCCTCCCCCTGACTATTCCAACTGACAGAGACCATCTGTACAGACACAAACAGGTTCCAAGGTGCAGGGGAGAAAGCTGGAACTTCTACAGGCTCACTTCATAGACCATGATTTCTTACTAAAATACCTAGTGTGCAATGGGCAGGTAACCAGGAACCATGCACTTACCTGCTTCCTACTTTTAAAAAATATATATTTTTACAGAGAGGAAGGGAGAGGGATAGAGAGTTAGAAACACCAATGAGAGAGAAACATCGATCAGCTGCCTCCTGCACACCCCCTACTGGGTATGTGCCCACAACCAAGGTACATGCCCTTGATTGGAATCGAACCTGGGACCCTTGAGTCCGTAGGCCAACGCTCTATCCACTGAGCCAAACCAGTTAGGGTACCTGCTTCCTACTTTATATACTATAGAGACCCTCTGGCCCCCAAACTATTTTTGAAGTTCCATTTTGAAAGGGCATAGAGTCCCTTGCAAATATATAAAACACTGGACTTAATTGATTTATTACAAAGCAAGAGAAAGCATGAGAAGGCAGCAATATGTCATTCATTAAACTCATATGGTCTTGTGTATGTGTGGGTGTGTGTGTTTTCCAAGATCCCCATGTAAACCAAAGTCTAATTAGCTGTGTGAATGGATTCCCCATGACCTTAAAAATGAGTACTAATTCAATATTTTCCCTAATTTATCTGTTTCCAAATGAATACGCTTTTGTGGTAGTTCAACCTGCGCAAGTATTCTGATGAAACTTGCACCTATAGTCAGACATAGCAGTTGTATGCTAAATGATGGATTGGTAGTGGCTGTTGGGAATGCTGGGTTGTGAAGGATTCTGAAGATGCCCAAGGTTCAGTGGGAAGCAGTGCCACCATCACTTAGGAAGCCCGTGGACCAGGAGTGGGTGAAAGGTAGCAGATGCACCGAGCCCCTCTGCCAGCCAGGTTGCAGGCTCCATCCATCATCCGCTGCAGCCCTACCTGGGACCTTGGTCCTACACCATCTGTGGAGGACGTCACATCACTCTCACCCCCGTTGTCTCAATTACAGCACCATTTTTCTTCTTAAACTGATTTGGATCTAGGTTTAGTTTTTCCACCCAAGATTAAAGGGCTCCAACCTCCTCTCCATCCTCAGAGCAGTAGATATTACCCATGAAATGGTTGCTTTGCCCCTAATTTATGACAGAAGGCATGTTGCTAATCAAGTCCCCCAGTTCACTGAAAATCACTGGTTCCTTTTTCATCCCCAAGAGTAATGGGAGGCAGATATTAAAATGTTCTGTATAGATGATGCATAACTGATCTCTGTAGTAACAGGGTTGTCAGGATATTTGGTGAAATAGAGACATGATCAAGAGATAGTTTAAAAAACCCAAGTAACTCAAAACAAAACAAAACCCCCCAAAATCCAAATAAAAACCAGTAACAGGAATAATTAATGCCAAAATATTAAGTTCAGTGACCTCATTAGCACCAATATATGTAATCTTGCTTTGAGCTGAGAACTCAGCTAAGATTTCACATGTCCTTTTCTCTTTTAACATTTACAGCCGTGAATGGTTCATTCAACTATTTCCCGCATTAGACGTGATTGCGAAAAAATGAATGAGATGTGAACCCCAAACTCATTGCTCCTCTTCTGGAATGCACCACAGAGATCATCCTAGGGGAAGGAATGAACCAGAGGCTCCTCCAGAAACAGCCACAGTGACTGCCCCACAGAACAAATGATTTGTAAAGAGAGGAAACAATTCTTGAGTCAAGAACTGGAAATCCTTCGTGGCTTTATAAGTTCAAAGACTTAATTAAAAGGTGGCTTTTGTGGGGCTGAGTATTACAAAAAGGATAGTAATAACATATGCAAAATAGTTGGCTAGAGGATTTAAATATTTTTCCTAATGAATTGTTCCAATACTTGCTGTTTATTCAGATGTCTGACTCAATCAGCCACTTTCCCCCCACATGCCTGGGGGTTTGTGAAGCCACTATGTTTTTTGTTGTTGTTAATCCTCACCCGAGGATATTTTTCCATTGATTTTTAGATAAAGTGGAAGGAGGGAGGGAGGGGAGTGGAGTGAGAGGAGAGAGGGGAGGGGGGGAGTGAGAGAGAGAGAGAGAGAGAGAGAGAGAGAGAGAGAGAGAGAGAGAGATTGGCAACTTGCTTCCCCTCCCTGGGCCTCTCTGATAATTGACACTGACTTCACATGTTGTGTGAAAGACTGGAGATGATATATGTAAGGTCCCAAGAACTGTGTTTGACACACAGTGGCTACAAGGGACCCAGAGGGAGCTTATGAGACTTGCAGTTTGTTGGTTCCAGTTGGTTCATAAGCACCAATATTTCAATATATGAACCAATTTATTCTCCACCCTACCCCAATTTTTTTTTCCTTTAAGGCAGCTTGAGCTGGTTCTTGCCACTTAGAACCAAAATCATCCTGCTTATAACTGGTCACTGAGCCCCAGTGAGGAATGACTTGGCCAATGCCATACAGTTGCTGAGTAGGAAAAAAAGTGGAAATAGATTCCAGGTCTTCTGCCTCCAGAATTATGAACTTTTCACGTTTTATAAGCTGACTTCTTCCATGTTAATTCACGAGAACTCAACCCTGTGGGGTCCCAGAGAACTCATGTACGGTAGGGGATACCTGGTCTACTTACTAGAATATTGTGGGCCTTACAGACACAGGCAGATGGCCAGCTACTTGCCAAGCAGGCAACACAGCAGCTGTCTGTCCTCAGCGTGGGAGGGAAACTCAGATCAACTCCTGGCTGGTGCTGGGCCTGACCTGGGCCACGTTAATCTTGGGGAAGGGTGAGAGGGACTCAACTTCTTACCTACGTCTTAAATTTTAAAAATAAAACAAAGGCAGTAGTTTCGATTATAATTGTAGAATACAGAATGACCTCAATGAACAGAGCATCTTAAATTAAAATAGAGACTGCCCAGCCAGTATTTCTCAGTGGTTGAGAGTCGACTCATGCACCAAGAGGTCACTGGTTTGATTCCCAGTCAGGGCACATTCACGAGTCTAGGCTCAATCAATGAGTTTTTTTTATCGTTGATGTTTCTATCTAGCTCTTCCTCTCCCTTCCTCTCTCTCTAAAAGCAATAAAGCCATACTTAAAAAATTAAATTATAGACCTATGTTTTATACCAGGTATATATTCAGGACTCATATTGATATCATATGCATATTTATATTCCCTGTAGCAAGCTGCTTCCATTTAGTGCTGATGTTAGCCTAGATCAGTCATTCTTAACAGGGGGCCATTTTGCTCCTGAGGGGACATTTGGCAATGTCCGGAGACATTTCGGTTGTCACATTTGTGAGTGTATGGGGGGGATACTACTGGCCCCTAGTGGGTAGAGACCAGTGATGCTGCTAAACACCTTACAATGCACAGAAGAGTCTCCTGCAACAAAGAATTTCAGCCCCAAGTGTCACCATGCAGAGGCTAAGAAACCCTGCCCACACGTGTGAAGATTTTAGATTAGTATACTTTATGTTATCTGGTCAACTTTTAAGTAGCTCTTTTTTTCCGATTGATAAGAATTGTGCAGGCATTAGGAGTGAAAATTCTGACTCAGCCAGCTCTTTCCCCCCACCCAGGAAAACTTCAAGCAAATAAACTTAAATCGCCACTGGAGAACTTAGTGCAGGAAAAGTACCCGAAACCGATCTAATTCCTCAAGGAGGGGCATATTCTAGCACACCATCCTCTGGAGCTAGGGGAGACCTGTTGGTTGAGAGAGAGTTGGGCTGCTTTTAGAGAGAGACTCAAGGGAGAAGGTTTCGACTGAGTTGTAGATTCCTGAACCTTACCTGCGGACTTTTCATGATGACCCCTCCTGTCTTCTCCGCGAGGCAACATCAGCCTGACTGGGTTTGCTCGATTCCATAACGCCCCATTTTGAGTTTTGATTTTTACAGCAGAAGCCCTAATTGCCCTCTTCACGCGCACTTCACTGAACTCACTAAAGCCCAGTTAAGCATTTTCTTGAAAACAGGTAGTTTTCAGATGGCCCTGGCAAAACATACCGATTTCACACAAGCTATTATCCATAATTTATTGGAAGAACGGCAGGCTGTTGGACTTGCCCCAGTTAAAGGGCCTCTTTCAGGAGCTCAAGCGTGGACTGTCCTCACAGTTTGGGACCCTGCATTCTCATGTCCTCCCCAGATCTCACTAACATGTATGTGTGTATATTTCACAACTTCCTGGAGGCACTGCACTGGGGAAGGAGTCAAACACAGATCAGCCTGTAGATGAGGATAGAGCTTAGTTTTGAACTAATGTAATTTCTGTGACTCTCTAATGCCAAACCTTTCATATTCATAAGGTAATAAGGTAAAATGCAGTGAATCATTGCAGCTTCCCCTTTTGAGAACTCAAATTCACTTTGCCTGCAGTGACGCAACCATTTACCAAAAGGCAATAAACCCTCAAATCCGTTCTGAATAGGAATTCCCAGTTGCTTGGCTATGTACCGTAATTACACCTCCCAGCTCCTTTACGATGAGATGACATTACTATTTTGGTGATGTGGCGAGTGCAACGGAGGAACTGAATTCTTAACTAAGTTTATAGAGGCATATGTGGCTAAAGGCTCCATACTGGACAATGTAGTCTAGACTACAGTTCTTGCTTCCTGGTTCTTGGTATCACACACTCCTGTATGTTTCCCCTCCTTAGAAGAGCAAATATATTTCTGAACACACACATTTGCTCATGTCATGCTTCTTCTCTCAGCCCTCCCAAGACTCCCCACTGTCCACATAATCCAGTTCAATCTCTTGTATGGCAATTAGTTTTTGCCAGACCACCCCGACCCCTCATCCTCTAAGCCACCAAAGTAACAGCACTACTGCATACCCATCTTCCCCTCCTTGCATCCCTCCTGTGCATGGAAAGTATTCCTTTCCCACTGGTAGCCTCAACCTCTTCCCAAACACCTCCTTAAAGACTCAGCTCCAGCATCACCTTCTTTGTAAGTCTTTGCTGATACCCATCCACTGGTACCCAGGGCATACTTTCATTGTTGTACTTGTAATATATTAGGATATTTATTTGCCTAAATGGCTCACTCATGACACGGTGAGTGACTAGGTAGAGATTGTGGATTATACACTTTGTTCCCTCACACCCAGCCAGAGCCTGTACATAGTAAATAGCAATGGGACTTGTAGATGATAACAATTCACTCCAGAAACATTTATCGGGTATATATCAAATGCATATGATGTCGCCTTCACTGCTGGGTGCCATGGCTGCTGGTCTTAGGTGCTTCTCAATGTGTAGGTATCTTGCTGAGAAGAAGTGATTCTGATTTTCAGTGTATTTGTTTTTCTTTTAATCAAGTGGCTAGAATATTAAGTCACTACTTCATCCAGTGCTAAAATGAAGACAGGGCAGCCGATGACAACCTTGGAGGAAAAACTAAACTGTTAGATTTATTGAGAGACAATATCTCAGTTTCCAAGGGGGCATTTTCCTAAGGACTCTCCAGGGTGGTGGTGTGACCACAATTTCGGCCTCAGCTGCTGACCTTCGAACCTAACCCCTGTGCAAGATGTGATTCCACTCTAATTATGAAAGCTTCAGCCCTAGGGAACTGCTTGGAGATGTGACCCAACACTAGCCAGAACACAAGGTGAAAACAATAACCTGTGTGGGCATTTCAGTCCCTTATGGAGTTGTCTCTCTGAGCTGAATAACACACAGAAGATGTATTGGGCTGTTTCCTTGTTCTCCTGGAACCTACATTACACTCAAGAAAGAATGGAGTGGGGGTAAAACAGCTACAGAAAGATTTAAAGTTTTGACGCTCAACCACTGAGCTATATCAAAACTTCATTTTCAGACTGGCCAGCATGGCTCAGTGATTGAGCATCGACCTATGAAGTAGGAGGTCACAGTTTTTCAATTCCTAGTCAGGGCACATGCCTGGGTTGCAGGCTCAGTTCCCAGTAGGAGGTGTGCAGGAGGCAGCCAATCGATGGTTCTCTCTCATCACTGATGTTTCTATCACACTCTCTCTCACTTGCTCTCTGAAATCAATAAAAAATATATTTAAAAACATTTCATTTTCAAAGGGCGTCCTATCTTCCATATACATGGGAGTCTATCTTTCTTACTTTGATCTTTACTTTTTGGGCTCGTGATGCATAGAAATAACAATATTGCCAATCCCAAAGATTTATTAAATTCTTATGATGTACCAGGCATTATTTCCAATCCCTTGACATCTATTACTACACTTAATTTTACTTAATATCCTTAATTATCCCCATTTCAAAGATGTTAAGACTGAGCTGAGATGGAACAGGTTGGTTGGGAAAAGAATTTGAGCCAAGCTATTCTGGCTCTAGAGCTCTCACCACATTGCACAGGCAATGACAGTGAATGTAATCCTATACAGTCAATGCTTGGGTTACGTTGGACTTGATGTACATTGTTTCGTGGTTACGTCACCATCTCCCATTTATAATATTTATAAAAAAAAAAGTTCTGTCATTTCAACGTATGTACGTATGTGCTTTATATTTTTTGTTATTTATTTACCACAAGGTCAGGAATTGTTATCTTTCTTTTTAATTTTTTTTATTGTTTCACTTCATTACTGCTGTGTATGTACTCTATGTGAGTGACATAGGTGCTTATGTAGGTGGGTTCTGACTTATGTCGAAAATCGTGTTATGTCGTGCTGTAGGAGTGGATCTCCGATGTAACCCGAGGACCTACTGTATAATGAAAGGCTAATATGCAAATTGTCCCCACTGGCCAGAATTCGACTGACCAGGAGTTAGACGTGCGCTGACCACCAGGGGGCAGTGCGGAACATGGTGGGCGTCGGCGATGCTGGCAGCAGGTGGCAGTGGAGGCACTGCTGGCCCCGATGGGCCCTGACAAGAGCAGGACTGCAGCAGGATGGTGGAGCGGGTGGTGCCAGGTCAAGGCGGGTGAGAAGGGAGGCCCCAGGTGGCGGCAGCAACAGGCAGCCAGGGGAAGGGAGGCCCCGGCCAGCAGTCGGCAGGGGTAGAGACCCTACCCGCGCATGAATTTCATGCACTGGGCCTCCAGTTAACTTTATAGTGATAAGGAGCCTATCCGTGATGTGGCAATATGATTGGTGTTGGAACCAGATTGAAGTTCAAACCATGTCTCTGCCACTGATTCACTGGGTGACTTTTGGCAAGTCACCTAACTGTTCTGTTCTCAACTGTTGAATAAACAAAATGTGTATAAACATAATTCTCAGATTATTATAAGCATCCAATGAGGCATTTCTATAAATGTTCTGAAAGAAAAGGTAAGTCTTATGATCAAACATAAGCAGAGTATGAGATAGGTGTCTTCGTCCCCTTCCAGGACATTATGAATATTGAGTAATAACCTCTGAGAGTACAAGGCACGTGGTACAGAGCTCAAGACAGTGCTTGTTTCCATTCTCATTACTGGAAGCTTTCTTTCTCAGAGGCCCTGTCTGCAGACAGCGAACCTTTCTTAACGTAAATCTGTGTTTTGCTCTGTGCTGCAGGCACAACGAAGTTGAAACATGGGCTTGAGGTGGCAGATGCCTGAACTATTTCATTCCTCTGCTGCCCACACTCACAGTACTCGCCCATTCATCACTGGATGGTCCTTGATAAGGTGCTACAAATTCGGTATCTCGGGAGTCCAACCACCACCAATCAACCAAAAGGCTGAAAAGCTCCCCTCAGAGGTGTCAAACTATGCCATTGAGACTAGAATGGGAAATGTAAACTAGATTGATACCAGGTCTAGTTTGTTAGGAAGCCATGGATATCATAAGCATCCTTCCCCGCATGGTCATTTGAAAGTCATTGTTTTGTACTTAACACATCCCCACTGGAAGTACAGTTAGAAAGAGTTCTGGAGTTAGGGACCAGAGTTCCTTACTGGGGCTAGGCCATTGTGTGACTTAGAGCAAACTGCTTACCCTCACCAGGCCTCAGGTAACACATGCAGCGTTACTGTTGGAAAACAGAACAGCACTTAGTACTTCATAGAAATGTGATGACGTAATTTCAGCCACAGTGGAACCCATATTTTAGTGGGAGATACTAATCCTAACGTCATAATGTTCTTGGCAGTAAGCTTAACACTTCTGTGGTTTGTAATTTACGTATTCCTTCAAAAAATACCATCTGGAAGGTGATCATTCCCATTTTACAGATGACGAAACTGAGGCTTGTAGAAAGCAAGAGACTTGACTAAGGTTACACAGTAAGTCATGGGCAGAGTCAAGACAGTAATTTATGATTTAGGATTGTATAGCTACACAGAGTTATTGTAACGTTAGAGATGTGGACAGAGAAGAGGAATTCCAGCTGGGATTAGCCAGTTAGAAGGGGTAGCAGCATGGGGGTGACGAAACAATCTGTGGGGAGCTCTCTCCTTCAGCTCTCAAATTCCGAAATTTCAAAACATTCTCCTGCCCACATAACAAGATGAATAACTGGGTCAAGATCAGGTGAGGTGTGTCCTAGCAGAAAATCATACCCCGACTTGTACCTGCCCCATCTCCTCCCAGCCCGGCTTACATTTTCCCTAAAGGTCAGAACGAATCTCATAGTGTCTCACTTCAGGCTCTGCAGAGGCAGGTGCTGTGGGCAGTGTCCTCGGAAGGCTCACGTAGGACACCCTCCAGGACAGCCATGCATCAGAGCAAATAGCTGGAAACATCACAAAAGGCCTGCGAGGAGCAAGAGGAAGCATCGAGGGAGAAGAAGAGGAGCATTAGCTCCACAGCCGGGAGCACGACAATCATGCCCACAAAACACACCAGCCACACGGCAGCTCGGCCTCAGGCCTGGGCACGAGGCGGCAGATTGGAGTCTGAAACAGCACAGTGCCCTGTTGTGGTTGAAAAGATGTGGAAGGAGAACACTCTGAAGAATCTCCAGGATTCCCAGGCGGTCTAGTGGCTCCCGGATGATGCAGGCGTCTGAGTCCAGCTCATGGGAAGTTGTTTTGTGTGCGTGCGTGAGCACATACGCACACGTTCCTTCTTAAATTGACTGGAGTCAGCAAGATGAATACGCACCCCCAAGATACTGTTGGCCGAGTCTCTCTTTTTTGTAAATAATGCCTTTTTCACCTTTTACAAGCCTGTTTGAAGACCTGCAGAGCATCCTGGCTACAATTCAAAGCCCGTCTAATGAAAGCACCTCCACTGTCAGCAATGTTAATGTCACTTTAAAGAGTGTGAAGTGTTGCTAAATGTGTCAGGAAACAATTAGATAACACAAGAGGCATGTTTTCTCAGTGCACAGAGAAATATATTATGCAGGCAGGAGATAAACGCAAAGTTTTCTCAGCTCCAGCATATTCGGCATTCTCCCTCTCCCTCTCTCTTTGTAATCCCAGAGAGAAATTGTTTGGCAAGAGTAAGCCCTGTTGCAAATACTTTGAGGAGGGAGAAATGCCTGCTTTGCCTCAGACTGCTGTCGCTTGAGCTGGGTGCTATCAGGCTCAGGGAGATACAAACAGTCTTCCACTCAAATTAAATGTGTGCCCTCCTAATTAGCATTATAAATATAGGGTTCTCAGAGCCAGAGTTGATAAAATTACAGAGTAGGGCTGGAGAGGAGCCTGTGGCTCTCCCAGGCCCACAAAAAGGCTGCAGTGCTGCTTGGTTAGAACAATGCACCCCAGAGCCGGCCCCTGTCTTCAGGGGTCAGCCTGGGGAGGGACCGTAAATGCCAGGCGGGCTGAGAGTAGGATGGCGGCTGGGCCCAGATGCGATCTGCTCTTTGTATGTGGTGGAGAGAGCAGTCCTGACTGCAAAGCATCTTTGTAGTTATGTTATCTGCACCACCTGGGGGGTTCCCAATGGGGTCTGGAAACCACAGGCAAAGGCTGAATAAAATGGGTTCCCCCTCAACTCCACCTGGCGTCGCTCTCCGTGGTCCTGAAACATCGCCATGCATTAGGGAATGCCCATTTCTTTTCTCCCTCCAACCCTAAGATGCATCTGCCCATCGTCTTGGGGGAATTTTGAATTAGAAGAAATCGATGGCAGAGAGAGAAATGAGAGAGAGAGAGAGAGAGAGAGAGAGAGAGAGAGAGAGAGAGAGAGAGAGAGAGAGAGAGAGGAGGGAGTTAAAATGACAGGAGGGCAAAGACTCTGGAACAGGCATGGCCACTGAGTGATTGTCAGGGGGTAAAAAAAAAAGGAAATGATTTGTTTTAACACTATTTTCAAAGGATCACAATTGCCAGGAAAGAAACCATTGCTAGCCAGGGCTCAAATGCTGAAAGACTTCAGGTTGAGCAAGAAGCTTGCCTGTCAGGTGGCACAATGATGTGCAATTTGGGGCATGAACAAACAGGTGTGTGTGGGCAACCAGCAAGCCCCATCATGGTGGAAGCCATGTGATTCATGAAGTTAACATGTGCCAAGATTCTCAGGCTTTTTCTTTTCTTCTGAAAATTTGCTACATTGTGCAGAAGAAGAACAAAGCAATTGGGGGTTGTAGTTCACTTTTGGGACACAATTTATGTAGTTCTTAGTTAAGCCTTAGACATTGGGTTGGGGGTTGGGGGGTGTTGACCTGCTGCTCATCTTCTTGCTGTGCTTCTATTTAGAACATCTATCTAGTTAAGGCTCTTTATCTTCCAAGACTAGTGAAATTTCTAGAATGATCTAGATAAAGACCACTGAATGCTAGTTCTAGAAGGAAACTTGGATGGTATCCGCACCAGCCATTTCACTTTGTTGATGACAAAGTTATGGGGAGGGGGTGGGAGAGAGATGAGAGAGAGAAAGAGAGAGAGGAGCTTTCCCCACAACACAGTGAATTAGTGATCTGAGTCCAAGGCTCTGTCCACTAAATCCCAGAACTCTTGATATTCAAATTGAAGGAGAAATAAAAAAAATACACACAAAGTTTAAGTTTAAAGAAAGTCTAATTTCCCGGCAAACCATATTAATGGCTACAATTCTAATGCAAGATGTACAGTACACAGGTACCTCCTTCTCCGCCTTCCAAAGCCCAGCGGATAAGTAAGACTCATCCACACCCTGTTCTTTGGAACACTGGGCTTTCCCAGGATGGAGGCATGTATCTCAGGAAAGAGGGTTCCATGATCAAACGATTTTGAGCAGCATGACAAAGTATGAGAAGCACAGGAAAAGATTCCCTCTGTACTCTCTGCTGGTGTGATCACATCTGGATCAGTGGTCGGTCTAGGCTGATATCCCCTTAAGAGCCTAACTGAGAAATGGGCTTTGCCCAGGGGAGGACATTCAGACCGATGGGTGCATTAGAATAATTTAATAGGTTATAGGCCCTGAAGCTCTTGAGCCTGGGAGAAAGGTAAGGAAAGTTGTAGCAATCTTCAAATCACATGCCCCATGGAAGGAGAAGTGGACTTCTATGAACTGATTCAGATGTCAGTTCCAGAGATGATAAAGGTTAAAGGAGGTGGATGCAGCTTCATATCTACTGCATTTATTTATGTCTCTCCTTTATGCACGTTCTAGCTAGTGTTCTGGTTTCTTAGGCATGTGTCTTCTCATTCCTCCTAGAGTGTTATCTGCTCTTTCATTCATTCGACGTGTATTTATTGAATAACTCTTACTCTTCAAGGCTAGGGCACTGCTGTAGGTGATAGTGGAATCTGCACTATAGGTGTTGTTTTTAATCTTTCCATATCCCAAAGCACCTAACAGAATACTAGCTCAGAGAAAGTGTTTAATAAATATTTGACAAAATGGAGAAACACACAAAGAGCTTTCTTACAATAGCTGCTGAATAAGAACCAATCAGCATCCTTGTAGGTAATAAACCCCCCATTTTAAAGGTTATTTAAGTACTAGAGGCCCGATGCGTGAAGATTAGTGCAAGAATGGACCTTCCTTCCCCTGGCTGCCAGCACCGCCTTTGCTCCGGCCAGAGCCGCCTTTTCGCTCTCGCTCAGAGCCACCTTTCCACCTTCCCATGCTGCCCAGAGGCCCGGAGCGGCTGGGGCGGTGCAGAATGCCTTCATCCTGCCCTGCTCCTAGTCACTCAGCACCTGTGTATGCAAATTAACCCACCATCTTGGAGTTAATTTGCATATTTGCTCCTGATTGGCTGGTGGGCATCGCAAAGGTATGGTCAATTTGCATCTTACTCTTTTATTAGTGTAGATTCCTGAGCAGCCCCTGTCAGCAAGGCCACAGAGATAGCTTGGGCATTCAGAAAGAAATAGGATTTAAGCCTATTTAAGGATTTAAATTCAGCTCCTGCTCTAAATCCATACATTGGTGAGTGTTCTTGTCCCTGTCTTGTGGGGTAAAGGGGACAGAGAATCATTTAGAAGGCATCTCTAAAGTAAGCGGTCTGCCAGAGAGTCTCCCTGTCCACCAGAAGACAGAGACACATTCATCTCCCCACTGTCTGCATATCCAAAATGTTAAGTTCCCGGCTGAAAACTGAGACCCACAAAGATTCATGCATCCTTAGAGGACTTAACTTTATTTAAAGAAAACATATCACTGTGTTTAAGCATAAGCTCAGATTAATTATAACAAGTGTAATATTTGGCCAATCTTAGTCTCATGATTCAACATTCTGGCTTGATCAGTTTCCAGAGCTAAATGAGAGCCTATAACCATTTTCAATGTAATAACACTTTTTGCTTTTATGACTGCTTTCATCTGAGGATCTCAAAGCTTGGTGCAAACAGTAATTAAGGTTCACCTGGGAGGTAAGCATGCATTTGCTTGGCTTCTTTGGCCAAGTGGGTGTGGGAGGGGGTGATGGTCAATGTCCAGGCAGAAACTGGATTGGTGGGCTCCCTCTTCCCACTTACATATTTTTTTATGATCTCAATAAATCAGTCACATTGTTTGTTTAAGCAACAAGTTGACATCTGTATACTTAAACTAAAATAGTTTCTATCCAGGATAAGAGAGGTTGAAATACGTGATTATGTGGAAGATAAAAGGATGAGTAGGGGTCTTCTATCAGAATTTCTAGACAAGCTATCATAAAAAGAAATTCTTGAACTTTCCCCCTCCCTCCCCACCCTCATCCCTCCCTCCCTTCCTTTCCTTTCCATTTGTTCAGCACACATCCTTTGAGTATCTAATACTGTCAGGTGCTGGATGGGGTGGGCATATGAAGTAAAAAAACAAAATCTTTGCCTCCTTGGAGTTTATATACTGGTGGGGAGAGAAAAAAATAAATCAACAAATAAATAGCAAAAATAATAACAAATTAAAAAAACAACAATGAAATCTGTTTATAGGCACATAAATGGAAACACATACATATACACTGAGTGGCCAGATTATTATGATCTCTGAACACATAATAATCTGGTCACTCAGTATATATATATATATATTAATATATTAGAGGCACAGTGCATTAATTCGTGCATGGGTGGGGTCTGGCCAGCCTGACCAGGGGGAGGGGACATGGGCTGCTGGTCGAACTCCTGGTCAAGGGGACAATTTGCATATTAGCCTTTTATTATATAGGATATACACTGAGTGGCCAGATTATTATGTGTTCAGAGATCATAAAAATCTGGCCACTCAGTGTATGTCTGCATGTATATATGGGCTCTAGGGAAAGACAGACAAAAAGAAAGGGAATAAGGAGTGGCAGGGTGGGGCTCCAGAGGTGGGTGCTATTTAATACAAGGTTATCAGGGAAGGCCTCCCAGTTAACTTAACATTTGAATAGGAACCTGAAAGAAGTGAGAGTAGGAGTTTGATGGGGACAGGGGGTGGGGCAGAGGGAGGAGGAAGTGCATTAGGACACAAGGAACTGCATGAACACAGGCTGAGCTGGCAGCATTCCAGGTATATTTCAGGAACAGCAAGCAGGCCAGTGAGCCTGGGATGCAGGGAGAGGTGGGGAAGACGGAGAACTCCCAACCACTGAGAGGCCTTTGGCTCTCGCCCTGAGTGAGATCGAAAACTCTGAGAAGGATAACACGTCTGATCTACAGTTTAGTAAGATCCCGTTGACTGCTGTGTTGACTAGAGATCTCAGAAAGGCTTGGGTTGATGCAGGGAGACCCATTAGAAGACACCTGCAATAATCCAGGTCATAGTTTATCGGAGCTGGGACTGGAGTGACAAAGAGCGGGAGCTGGGTACATTTTGATGGTACAGCTAACACATTTTGCTGACTGGTTAATGCGGGTGTGAGAGAAAGAGGGGAGTCAATAATAATTCAGTTTGGGGCCTAAATAAACACAGTTACAGAGGCGTTTGTCCTATTACATTTTTAGCACAGGATGAAGGCCACACCTGAATCAAAACCCATCCTAAATATTTGGATTTGATGCTAATTGTTGCCTAGAGAACCCTTCTTGGACAGATAGGTCAATCATAATTTTATTCACAATTTTACAAAACAAAACAAAACAAAACAAAATAGCTCCCACAAAGAGAGAGATACCAAGAGGGCTTTTCAATGTTCTAGCTTAAGAGAGAAGTGACGAGATGGATATCCATCTGTTATCACCTTAAGGAACTCTAGTACAGTCTAAGCTGAGAGCTGAATTTTCACTTTGTCCGGACCAGATGAGCTCCCTGTGCCTCAGAATTAAAATTTCTCTACAGATCCAGGGATAGGAACAGTTCAAAAAAGAAGCCATTTCCTCCCCCACACACCCCCCCACCTGCAAACTCATATTCACAAGTGGCACAGAGTAGTAAATTAATTTTGGTCCTGTTCTCTGATTTGTCCTTTAGCTTGACCTGATTTTCCTGCAAGCCTCAGGCACGGTTAATTTGAAGGGAGGGGTGCGTGTATACATTAGCAAATGTGTATTTGTGCGTCTGTGTGAGTAGATGGGAATCTGTGCTGAAATATTAATACAGCACCTTTTTATTATTATTTATAGGACAACTCTATCTCCAGGGCTTTTAAAATAAGAAGAAATGGAAGATAGGTGATGGGAAATTATTTTTTAGTGCTCATACCCTTTGGTTGATGTATAAATAATACAAATGAAATGGTAAACAGCACAAGGGTGCAATTATTGAATAAAGAGACACAGAGGTTCACAACAGTACAAAGTTCCCAGTTGTGATTATGAAAGGGAAGTGGCTACTTATGCCAAGTTCCATACCTTTTCTTTTTTTTAAGTCTTATTTGAATTTTGCTATAGTTGAATTATTTTACCACCAAACTGGAAGATAAATTTCTATCTATAAAGCTGGAAATCTAAAGCTTGGTTGTAAGTGGGCCACAAATGTGCAACGTCATTCTGCATGGAATAAGTGAAAAGCAAATGGTGATAGTGTATGGAAATAAAACAGTTGCTTAATTGGCTCCGAGTGACCCGTCATTCCAGACCCGGATGCCGTATTAAAAGGATGGAGAAACTGCTTAAGCCTTTCCAGGAAAATATGCCAAGTCTTGTAAAGAAAGGCAAACATTTTCCCTAAAACAGCGACAAAGGAACCATTGCCACAGAACCACATTGGAACCATCCACTTAACAGTATGTTATGAGTGAAATTTCCTCTTCTCCAATGTCCCTCAGTTAAAAGGAGTATGTCACCCCTGTAATCTCCCATTTTATTTAAATTGGCTGGCTGTCCCCTAGGAGTTCTACCAATGGAATGGTGAGAAAACCCATTAGTGCCATTTTGTATTCATTTATTTATTTACTTATTTATTAAATATATATTTTTATTGATTTTAGAGAGGAAGGGAGAGGGAGAGAGAGAGAAACAGAAACATCAATGATGAGAGATGCTGCATCCTGCATGTCCCCCTACTGGGGACTGAGCCCACAACCCTGGGAATATGCCCTGACTGGGAATCGAACCGTGGCCTCCTGGTTCACAGATCGACGCTTAACCACTGAGCCACAGTGGCTGGGCCATTTTGCTTTTAAATTTCACTGAAGAGTCTCAAACTGAGCAGTCATCCTCTCAAGTGCTCCCCCTCTGGAGCATCATTGGCGATGGATGTGCTGCAGTCAATCTAAGCCCATCGCTCATATAGAGGTTCCCATCGCCTCACTTTCCTGTATCACTTTGTGGGTAATGAAGCCAGTGCATGATGACATCTGATATTGTCATAGTTAGCTAAGAATTAAAATTAATAACAGGAAGAGAGCAAAGGGGAGGCTAGACATCATAAGTATGGTCACCTGGGCAGCTTCACCAGGAAGCTGCAACTTCACACTCCCCAGGAAACCACTGGTCCACTTCCTGCAGACCCTGGAGGGAGGGCTCGAACAAAGGGGGAAATGGGCTCATGCACAGGGAAGTTGGGGTGATGTAGGGAAGGGGCTTGCCTGTCAGCCTAACCTAGGGAATGATAACTGGCTAGGGTGATGAGGCCACTGAAGGGTCAATTGGTAAAGCTCTTCACTATAATCTCCAGACAGAGCTCTCTGTCTCTTGGTCTGCTCTTGTGTTCTCTTGCTTCACTCTTGCCCTGGATTAAAAGGAATGTGTGGCTCCTGTAATCTCCCGTAAGGTTACTCCTCTCTTGCTCCATGTCCCACACTTGCCTGTCCTCTCATCATAGCCACGTGGCCTTAAGCAGTTACATGTACTCCACCCTCAAGATGCTGGCCTGGCCTGTGCTTTCATATGGAGCAAAGCCTCTAGGTAGTGGCCTTAATTCTTGCCCTGCTGAGAACAAAAATGGACTTTTCCATGGCAAGATGGGGGAAAAGGGGACATTGGAAACCCAGGGGTATAATTCTATGGCAATAAAGATCACTCACCCACCCATGCAAGTCTCAGGAAATTACTTTCCTTGCGACATAGCAAGAACTCCACTTCCACTGGTAATAGATGGCAACACAGAGGATGCCCTACCAGTAACATTTTCAGAATCTGGCTTATGGCTGGACATGCCCTCCTTTAGGTCTAATTCTTCAGTTTCTTTCGTTCTAAGAAGAATACACACCATCTCAAATTCCATGCTAAGGAGAAATGGAAAAGAGCCGATCACATAGACTTGCTTTCCCTAAGACTCATACCTGGCTTGTACAGTAGAGGCATGAAAGCCAAAACACACCAATTATCATTAAGCCCAGACATAAAGAGATCAATGCGTTGGCTCAGTGGTCGGCAAACTGCGGCTTGTGAGCCGCGGTTTGCCTGCTCTGTTGACTAATGAGTTTGCCGACCACTGCATTGGCTAACAATTGGGTGCTGTCAAATGTGCAAACCACTAATTTTCTGTCTTGTTAAATCATCGGATGGCTGTTTCTTTTTTAGTTAAATAGGGATAAATAATAAAAAACAATTTACAACTAAAAGATGCTAGTGTTTTGCAGCTGCTGAATGTCTTTTGGGGAGATTAGATTCTATAATGAGGAGATATAACCATCATTTTATAAAAGCTGTTGCTGTCTTGGGAAAAACACCATGGAACATGATTAGAAAAAGCCTTTTCTTCATGAACCTTTCACAGTCATGTGCCAACTGCTTGGCATATGCTTAATGATATCTCCATAGCTAAAAATCATAATTTGTTACTGTAAATCTTGACATCGTGTATTAATTTCAACTGTGCTTTTATTGGCTCTACCTTTGATTTGAGTGGTTCAAACTTGCAAAGCTCTACAAAAGCTGAAAAGCAATTCAACCACCTATATTTTAACATAGATATATGCATATATTCCGCAATAGCTTGGTTAGAAGTCTTTCTCTAATAATTTAAATATTACTTCAAGCATAGCTGCATGCTGGTTCTCTACTTAGGGTATCAAAGACAAGGTAATGGGATGAGAATTACAGGGTGGGGAAAATTCTTCACGTAGTATACATAATTAGTATTAGGCAATAAACAACTACCATTACTATCCTCCTTGTTTTTTAAAATTATAGGGTCAATTAAGACAGTATCAACTGATGTAACTCCGACAGTCGGAGACATTTCTAAAAGAGGTAAATTGCTTGGTTTCTCTTCCTTTCGTGGGAGAAATAAAGAGAGGAAGGAAGAAACAGGCATTGTCATTTCCTTCTCTTCCATCTCCACTCCCTCCCAGACCAGGGCTGTGGGCATCTCCAGCTATAGCATCTCCTCAGCAGCAAGACCCAAGTATGTCCTGATCCAAAGACTCCTTTTCCCTGCTGCTGCTGCCGCCCACAAAGAGTGAAGTGTCCTCAAATAGAGTTTCAGCTCCAGAACATTCTAACTCTTTAGAGTTAAAGGTCTACACTCAAGTTGATTAAGAAGTACACATTGCCAGATACAAACATAGTCATGGGGACATAAAGTACAGCATAGGGAATACAGTCAATAATCCTAGATAATAAAAGCCTAATATGCTAAGTGTCCGGTCGTCTGGTAGGCCGTTCAACCAATCAAAGCATAATATGCTAATGATATGCTAAGGCTTGCCAACCGCTCGCTATGATGTGCACTGACCACCAGGGGGGCAGACGCTCCAACTGGTAGATTAGCTTGCTGCTGGGGTCCAGCTGATTAGGACTGAGTGAGACAGGCCAGACATGCCCTGGAGCTCTCCTGTGGTCCTTCCCCGGCTGGCTAACTTCCTGCATCCCTCACCAGCTGCAATTGTGCACCAGTGGGATCCCTCGGCTTGGCCTGCACCCTCTCACAATCCAGGCTGAGGGACCTCCGGCCGCCACCCCCCCTCCCCACGAGTGCACGAAATTTAGTATTGTAATAACTATGTATGGTGTCAGATGGGTACCAGGCTTATCAGGGTGATGACTTCACAAATTATATAAATGTCTAATCACTATGTTGTACATCTGAAACTAATATAATACTATATGTCAGTTGTAATTTAAAAAAAAAGTCTTCCCTCAAGCTGTGGTATGTTTATGTCCAAGGCCAAAATCGGGAGCCTTTCAGGCAAACTTTTTATATCCTAAAACAAGATTAATAACATCTAGAAGGAAAATAGATAATAGGTTTTCTCAGTTTAGCAAATATTTCTGTAGTGTTGGCATCATAAAAATCCTTGTTTAAAATCATTGGGGATTAGAATAAATCAGTATGTGTAGTATGTGTCTGTTGACATATTTCTTTATAATTTTCTTTTTTAAAAAATAAATGACCATAATATAAGCATTAAGCGAATGTCCTCTCATCTAAGACAGAGAACTTCATAATAGGACTCAGAGTCTTAGGGTAAACTAAGATCAAATTGGCTCTTCCTCAGACTTCATTCCCCACACCCAACAGTAGGGGGTCACAAGATCAACAACCCCCCAGTTAAGCTCCCACTTACTCCAGTCAACATAATTTCCAAGTAGGGAGATGGAAATCTCCAGGAATCCTGACATAGTTCTTCATAAGCAGGTTTCAAAGGCTTTGCTCTGGGCTGCTGGGTTCCATGGAGAAATTTACCTCCTGGGATGAGGGTAACAATTAGTGATTCATTCACTCTAAGAGTGATAGTACTAGGTGCGAAAGATCACACCTTTGTGAATGAACATGAGAAAACGCAATGTTGTAATTATTTAGCATTTTTTCATGCTAAACCTCCTCACACAAGTCCCAGAACCCAGCACTACTGTTAACTTCTTGCAGGCTGATGGGGAAGCAGGGGGGTGGGGGTGCTATAAAGCCACATGCTTTGGAGAGGAGCTTCTCCTACAGCACCATCCTCTGGTGTAGGCCCAGAGAGTTATTTACCAGGCTTTCTGGGATTGCCTGCTTACTTTCAGATGCTAGGCTGCATCATCCCTGGGTTAAAGATGGGAAGAGGAAAGAATTTTCATGTTTTAAATTCTGAGCTCAGGAGAGGCTCTATCTTCTCTCTCCTCCCTATCTTCTAGTACAGCATAGAGACTGGGACTATCACCTAAGACCTCATGGAATCACCCTCCCCAATGGGCCTCTCCCCGCTACAGCCTCACACAAAGGATGAGAATGAAGATTACAGAGCACAGTGCTTCCTCCCTCCAGCTGACTCGTGGGCACAATAATGGGCACCATGTCCCAATCCTGGAAACTGAATATGTTAGCATGCATGGTAAAAGAGAACCAGTTGTGATTAAGTTAAGGATCAAGCGCTGGGGTGATGAGGGGAGAGAAGAGGAAGGCAGGAGGGTCAGAGGTCACAGAAGCCAAGGTCAGAGTAATGTGAGGAAAGGGCCATGAGCAAGGAATGCAGGCGGCCTCTGGACCTGAAGAAGACAAGACATGGATTCTTCCCTGCCAAGAGCTTGATGTTAATCCACCAAGACTCCTTCAGGGCTCTCACCTCCAGAACTGTAAGAGAATAAATCTGTGTTGTTTTAAGCCTTTAAGTGTGTGGCAATTTGTTAGATTAGTACAGTAATAGGAAACTAACACAATGCACGATGTGGCTTTAAAGACCTGCTCTACTGGCCCGTCCTGCCCTGTATCAGGACCGCTGACAGCAGGGTGCCGGGAGTAGGGTAGACATGGTGAGAAAGATTTTATAGCCTGCTCCCCAGTTCTTCAGCCAGAAAACGGAGCTCTGCAGGAGCCATCCAATCAACAATAAACAGAAATAACACTGACACTGTCAGCTCTGGCAAAAGTCACTACGTAGTGAATCAACAAACATCTTAACAACTATCCAAGGAGGAAAGGTGCTTAGAGCAGTAGCTTGGGAAACCTTTAAGAGCTGGGGGTTGGCATCTGAATGGGGAAACCCACGAGCCCATGCCTTGGTTCCAAAGTTGCTCTCTAGACAGTTTGCCCCAGCGGCAGCCCGCTGGCCTCACTCTGCATACAGATAGACATACATCTTTTGGCCAAAACAGTGTTTTTTCTTTTCATTGAATTTTAATGCCTTTGACTGAAATATGCACTCTCTGGTTTGCCACAGGCCTCACCATTCCCTCTCACTTACCCCTGGTATTTCATTCATATATATTGACTGGTCCTTGCAGGCACTTGAGTTTTCAATCCAAGAGTAAGATCTATGGTGACTGATTATTATACATTTACTATTGGACATTTTGAGGCAACTCTCCTGGCTCCCCTCCCCTCCCCGCCCCAGCACTCAGGTCCTATTCACTGTCTGCAGTGACCCACCCAAGTCTATTCCTTTGCATGTTCCTTTTGACCTGCCATGGGGCTCTGTGGTTGGGCATGCTCAGTAGGTTCACTGAAAAACTGAATAAGGACACAAGTGGTCTTATCATTTGTAGAGAACATAGGGCTAGAATTAAAAGCTTCTATTTGGACAAGAGAATGCAGATCCCAAAAGATCTGAATCACTCACACTGAAAACTAAGAGAGTAAATATAAAGTTCTGCACTTAGAAGAAAAGAAAGAAAGAAAGAAAAAAGAAACCTATGTTAGCACTGGATGGGAAATATGATTCCACAGAAGCACATATAAAAAAGGCTTCGAAGTTTTATATTGCAGAAGCTCTGGCATGAGACACTGATTGATGTGTTTGCCCCAAACAAACCATTCTGATCAAGGAAAACCGTACTTCTTCCTAAGATAGTCAGAGCATATGCACAGATGCAGTAACATTTCAAGACGGACATTTGTCAGCCGGAGGTGTTCATCAGAAAATGGCCAGGAGGGTGTTGGGAGTATATCTGAGTCAGGTGAAGGTCGGAGGCAAGTAGATGCTCAGATAGAAGAACTGGCAAGCAAGGTCTGGTGAGCACAGATGCAGATTCAGCCAGTCCATACAGCCCAGTTCTGTAGAAGAAGATTGGCATTTATCTGGCTTGCTTGCAGAAGGCAGAAAAAGCACCATGAAGTAGAGGAATAGAAGATAGTCTAAGGATCTGACCGGTACACACATGGAATGTGCTTTCCTGTGTGGGAGTGAGTTCACCTTGGGTGGAGGCAATCAAGCAAATGTTAGACAGCCTTTAGAGGGAATACCAGAGAGGAAATCCAGGTGTGGATAAAATGAGATAAGATGACTTCTCTGGCCCAGTCCAAAAGCAAGATCCTTGGATACCCTACCCCCATTGTCCTCAAGATAATGTACAATTTGGAATGGGATCCTGTGGAGGGAGAAGAGGAGAAATCAAGCTTATTTACGTGGAGCAGAAGATGCCACTTAGGGACAATCCAAAGAGGCTTTCACTTCCACTAAATTGGTCCCTGGTGAACCTCAGTCTCAGGAATGTGTTTCAGAAGCATGTCCTGGGCTATTCATTTGTTAATCAAAGAGACCCAAAATAGCCTAGCTTTTAAGTTTTCAATGTCATTTGTAGCATTTTTTCTCTGTGGCTTCATCTGTTTTCAACGTTTTAAAAGATTCTTCACATCCTGTAAACAGCACTCAAACATTCTAAAAAGGATGTCCAGCACAGGGGACGTCACAGGGGTGAACATTTCTTAGCATCTAAACACAGCCAACAAGTCAGGGTTTCCCTGTCCCTCTTTCCTGATTCAGGATAATTGCTAAATCAAATGATCCACCAGTCGGCACCATGGGTAGATCCAGTGTATGTACAAAATAGACACAGAGACATGGCGCATGGAGCAGACTGACAGATCTCAGAGGGAAGGGGGAAGGATGGGCAGCAAGAGATTAACCAAAGAATTTAGATGCCTATTAGAACTTATATGGCCTAGCTGGTATGGCTCAGTGGTTGAGCATCAACTTATGAACCAGGAGGTCAGGGAACACGCCCAGGTAACAGGATCCATCCCCAGAGGGGTGTGTGTAGGAGGCAGTCGATCAACGATTCTCTCTCATCATTGATGTCTCTATCTCTCTCTCCCTCTCCCTTCCTCTCTGAAATCAATAAAAACATTTTTTTTTTTTAAAAAAAGAACTTATCTATATAAAAGCCAAGTGATCAGAAGGACCAGAGGACCAGACGGCTGGTAGCTATGACGCACACTGTGGCTGGCCAACCAGCCCAATGGTGGTGGGGCCAGCTGACCAACCACCCATGTCCCCTGCCCCTGACTGGTCCTGGCTTCGATCAGTCCCATCAGGAGTGGGGCTGGCTAAGTTCCTGAGGCCCCCCTCCCCCCCCTCCGGGCCAGGCCCCAATTGTGGGTGGGGCCAGCTGGCCAACCCCCTGCAGCCCTTCCCCCTGGACGGCTGGCCCCAATTAGCTCTGATTGGGGCAGGTCTCCCGGACCCCACCTGTGCACGAATTCGTGCACTGGGCCTCTAGTATGCATATAAGCATTACCCATGGACACCTACAATAGTGCAGGGAAGGCCTTGTGGTGGGTTGGTAACTGGGTGGAGGGGGGCAAGGAGAGAAGAGAAAGGGGGGACATCTGTACCACTCTCAACAATAAAGAAACTTTTAAAAAAATGAGGTATCTGGGAAGAGTGTTGTGGAAACGGTTAAAGGTGGTAAATTTAGTTTGGAAACCATAAACTCTGTGCCTTAGAGCCTATATAACACTATCTCTGCTTGTCTGTCTGCCTATCTGTCTGTATGTATAAAACTAGAATGCACTCAGCGGGTGCATAGCATTCTCCCGTTCACTTCAGGCCTTACCACTCCCTCATTTGATTCCACATGTCAGGCTGCCGCAAGCGGCGGTATGCCTGCCTAAAACCAGAAGGGCTAGCATTGAAGGGTCTGCCCACAGTGACACGGGAACCACGAGGAAAGGTTTGAGATTAGTCTTTCTCTCAGATGGTGGGAAGGCGATGCTCTGTTCTGAGCTGTGACCTTAATGAGGGTGATTACGAACAGAGCTCTGAAGTCAGTGTTATTTTGCACAAAGCTCTTTTAAATGAAAATAAATGCCATTCCTGCCCAATCAAGTTCGGACTAATGGTCTGAAACATTCAGAGAAAGTAATGATGGGGAGACTTTCTATTTGAGGAAGAAAGAAAAAAAAAAGCAAAAAACTTCTGCAACCATCGGTTTAATTGCAATGAAATCCTTCAAGTAAAAATGAATTTTTATCTTATTTGGAAAAAAATGGGGAAACTTGACTTCCAGATGGGTTCCGGCAGTCTGTCCACTATTGGGGGCACAACATAGTTCACTTTACAGAATCGATGTGAGGAGAGTGTTGGGAATTGATGCTATTCACTAATTCAGAGAAGGAGAGACAGGGAAGGAATAGGACGCCAGAGAAACAGGAGAAGACAACGCAAAAGACAGGCATGCTGAAGGGGGGAGATAAGAAAAGTCACAAAGCATTTTTTGACCACCCGCAAATGTCTAAAATAAAATGTACGTATCCGAAAACTGCAAACGCAACCCAGAGGTGGGATAAAGCCCATTCAGTCCATTTCACCAGAAGAGGATCTTGGAACACGGGTGGGGAGAAAGCTTATGCACATTCGTTTGTCCGAAACCTATTGTTACGTGAAAAACGTCTGGCAGTAATTTCCTATATTTCAGTCAAAAAATGTCAGCTTAAAGCAGGTGCACTGTTTCCCTTTTTCTCCCCCACCTTGAAAACCATTTACAAATGCATCTTGGTGATTCAGACCCCAAAATTACCAAACCCAATCACAGACCGAGGCTGCCCAGGAGTCTGAACTTTGTTTACACAATTAGGAGCCGCTCACGTGCGCATTCCATAAATGACAAAGTTCCCTCCGCAAATTAAGAAGAACAATTTTCCCATCTCAGGAGCTGTCAGGATGGGCCCTGTTGGCCAATTTATCTTACTCTCGCACATCTCTGGTGCTTGTCAATCACTGTGGGAAACATTTGGTGCTGATTGCCATTTTTCTCTCCACTTCCTTTTGCCTCTTGTACCAGGCAATTTCCTGCAAGTCAATCAAGGTCAAAGCCGATCTTGTTTAAATAAAACGCGGCTGAGCTCTTTTCACACCAACAATTTCAAAGACGGAATGAGCTGTATCTTTTACATTTACATTTATACTACCTCCCACTCCGCCCCCACCACCATTTTCTCCGAAAATGCCACCCTTGAGTGATAAGTCATAACTAAAGCCACCTAGAGACTGAGAAAGCGAAGTTGAGAGGTGAGGAGGAAATGTGTATTTCAGGTATCTGTCTTCCCTGTTAAAGATCTGTTCAGCCAACAGAGAGGTCTTTCCATGAAAAATATTCCTGATTGTCTTACCTACCAATACTCAGCCCTAATAGGAGGCAGGACCACGTGGCACAAACAATATTCCCCTGATCATCAGAATTTGATAACTCAAAGTAAGCAGTTTGAAGTGCTGGCCCTAGAGATCAGGTCCTGCAGGTGAGAGAGGTTCAGGACATTTTGGTGGTAGTTTCTGTTGTTATTGACGCAAGCATAAACATTTATTATGATCATCGTCACCATTATTATACGTCTGGAAGAAAAAAGTGTGGGAGAGGAAGCAGCCAGGCCCTATGGAAATTCTTGAAAACAATCCACTCACAGGTTTGTTTTGGAAACCTTCATTTTTCTGCAAACCATCGATAATCTCTATTTTTCTGAGTAAATCCGGCTGTGGTTGCTTATAACTCTGCACCCCCATCCCTGCAAATGTTAAGAATACGCATTGAAACGAGGCCTGGCTAAATGTGGCCCTAAGAAAGAAAGAAACACAGCTGGACAAATATAGAATTTCCCGAAAACAGTAACACGCAGCTTAACTGCCACAGAAGCGCTATGCTCTCAAAATGATTAATCAGAAGCGAATGCGTTTAAATGCCTACTACGGATACTTAAGACCCAGTTTGGTGTTTTCAAAAGTATGAGTTCCCCCCTTTTAAACCCGAAACAAACAAGCGAAACATCCACAAATTCTCAGAGTAAGAACGATCCCCGCCCTTTCACGCCAATCTCAGAGTAAGAACGATCCTCACCCTTTCACGCCAATCTCAGAGTAAGAACGATCCTCACCCTTTCACGCCAATCTCAGAGTAAGAATGATCCTCACCCTTTCACGCCAATCTCAGAGTAAGAACGATCCTCACCCTTTCACGCCAATCTCAGAGTAAGAACGATCCTCACCCTTTCACGCCAATCTCAGAGTAAGAATGATCCTCACCCTTTCACGCCAATCTCAGAGTAAGAACAATCCTCACCCTTTCACGCCAAACTCAGTCTCACTGGGCTTAATCGTATCTCGGGCGAGCCCACGTCTCATTTTGTTTCGTCATTTGTCAGAGGTCACTCCTGATGTGGTCACTGGTCTGTGTGACATTTATCTATTGGGTGTCTACTATGCATTGGGCACCACCCAGGACACAATGTGGGTGAAGTCGAAGGAGTCTCCATGTCATGGAGCCTAGAGTGGTCAGGGTAGTAGATACTAATGTCATCCTCTCAGAAATAAAAGTATTAGGACAGCCTGAGATTAGTGCTGAGCAGGAGGCATGCAATGGTGACCTAAACCAAGCTGGGCATTAGAAATGTTCCATCAGGGTGTCAACTATCTGAATTATTATTATTTTTTTAAAATATAGTTTTACTGATTTCAGAGAGGAAGGGAGAGGTGGAGAGAGAGAGAGAAGCATCAATGATAAGAGAGTATCATTGATCGGCTGCCTCCTGCACATCCCCTATTGGGGATCGAGCCCCACACCTGGGCACATGCCCTGATGGGGAATCGAAATGTGACCTCCTGGTTCATAGGTCGATGCTTAACTACTGAGCCATGCTGGCTGGGCTCAACCAGCTGAATTCTGACTGATCAGAGATAAATGCCCTAGCCAAGTGCTGCTCAAAGTGTGTGGTCCGTGAACCCCACCCAAGCCCACTGAGAGAACCTTTCAACCAATGGACAGGACCTTTCAGAGCAACGTGCCATTGTCTGATGACGCCGTCCACCAGTAAGGTCACTGGGGTCACAGACCAGTTTGGGTGAGCTCAGCATCACATGGTGATTCCCACGTGATACAAAATGCACACACACATAGGACCATACTTAAAGGGTCCCTGAAGAATTAGATGAATTGGAGGTAAAACTCTTACACTCACCGACAGTCGGAGAGGTTCTGATCTGAGGATGTAAATATCCTCCCCCGCCTCATGTTCACTAAGCTGAACACTTGGCTTCATTTAGAGCCCAGCAAGCGACCACGCCCTCCCCTCCTTGGCCTGAGATGTCCTGGTTGCCATCAGAGCCGTATGACTGAGAGCCACACTCATGAGATCCATTAGGAGGAAAAGGCGAATTTGGGCAAAATGAATTCATATTTCTTTGGGCTACACAACATGTACAATCAAAGGTAACTGCCGAGGAGGGCTCCTAAGGTCCGCGTTTATGTTCCATTTCTGGTTCTGGAACTGGTACCAGGGACACACTCCATCTGTGCAAAATTCATTGACCTGTGCGCTTATGATACGTACACACACACACACACACATACACACACACATATGCTATGTATAAAAATGCTTCCACAGAAGTTTTTAAAAGTGTCAATCAAAAAAGACAGAGAAAGGCAAAGAAACTGTTTAGAGGAGGCTGAGAAGACATGATAACCTGACACCATGTGTGAAGCAAACGCTGGAACACAGAAAAGAGCTAGAATGGGCATTCTGGGGCAACTGACATTTAAAGATGGACTGAGGATTAGATAATACACAAGGTCAATGCTACATTTTTCTTCTTTTTTGTAATTGCACTGTGGGAATGCAAGAGGAATGGCTTTGCTTCTAGGAAATACCCACTGGAAATACCCTCTTTCAGGGGGCAGGAGGATTGGTGTGGGGGCCTCTTAGTCCGAACTGGCGCAGAAAAGACAATGTGCGTGTGCTCGGGAAAAGAGATAGAAAGCAAATGACAAACGGGGAAAATATGCGCCATTGATGAATCTGGTAAAGAGTGAAGGGTTATTTCTTTCCACTATTTCTGTAATTTTGAAATGGCATCAAAATGGAAAAGTTATAAAAATGAGGATAACAATTATAAAATCAAAGTCAGCTGTTCTTCAAATGAATGACGGGCCTTGAGGTGGCACCTGGTTGCTCCAACAAACTGGTGTTTTGTGAGAAGAAAAGCAATGTTGCGAGGTCTCCCTCAGCATTCAGCGGTTACTGAGGGGCAGCTCCCTGGGTAGACAGGGTTTTCAACCCAGTACAACACAGTGCAATAGACCAAACTTTTTTTTTACACCAATTCATTTGTGATCTTTACCCTGACACTGAGTATCTTATTGCGAGGTGGCCCTTAATGGTATGCATTTTATTAATATTTCTTTTATTCTGGGTTTTTCTTCCTCGTGATTCTACTCCCTGTCTCCTTCCAAAGGCGATTCTCCTGGGAGACCAGGCACTGCTCGGAGCTTTGTGAGGCTGCTAGATGGTCCCCTGATTTATCAGGTTTTCAGTTGACACGGGGTGGGGACAGGAAGGACGGTAGACAACACCCCAGGATGAACCAAACAAACATGATTCTGCATCAAGTTCATGTTTACGTGTGTAGAACTTGTCAAAGGGCAACATTCAGTTCTAGCAGGAAATGCAGCTGTCCTTCAATTCCTCCCATCATTTTGTGTAATCTTTTTAAAAGTACCATTATTATACCCATGGGTCACGTTAATCACTCGAATTCCAAAGCTGTTTGCTTTGGCATGAAAGTCGGGGTCCCAACTCTGCTTTGCCTGCTCTGAACTCTTTGTGGAAGTTACACCTTTCTTCCTCTGCCATCAGGCTCTGAGATTCACATGCTTACATATTGTTCCTTTTAGCACTTCCTTATGGGCAAGGCATCTGTTGGACTCGCCTTAAATCAGGCCAACTTGTGAGCTGGGTCAGTAATTTAATTTTTCTCCAACATTGGAAAATTTTCCTGTCATTTCTTTTTTAAAAGCAAAACCTGCCTATACTCACTGTTAATGCAGGGAATATTTTCAATATCAATGGAAATTTAGCCATTAATTGGACATTACATTGTTTTTCTATATTTTCCTCTCTATTGTTTAAATACACACATGCTCATATGCATGTGCTCACAGTCTACCATTTCTAAAATAAAAGTTGGGTTGCCCAGACCGTGTGATTCAGTGGTTGAGCTTCGACCCATGCACCAAGATGTCTGTCACAGGTTCAGATTCCTGGTCAGGGCACATGCCCGGATTGCAGGCTCCATCACCAGTAGGGGGCGTGCAAGAGGCAGCTGATCTATGATAGCTCTCATTGATGTTTCTATCTCTCCCTTTCCCTTCCTCTCTCTCAAATAAATAAATAAATACATACATATTTTAAAAATAAATAAAAGTCAGGTTAAAAAAATCTATGCCTCAGGTTCTATCTAACCTCTTCATTTTTCTTTCCTAAAAGCTGTGACACCTCGGTTTTCTATGCTAACAAATGGTATATGACAGGTTCACCGATTTACTGCTCTGTGTCCTTTTTAATTATGGATGTTTGAAGGAAATTTTCACTGAGGAAAACAATAAATCACCAGTGAAATTATTTGTTAGTTGAATGAGCTGAATAAACAGTTGGCTTCGGGGCAAAGATTCGTCTGGCATCTTTTAAGTCTTCCCATATTTTTTTCTTTCTATTTCTGCACAAAAGCAGGACTGGGCCTGTCAGCATCAGCTGGGACTGGAGAGTGTGGCTGAGAAGTAGGGAAATAAATAAGTACTCGACCCCCAGATGTCCTGAGGGTTGAATAAAATATTTTTGTTAAGTTTTACTAACATTCATTAAAATATTAATAATATTATTATATTATAAAGAATGACAAGACACAGAAACATTTACTGAGTATGTTCTGTATATATACCTCATTTCATTTAATTCTAACAACAACCCAATTTTCCTGTTCCCACGACATGGACAATAGTTATCTTTCCACTAGAAAGTGGCCAACCCAGAATTTCAAACGAGTTCCTGACTCCGTATCTTGAGCTCTCAGCCATCAAGTGTCCATAAATTTCTTCAAAGGGAACCACACCTCCTCCAAGAAGTCCTCATGTAGTATTGAAATGAAAGCGTCCAAATTGGTGGCTAAAAGCCTGGTTCAGAAAGTTACCTTAAACCTAGACAATCTCTCTGTCGAGGAGATGAAGAAAGCAGACGTTCTGTTCTAGTGTCTCTTCTGAGAAAACCAATAATGTCAACCATAGAAAAAAAATAAAAAAAATAAGTTAAATTAAAATATTAAAAAAAGCAAACGAATGAAAACAAAAAACCCCATAAAGACTGCCCCAAACAGGCTGAGTTGAGAATCACAGAAAAAAGCGCCATCACTGGAGTTTCCTGGGGGCGGGGAGGGAAAGAAGGTTGTTCCTTTGGACTGGAAAGCATGGAAAGGGTCTGGAGTGACAGCTAACCGTTGCTATATTTACAACAAACACACCCTCAGAGTCACAGGCAGACATTGGGTGCTGGGAGCTTCCATGCAGGAATTAGTTGAGTGCCCTTCCTTGATGTCCCCGTTGAACTTGTCCGAAAGTTGTGAAGGATCACAGCCACTTTGAACACATTCATACGTACAAATAGCACTGCTCATCTTCAAGCTGGGCCCCATGTCTCCGCTTTGGACTTCCTCCCACACCAGCATAGCGGCTGCCTGTGGTGAATTCCATAAATATCGCAGCTGGAAGCTTTGTTTAAGGGTACTTAAACGGACCCTGGAGCTCCCAGCTTCGGAAACAGGTTTGAGTCCAATAATCAGACGTTCACATTGGAATTGCTGACCATTGCTGTGGCTCCTTTGTATCATTAGCTTCAGATCCCACGTCAATATATGGATCAGACACTGTTTTAATTCAGACACTGCCAACGTGTACTAAGAGAATTGCTTGTGAGTCAGTATTTGAGGCTAGTAGCTCAAGTCTATATCTCTTATGAGCATTTCCTATGTACCTCATTCAAAATCAGGTGCAGGTCCCCAAAGGGCTTCTCTGGGGCTTTTGAGGGGGAACCAAAGGGCCAAGGGGCCCTGGGCGGCGGGAGGCAGCCATAGAGGCCCCGTGGGGCAGTTATGTGTTTGGTTCCATGTGTTACTCGGAGAGATGCGTGATCCCCTCCCACCCACTGCAAATGCGTAAGAGTGCGACATGATGGTGGCAGCAAAAGACCAAACCCTCCTTCATACAGCACCGGCGCTAGCTGTGTGTTCCACTCTACAGTCTGTGGTTTTTTGGCACCAATGGGCTGGTGGCCTTGAGGCAGTTATCTCCAGAAATTAAAAAAACACACGTGAGGAATGAAAAATCTTGACTGTGTCAATAAGAAAAATGGCCAGAGTCATGGTAAACATGGAACTTAAAAATACACATCCATGTGCTCATTAATAATTAGATGACTTCACTATTGATCAAAGAAATTCAACTTTAAAGAATGATGGAATGCTATTGCTAAAAAGTGAGCAACTGGACCAATACTTTAATAAATGTTAATAGCATATGCTGGGAAAAGTATGAGAAATTCAGCACTCTCATACACTAATGAGAGAGTGTACATTGAAGCACAACTTTTTTGTTCATGTCCTTGAATCGCTCAACTTTTAGGGCATCTTCTTGAGGTAGTTATCACAGATGCATACAAAATACGTAAGGTAGCTGACTATCACAGTAACCCTGAGAAAGCAAATGTCCAACGGATGTGGAATACTTAAATAACCAATGGGGAAGCCATACTTTGAACCATTTACAGTCTTTAGAAATAATATTTAGAATAATATTAAATCATGTGAGAAAACATAAACACTATCACTCTTGTGTGTGCTTTCGTAAAAATATACTATTTTCTATTATTAGTAGGATTATAGTTAATTTTCATTATATTTTTCTCTTTGTACCTTTCTGAATTTAATTTTCATAAATGAATGTAAATTTAATTAAAAATATAGGATCTTTACTCAGAATCTTGCCACTTTCGGATGTCACTGAGCTAATTATACCACAAATCCTACAGGAAGTGGACACAAGAAAAGACATGCTCTTTTCTTCCAGAATATTCACCCTCATCACAGTGCAATAGATAAGGCATTGTGATGAAAATTCTGATGGAAATTGTGAAAAGTGTGACAGTCTTCCTTTTAGTTAGTTTGTTAACTAATTAATTAAGCAAAATGGGCAACTCAAGGATGCAGAAGTCTGAAAATGTGACATCCTAGGACTGGGTGGGTCCTTGAAAGGTGCCACATTTGTCACCATGACTGGCACCTCAATCCGACAACCCACAAAGTCATATGCGTGTCCTCAAGTGACCACCTGATAGTCTTAGAGGTTTCTAGTGTGAGTTCTCTGGGGGTAGGGCCTGGTCTGACACCCTTCAGTGAATAGGACTGTTTGTTAACTCCAATAGACAATTATGAAGGGCAATTAAAAATTCAAATTATGTTAATAGGCCAGAGAAAAATGACTGTTTGCAGAAATCAGTGGCAATTACCAGACATAATGGTTCTCAATTAGGCTGGAGGGGATTTTCAGTCATTCATAATTCACTATCTTAAATGTATCATAAAAAAGTAATTGTCACTTGTTAATAAAAGTTACTTAAAAGCAATGTTAAGTATCTTGTGTGGAAAGTAACTCTCCCTTCTCCCTCGTCAGTTTTTCACAAGGTATACACTTAATTTAAAAATGGAGCACACGCCTTTTCAAAATAAAATCAAACAATGTGAATGTGCTTAAACTAAAGCTCTTTCTAGACCTCTCCTTTGGACTTCCCAGGGGTAAGCATTGTTTCATCCATTCAGTGATTATTCTTCTTCCCAACAACCTCCCTGCTCCCATTAAAACGAGGGGAGGGGCCTGGGGAGACTGTTCAGGGACTATGTTGCATTGCTATTTTCAGTCAACTAAAGGTGAAAGCATAGAAACATTATCTTGCTGCTTCTGTCATGTTTATTTTTCTCCCAAGGTTTTTGATTTGTTTATTTTTATGTTCACAATAGAGGCCCAGTGCATGACATTCGTGTACTGGTGTGTGTGTGTGGGGGGGTGGTCTCTCAGCCCCACCTGCTCCTTCTCACAGTCTGGGAGCCCTCAGGGGATGTCTGACTGAGGGCTTAGGCCCACTCCCTGGACATCCTTAGTGCTGCCACGGAGGTGGGAGAGGCTCCCACTACTGCCACTGCGCTTGCCAGCCTTGAACCTGGCTCAGGGCTTCTGGCTGAGGGGCACTTCCCCTGTGGGAGTGCACTGACCACCAGGGGGCAACTCCTGCATTGAGCGTCTGCCCCCTCTGGTGATCAGTGCACGTCATAGCGAGCGGTCATTCTGCCGTTCGGTCCATTTGCATATTAGCCTTTTATTATATAGGATGCAATCTCTACTACCCCTAGGAAGCAGCATTCAGACACATTACAATTCTACTCTCAGGCAATGCAGTTTGCAGTATCAATTGCACTGCACATCGGGTGTTATTCAAGGACTCTGACCAGTTAGTTCCAAACTTGATTTCCAGTGCTTCAGTAAAAAAGGACTAAAAGAAGCAAGAAAGAAGGAGAAGGGGGTGGGGGAAGGACAGAGAGTAACTCTTATATAAGTAAAAATGAAAGCATGGATTTTTCCGTTGCTGAGTCCCCAGGGGATAAAGCCTTTTGTCTTCTGTTCTAGATGCTGCTAAAAGAATGACAGCCGCATTCTCAATTTTCTTGCCCAATCAGGAAAACTTCCCTACAACTTCAAGTCCAAAATTGCATCTCTGTGTCCACCAGAAAGACTGAGGCACGAACAGGAAAGAGCTCCCCCTGACCCTATGCAACAAGAGTCTCACTCTGGTCCGTCACAGTTCAGCAGTCTTTTCAGAAACTTCCCTGAAAGGAAGCTCGAGGCTACTCTGAGCCAGGCACGTTACAGACCACACATGCTCTTCTTCAGTTTTCACCATCACCCAAGGAAGTGGGCATCCTTATATTCCCAAGTTTCTGCCAAGGGAACCCAGATATTTTTTTTGATGCAAAGTCTACATATATTCTCCTCCAATACACGGTCTCTTTGATAAAATTGTGCAGACACAACTGCGAGATGTCACATTTGATGACACCTCAGCTTATGACCGCCTTTTTTTCTTTCTTTCATGGAAACGAGACTATCCACTACACTGACCAGAAAGCAATCTCAGGGCTGTTTAGGAACATGAAATCAGCTATGCATACACAAATGATCCCCAGTTTGAACATTTCCCAAAAGTACTTGGTGCAGTGAAGACTGCTTAGGCTTGCTGTGAAACAGTGACCAGGGAAGAAAGAAAGCACCTACACTGTCCTTCACTGGACCTGTGTCTTAGAAGTGGGTGCACCTCGAGTGGGAGCCACATAATTTCCATTTAAAAAGAGCATTTAGGACATACATTTTGAAATTAGATCTATAGGCAGTCTTCCTGTCACTCACATCTAAGTTCAGAGTGTACTTCTCAGGAACGTTTGTATTCCCAGCCCCTCCTAAGTAGAGGAAGTACAGTACCTGTCACTCTCCATCTCCCTCTTCTCCACCATCACTGCACATTTTTAAAATGTTACACTCCCATGTTTTTATTGGCCAACCTATTTCTGTCTGTCTCTGCCTATTGGAATTTCAACTCCATGAAAACAAGGTCCTTGTCTGATGTGTTTGTCGCTGTGTCGCCTTACTTAACCCAGTACCTGGCACGTAGAAATATTTGTGGGTGAATGAATACGTGTGTAATATCAAGCATCTCTTCATGAACAATCAGGTAAGGATGTCTGCAATGGGACTTCTATTTGGGAGCATCCTAGGAAATAACAGCAATTAGATCTGGAGTAGGGTATCACCCGGAGGAGGTTGTCATGGAGACAGAACAACTAAGATAAATGACAATGATGGGGAAGGGAGGCGGAAGCAATGAGCCCTCTTCACCCTGCCCCTTATGGACTGACTAGCAGCGGTCACCAATTGGACTATGGGTGGTCCTTGAGGTCTGGAAGATTGGTGACCGCTGGACTAGAGATCTCAGCATCTCTAAGTGAGAAAAAGTAAGTACCAGCATTTCTTCTGCTGGTGAGAGAGAGGCTGGCCCACGTAGACTGGATGGTACATTTTCTGTGGGACTAAGGGGAGTGTTTTTCTCTTCATTAGCAATGCTTCGCACTGCCCACTCAGGCTGCTGATTAGGTCAAGACTGTGATAAGGTTTGGGTCAATGGCAACATGAGGAGATGTGCTTCGGAGGCACCACGTGACTTTCTTCACTAGAATGTGCTGTGGGACGGGACCTGACTGCAAGCCCTCCACGCTCAGATGCAAACACTATTATTACTGCACCTCCATTAACCCCTCGTGGGTGTTTGTTTTCCTTTTGATTTGGAAGATTTGAGGAAGCTCTCATGACCAAAGTGCAATTCTTCTGGCTGAGCTTCCGTCCCTTGATCATTGATGCTATTGGTTACCCAGATTATTTTTCCTTTCGGTGTATCCTTTGCACCTGACTTAGCAAGCAAACGTGATTAATTCTGTTTTTATGTTTTAAAGAAGTTTCAGCAACATTTGTGGGTTTATTTTAAAAATAATGTGTAAAATGAATAATTATTACCATTAGGAACACTAGTAATGACACTATAAAGGTAATAAATGCTTGTGAAAAAGTCAATAAAGAAATATGTAAAATAAAGAGGGAAAACGCCTTGTTTCTCATCACCAACCCTGGTGTGGCACCCACGCCTCCCTCTCCCGGTAAACCCACTTCCCAGATGTGACAACTGAATGATTTGCTGTGTGTCCAGTGGTGTGAGGATAAAAGCTCTCCAGAAAAAGAAAGCGTAGATTTGTAGCATTTTCTGATTTTTGTGGAGTAAACAGCCTCGCCATCTATAATTTTAAGCTAAGAATATGCTGGGATTGGGAAGGGGGTTGCACGATCAGCTTGGGAGACAGTGCAAGCAGTATTATCTGTATTTCTTCTTCCCTTCCTCCCTCCCTCCTTTCTTCCTCCATTGCCCTCTGCCTCCCTTCCCTCCTTCCTTCCACACACCCGTCGTTGCACATTCAATCATACATAAACAGACACACACGAATCAATATCTTACATCAACACTGAGCATTCTGTTCTGCAACTTTCCCCTTTTTCACACGGCGCATTGCATCTGTATTTTGAAAATTTCTTGAAACCCCTGGTCACTGGAAACACCCCGTGCTAGCTCAACAGCACCTCGGGGAACCACTTGGTCTCCGAGGATGTGCCTTGCCCGCGTGCATGTGCCCACACACTCGCTGCCATCTCTCTATTGTAAAAGCGAGCCATTCATCACTGGGCAGCAGGTTCCGCTCAGATGGTTTATTGTCCTGACCTCATTAAAAGCATGTAATCCACGCTGCGCCGTAAATCTATGCCTCTAAATACTCTCCTCTTTAATTTTTTAATACTGCACACATGAAGGGAAAGGTTAAAGCCAATTAAGAGAGATACAAATACCATTATTACTGCCCTGACAAATAGTTAGTTATTGGATTTGGTCGTTTCAGTTTAGAAAGCCATTTATTTTTGGTCCCGAATGAATTAGGAACCAAGCTGTTTATTGACTGCTATCATCTCCAAGATGTGTGTGTGTGTGTGTGTGTGTCTGTGTGTGAGTGTGTGTATTATATATAATATTATATATATAATACATCTATCTATCTATATATATCTACATATATATCTATATATATGTGTATATATCTATCTATATATCAGTTCTTGGTCCATTCTCTCACTCAATTAGCGTCATTCCTACACATAAAAAATAGGGACAACTTAAGGTTTAAGTGCAAACAATAACGCCGCGGCTGCCCGTGGAAATCCACGTATGGACAGCGTCATTTTCACGATGGTCCAGAAAGGAGCGCGCCACTCGCTTCATTCTTATGCAGCAGATAGTTGTGCGGCTGCTGCTGTTGTTTAGGCTCCCATTAAGGCTATTATATGATACTGACAGATGCTTAAAAGCATTTAGAGCTGGAAGAGCTGTTGGGAAAATTGCTGCCAAAGGATTGACAAATGATGGTCTTTCTGTCCACAAGGTTCTTATTTCCTGAGCAACATGGACCAAACGAATCAAGGGAAAGAGAAAGAATCATTAACGCAAGGACTCGGTATGGTTTCCTGACGTGAGTTCACATTTTCCATCGCCTCTGGTTCAAACCTGACTCTGTTTCGGGAAAGGGGGCAGCACCGTCACGGTTCTCGGCTTTCTCAGGTGCCCCCTTCTCTCCTGACCCGCTTTCACTCCCCGAGGAATGTCATGCTGGCCCCATAGGATCTGAGATGGTCTGAGGAGATGCAGGGGTGCGTCTGAAATTTGATTACCTCCTTCGTTTGTTTGTTTCATTGTTCCCCTACAGGCCCAGAATTTTGGTGAGAAACAATGCTGACCATAGCATTGGCTTCAGGGCCAACTCACACCCACCAGCTCGCAGCCGTAAGAATTTACACAGCCCCGTAATTCACTTTTCTCAGCATCCTGCTCTTCTTCCCTACAAGAGGTGAAGGTCAGGGTCACAGGACACCACAGAGGTACCCTTTCAGAGGAGACCAGAGCACGTACTTTCCTAAGGACACTCACAACACAGAGCAGGACGGAGAGGATAAAATGGGGCGATTTAAATGAGGGGGAGAAGTGTTTTCTGTTTCGTCTTGCCTCTGCAAAGACTAAAGCAGTGGTTCTCAGCGTGCGTTTCCTGGACCGGCAGCATCGCCTGTGCCCAAAAACTTGTGCGACGTGCAGATTTGGGGACCTGCTCGGAACACACTGAATCAGAGCTGGGGTGGCGCCTATCAGTCTGTCTCAACGAGCCCTCTGGGGGATTCCGATGCCTTGTTTTAGGGACTATCGTCTTCTAAACTGCTTTTCTATGTCCATCCCTGAACCAGTCCCAAACTTCTGAGCGTGAGCTGACCATTCGCACTTTCGTCTCCTCACTGTGCCAGGCACACCGCACCATACCTGCCACGCCCTGCCACGCCATGCCACGCCCCATCTAGAGGGCCAGCCTCTGGCGGCCACGGGCTGCATGGGACTCACCTCTTTATCTCAGCACCCAGCCCGGGGCTGAGGCCAAGCAGGCACTGAGGGAATTAATTACAAGATAAAACGGCCCTGTGAATGATCAAGAAACACGGAGTAGTACACTCATCTATTTATGTTATTGGTTCTAAGTTGATAAACATAACCCATGCTGAAGTAAGCATGACTTCTGTGTCCTTAAAAAAAAAAGAAAGAAGCCACCATGGTTAGAGGAACATTTTCAAGCAGCTTCTAATGGGTTGCCTGCTCAGTTTCTTTAGGAAAGCAAGAAGTAATTGGACATGCCTCACACTCACGGCCTTTTATAAAGTGTGCTGACGATCCATTTGGCTCTGCATATTCCAAGAGGTCCCTTTGACAATAGATGTTCCCACACGGAAAGTAATCTGAATACAGCTAGACCAAAACCACAGGAACAGACAGCGCCAGCAGCCAGCGCCTTGGCACTGCTGTCCCCCAGGATGGAGGAAGTCAGGGGCCGTTCTTGGAAGAGGACGTAACCTGAAGCCATTCTCGTCCTCGCTCCACGAGGACCTGAAGGACCTGGCATACGGTGTCCCCGGCCCTGTGCAGCCCTCTCCGACACTCACACACTGTCCCTCTCCACCACTACTTCCTACCAGGGGATTTACACAGTGTTACACTAGCTGGGGAAGGCCTCCTTTACGCACGCGGCCCAGGTCTGCCTTTCTGTGGCTGTGGCATCAGATCACCTGGGCTCTGATCCCAGCTCCAACATTTTCTGGCTTCTTTAGCTTTTCTGAACCTCAGTTTCCTCATCTGTACAATGGGAACAATTTTAAAGCTTGAGTGTTAAGTTAAAATACACACACACAGATACACATACACACACACTGTAGAACTTTGAACAGTGTGGGGGTTAAGGGTGCCAAGACCTTATGCAGTTGAAAATTGGCATATAACTTAACTCCCCAAGCACTCCACTACTATTAGCCTACTATTGACCAGAAGCCTTGCCAATGTCATACACAGTGGATTAACATGTATTTTGTATGTGTATTATATACTGTAGGCTTACAATAAAGTAAGCTAGAGAAAAGAAAATGTTACCAAGAAAATCATAAGGGAGAGAAAATACATTTCTCATACTTATTTTAAAAATGCACATATAAATGGATCTACACAGTTCAAACCCATGTTGTTCAGGGTCCCGTGTGTGTGTGTGTGTGTGTGTGTGTGTGTGTGTGACATATATAAAATTAGTCTGATGTCTAACATATAATGGGAGCTTAATAAATATTAGCTACTATAATTAATATTACTATGGGCTATGAGCTACCAGGGTTTCTTAAACTGGAATCCATGGGCCCCTGGAGATTCATATAATGGACAAAGGTGTGCCCATAAGTTCCCTGAATAATCTGAACAATGTTTCACGTTTACCGAGTCCTTTTCTCTGGGCACAGAGCCACAACTTTAATCAGGTGCTCAGTGTGGTCCACGGCTCCTGCGCTGTAAAGAATCAAGACATTGGGGCATCGCGTAGCCAGACTGCGTGCTCAGCAAGCTGGCGGCCACCGGGAAGACGCAGCAGCCCCCCTAAGGCTGGCGCCTCACTCCAGGCATGATGTGCACCTCTGAGATCTCCGTTCTTAATTCCACACCATGTGTGTCTGTTTATTTTCCTTCTTCCACCTCATAACAGGAAACGGCATCCCAAATGCAAGCCACCAGGAGGACAGGCAGACAGTTAATTTTCGCCTTGAACACCCCCGAGGTTTAAGGAAACAAGAGCGCTTCAATCTACCGTGCCCAAGCACAACATTCTTCAGTAACATTCTCAGAAAAGCTGCTGTTTCTTTTTTTTTTAAATATATTTTATTGATTTTTTACAGAGGAAAGGAGATAGAGTTAGCAACATTGATGAGAGAGAAACATCGATCAGCTGCCTCCTGCACTCCCCCTACTGGGATGTGCCCGCAACCCAGGTACATGCCCTTGACCAGGATTGAACCTGGGACCTTTCAGTCCACAGGCTGACGCTCTATCCACTTGAGCCAAACCAGTTTCGGCAAAAGCTGCTGTTTCTGATGGGTTCCTCTTGATGCTACCAGCCTCGGGGATGGGCAGCAGCAACACGCGGCCACTAGCCGAGAGCACAGGTTTGCTCTTGAACTCCAATCTCCTAACCAACTCCCTACCAGCAAATGGCTTCTCCTCTCCCCGGCTCCCAGGTTCCTTACCTGTCAAATAGGATTTACACTCTAAATGAGTGCCAACCTCCTATGCACAAGGACCCAGATTTAATATAGAAATGGTTCTACTAAGCTGTCATTTCCACATCCATTGACTAAGAAAGTATTTCATCACCAAAAGAAAGTTACCCTCTCCTTATGAAAATTTAAAAAATCGTGTATATATATATATATATATATACACACACACACACACACATATATATACACACACATATGTATATTATATATACATATATTTCACCTACTGAAAAGACAGGTGAAAAAGATCATTTTATTCTGGCTACAGACAGCAAAGGGTGAACATGAGTTCAAGGATCCATTAAACAAATATTTATTTGGTATTTATTAAATGTCAGTTACTTTAATAGGGCTCGGGATACCACGTCAAATAAAAATACTTGCTGCCTTTGTTGACTTGATAATGCCGGGGAAGGGAAATGTCAACTAAAAATACTTGTACATATAGATGTTTCAAATTGTGCTAGTGTGAGCTACAAAGGGTAAGCCGGATCGGACAGAGAGGTGGTGATGGTGGGGGGTGAGTTTAGATAAGGTGTCAGGGATGGCATCTGAGCTAAGCTCTGAGGGCTGGGAGCAGCTGACCTTCCAAAGGGATGGCAGAGCTCGGGTGAACAGAAGACCTTGAGCCAGCAGGACCTCGGGAAGTGCACTTAACCTCTCTCTGACTCACTTCTCTGCCTGCAAAATGGGGATGAGAAAGAACCTGGGATTCAATTAGCTAATAAGATTTGGTTAAGACAAAGCCTGGCAATGCACTAAAGAAGTGTGGCAAAACAAATGTTATGCTGGGGTAAAAGCATGTGCAAAGGCCCTGAGGTGGGAAAGAGCTGGGTATGTCTGAGAGACTGGAAGGAGGGAGTGGCTCTTGGGCGGAGCATGAGTGGGAAGGTGGAGGAAACTGAAGCTCGGCAGGTGGCAGGGAGAGTGGGGGTAGCTGAATCCCATGCTAAGTTCAATGGGAAGAGGGTGGAGAGTTTTATGATGTCCCCCGTGGACCTCTGAAGTTCATTGCCCAGAGGTTAGAAAATTACTGTCTCTGATTTACTTCTTATATGGTTCTCTCATTCAACGATTCTATGAAATAACTCCTCAAAGGGAACAGTTTATTTAGGTAAGAAGTTTTAAATAAAGAACCACTGTTTCATTCATGCTCATTAAACTATCCCCCCCCCCCGCCGCCACACCCACCACACTGAGATCTCAGCAATAATAAATATAATTATATCCATCTTTAATGACTTTGGTTCCTTAGACTTTAGGTGCTAGAATACTGTATTTATTAACATATTTTAAGCCCATTAAAAAGACTGCATTAATTTCTATGATAATTTAGTACCCATAATACATTCTCTGTTCTGAATAGATGTTAATCACCTCAGAGTGACTGATGTGCTCGTTATGCACCAAGCCAGGATCTAACTAGTAGCTAGTAACTTTTAGATTCAATATTGTCACTGCAACAGCTGATTAAAATGTAGTTGTAATAATTGTTCCTTGTCCCCCCAGCAGCCCTGCCTTCGGAGGACTCAAACCAAGAGTGAACAATTGGGTTCTCCACCGCAGAAGACGGATGAGATGACTCCGAGTGTGTGTGTTTCTAGCAATGCTCTGTTTGGGAGAAACATTATGCTGAAGCCAGGTGTTCGGAACCACTCCTGGGTGGTCAGCTATCTGCTCAAAATAGCAGCAGGAGGAATGTCACTGAAGAGAAACATGCACACTAACCCCAAAGCCAGCTTGTGGGAAGGCAGCCGGGCTGCCCCCTTCTGTCTTGAAGGTGGAGGAGGGTTGGTAACTCTGCCAATTTCCTTGCAGTGGTGTGAGGGGTGACCTGGTCTGTGCCAGGGTCCCAGCACCCTATCAACTTACACTAAAATTATTTTGGAAATAGAAGGAAAAATGCAATTGTGAAATCTGGATCAAAATGAAATGATGAAATTGATCATTTCATTTTGTGGCTCAGTGGTTGAGTGTCCACCTATGAACTAGGACAGTGGTCAGCAAACTCATTAGTCAACAGAGCGGCAAACCGCGGCTCACGAGCCTCATGTGGCTCATGAGCCGCAGTTTGCCGACCACTGAACTAGGGGGTCACGGGTCCATTCCTGGACAGGGGACATGCCTGGTTATGGGATCAATCCCCAGTAGGGGGCGTGCAGAAGGCAGATGATCAGTGATTCTCATCATTGATGATTCTATCTCTCTCTCCCTCTCCCTTACTTTATGAAATCAATAAAAATATATTTTAAACAATGAAATGATGAACTTGAGTATAGACAAAGAACTAATTGCATGAACCAGGGTCTGTGGTCAGTGCGTTTGGACGCAATTGTCTCACTGAATCACATCAGGAGCCTCCCGGGGAGGTACCACAAAGACCCCTCACTCACCTGGAGCTCTGAGAACTCAGGTACCGGAGCCCCCACTTATCCTGCAGGTTTGCTTTCCATAGTTTCAGTTACTCACAGTCAACCGCAGTCCAAAATACTGAGTGGAAAATTCCAGAAATAAACAATTCACGCGATTTTAATTGTGGGCTGTCCTGAGTATGAAATCTTGTGCCATCCTGCCTGGGACGTGAATCATTCCGTTGTCTATCAGATCCACATTCTGTATGCTCCCTACCCATTAGTCCCTTGGGAGCCGTGTGGGTTATCAGGTCGACGGAGCTTGGAAGTCACCCTTCTATAACCTAACGCTATGTCACAATGTGGAGGTCCTTCACGCCACTTCATCTCATCATCTCACATCATTGCAAGAAGAGTACAAACCACCAAGATATTGAGAGAGACCACATTCCCATAACTTTTTAAAAACATATTTCTTTATTGATTTCAGAGAGGAAGGGAGAGAGAGAGAGAGAGAAACAGCCATGATGAGAGAGAATCATGGATCGGCTGCCTCCTGTACGCCCCCCACTGGGGATCAAGCCCGCAACCCAGGTACATGCCCTTGACCGGGAATCGAACTGTGACCTCCTGGTACATAGGTCGATGCTCAACCACTGAGCCAAGCTGGCTGAGCCCCATAACTTTTATTACAAGATACTGATATAATCGTTTTGTGTGATCGTTAGTTATTGTTGTTAACCTCTTAATGTGCCCGATTTATAAATTAAACTTTGTCATAGTAAGAAGCATAGTGTGTATAGGGTTCAGTACTATGCCTGGTTTCAGGTCTCCATGGGGGTCTTAGAACATATCCCACAGATGAAAAGGGGCGACTGGAATTCACTGAGTCACACAGTAGTGAGCGGTAAACACCAGCGTCTGTGCTCTTACCCTTTGCAATGCTGCCTCTATGATCAGTCCATCAATCAATCACTCACGTGGGAAGGACACTGAAAAGCATGATGAAATTCATAATATAATAGTAGGTGTCAGAAAACCTTTTAACACCAAACACAACTTTTTCTCTGTTGGGGATTTGGGCTTTGGTGATGGGAAATGGTATTATTCACATGTGAGGAAGGAATAAATCTCTAAATCATTGTCTTTTTTCTGGTGGAGTCTGTTGGGAAGGAGAGAAAGGCTAAGCCCCGAATAGACTGGCTTCTGTCCAGCACTGTACTGATGAGGCTTGGGGTCAGGAGCGGGCAGTGCTGAGCTCTTTGCATAAACACAATCAGAGAAACACTTGAATTTCTAGCAGAGTGGGGAGCAAGGTGGGGGGGGGGGGAGAGGGAGGGAGAGAGAGAGAGAGAGAGAGAGAGAGAGAGAGAGAGAGAGAGAGAGAGAGAGAGGAGAGAGAGAGGGAGGGAGGGAGAGAAAAGGAAACAAACTGGCAGGGAGCGGGAGCCAGTGGACAGATGTTCAGTGACTTTGCTCCCTTGAGTGACAGGGACTGTTTAGGTGGTGTCAAATACTCCATCTGAAATTCTTTATTGCTGGCATAGGAAACTTTTCCTCTCTCCAGACTCTCAGCACAGCCTACTCCACACAGAAGGTCTTGGGTGGAAGAGTTTGTCTCTGTGCTTTCTGGTTTGTGATGTTTTTGTTTGCACACACCCAGGAAAAGGGCCGAGGAACACAAGTGGGTGAGTGTGGGGAGAAAGAACAGGCCCAGGGCTCAATGGTTAGACTACTGGCCCTTGGGGGCTGTAGGAGACGCACTGGGAAGTCAATGGGGAGCCTGAGCCAGGAGCCCTGCGGATGACAGACGTCCTGGCTGGGTGGTGGGACCGGGGTCTGAGCTCGTATCTTGGCCACTGTATATATAGGCCTCATACTTAACAGTATTCCCACAGGGTGGACAGGTATTAGCATCCACTCTTCAGACAGATGAATCAGGGCACGGAAGCTCACTCACTTCCACAGATGTGAGACGCCCAGCACTCGGACACACTAGCAGCAGGCCAGCCAGGGCCCCATCCAGCTTCCCCTTGCCAGCCTGGCGCACGGCTCCCGCGGAGCCCGGACAGCTCCAGGGGGCAGAGCCTTTCCACCCATCTCTCTGGAGGCGCTGCCCACAGAGCGCCCTGCCTTCCCTCCGCCACCCCAAGGCGACACACACTCGGGGATCACCCTGGGGCTTTGGCACAGATGTGGAAGCATCTCTAACATTGCCGTGGCACATAAAGGCAAATTACTGGTGAGAAAATGAAGTCTGTAAAAACAAAGTACCCCCCAACCCCCGCCCAATCATGTGCTGCAGGGGCTAAGCAACAAGACACTCATTAACCTCAACAGGCTCGAGTCTGTGTCTTTATCTTCAGAATGGGCGCTTGAACCCGCATTTCTGAGTCCACTTCCAGAAGGCTTTGCCTGTGGGAAGGATCCCAACGCACACACCTTCACACATACACACACACACACACACACACACACACACCTCCAATGTGCACAAATATAAATATAAGTCCAAGATCTAAGCGCCGCACCCCCCCCCCCCCCCCAGGCAGATTTTCAAGTGGGAACACTTGAAAACGGCAGAATTTTGGAGAAAAATTTGTCTCCAAACACCCTGCTTATGTATACACAAAAGCTCCCCTCTCAAATTTTCTCCAACTTAAAGCAAGCCAGCCAGCAGGTGCCCTGCTGTCCATCTGCACAGGCTGGGAAGTAGTAGGCCCCGGCTCCACCTGGGACCTGCAATCCCCGTCTAATTGTCTGGGCCACACAGTGGCAGCAGGCACTGATTTTTAAAGGTGACTTAGACAGGGATATGGTAAGGCTCAGAAGGGCTCCCATACCCTGCGTGTGGCTTTGGTATGCCCAGCGTCCTCCTTACGTCCACAGTGAGCTGCCTGGGAGTGGGGACTGGGCAGTGTGGAAAGCCATTCAGCCGGGAAGTGGAGGGACTTGCTCGTCTTTCCAGTCCATTCTTTGCCTTCCTCGTGACCTGGGTCCTGCCTTATTGGACTCAGCACCTGCACATCCCTGATCTGCCAAGGGTTTGCTGTTTTCTGGGCCTGGAAGACCCTGCCCCATGTCTTCCAGCAGAACCTTCCAGCTACTTCTCTTGAATGACGGCCTCTATGAAGCCTATTCTGATCTCCTGAGGACTGGCTGCCCGCCTCTCTGCACCCACCTGTGTCCACGGCCACGCAGGCCTCCTTCCTCAGGCCCGAGCACCAGCAGGGAAGACCATGCTCTGTACATCTCTACTAGCAGCCCTTCCCCATCAGGAAGGAGCTCCTGAAGGTGGCGACTAAGGCTCATTTGCTTTCCCTTCCAGCGTCTGTGATGGTGCTGAGAGCTACCATCAACCTCTGCCACCTCTGGGCCACCCACAGGTCAGGGCAGTGGTCACAGAGGGTAACAAAGGCTGCAGGCCATGTGACAGAGCAGCTGGCACCATCTTTGAATTGAGGGACAGCATGCTGGGGTGACCTCCTCAGCTGAGGGGGAGGAGGCTGGGGATGCCATCCCCCACCTGTTCAAGGTAAGCCAGATCCTACCCTGCTGATCTCAGACCTCAGACCTAGAGGCCAAGAGAACGGGTCTGGAGGAGTAAGCAGGGCACCATCTACCCACCCTCCCTGCCACGGTGGGGCTGGGGTTCTTCACTCCCCTGCCCCACCCTAAGGGAACAGGGGCTTCCTAGAAGTCCAGAGAACTCTTCTGCACCCCCATTCCAGAATGCAAACTACAGGAGAGTTTAAAAAAATTATTCACCTAGCCCTGGCTGGTGTGGCTCAGTTGGCTGGGCATCGTACCATGCACCAGGAGGCTGCCGGTTTGATTCCCCAGTCAAGGGCACATGCCCTGGTGGCAGGCTCGATCCCCAGTGGATGGTGTGCAGGAGGCAGCCAATCGACGTTGTGCTCTCACATCGGTGTTTCTCTCTCTCTCTCTCTCTCTCTCTCTCACTCTCTCTCTCTCTCTCTTCCTCTAAAAGTTAAACTATTCTAAAAACATATTCTACTAAATAAAGTATCTGTTGCTACTTAGGGTGGGGTTAAAACACTTTTTTTTAAAAGGTTAAAAAACCGACTTGCTCTTCAGGTCAGTCCCTGCCATAATGATTTTCTCGTGCCATAGGCTCCTCTGAGCTGCATTAACATGACATCTCTGTCTGAAGCCGCTGGTCTCAGCCACTTCAAGGCGCACGAGGAGCCACACATTCAGGCTGCGTGTGGGATAACACGGAGAGGTATCAGCATTTCTGCTCTCACAAAACACTGCACTTGCGTAATTCTACATTGTGTTTTATACAACATTGCGGAAGTGTTGTAGGAGATAAATCAAACAAACGGAGGCCGAATGTGTGTGTGTGTGTGTGTGTGGTTGTATGCCTGTATATTGCGTGTATAAATACATACAGGTACACATTTACATGCATGTTTCATGAATTGGCAATTGCCTTCATTGCTCAAATGTAAAGCGTTTTCCATTGAAAGAAGATAAACATTTTAAGCATCAGACAAAAATAGAGCCCCACTGATCTGCAATACAGACAGAGAGGTAGGGCAGACACACAGTTCAGCACTTTGAAATACAAAGAAAGGAAAATTTCCATCACAAGCCAATGGCAAAACAGGACTATCAACCTCCAGTCACATTTTCCAGACGAAGGAAAAAGCAAGCCTGGCAAACCACGCAGGGCACAGGGCCTCTCCTCTCTCCCCTGGTGGTCATCTTTATCCAACTGATCCATCTCCTCCATTCCCTCCTCCCCCCTGAACAGCTCACCCCACCTTTGTAAACAGCTCATTAAAACATCCACGTGGGTTTACTAAAAGTTTACCGCCTGACAAATGACCCCAACCTTCCAGCTTCTCTTGTCCTGTAGGTCCCTCTGCTTATCTCCTCAGAAGCACAAAAGGTAGACCTGCGATTGTCATTGTGCTGATGCTAAATGTGAGTAGGTTTGCCTAAATGCCTGCTAATAGCACCCCCTAAAATTTTACACTCGGAGTGCATGCCTAATACGTTGTTGGTGCAGTTTTACTTGTTGTTGTTTTTCCATCAGAACAACAAAAAAAAGACCCCTGGAAACAAGTCCAGGCCACTGGATGTGAATCACATCCGGTGTTATCCGTGAGTTCTGCAGAAAGAACATATATCCTGAGACGATCCCACAGTTCTGTCGCTCTGTCATGAAGGTGACAAATCCTAGGGCTCTAATGTTTCATTAAATTAAACATGAAATGTTTAATGTTTTGTTAAATTAACATGGAGCCCTGACTTTGCACCCGAGCACCACGGCTTTCTATCAATTCCTCACATTCCTTCAGGTCACTTCGGTTACAGAAACGGAGTTTTGTTTACCAGAACTACTGCGTTTCTCTCTGCAGTTAAAATGTTCTTTCATCTGATGCTCTTATAAGCGATAACCAACAGGCAGCACGGTTTGGGTATACTTCAAACATTTCTGAACGCAGGCCTACAGAGAGAAGCCTGCAGACAACCATTAGCTAATTGGCTATTACAATTTATTTTTCTTCCCAATTTTCATAGCCATGACCCAAAAGCTCCCAAAGGGTGGCAGGGTTACATTGTCAGCCAGATCACCAGCCCATTTCACAGATGGGCATACTCTGGGAGGCTTGCCAGAACACGGCTGAGACCGAGCCTTCAGGCTACAGCACTGTCAATGAAACCCCCTCTGTGTCCTTACCCAGGAGGACAGAGACTGACAGGGAACACACAACAGCTCTGAGCTGGGAAAGCATTTGCATAAGCGGAGAGAAGTTTGTAGACACTGATGACTATTGAATAAAAGTTCAGATGGAACCATGTAAAGCAGCAGGTAAACAAAGCAGGTGGGAGAGGAGAAAATGAGGCCCAGACAAAACAAACCCCACGTGAATCAGGTGGTTCAAAGCAACTTCTAGAATTCTTCGTGATACATTCAGGGGCTCATACCACAGACAAAATTTCCAAATACTATTTTATAAAACACGAGATGTTTTAAATGAAGGAGAAAACAAACAAACAAACCCAAACAACTATGTAGCAACTTCAAAGAGGAAAACACACATGTCCCAGGATGAAAGTGAAAAATGAAGTAACTTGACATGTTTCTTGTGAATTGCAGGGCATGACCCCTGGTTTCCAAACGAGGTCCCATAATTAATTGTCCAACCAGCAACAGCAGAAGCAGCCTCCCTTAAAGGGCAAGTCACACAGACCCTTCCAGTCCAACCAAACGTGTCATCTACGCCTTTTCTGCACCGACCCACCAGCTCCTATCACTGGCCAAAAGCTGTAAAACAGCCCAGATTTGCTAACAGATCCCTGCTCACAACTCCTGCTCGAGAACCCTTTCCCCAGCCAGCTACCCCAAACACTAGGAATACAATTGACACTCACCATTCTGAAGCTTCATGTCTGGGAGGCAAACTAAATACATTAATCGGATCCTGCTTTAATCTTCTTTTCTAGACCCCAAGTGCCTTAATCAAAAAGAAAAAAAAAAAAGAACAACACAAATATTCCCTGAGGTCCTTCTCTAAACCACCAGAGTCAAAGCAAGAAAGAGCCGTCTTTTTAACGGAATTGCCCACAACCTGTCCCTCAACACGAACCACCACAACTATTTCTAACACCCCTCGACTCCATCCCCCTCCCCTCCTCTCCCCTCCTTTGCCCTCACTGTTATGGTTTGTGGTCAAGACAGGGCTTAAGTTATACTTCAAATCAAAATCTGGAAGACTCTTCCCTTGGCAGACCTCCTGCGAAAATCCCGCGTAAAGATACTCTTGTTTCCTGCCTGCAAGTGAACTGTGGCATATGTGGTCCCTCCTGCCCTCCCCGTGCACACTTCGCCTTTAAAGGGGCTTAAGCGGCAGGACTTCTTTTGGGGCTAGCTGTCCCGCAGCAAAGCTCATTTGGCTCTTCCCATTAGGCAAGAGGCTCTAAAAGGCTAGCGCGACGCTTTTAACTACGTCGGAGGGGCCAGTCCTAACAGCGGCACACTTACCGGGCTTTCAGGGCCTTGGCAGAACTGCCCTGCTCCTTCTGGGATGGGGGACGCAAAATGAAATTAACCAGCTGTGCGCGGGAGCCATCCAGATTCGCATCCTCCGAAACACCCAGCGGAGGCGGCTCCCCCTAAAGTTTCTCCTCTGGCGGCTTCTCCTGGCATCCAGGGCCCGCCAAGGCCTGGGTGTGGTTTCAACACTACTACTCAATAAAAGGATTTAAAGGCTGCGCCGGGAGCCCGGAGCCTCAGATCCGCGTTTGGCTCTCTCCATCAGCATTCCTCAGCAAGCCTGCACAGAGCGAGCCATGCTACATTATTTATGTCAGCTCTAGGCTCTGGAAAACACACACTGGCAACCTGATTACTAAGAATCCTCATGGAGACAATTAAACCGTTCCCACATATATTCCCTCCTCGCTCTTCCCAGTTCAACCTCTTTCAGAGGCAGCACAAGCACTTTGAGGCGTGTCCCAACTCATCTCTCAAGAGCCTGGAGCGCGTTGAAACGTGGCCACCGTGGCCAAGGAGCCGAGGGAAAAGGACCCTTTCCCTGGAGTGGACGGAAGACACTCCAGGGCAGAGAGTCAGGATGGTAGTCTGGAAAGCGCCCTGCCAGCAGCCTCCCTGGGTTGGGGACATTGATACGGAGGCAGTAACACTGAGGCACTACGAGAGCCATTTTGATGAATTCCTGGAAGATGGATTTAGAATGGGCTGTTCGGGGAAGGAGAAAGCATTTGGCAACATGACTACCCTTCGGAGCTGGATGGAGAGCGTTCACGCCCACCCAGCCAGTGCCCCTCCATGCCCCATCAAAGGCACAGCCCTAGACGGGAAGACCACAGACTTAGCCAAGTCGAGCAATGGTTCTGTCCCCAAGCCTCCTCTTCAGGGAAACGAACAAGTCTCCAAGTTGCGGCCCACCCTTTCCCTTCCTGTCCACAGCTCGACAGCACATGGCAGGCTGGGAATAGCAGCCACGGGCAGAGGGACACGTACGTGCATGTGGAGAAGGAAGAGGGATGACAGAAACTTCCTCCTCTGCAGGAGCCGGGAGCCCACAAATTCCCACGGGGTCTAGCTAGAGAGTCCCTGCTTGGCTGGGCCACGGTGACTTCACTCTGGGAAAGCCCCAGGCACCGCTTACTGAGACAGCCATTGATTGGCAGGACCTCTAGTTAAGTCAGTGTATCCAGGCGTGCAGTTGGCTTGGGGACAGTCAGTTGTCTCATCCCGGGGCACAAGAAGAAGCTCTTCTTGCAACTTGCTCCTCTCCAAAGGCTTCCTTTAAATGTGCATACCTGTGTTTTGCCATTTTTATTTTTTTAATATATGTTTTTGTTGATTTCAAAGAGAAGGGAGAGAGAGAAACATCAGTGATGAGAGAGAATTATCGATTGGCTGCCTCCTACATGCCCCCTACTGGGGACTGAGCCTGCAACCGAGACATATGCTCTGACTGGGGATCAAACTGTTTATTACCTCTTGGTTCATAGGTCGATGCTCAACCACTGAGCCACACCAGCTGGGATGCCACTTTTATTTTTTGAAGTGACTGCCACTTCTAGTCACTTAGTCCATTCTGATTCAGACACCGTGGATGGAAAATTGGTGTCTGACACAGAAACAGTGGTAGAGAACAAGGGTAGGTCAGGGGAGCAGAGCCCGGGGTGGGGGTGTGTGTATGTGGGGGCAAACCTTATCTGTGATATATACACAATAGCAAAGCGGTGGGGGATTAGCTCCAGTGCATGAAGCTGCAGGGCTCTGCTCAACAATACACAGATGAAAGGTAGCATGATAGGGTGAACACACATATACATACACACACCACACAATAGGATACAACTACCAGGCACCCAAAGATCTGATGAATAGAAAAGCAGAGACAAGTTGCCCTTTGGGATGATTTCAAGTTTGAATACCGGCTTCCTAGACCCAGAACGCTGGGTCATCCAGCCCACTGACCTTGATGGAGACCTTGACTGCATGTGGGCACAACTGTGGTCCCAGTGAGATGCAGTATTTCCCGTCCTCTCTGCTGAAGAATCTAACTCACATTATCACTTCTCTTGGTAAGGACTTAGAAGCAACTCACCAGAGTGATGAGAACAGAGGAAGCTTTGGGAGAAAGCTTATTCAATAAAATAATTTATTCCTCTAATAACTAAGCAATGATCAGCTTAGAGGCTGACCTCAGGCTACAAGTCCTGGCCTGGATCCCTGGGGACCCTCTTGCTGTCCTCCAGAGCTTAAGTGTGGGAAAGGCCTGGGGGACTGCCAGTCATTTGCTAATTTGTGGCCTTGCCTGTGTTGGTCAACATCCCTGAGCCTTGGTTTCCTCATCTGTGAATTATGGGTAACGAGACCAAGGTCAAGGATTTTAGGATTCCGTGAGAAAGGCAAAGTACTAAATATAGAACCTTGTGAGCTCATAATAAACCTTGGCTATTGTGAATTTTCAAAAGATGATTAGTTAAATGGCTCAAAAGGTGATCAGTTAAGTGGTGCAAAATGTACTCTGGCTGGTTCAGGGAGGCCCGAGCCCCTCTCTAAGTACTCCCTGCACAATTAGATTGTTATTGACAATCTGTGTGCAGAGCACTGCAGTCATCACTATCATTTGCCTTCGACAAACATGTTCAGATGAGCTGCCCCATGACAGAGATGTCGGTAAAAATTAAAAGGAGTACAAAAAACTGTATTAAGGGGAGGATCATGAGACATTTTTTTAAACAAGGAGATTCCAACCTAATATCTTGCTGGTGATTGAACTATAAGCGAAACCTATTTCAGGGTCTTGATGTTTAAAGCAGGGCCTGAAGTCCCTTTCTTGAAACCACCCTCCTCTTACTTAGACCCTCCCTGCTCCAAGCTCTGAGGAACAGACGGTGGGAAACTCTAATCTAATACAAAACTAGCATTTCGTTGAAAAGGACAAGGAGGGTTGGCGAGATTAAGGTCCACCCAGTTTTATGTCACCCAGCACAGGTGGATGGGAACCCACAGTCCTGACTTCCTTTCCAACGCTCTTCCCATCCCCCCACAAGGCTGAAGTGAAAACCAGTGGAGCTCACAGCCAGACTTTTACTTCATTGTCCCCCAAATTGGTTTTGAGTCCCTCAGTCCCGCTGCTTTAACACTGTGAGTATAGGGACAAGTCCTTCATAAAGAATGCAACTTTTTTCCCCCCAGAAAGTGAGTACTTTAAAATTTCATTGTAATATTCTCTGTAAATGAGTTACCGTGTGTGTGTGTGTGTGTGTGTGTGTGTGTGTGAGTGAGTGTGTGTGTGTGTGCGCGCGCGCGGTGTGTGAAGCCATTTTACTATCTAAGGGCTTCAATAGAAGTTTCTAAACCTTTTGAATGAGAAGAGTGATACTTCAAACTCTTCATATATTATCAAGGCTGCATTGCCATTGAATGAGGACATACATTCATTATTATGAACACTTTTGAGAAATACACACGTTTGTCCACATGTCTCTCCTCTAAGGATACAGTTCACAGAGAATTACATCCTGTTCCATATAAACACAGGAGGGCTTGAATTTGGTTTTTAAAAATATATATTTTTATGGATTTTAGAGAGGAAGGGAGAGGGAGAGAGAGGTAGAAACATCAATGATGAGAGAAAATCATTGATCGGCTGCTTCCTGCACACACCCCACTGGGAATCAAGCCCGCAACCTAGGCATGTGCCCTGACTGGGAATTGAACCGTGACCTCCTGGTTCATAGATCAATGTTCAACCACTGAGCCACTCTGGCCAGGCTTGAACATATATGTTCTTTAAGTACTAACCATGCTCTTGCTTCCATAAACAAGGACCATCAGAATTATGAATCTTCCAGGGAAGTAGATTCTACATTTCACTGCTACAAAATGCCCACACGCATTGTGACTACATCCCTGCGCTCAGCTGGACCACATGGAAATCACTGAGAACCTTTTCTCACTCTGAGTCTCAAACAACCCCTTTTTCTGCTTCTTGTCCAACCACCTGGACAAAAATGCCGGGTGTTGCATCATGCGCTGAAGCTATTTCTCCAGTTGAAACATGAATTATGAGTCCTTCTGAAACACAGCAGCCAGATCAAGTTGTAACATGGCCCCACTGTAGTCACTGCCCAGATCCCAGCGAATCGCTTTCCAATACAAGTCACGATTTTGCCTCATTAAGTTCCCATTTTCCTTCTTTTTCCCTCCACGGTACACGCTGAATTGGCCAGCAATAAGTGGAACGTGTCTTCTCTTACCAGGTATGCTTGACCTGAGGGTAACGCTGACTTTGCTGGGCCAGGTGGACTTTTACATCGTGTGGGGTTGGAAAGTTAATCTTACCTCTTACTGGCCTTTTCTGTGTGTCTGTAAATAATAGGGAGGCATCCTTGGTGGTCTTTCATTCCAGGTGCTTTTTTATTTTCTACGGGGAAGCTTGAACTCGATTCCTAATGATGAATATCCTTAAAGATCTGGAGACTACGACAAGGCATAGGCGTGTCTCTCGGGCAGCAGCGTTGGGAAACTGTCACTGCTTCCAGAACAATACGAGAAACCGCCCGCAACCCCTACTTCCTGTTTCTACTGAGGCGAGCAATTGTTGAAGGCTATGTTTCAATGGTGGCGGTGGCAGGAGAGTTCAAGTGGCAGAGGTGCAGCACTGTATACAATAGTGGGATATGTCCCCACACCCCAGGGGATGCCTGAAACAGCGGACAGCACCGAACCCTACACCTATTATGTTTCTTTCTGGACCTACACACCAATACAGACACACTTCATGCTCCGGGCCTGGCATGTCCTAATGCCTCAGGAGCCACGCACTACTATCATCAACTTTTCATCTCAGCTGGGATCCATCCTAGAGAGTTAGAACCCTCCTCTGGCACCTAAGAATCCAGCGCAGAGCCCACTCGCCTGGAGGACCCATCTCTGAAAGGTGTGTCTGCTGAGTGGCAGGCAATGTCCTGCCTTACAGCATTTCAGGGGGGATTGATATGACAGGGGGGGTTTAGGTACCATGCATGTGCAATTCTCTGCACAGAGGAAACAGGACTTTAGACAACAGGGGGTTGTAGTTCAAATGTCGTCGAGTCACAGGGAGTCGGTGGTGGCCTGTGGTTCTTTTCTGCAGGGGATGTCAGGTCGATTCCCACCTACAACCACTGGCCGGGGAAGGGCAGAGCCAGCCCTGATGCTCCTACCTAAATATGTGGGGAATTTCCCTCGATGGGCGTTTCCCAGTTGTCAGTCGTTGCCCCACCACCTTCTGGGTTTTTGCTCTATCCAGTTCTCCCCTGCACTTGACTTTCCACCAGGTCCTTGGCTCTTTCCTCTAATATCTTTCTTCAAGTTGACTTATTGCTTTTAACTTCAGCCTCATCCTCGCTAATAATATCCATGAAGCCATAGTGCAGAGTATTATGCCAAGTGAGAAATGAGCCAGTCAGAGAAAGACAAGTATCACATGATCTCACCATATATGGAATCTAAAGAACAAAATAAATAGATTGTTGAATCTCAGAGGGAAGGCAAGGTTGGGTGGGTGTGGGAAGAGATCAACCAAAGAAATTGTATGCATATCTGCATAATCCATGGACACAGACAACAGGATGGGGCAGAAGAGGTCAATGGGGAAGAAAGGGGGACTTGTGTAATACATTCAACAATAAAGATTTAAAAAATTAATTATAACCCAATGGGGGGAAAAAAGAATATACAGCTCAACTTCTGGGTGTGTCTCCACCTCTCTAGTCTCTCTAGTTAATAAATAAAACAATACCAACGAGAAAAAAAAAGTGTTAGCAACACATAACTCATACAGGGGTGGGCCAAAGTAGGTTTATAGTTGTTTGTATGGAAAATAATACTATAATTAATAAACAAGAATATAAGGATAAATTCTGTTTTGTGTATTCACAACTATAAACCTACTTTTGCCCACCCTGTATATACATATCAATAAGTGTGTGTGTGTATATATATGTATATGTATATATATATATATACATATATATACACACACACACAATATACATTTCAATAAATAAATATCACAATTAAAAATTTCAGCTCGGTGCCTCATAAGGACACCTTGCCTATGTTACCATACACATTATACCCCCATGGCACGCAAGCATGTGTTTGGAAATACTGTCCTAGCTGGAATTTCAACCTTTATTTTTTTTCTCTGAACCAGCGGAATCTCGGCTTTGCACCTCTTCTTTTCAGAATGCAGTGCCTCGGAGTGAAATGTCGCCACGAAAAGAAATGCTTTGAAAATGAAGTTTTGATTATGTCCTATGGCTCAGATAGAAAACTCAGAGAAGGGCCCTCATGCTACTTTTCATCCCGGGGACGGAAACGTGGATGTGTTAAAATGCTATTTATTTCCTGACAGGCTACTTGGGCTTGGCACCATGTAAATCCACAGTGTTCGGAGAGGTTCCCTTGGGGACAAAGGAAAACTCATCTGTATAGATCAAATGTGTGTTAGTCGCAGTAGCAATTGGTCCCCGGAGACTGATAAAGACGTTTTTAGGCAGATTTCGCTGCACCGATTTTTAAGAGCTGTCGTTGAAGTAGCCCTGGGTATCCTGGGTTTGGGGCCTTTTCACGTCCAAAGTGTCAGAAGCAAAAGATGGAAAATGAGAGGCTGAGATGTGAGCGGCTACCTTCCTTTTAGGCGAACCTCAACGCCATGGCCACAGTCCTTTTCCCCATCAATATTTCATGTTCCCAGAGTCCTAAGAAAACACATCTGTTGCTTTCCTGCATCGTAATGTGTAGGGTGGCGGAAAGACTATTACAGAGCAGGTTCGAGAATTTAAAAATTCATCACCTTCTCAATTTAGAAAGCTGATATGTGGTTAGGACGTGTGGAGGCTCTACTACGGGCCTGCAATGACCGAGGAGGCCCCTGAGAGCTCGGTGCAGTGGGGAAGCTGGGAGAGGAGGTTGGACTGGGTGGCACCTGCTCAGGCCCCAGGCCTCCAGCTGATGGTCAGAGGAAGGTTTTCTCTCCATCGTGGCGCTGCATGGGGAGCAGCGAGGAGGCAGCCTGGTGGTAAGCTCTGAAGGAGAATTCAAGCTTTCAACAGGCACGGATTCTTCCTGCTCCTCCAAAGCTCCCATGCTCTTCCCACAATAGCACCATGGAGCTTTGCAGGAGCAGGGCTTAGCTCAGTTCAGTACATGCATGCATGTGTGTATGTGTGTGTGTGCATGTGTGTGCATGCATATGTGCATGCCTGTGTGTGTGTGTGTGTGTGTGTGTGTGTGTAGAACTGGTAAGAGCCCCTCTCTCGAACCCTGGGCCCTCACGTCATATTCCTCTTTCCTCTGAAGGCCTCCCAAGTCATCCATCTGGGTTGGTTGGACTCTTCCTTTCACTACTGGACACATTTCTGAGACATTTACAACCATACAATACGGTGCCCTACCCCCATAACTACTATGCACACAGCCTTCCTCAGAATGGAGGGCTGGGCCCCCTGCTCAGGGGGCAAAGGGAGCCACTGAGCCCAGCAAGGGTCCCCAGGAAACTCTGACCATTCCCAGTGCTGGAGGCAAACCTCTGAGTTTCCAGGGGCTGCCTCACAGAAGGACAAAGGAGAGTTGAATCTGCAGCAAAATGGTGAAGGTGGAAATGCATTTAAGTTTCTCAGTTTCACCCTGTGTCTACCTCTTCTGCACTAGCAAGTCTTGTGGACACTTCCACCGGTCTTGGTGCCATTCTGGTCATCTCCTTATGGCTCTCCAACTCATTATTGCTTCTTCTCTGCCCCCTCCTTTTCCACTGCCTTTCTCATTTGCCTTGTCCCTCAGTCATGACACTGGGCCATCAAAGATTGGCACTGCTCTGAGAAAGGGTTTGAATGTCACCCCTGCTTAAAATTTCTCCATGGCATCAGCACCTATGGGACAAAACCTTCATCCATCCCGTTATCCTGAGCTCCTCTCCAGCTCCTGACTCCTGCTTTATGCTGCAGGAGTACCTCGCTTCTTGGATGATCACATCGTATGCCACACTGAACAGTAATATCTAGTTTTTCTTTATTTCCTTCTTAGACAAAGGAAATAATTCCTTATATCCTTCAAGACCCATTTACACACCTTTCAGATTACTCTGCATATTCTTCAAGCTCCAGGCATGACAGTCTACCATTTACATTAAAAGACTTATTCTCTGTAAAGCACTTAGAACAGTGACTACTGGCACAGAGTAGGTACTCAGCAATTTTAAAGACTTATTATTGCATTTGTCACCTTCTATTAGCATTATTTGCTCACCTGCCTTAAGCCCCATTAGTCATGAAGCTCCACCTCTCTGTGACTTTGTTGAAGCATAATGTTTTGTCCAATGTTTGGCACACAGTAGGTCTCAAATGGGATCTGATGACTTCAAATGGACTAAAGCAGTTTGAGTGTCTGGGATTTCTATATGGTGCCTAGTTCCTTAGAGCAGGGACCCAACACACAAATTTAGAGTAAGGCTCTTCTCAGTTCCGTTCCCAGAGGAACAAATCTCGTCCTGCCCTTTAATTCTATTTGGGCACTACTGTCTGGTTGCATTACACACCAGGCTGGTCCCCAGAAGTCACACATCTTTGGAACAAAGGCAGCAAATGCAAGACAAGAGCTCCTTCTCTTTTCATTGCTCTAATCAAGCTATGTGTTACAGCGCCGTGCCTTAATCTGATTTGAGGGGCGCCTTAATAGCAGGGAAGGAGAGGAGAATGAAGCCAGTTCTTAAGGAGCCGCTCACTCTAATGGCAATTTTGTTGTTGTCCATTTGCGACAAGTGCGGCCCCTGACTGGGGCCGATGGTTGCACTTGGACACAAACACAAGGCCCTCCCTGAAGTCGCATGCACGTTTTATTGCCCAAGTCTGCCTTTTCTGACTTAATTAGAGTTTTTCTCTCTCTCTGTCTCTCTTGACCTTCTGCTTGATTCTGGAGTGAAGTATTCCTGGAGAGCAATAATCCTGTGAGCTCGACACCCCCCTGCGCAGCCATGAAAACGACAGAGCTGTCAAAATCTCAGCCTTACAACTTCCAGATGGGGTCAGCTCAGACAAGTGATGGCAGAAAAAGTGAAGCACCGGATCCATTCAGAGAGAAAGCTGAAGAGTTAAAGAAGTAAAAGGACCCAAGTGGTGGCAATGGGAAGGTTTACATGTCAGGTCACGCAGGAAACTTCTGCCTTTCTACGTGTGCCGTTAACACTCAGTGATTCAGTAATTTCCGTGGGAGCTGCCGTCCCCTGGAATGCTATTTGTGCCAGAGTCAGGGAAAATGAGAAAGTCGGCTTTTTTCTTCTGGAGTATGCAAACAGAAGCTTAGAGACATGTTTGCACTGGGGATTGGATGATCTAGACCTTTTCACTAGGAGCTGGAGCTGTTTGATAAGACCCACTTTTTATCAGGCGGGTTCAAATTCTACACACTGCCAGTTCTTAAGGAGGTTTCCTTAATAAGAGGGACTAATAAGATCATTTCCTCAGTGAGCTAATGTGGGCACCCACCCTCCTATCCAACCGCGTAGATTCATTCTCTAAATTGCTCACCTTCCGAGGGACAGCACTGTGGACCAGGGCAGGGCCCCTGCATGGCACATCAAGACACCCTCAGTGAGATTCTCATTTGGATTTGAAGTGGCTATTATTTTCTCTCTCTCTTTCCTTTTGGATTTGTTTTCTATCTCCAAAACTTTAATTTCCCAAACTAAATACAGAGGTTGCATTTTAACAGGATAAGTCAAAATCACTTACGTTGCCGGTTCCAAAAATGTCCCCAAACACCTTGCTGCCCATGGGGACATATTTAGGCAGCTACATAAAAAAAAAAGTAAATTAAGGCACATTTCTGGGCAAGGAGGCTTTCATGAAAGAAGAGAGAAATGAGGGCATATCTATATTAGTATACGGCGAAAGAGCAAAGGGCTCTATTCAGAAAATGTTTTCCAAGCTTATATTTGGATCCATTTGGGATCACAACACAAAATCTTCTGTTGAATGGGAAAGTTTGAGGAACAAAGATCATGTGACCATCAAACTGGATTCCTTCTGGCGGTGAACCTCTTCCTGTTTCGTGACTCCTGTGATTTGCTGAGATACAGACCAGGAGCCATTTTGATTCTCCCATTGTTGGGTGGGATGACATTACAATCATCTAAAACTGGCCATGTTTGAAGACAAGTGACTTAGAAATGGGGACCATTTAAACAGGTCGCTGCATTTCTCAAAGGTGAAACAGTGGTGAGTGGACGGCATTTAATAATCTGAAAGAGGCATGAAAAAGAATTTTCTCCTGATGAAACTGGGGGCAACTCTTTTCTCAGGAGAGAGAGGCATAGGTCCTCTGTGGGGCTTGGTCCTTTGCTGCCTCCACTGACTGACTCAGTATCTTGTGTCGCTCTGCATCCCATGCCTAGCATCTTGGATGAGATCACATTCCACCAGTTCTGTGATGTCTATATTTTGTGGCTCATTGGAACATTTATGAAATAGGGATTCCTCTTACAACTGATGGCACGTCGTACGTTAATTGGCAAAGGTTCCCCCTCTTTATTCAGACATAAAATAACAGTGAGTTATTTTGCAACTCAGTGCATTTTAGGATTGATGAGCTATTGTCACAGATACTTAGCAAATCTTGCTTGGAGAACTGATTGACTGAATGAGCTACCTCCTCCTGGGTCTCCCAGTACTTAAGGGAACAAATGTATTTAATGACAAAGAAAACTTCAAACTTTTGCATCCTTGACTGAGATACATTTTTTTCCAATCCTTCATAGACATGTGAAAACAACACAACACAAATTCTTAATGGCAGGATAGAAAAGACTAGAGGTTTCTGTCCCTTTTCAATAAAAGTAGTAATAGAAGGAAGGGAATTGGCATTTGTTCTGCCAGGTACTTTCTCCATATTTTCTTTCAGAAGTTCCATGGGGTAGAGGTTACTAGTGGTTTTATGGATGAGGAAACTGAACCTTACAGAAGCAAAGACACTAACTAGCTCAGGACTCATCACCTGGTAAATGGAAAAGCCAGATTTGAACCCAGATATCTCCAACTACATCTGATGATTCTCAAGAGGAGTTCTGACTCAGGATTGGGTGGTGTTCATTTAATCCAGTGAACGTGGCCAACCTGAAAACTAGTGTTCACAGCAGTGGTATCTGTGTTGCTTTAAAACCCCACGACTGTGGTTTCCAAACAGATGCACGTGGGAATCTCTCAGGGGAAGGCCGGATCCCTTCCCCAGCCCCTCCAATTTCACTGGTTTGGCTGTGCCCTGGGCACTCAGATTTGAAAAGCTCTCCAATGAATCTAATGTACCACAGGCATGGGAACCACAGCTCAGGGAGGGTTTCCCATTGCTCCAGGGAAACGAGACAGACAACTCATTCCTGGTGGGAATCTGCATGAGCAATCACACGAAGAGCCTCTTTACCAACTTGCTATCGTTCTGCCTCTTGCTTGAGTCACTTGTCATATTTTAAGAGGCTCTGTCTCTTTTTCAAAAACTGTATTTCTTAAGTCATCTTTACATCCTTTTCCCATGGATGTGCTAATGACATCCCATGGGGGAAAAAAGAAGGTAGTTGCTGTTTTATTCACTTTGTGTCGTCTTTTTATGAGTTAACACAGACTTTTGTCCTATTTTTTTTTACTACTGAAAAGAACCAGATCAATGGCCAATTTTCTCAGAACACCACCCATCCCTGCTTTGTTTATGTAGTGGTCAATCAGAATGACCTTATCCCTAGTCCTCCTCAGTTAGCAAATTCCATGTCCATGCCAGAGCAATTGGTTTAGGGATGGGCCCAGGACTCCAGGGGAGGCCATAGCTATTATTGGAATGGTATGAAATTGTGTAGTAAAGAATTAACCTTGCCTGGCAGGAGTGGCTCAGTGGTTGAGTGTCAACCTATGAATAAGGAGGTCATGGTTTGATATCCAGTCAGGGCACATGCCCAGGTTGCAGCTCAGTCTCCGTTGGGGGTGTGCAGGAAGCAGCCAGTCAATGATTCTCTCTCATCATTGATGTTTCTATCTTTCTCACCCTCTCCCTTTCTGAAATCAATTTAAAAAACATATTAAAAAAAAAAGAATTAAGAGGTGATCTCAAAACCCTTGGAATGTCTGATAGGTAAGAGTCTTTGTTTACCTGGGGGCCTTGGGTCACAGGACAGAGTCTAACAATGTGATTGATGGTGGGACCTTTGGACCACAGACTACATGGCATCAGCTTGACTTTAGAACAGACTAGAGACCAAAGGTCAGCCATGTGGGTGGGCAATCATGTCTCTGTGATTGAGCCCCAATAAAAATACTAGACACTAAGGCTAGGGAGAGCTTCCCTGGTTGGCAGTAGTGTGTGTGTGTGTGTGTGTGTGTGTGTGTGTGTGTGTGTGGTCACATGCTGTTAGTGGGAAAAGTCAGCACTGTCCATGATGTGCTGGGGGAGGGGGACACAATTAGATTCTGTGCCCCAAGTCTCTTTGTTTTAACTCCATCTGTATCTGTTCCCTGTTATAAACCATAACTATGAGCACAGTAGCTTTCAGTCAGTTTGGTGGGTCCTTCTAGCAAGTAGAGAAAACTAAAGTAGAACTTGGGGACCCCACCCTTTGTAGTCAATGTCAGAAGGGAGGCTTACCCTGGGGACTTTTGTGATGCTGCATTAAGAGAATCTTCCTTTTCACAGGAACTGATCTTCAGGGGAGGTCAGCGAGAGTCCCTGGTAGCCATCTTTATCACCACAGAAAATGCCCAGAGGGAAGAGAAGGGTCCAATGACACTGGGGGAGCCCCGAAATCTAAGCAGCCTGGAGGCACCCTTGGGTTCCTTTTAAATTTTACCAGCAAATGCCATTTTTCTTTAAGCCCAATCTTAACAGAGATGCTCTCATTTGCAATACACTATGCTACTTCATTGGGTTCCTGTAAAGAATCAATTAAATAGCATGGTACATAAAAGAGCTGAGGAAAATGCTTGGAACACAGTGAGGGGCTTGATAAATGCTAGCCCATTAATTATTATTATTATCGTCACTTTGATTTTTAATATTTTCCTATTGGAAAAAATTTAAAGTGCACTAAGCCTAACATTAGACAATGAGGTGCCAGCTGTGCTGACTCCAGGTGACTCAGTGCCCTTCTACCTGTGGACCCCTCTCAGCTCAGGCTGGCATCCTCTGGTTTACTCAATTGCCTATACTTGCCTCTCTTAACTCCTGAGTTTCAGATACATTTGGGAGCACAGTCAGGACTGTCGGTGATAAAATATGCATATTTCCTGAAACCCAAAGTATTCTCACTGAATGTAATAAGTGGAAAGTTATTTTACAGGAAATGAAAATCTACGATTAATACTCTCCGATGCCATCGAGTCCCCTCAGGACAATTATTCACTGTACTACAGCAAAATAAACTTGCAAAAATGTGGGAATTAGTTTTCTTCTTGGGTTTCTAGGACAAGTGAACTCCTGTGACTACTTCAAACCAGCTCCCGGATGCTGCACCCGCCACCTCACTTCACTAGGCACGCAGAGGGCTTTCCAGAACGCAGGACTTTAAACTAATTCATGGCCATTCCCCAGAACTGAACAAAGGTGTAAGGAAAAATAAGATAAAGATTTGAAACTGATCGGCAAACAGTTATTGTTCACTATTTATTAGTATTGTAGGGTGTTTGTTACAGCATCCCTGACCCCAAGGAATACTCATTCATTCATTCATTCATGCATTCCCTTTTTTAGGGAATGAATATTCTTCTGTGCCAAGCACTCTGCTCGATTCTAGGACACAAAATGCCACTATGGACTTACAAATCCTTACAGTTCAATATACACATTTATAGGTATTTACTCCACCTTATATGAACCTTTCTGCGTGTGCGCGCACGCACACACACACCTGCATATGAGTGTTTATAACAGCTTTATTCACAATTGCTCAAAGCTCGAAGCAACCAAGATGCTCTCCACACAGTAAAACTGTTACTCAGCAATAAAAACTAAATGTTATTAAGCCACAAAAAATAAAGAGCAGAAAACCCCAAATGTGGTTCATTCCAAGAGTCACAGGAATTCTTTATAAAAACACCGGTATCTAAGCCTTTACTCAAGACAACTGTACCCACAATTTCTCAGGGGACCTGAAACCTAATGTCTTAATAAGTGGCTCCCACGATGGTTGTGCTTAACCGAGTTCCAGAACCACGGGGATAGATGATAAAACAAATATGAAAACAATCTAATACAAGTCAGTGTTTGTGTACTAAGTGGCAAAGGAGTAGTACACTGAAGAGTTGGCTGAGGGAGCGACTGTGTCAGACAATACCCCTCTTATACCCTCAATGGTGCTACACAATAATGACCTCTTCCAAATTTATGCAAGCCACCAAGTCATGATGCCTCCCCAGGCATTACCACAGGTCCGTGAAGTTCATTCCCAGGTAGAGAGTCACCCAAGGTGAGTCAAGCAGAAGCTTGTCCATGCACAGTCTCACCTGTCTCTCAGCCTCAAACACTGCAGAGTTCAAAGGAAAACGTCTCAGAACTTCCACAGCCACAAGCATTCTCCCCTCAAATCATCCTTTTATTCCTAACATGTTTGGGTGGCTGTGAAGTGCAATGTTGGCTTACCATTTCCCCTCGGGCCACACATTTTCAATTTTTCTTTCCTAGTCATAGAAGCAGACCTCTGACAATTACACTGCCCCTTGATTGCTCTGCCTTGATTCATTTGTTTAGACATGGGATGACACACAATCGTTAAAGTATGGGTGGGGCAGTGAGGCAGACCTGGGTTTCATTCCTGGCTTTGCCATCACCGACGGTGTGACTTAGAAAAATGTATTTCATCTATCTGAACCTCAGTCTTCTAATCTTTACGAAGGAAGAGAGCCCAGGGTGAGGCTTAAATGAGAAAATGTATGTGAAGAAAACCAAGTAGAATATATGATCAGTGAGTAGCAGAGATGATTAGTTATTGTTCCACTTTACTGGTAACTAAAGGCTTAATAACTTCAGAAGACATGTTACCTAAGAAGTGGGTTCTTCTCCCTCCTGCCACCCACAAGTTCTGTTTCTCCAAATCTCAGTGTGGGATGTCAACATATCTGTAATTCTATAATAATAAAAGTGTAATATGCTAATTAGACCAGACAGCCGAACAACCTTCTGGACATCCTTCCAGACATCCTTCCAGACGACCTTCTGGATGAAGTTGGGGCTGTGAGGGCCGAGTCAAGCAGCCACGGCTGCGAGGGCTGAGCCCCTTGCACGAATTTCGTGCATCGGGCCTCTAGTGGTGAAATAAGCAGCTCTGACAACTGGGCTTCAAAGTATAAAAGACCTCCTTTCCCCCCTCTGTATTTCTTCTTATGCCATAGCCATTACATTATGACAGTATAACAGAGACTACAAAAAGAAATTTAAATACATTTTTAGGATACAATATTACAAAACATGCTTCTTTGGTTTTCAAATACAAAATATTATGGATCAGCCAATTTTGGAGGAGGTTTTAAGCCAATTGAAAATAAATTGGCCAGGCACGCAGGGACCTTCTGATATAATGGAAGTGCTTTCAAACTGGATTTGGGGGATGACTGCACAACTGTATAAATGATCTAAAAATCATTAAACTGTACACTTACTAGTACAATAGGTGAGTTTTGGGTGTAAATTATATCTCCATAAAGAGACATGGCAACTGAAAATATAGGAATTAATAAAGGAAGGAAGGAAGGAAGGAAGGAAGAGGGTTAACCTCAGAATCATAAATACTATGCTCTGTTTTAAACAGTAAGTTTACTTCCACAAATTCAAAATTACCAGATCTGTGTCCTGGTAATGGAAAGTTTGGGGATCCATAGGGTCCCCCTCCAGGACTGAAGCCTCCTGACTCATGATCAGACATCAACACAGAAAGCAGAACTGTTCCTGGAAATAAAAGTGGGAGTGGGAAACCTGCCCCAGGTTCATTTCTGTCTCAGCTGAAGACTCCTCTCTCCCTGGTTTGCTCCTGCAAGGTGCCCTAACATCCTCTTTAAGTCTTCCATTGATCAAAGTCTACTCTCAAGTCGTTGTGTGGTCAAAGGAGCAGAGAAAGCAAGTAAGTCAAAGGTAGACTGAGCTAAATATGCTTAGATGCCATTTCTCCTTGGAGGACTCTTTTATATATATATATATATTATTGATTTTTTACAGAGGAAGGAAGAGGGATAGAGAGCTAGAAACATCGATGAGAGAGAAACATCGATCAGCTGTCTCCTGCACACCCCCTATTGGGGATGTGCCTGCAACCAAGGTACATGCCCTTGACCAGAATCGAACCCGGGACCCTTTAGTCCGCAGGCTGACGCTCTATCCACTGAGCCAAACCGGTTTCGGCTCTCCTTGGAGAACTCTTGATGGGTGGAGTGTTAAGTGCTCTAGATCACAGGTGCTGGGAGAAATGGGACATGCTCTAGTCCTTTCTTCCCATGTAGAAGACCACATAAGAGAAACCTGGTCCTGGCAGGCACACCTGATAGTCACTGTATAAGAGGTAAAGAATTTGATAAAAATCAAAGTAGTGATTTTTAGCAATTATCGATTTGCCACTTTTCTTGTCCATGCTTGAGGCTCTTCCTAATGCCTCCTACATCAGGTATTTAGTGTTGACTGCACTCAAGTCTCCGCTGGTACATGCCTGCAGTTGGCAACTGTTTCTTCACGCACTCATCTCATTTTTTTAAAGAGACAGGGTCAACATGCCATTATTTCTAGGACTCATGCAAGTTAATATTTGCATCCTTGGAAATAACTGTTAGTCTCATAGTGAAAGAATGAGGGGTGACAGGTATGAGCCTGGTTCAGACATCATTAGTTGCACTGCAATGCAACTGCACTTACACAAGACTGAGCGCTTAATCGCTCTGCTGGGGATCAGGAAGACCCCATGTTAATGATCAGAAGGTGCAATATGGAAACCCACCATTAGATACTTCAAACAACATGTACCCTGTCTGCTACGTGATTGGTTTAATTATCGCAAGATGTAAGGAACATCTTGAGGATTCCTCATCAGATATTCTGAGATGTCTAAAGAAGGAAGATATACCTTTCAAGTCTAAAGCTCAATTCATTCCTATCTAATAAGACCACTCCTTTTAAGAAACTGGGGGAAGGAATCAATGAATCTGGTCAAAATAAATTGTTTGCCATCCTAAGCTCTCAGGTGGTTATTCTACATCATCATTTCACTAACTACTAGTTTCATTAGAAAATGAAACAGGTATCACTTATTGCTATACTTTCAAGGCCAAACACCCTGCTGGGCACATTCCAGTTACTACCTTATTGACCACGAAATGAATAAACACTGTCTTTCATAACCAGCTACTGGGAAATTTAAAAAAGAATAATAGTAGGAGACAAAATGGCGGCGGAATAGAAGGATGTGTCCTGAGCCTTGTCCAGGAGCAAATAGAGGAGGCAGCTGAGACGAGTGGAATCCAGCCTGAATTGGCGAGGGAGGCACAGCTGGTGAGACAGTTTGCAGCTGGGAAGAGCAGGGATCCCCCGGATAAAGCAAGACGGCCATTAAAAACACACATGGTGTCTAAATAAGACAAAGGAAAATTGTTTGAACAAAAATAAAAAGGATCTCAAATCAATTATATAGAAAAGATTCCTTTATTAACTTGTGGTCAAGAATATATTTGTATATTTTCAGAAAACAACCCCAAGACCAGATGGATTCCTGCAACAGAGAGGAATTGACAGGTGTGCTCCAACCACGAAGACAAGAGGAAAAAACAGCCCAGAGATGGAAGACGCTGACAATGCCTTGCCACTCGAGCAGTCAGCAGCTGTGCACCGCTGCAGGTTACCTAGGACCAAACCAGAGAGGGTTGGACCTGCATTGCCAACATGTGCCCACCATCCAGATATTATTGCTGACATGTACACATAAGGAACTGTTAGACATTGAAACGGGGACTCAGAACTGTTGGACATTGAAATTGGGACTCAAACATTTTTTTTTGTCTTGTCTTGTTTTGTTATTATATGTTTATTTCTAGTCTGCAAAGGCAAAACTTTTTAAAGGAAAGAAATGGTGGGAAAAAGATACAGAGGCAAAGAAGCATTGAACAGACAAACTACATTGGGAAGACAGGGGAGGTTGGGCGAGGGGGGCTGTAAGAGACCAAGCAAAGGACTTGTACGCATGCATATAAGCACAACCAATGGATATGACACTGGGGCGAGGGGGAAGGCGGGCAGGTGAAGGCATGTACTGGGGGGTAGGGGAGGTCGGGGGGAGATCAATGGGGGAAAAAAAAGGAGACATATGTACTATTTATAATACTTAAAACAATAAAAAAATGGTAAAAATAAAGAATAATAGTAAAACTAATTATTCCTTCAGCAGCCCAAATAATTTCTTTATAAATATGAAATTGCCAAAACATTCTTGGTTCCCACTTGAACCTTGGGGACAGAAAGTATTTTTTTTCCCAAATGCAGGGCTTCCAAAATATAAGAAAAGAAAAAAACCAACCTGTAAGTGCTACATTTAGTTGTCCAAAAGCGTATATTTGAAAATATTTGCTCATTTGGAATTAGAGCATTGTTTTTGAAGGCAGTGGCTTTAAGACACAGAAAAGTAACATCTAGAACAAAGGAAGGTCTAATATACTGAAGCTATCAGCCTAGTCAGCCACTGGGGCTACTGGGTATAACTTTCGCAGTGCCTTTTTAAAATTAATTTGGTTCCTGAAGGAATTGGTCCACCAAGGAATCAAGAAAGACTCAGCAAATGATGGAAGCAACCCTCCAGAGGAAGAGCGACTGGAGATGCAAATAGGGTAGGTGTGTCAGCACGTGGAAAACACACATACAGGCGGCAGCCCCTGGCCAAGCCCATGGGGCTGCCAGCGTGCCTCTGCGGGTGCCCAACAGAAGTGAAATTCCGTGGAAATCAAGGAGCAAATTATGTGTCCTGCAAGACTTGAAAACTAACACGCGGCCTAATGAGCATATTATAACTGCAGGCTCTGCTTGTTAACTGTTGGAAATATTTTCACAAGGCTTTGGCATGGCAGGATAATGCCAGTTATGAAATGTCTATGCTGAAAGGAAAGTCTGTGTCTGCCAGGCTCGAGCAAGTCGCCGGGATAATGGCAGTGATTAGAAATGAATCATAGCACGCTCTGGACTTGGGTGTTCCATGACATACCCCGTTGGTTGTCTCAGAGACCAGAAGGTAAACAGCCTCGTCAGGCTCGAGGAGAAGGGCTGCCAGGCTCCCACCAGAGGGATGCACGGTGCTCCTCTGATCCGTGAAATAAAACCCGACCGAGACGTGCCCCGAACTGAGAAAGTTTTTATAGGACATCAGTGGAATCTGTAAGAGCATGTTCTTAAGGGATTACGTGGGGCATAACAAACACACCCACATTATGCACATCAAAGGGGACCTTAATGGATTGTCCATCCAGCCCTGTCATCCTCATGCAAGTAAATGTTATCCCAATCTTCCAGAAGAGGTTCCTGAGGTCAAGAGAGGCCCAAGGGATTGACAAGCCACTTAGCTGTTTGGTGCACGTGGGGCTGCATGCATCAGAAACATTTCTGAGGTGTATTTTCATAGGCAACAGAACTGTCACTTCTCTTGCATTGGTGTAGGCTCCTTATACTGGCAGGCGTTCCTTCTACACAGAGCAGTCACATTCGTTTGCTCATTTTGGTCTGCACACAACGTTGGGTGCCAACACTGACCGAATTCTACCAGTGGAGATTCTCAGTGGGGAGCGGTCACTGGACCTGGGATAGTTATTAAAATGCATACCTCAGCCCCACACCAGGCTCACTGAAACAGAATCTCTGAGGCTGGGGCCCAGGTATCTGAATTTTGGTAAAGGAAAACAAAGCCCAAATCTCCCATGAGTCCGATCCCCATCACACCACTGTTATCAGAGATCATGCTTACCCATGGACTGGGGATGGAGATGCCCACCCCCACATATCTTCCTTTTGATCCTGCCTTCAGGAGCCGAAAACTGCTGCCGGTCCACTCGTTACTCAGTATTAAGAATCTGCCCCAATTCTGAAGACTCCCTGAAGACAGGCGGGAGAAGAGAATCCCATAAACAGCCGCCTCCGATACAGCTGAGTCAGAGTGAACACCCCAGGGGCCTCTTGACGAAAGCTTTAGTCAGAAAACATTTAGCGCTTCCTGCATCCCTCCCAGTCTTTGCTCTGTGGTGTACTACCATTTACTGAACAATTTTTAAGTAAATCTACATTTTTTCGTACCTAAATGCTTTCAATGAAAAAGAAAGGGTTACATCGCCACAAGAAACATAAAACAAGCATGACCAGCCATGATAAAGGTAAAAATGGTACAATGAAAAGAAAGCAAGATGATCGACACACCAAACCAAAGACATTCTCCTTGACTTAATCTGAAGGACTAATAGAGCGTGGAAAATGGAATAATGTCCTTATTGTGTGATTCCAAGTTGTCTGATGGGCATTTCTGTGCATCAAAAATCTCAAGTAACCCCCCAGTACTTCCCTGAGCTGCCCATAGGGACACTCCCCGCTCTTACCCTGCTGGGAGGGTGCAGTGAGTCTGGGCTTTGAGCCCTGGAGAGGGAGCTGGAGGGCAGAGGCATGGGGCCTTGGGGTCTGGGAGTCGCTCACATGGGTTGAACACGGGAGGCCCACACAGCCCGTGTGAGGTTCACAGTTTTGTCCAAGGCCACCCAGGCTCTGCCCCCTCCCATGGCCAAGGCCTCCCCATTCGGCATTCATGCCTGGCAGCACAGAGGTGGGGACGTTGGGGAAGGAGAGAGAGAAATGTCCTTTGATTCCAGGTTGGAAGCGCATCCAGGGTAGGGTGCAGCATATTAAGTCCTTTTCTGACTGTAAAAATAAAAAGATAAAATAGCTCCCTCAACCACAGAGGAGTTTAGAGTGTCTTTGACAAGCAGCATAATTAAGATCTAGCATAAACACAGAGCCTCCCAGGACTGTAAAAGCTGACTAAATGGGAATTTGTTCTGTTTGGCTTTTCTTTCCTTTATTTAGTTTTCCTGTAGAAGTTTCACTTTGAAGCAGGGCCAGCCTTGGGCAAAAGTGCGGAGTCTGCAATCTACGGATACTATTCTCCCCCACCCCACCCCTCTCACTCTGCGCAGGCTCAGTCCCCATGCCCATGGCACCTGGAGTCGGCCTGGCCTGGGTCCAAATGCCAGCTCTCCCGTTTTTGAGCTGAACAAACATAGGCATTTAAATGAATCTTTCTAAACATCAATTTTCTCATCACTAAATAGGGCTGTCTTGACGAGTAAATGAAATGAAATATGGAAAGTACTTTGCATAGTCCCTGGAATTTAATAATCACTCACTAAACATTTATTGTCATTGTTATCCGTATTATAAAAAATTATCCATATTACCAGAACGGTGCCAGAATCATCCACAGGTCAGAAGAGCTCGATTCAAACACACGTAGTTTTGGTGGGGTCAGAAATACAGCGTGTCGAATTCATGTTTCCCCCTTCATCTCATAAAGTAGATATTTTCTCCCTGCTGCTGTCAGCCATCAACAAGTGTCCTCTCCTTCCCTTTGCTGACACAGAACTCATTTTTGACACATTCCTCCTTTCCTAGTGGCCAAACAGCCATGATCTCGAAGGCAATGAGAGAATTAATTATAGTGTGTGAGACACACTCAACTTCAGATCTGAAATGACAGGTAAAGAGCACAATTTGAAAGGGACATCGTCACCTTCCTCATGGAAAGCTTATGTATGAAAGGGATTTCTATTTAAGCACTATTCACTCATATATGACGACTCACAAGGATCTTCCTATCAGCCCAATGGCCATAAAAGCTTGCAGGTGCTATCCCAGAGAAAAATGAGCTCCTATAGTCCAGCTTCAAATTAATACATAATGGGGAATTTGATGCAGACATTATTTCTAAACAAGACATTCCCTATATGCTAATTGCCTCTAAGAGCTCTTCAGTTAAAGGGGACAGATACATTCTGTTCACTAAATGGGATGGCTTTGAGAAGGAGTCCCTGTGAACACAAGGACACTTTAAGTGGGATGCCATAAGGAATAGGAGGTCAAGATTCCAGGGATCAAGTGACATTTCCCACATGGCAGACTGCCTTGGCTGACTTTGGCTCAAATATCAGTAGATCTGACAACACTGAGTACATTATTTCTGAATGACAACAATTACTAAGTCCCCACCACTGTCCATGTCAGGCTAAGAGGAATAAGTAGAGATTCCTTATTACCACTAATAACTTCTGTGAGGGGCATTTAATAGGATTGTGATAAACTGGAGAGCAGATCTCTGGCTCCTGAAGGGAGGAGAGTTTATGTCTCCTGTTGGCAAATACTGTATAGTTGATAGTATGAATGAAATTAAAAATTGACTCTGGTGGAGGACATGGCTGACTCAAGCTGCATAGGGATCTTGGAAGATGTCTAGAAAGAGGAATTTTACAGAAACACTTGAACATGGACAGCCCATCTTAGTAGGAACTTCCACTAGATGGGCATGTTCTGTTTCGATTGCTGTCTCCAGGCTGTGGAGAATGTTTGGAAAAAGAATGGCATCCCTATAGCCAGGAGTTACTTCCAGCTACATGGGGGAGATAAACATTTATGAAATAATTCTGCATACATGCACACACAGAGGCCAAATAAACTGCGGTAAATGCTTTTCACGAGAAGGAGATGTAAGAGTGTACAGAAAAGAGAATTTGTGGAAGGCCTCATTTAAGTATTGGCCACTGAGCTAACTCCTGTAGGATGAATAGGAAGACAGAAGAGAAGGACGAGAAAGAGTAAGCGGAGGTAGTTGGGTACCATATGATAAGGTTCTAGTTGGACTGTGGAGAATACATGGGGGGTCTAGAGTGATGGGAGATGAGTTGGGGGGCTGTGATGGCTCCAGGTGAGAAATGGTGGTGGCCTTGGTTGAGACAATGTCAAGCTCTTTATAGATGCCATTGCTTCTATTTTTCCTAGCTCCTAAAAGACACTGTTTCCTTTCATTACCTTCTCCAGTAGTCTCTCCTGCTCCTCTCTTCTCTTTCACAAAACTATCTTTTCTGTCTTTAAAAGTAATAAAATAAAACAACAACAAAAGGCATTCTTACTCAGACAGATGTTTCCATTATTTGACACCACACGTCTCTCTTTCTTTCTATAGAAATAACTTCTTATAAGGGTGGAATCTGCATTTTGTCCCTCTTTCCTCTCAAGCTAGTGAAAGTTCAACTTTGGTTCTTATCGCTTAAGCGGTGCGGTTCTCTTGCTGCTCATTAGTTACCTTCCCAGTGACATCTGTGTGGTTCCTGTTTATTGTGTGGATTTTGCTGCATTTAACAGTACTGTCCACATTCTTGTCCTTGATGTTCTCTCCCTTTACCTTTGGGGGTGACTGTCTTAGATAACTGTTTTCTGAACCACTCCCTTGCAGAAGTGAACACACCTGCATGTAGACTTCTCCCTTAACACTCACAAGTCTTGAATGCTGTGGAAGAGAGAGTTGACATGTACCACCACCACTGCATCCTCAGAATGTTAGGAGAAAAACCTAGCACACAATATTCTCTTCCCCCACAATGGTCCCCTCAAAAAAGACTTCCTCACTTGTTCATCTGCACCAATCTCTTTTGCTTACTTGTTGTTTTTTTTTTGGTGTGTTTTTTTTCACAGTTCTACTAGATTAATCATCTGAAAACTGCATGTCTGTGAGATTACTTTCCTTAAAAGTAAAAAGTAAATAAACAAACAACAACAAAAAACACACACCTCCCTATCAAGGTGAAGTCTTCCAGCCCTGCACTCACGTCCCTCTCGGACATGGCCCCAACCTTCCTTTCCGATTAGCTGTGGCTCACACCTACTCAGGCTGCAGGCCAGCTTAACATATTGTTCTACTCAGAATTCCTCACTCTCTTCTTCTGTACAGTGAACTTTTATTGTGGGGTCACTTTAGATTTACAGAAAGATTGCAAAGATAATCCAGTGAGAGTTCTCATGTACCCTTCACCCCGTCTCCCCAATGTTTAACATCTTCCATCACTTTGGTGCATTTGTTAAAACTAAGACATTAACATTGGCACATTGCTAGTAACAACTCCAGACTTCACCTATTCCTCCTGCCCCAGGATCCATCCAAACCAGGACAACACATTGCATTTAGCACTTTTGCTTCGTAAGCTCCCATCACCATGGCTTTGCCTTAACGTCCCCTCTCCCCTTCAATTTTCTCCCTAAGTACCTTGTAGCTTTTTTCTTTTCCAGGGTGTTGCCAGTTTTCTACCATGCATCTCAGTCCTAACTCATCCTTCCTGTGAAACCTCACTGCAGGACATTTGCCTGTTTCTTTCTCTTTTGTTCCAACTCTTCCATAGCCTACTCTTCATTCTGCTAATTTGACCCGTGTTGTATGCCCACATATCAACCCCAGTACCCATAACGCAGAAAGAATTAACCAATACCCACTGGTTCCTTTCTAACCAATAATGTAGCAAATTCATGTTGTACAGGACTCATTTCAAATGCAATTTCCCCCACTTTCCTAGTAAAGGAATTATTGATGACTTGACCCTCCCAACAGCCAATCTTTCCCCCCTAAGCTGTCAGGAATAAAACAGCTTCTTTCCCTTTGAGATACACCAGCAGCAGTTTTGAAATAAACACATGTAATTTGTCATGCCCAAAGAAAATGTTTGTTTTTCTCAAACAAGTGTTTCATATGGCAAACATGTGCCACTTGTAACATTTTATAAAGGGTGTTTGTAGAAGCAGCTTTAGATTTTATCTGGGTTCTGAGTGGACCGGTGGTGACATATCTACTGTAATATATTCTTCAATTAAATAGGTGGATAGAAATAGAATTTAAATATTCAGGGATAATAATTATTGGGGAGAGGAGCCCTGAGCGATATTGCTCACTGTCTATCATTTTCTATTCCTACTTTTCAAATTTAGGGCTTATTAACATTTTTCTAATATTCCTCTCTAAGCAAGCAGAAAGGTGAGTATAGGAGTGAAACTGAAGAGGAGTAGAAGTTACATTACACTATAGTATTATTATACTCGGCACCCTAGTTGTCCATATTGGCTCATTTCCTGATGTTTCTTAAGGATAAACTGCAGCCCGGCTGGTGTGGTTCAGTGGTTGAGCGCCAACCTATGGACCAGAAGGTCACAGTTCAATTCCCAGTCAGGGCACATGCCTGGGTTGCAGGCTCAATCCCCAGTAGGGGGCCTGTAGGAGGAAGCTGATCAATGATTCTCTCTCATCATTGATGTTTCTATGCTCGCTCCTTCTACCTTTCTCTCTCTGAAAACAACAAAAAAGAATAAAGTGCAAATTGAGAGGTAAAATATTATTTACACGTTTTTACCAAAGAGAAAGGAAGAAAAAGAAAGAATGGTGAAGATGAGGTAGACATTGAAAAGTATTAATATTTAGCATGATCTGTGACCTAAGGTTATATAGTGATTGTGGTCACTGTGTCCTTTAATCTGCAACACCATTCCACGAAGCTGGGATGATTATAACTCCCATTTCACAGACAGAAAACCAGTGCCTCAGAGACTGTAAATCATTTACCCAACAGCACACAGGAAGAAGCAGTGGAACCTGGTATTCCCTTGATTTCGAAGCCCGGGTTCTACTGCGCTGCTTTAGAAGGGAAGGCGAGGATATTTCATTCCAGACCACAGTTTTATTCTGCCTCTGAGAGCAAAGCCCCAGGGAGAGTTTGCCAGCAAGAAGACACCGCTCTCACCCAGCGGATTCTAAGAGCCTGTAGGAACATATATTTGCTCCTCGTCCTGGGGAATCCAGGAAATGTGGGTTCAAAAATTAAACATTTTGTCCTCCTGAACCCTTTCTGTGCCGCAGGAAGGAGGAGACAAATTGGAAAACTCAATTGAGGACCGAAACCTCAGAGAAGGTGCCTATAGAAGCCATGAAAATGTTACTGACTTTCAGCTAAACTCTTCATAGCAACGCAGATATTGACATGGGTATTATCATGTAAATGCATTTAACAAACAATACCCTGAGAAAACAACAAAGCAGCCCAGCCCTCCGAGCAGGTTTATCTGACCTTTGGTAACTGCTCCCAGGAAGCCATTATGTTCTACTGAGTGAAACATGGGCTCTGGAGGAAGCCCCTAAACTTAGGATGTAGACAACTGCTCTTTGTGGCTCCCAAGGAACTATTACAGTCAGTGAGGCAGGCAGAACACGCTGTCTCCAAGTCTCAGCAGCCCTCTGCAGCTGCCCTTGAACCAGCCCATCTTTGGAGGTATGCTTCTCGTTTGGAGGCATGCCAAACACCTCTGTCACAGGCAATGCCAGGGACATGCGTGGAGTAGAAACAACATCCTTCCAACATGTGCCACCATGCTCTGCCTTCATCCCCAAGTTGCCCCCAGATATACCTGATGACCTTGAAGCCAGAGGTCAATGGCTGACCCCTGATTCATAGGAACGGTCTGTGTGGGTTCTAATGACATCATCAAGGTAGTTACCCTCTTTTAGCTTCAAGGGAAAGCTGTGTGAGGTGAGTAGGACTTGCAGTAAAGGCACAGGGCTGTTATGATTTGCTTAAGACAGGGTTTGCCAATGTCCAGGCCTGAGGGCCACGGAAGATTCCATAAATGAGAAAGGCTAGCTATGGGAAATTGCAGCCTGCTTGACTGTTTCCCATGCACCTGCTTTTGATAGAAGCACTCTCCTCTTTATGGGAAGAAAAACACTATTTGGGAGCTTGATGATAAGGGCACATGACAGTCATCCTCACTGTTGGGGAGACAATGTGGAGAGTTGAGAACAATGGCTCCTTGAAAAGTACCTGTTCTTCTGAAGGGTCAATGGCCTTTGGACTCCACATGACTGATGCCACCTGGGGGTGTGGCTTAGAGGTCAGACTGTCTCATATTTAAAAAGCGATTGAAAATCTAGATATTTGCTTTATTTTTAATCCTAGCCCACTAATTCCAAATTTTCTTAAGGACTCTGTAGGTCACATAAAACAGATTTGCTCTATTGGACAATGAAAGAGGGATGAAATCAAAACTAGAACTCACTTCCTAATTCCTAACTGCAGAATGTGGGAATCACCCATCAGACTTAGGGCTTCAATTGTTTTCCTTGTGTGCTATGTAACCACTATCCTCATTTATTCAATACATATTGACTGAGAATTACTATATGTGATGCATTCTGCTGCATTCTGTGGCATATTTCCATATTTTTATATGTAGGATGTGTGTATATTACATCCTATATAATAAAAGGTTAATATGCAAATAGACCGAATGGTGGAACAACAGGAACAACGGAACAACTGGTTGCTATGACATGCGCTGACCACCAGGGGGCAAGTGTGGAACATGGCAGGTGTTGGCTGCAGCGGGATGGTGAAGCAGGTGAGCGGGGGTGCCAGCAAGGTGGGGCACCAGTTGCTGTCATCAGGGCAAGCTTCTGGTGGTTATTGAAAATTCTTTGCTCCCACGTGCCACAGTCCTGCCCAGCACTCGCACCTGTTGCCAGTGCCAGCCCTGCTCACACCCACAGCTGGAGCTGGAGCTGCCACTCGCACCAACTGCTGGTGCCTGGCGCTGGTCTCAGTCACTGGATGCCGTCAGCGGGTGCGAGCGGCTGCCGGCCCTAATTGCCCAAGGGCTTCTCTACCTCCCCCTGCTCCTGAGGAGCGATCAGGGCAGCAGCTGCCACTCATACCTGCTGACAGTGCCAGCCCTGCTCGCACCCCCTGCTGGTACTGGCCCCAATGGCTCGGTGCTGTCAGTGGGTATGAGAGGGGCTGGTGCCGTCAGTGCGTTGGAGTGGTGGCAGCGGGAGCAGGGCTACCAGCAAACAGGGGACTGAGGGCCGCAGTGGGAGGGGCCAGGCAAAGGCGTGGAGCATGGGCCAAGACCTGTCCCTGTGCGCACTGCAGCCTCAGGGCCCACAGTTCCTTTCAAGGTGTATGAATTTGTGCACTGGGCCCTAGTTATATATAAAATATGGAGACATAAAAATATATCCATGCTCATTGGTATAGAGATAATCCATGATTTTAGAAGTAGATAGTGTACTTAAGAAAAATAAAACATATACAAAATATTGAAATATGATTTTAAAATCATCAATGGAGATATTTTGTTAAAGATGTGCTTGGCTAGGTAAAATCTAAGGGTATTACAGAGATGCTATGCTTACACACTGAAGTTTACAATGCAAACCAAATGCATACTGTGGACAGTTATTGGTAAGATATGGACACAGAGAAATAACAACCTTTAACAGAGATGTGACAGGCCATGAGGTCTTGAGTCTTATCCAAGGGTTGGCATGAAAAATGAAAAGCAAGGTCTATTTCCAAAAAGGAGAATCAATGTGGTCCCTGAATGTCTGCCTGCCTGTGGTGGAGAAACAGTTTCAACATGGAAAGCATTTGATGGAGAAGTTGTGTCATCAGACAACGCTTGCCTTTCATTAATGCGGGCTTTGGGCAGAGGTCCTTGCAGAGATCTGATAGGAACAAGGATAGAGAAAGGCATGCTGAGAAGTGACTTGGAAACCAAGTCCTGCCTGTTCACCTATTTCTGTTGGAATAGGTCTTGCTAGTCCTGATTCCCATGGGGATGGTGAAGAGGGTAGAGGGCATTTCTATGACAGAGGGGTTCCAGGCACCCCGCTTTTATACTCTGATGGGGCCAGGCACTTTAGCGTCTGGATTTCTAGGTTTGCTTTTTGGCCAGGGACTATCGCTAGCCCATGATTCCTCTCTCTATTTTGTTTTCTCCGTGTTACAGCTGGAGAAGGCAAGCATGTACATTTTCTGGCAGAGTCGAACACTGCTTTGCCCAAATATAACTTCTTGCTCTCAGGCTTTTGGTGGGCATGCTCCTCTTTTTCAGCTGAAAAATGTTCTGGTCTGCATCAGCAGCATCTTTCACTGGCTCTCCCATTCTGCCAGCCGTGGGCCCTGCTGGTGTGATTTCTTTTGTGTCTGCTTTAAAGAGTCTTAGAAATAGACCATATGCGGCCATCAATCCAGGCAGAGAAATTGCCCTGACGTGGATGCAGGCTCTGTGCAGGAATCAAAGCTGGGGCATGGCTTCATCATATCTTTAAAAAAGTCTGCTTTTTATTTTGTCTGCTAATAACAAAAAATACACTCAAAGAGTGGAGAGAGAGGTTAAATCAAGAAACCGGGCAAGGAGAAACTTGACTCCCATGAGGCTATTGCTTTCATTTGTAAACTATAATAGGATCTAGTCTCCTTTAAAAAATTTTCAAGTATAAATACCTGAATAATTATAATAAAACTAGAGGCCCAGTGCACAAATTCATGCACAGGTGGAGTCTGGCTGACCCAGCACCAATGGTGGCAGATAGGGGCCGGGCCTGTCAGGAGGAGGAGATGGCAGGAGGTTGGCCAGCTGGCCGTCCCAATCGGGGCCCTATCAGGGCTGGGCTGGCTGGAGGGAGGGGCTGAGGGTGATTGGCTGGTGAGCCCCATCCCCAAATGGTGTGGGGGGGCAATATGGGATGGAACTGGCTAGGGGGAGGGGCTGTAGGCTGATTGGGGTGGTGGGGGCTGATTGAGGGTGGGGCCTGCCGTGGGGAGGGGCTGCGGGCAGTGGGCCGGCTGGCCCTACCCCCATATGGGGTGGGGGGGCTGAGCAGGGGTCAGCAGTCTGGGGGAGGGGCCATGGGTAGTTGGGTGGCCAGAGTTGCCCCTGATCAGGGTGGTGGGGGCCCATCAGGGGCAGGGCTGGGCAGGGGGAGGTGTTGCAGGAGGTTGGCCAGCTGGCCCCACTCCCCTGATAGGGCCAGTTCACTGGCCACAGTGGGTGTCATAGCAACTGGTCATTCTGGTCATTACGGCATTCCATTCACTGGTTTTTAATATGTATAGATAGTACTGATTAACATTTATTAAATACATATTATATTGCAGACACTGTGCTAAGCACCTTTTATAAAATGATAATAATAATAATCTTGCAGGGCAGGAAGTATTATTAAAATCCCATTTTCCCCACTGGTAGTAGCTGAGCCAAGGCAGTCTGGCTGCAGAGAGCATACTCTTAACCATTTCTCTAAGCTGCCTCAGAGGAAGAAGCGACAAAGGATATTGTTGGCTCTGAGAACAAATAAATGAAAGCACACACTGATTTGGGTTATTCAAGGTAACTGGGTGGAATCAAAACAACACAACTGAAAAGGACCAAAGACAACCCCATTAGTTTATGTGACTGCTAAAATAATCATTAACCATAGGACATTCGCATTGTGCAAGGAACCTGGGGTAGGGCAGGCCCACGGCCCCTGGGCAGCTACAGGGGAACCCTCCTTCTGCTCCTTCTACCCTCTCCAGGTACCTCTGGCTCCTCTTCCACAAACTGAGGAGTGAGGGCAGCTCAGCTCTGTGGAGGGGCCAGGATTTGGGGAGAGGAGAAAACACCATGGCCCTGCAACTGGTTCTGTCTGCCTGCACTCGTAGCTCTTGCTTAGGCATCTCCCAGTCAGATGTGATTAAAGGTTTGATTATCCTCCTATGAAATCCAACATTCAAGTAGGACAGAGACAAGGAAAAAGAAAATAGGGATTTCAAATGGTGGCAAATATTTGCCTAGGAATTGTTTTTGAGGCCTATCATGATTCTTTACCAGTTTGTTTCCTTCATTCCTCTAATCGGTCAGGAAACATCTATGTACCAGGTACTCAGCTGGACAAGGATGATTCAATGCTACATGAGACACAGCTCTCTCCTTGAGGCACTCATCGAATCATGTATCATGAGAAGGTACAGCAGGATTTAGGGTGAAAGAGCTGCTTTGCCTCCTTTGTTATGTGAAGGTTGGTCCCAGGACTACATTTCCCAGCTTCACCTGCATTTAGGTAGGATCCCTTAACCATTAATGGGAAGGGAGAGGAAGTGATGGGTCAGAGTGTAAGAAACAGGGGTGCTTTCCTGATGGCTGAGTAAAGAGGATGCTGACGAGCAAAGGGAAGGCTGAGCAACAAACTGAGGATGGTTTGTTTGGGTTTCTGAATAAGCATGGTGAAGGCTGGACCTCTGGCCACTGGACTGTGATGGAAATGAGATATACACGTTTCTTCCAAATTAAGCCACTAGGGGAATCCTAGCTTTTCTATGACCCCAGCTGGCATTATCTTAACCTATTCATGATCCATAAGCAAAGTGTTGAAGATCCATTCTCTGATGAACCATTCTGACTCTCAACGATCCAAATATTCCCCTTATTTTCAAGATCTTGTTCAGCATTTCACTGTCGCTTGTATATGCTACCCACAATTACTAATAACACTTTACTCATGTTGATGAGTTATAAATCAGGTGTCTTTCCCTTGATGAAATAGATTTAATTTAGGAAACATTTTTTTACAGATTCCTTTACTGTAAATTAATCTATGGTTCACCTGTTCTAAGGAATTTCTAATTTAAAAGTCCCTTGGGTATTAATCACTTGAAAAATGGAAAAAGAGATATTTCCCATGAGCTAGGCACTATGCTAAGACCTTTTCATATACTGTATTGTTTCAATGCAACCTCATAAAAATCCTAAGGAAAGGGAGCTGGGAGCAAAGCACTGGCTTAAGTTCACACAAAGATATTCAACAGTGGCCAGGATCCCAGTCCATTACCTGATGTCTACCATGCCTGTGTCTTCTCAAGCAGTGAAGTAAAGAAGAACATCAGCACCCACTTTTTGCAAAACGGAAATTTCCATGGACCACCATCCACCACCAGTTATTTATGTTCCCATACAATGTAATCTGTACCTAGCAGATCTAATAGGATTCAATAGCAGGGCTATATTGGAACGATTGGAAAAGGAAAGCTTGTTCCCTGCTGAGATGAGCAGAAGATAAGGATGACTGCCTGGAGCTGCCTGGAGGGGAGAGGCAGGCTCGAGACAAAGGGAGACAGGGAATTGCCATGGGAACATAAAAAGAATTCAACGAAAAGTTAATATAGAAGCTACTATTCTTAATGGCATACCAAGGACAAAAGAGAGGCAACATGATATATTGGAAAGAGTATTCATTTACAACTAAAGGTCTACGCTGTGACTCCAGTTCTACCACAGTGCCTGCGGACACTCTCACTGCCACCGGTCACCTTCCACTCACAAGCCTCTGGCTGCCCTTTAGGGGCATCGCTCCCGCACTCCCAACCCATGTGGATTGCAAGGGTCTCCTCCATTCCCAGGTGCACAGCTGTGCACCTGATTCCATGACAACCAAACAAAGCACAGTACTCCTCTGGCCACAGAGGTCAGGGATCGCCATGCAATGAAATGTGTCCCTAGCAGATCTAATATGACTGAGCAGCAGGGCGTTTCTTGGAACTACTGGAAAAGGAAAGCCTGTTCCCTGCTGAGATGGGCGGAAGATAAGGATGAATGGCTGGGGTTGCCTGAGAGGAGAGGTAGGCTCTAAACAAAGAGAGAAAGGGAAGCACATAGTTACCCATCTGGCTTCTACAGGGAATCAAGGAATGAACTGATCGAGAAGAGAAGGGAGTCCAAGATGTGAACCCCTGAAATCAGCAATTACTGGACTTTTCTATCTTCTCAGTCAATACATCCCCCCCCCCCCTTTTTTTTGAGGTTAAATTGGAGTTCTGTCATTTGTAATTGTATGAATTCTGAGCGTAAAATCACTTAATTACTTGCTAAGTGATTTTCAGGGGGAAAAATGTTAAGTACCAATGCCTTTAAAAAATTAGTATGTAAAACTTAAAATGTAAGACTGACAAAAGAACTAGTCTGGGTGAGGCAGAGCTGGGCCTGGTGCTCCACCCACGCCCCCTCTCCTGCACATGGACTCGGGCTGTTCCCTACAAGGTAATTTAGAGCCTAGCACAGCAGATGTTCCCTACTTGCCCCCTGGGGTACTCACCTCTGCTTTGTGAGATTGTTGTATGAATAAAATAAAGCAACATGTGAGCAGACACTTAACAGAGTGCCTGATATTTAGTAAGTGCTTAATAATGTATATTAAAGAAAAGAGTGGAGGAAATAGAGAGAAGCAATGAGTTCACGTTTTGCATTCGGTTCCTTGGAAATTGTACTGCTCCCTAGTAGATGCATTCTGATAGGTTCAGGGCACTCTCAGACATGACTCTGCAAATTCCCACCCCTTAAGCCCCATGCTAAGTAAGGCTCCTGGGTGGGAGAGAGAAGCTCTGAACAGAATAAGAAGAGGGAGCATGATTGCTATCTGTTGTTTTTGCCTGCTTAGTGCCCATCACCTCCTTTTGGAATGGTGCCTCAATCTTTCCTCCTCATTCCCAGGCCAGGAAGCTCATTCCCAGGCCAGGAAGCTCACTGGGGAGACTGCACCTTTTGGCCTAAATCTGTGTATTTCTTTCTCGTGGCCACAGTGGTTGGTTCAGGGAAGGGCACAGGACCCAAATTATTCCAATAAGACTCAATCTTAGGATTTCGTTGTTTATATCTAGTAAGATTGAGAAACTCCATTATAATTTGTTTGGGTTGTTATACAGATAGATATGGAAGCTTAGGCCAACCAAAACTTATCTTGTCATTACAAGGGGGTGTCTTCCTAAAAATGAGGCCAACAGAAAGAAAAAAAGGACCAAGAGATACAAAATGTCTTGATGATATGATATGAACATTTGGATCCAATCATGCCTTTAGCTAGAATTTCTCTGTTCTTGTGCAAGGCAGTGAATCCCCCTTTAATACTTTGAAGCTGGCTGAAGTTCAGTCATTTTTAAAGGGAAGAATCCTGTCTAATACTACAAGAGATTGCATCCCACAGAGCATGGTACCTGAGGCATTCGAGGTTGACTTTCCAAACTAGAAATTAAACTTTAAGAATGGCATTTAGTAATGACATCAGGGACAAAAAAAAAAAAAAAAAAGTTTGAGAAATTCCCAATGTTCCACTCTGGGTAACGGGCTTCACGTCTCACATTTTAAATTTTCTCTTCTGTAAAATGAATAAGACTAATTCAGGGGTCACAAGTGGCACACTGTAGGACAAAGCTGACCCATGGATATGTTTTGTTTGACCACTTTATTTCACTACCCCCTAGCAAGCTTTAAAACACAGAGTAAGTAGGCAGGTGTTCGGCTTCGGTAAGAATAAAAGTAATTCAGCACTCACTGTTGGATACCTGGTACTTGTAGACATTTGAGTTTGCAGTCCCTTAGGGTGCTTCAGGACTACCGCTCAATGCTTCTACCTCGGATTTTGCCTGTTTCTAAAGTCTGAATTTGTAAATCCGGCAGTTTATTCTGGCAGGGCAGACCTGGGAAGGGATGAAGGTGGGCGGGCACACCTGCCTGCTTAACCTTCTCTCTGAACCCTATGAAGTTACTATCCTGGGGATTTTCCTATTGACGGGAGGATTGTTCAGACATTCAAGATGTGCATGATATCGAAGCATCCCACAGGGCCTGCATTGCAGCGATCAATCCATCTGACTTCTCCACTGCTTCCCCTCTTCCTGCAGGGCTGGAAATCAATCATGTGTTAGCTACTTTCTAGGTCTGAATCCAGGGAGCCTGGCAATCGCCATGCACATAGTTTCAGTGGCTATATCAGCCAGGAAAATAAAAAGGAAGGAAAGAAACTCCCCTAGGTGGCTTCCCCAAATGAAGTGCATGTTAATACACAGTTGATTTATCTTCCTATGGCATGGAGGGGGCGAAACCAGGAGAAATAAAGGAAATTCAAAGACTGCATTAAATCATATCATATGGTATCCAGAAATGAGGGCGGTCTGGGATCGGAGACCAGGAAAAAAACCTCTATATGTACATAAAATCCTCCATGCACACATGCCTTTGGCAGACGGTACAGGAGAAAAAGAGAAAGCATGCCTATTTTAAGAATTAGATACATGAAAAAATTTCCTGGTAATTCAGATTGGCTCGAAATACCACGCAGGGCTGCATTAATGAAGATTAAGTCTATTTAGAGAGAATAATTCAAAAGACTTTATCAATTTGGCACTATTTCCTTCAAAATGGAAAAACCTTAATTTAACAGGATATAGATGAATTCCTGGATTTATTGAAATAGCTTGGAGTTGAATAAATTGAGTAAGAGTCACAAATCACTTGTCGCTGATATTTTAGATCCTCTATCTTGAACTAAAACCCAAATAACAAAAACTCTCACTTTTGCATGATGTTCTGAAGAGAGACTGGTACACATTTTGATATTTCCTTCCAATGAATGACACCCCTTTTAACCTTCTTTTCACCCCTTCTTGGAACAAAAGAATTACAACGACAAATGCAAATGTGTGAAATCTTAGATTCACTGGCGGGCAGAGAGGAAAACATGGTTTTCCATGTCCTGAGCACCCAAAAGTCTCATAACCCCTCACGCTGGAGATGATGGGTTAAAAGCAAGTGAGCAGAGCATGCGTAGAACGTAAACTTCCAGAGGACAGGAGCTATCCTACCTTTCAGCTGACGACTATACACATGATCACAAAGTTCTCAAGACTTTAGTATCCAACTTAGCCTAAAATGAAAGGATAAATAATTTCTGTAAAAAGCACTATTTCTGCTTCAAATGATTTAACCGTAGGGGGAGAAGAAGGAAGAGGGGGAGGGGGAGGAGATGGAGCAGCCAGCATTAAGCTCTGACTGCAGGCATTGTACAGGCTAGGTAGGCTGTGCAGATCATAGTCATGCAGTGTTTTATTTCTTAACTAAACCCAGAAAACCCCAAATCAAACCTTTCAGGTCATCACCATTCCTACCCCCCATTTTACAGAAGAGAAAACTGAGGCTTCAGAGAGTAAGGAGCTTTGTCCAAAGTCTAAAAAGTTAACCAGTGATGGAGACAGAATTTGTTAAGACAGTGATTCCAGCACCCAACCTCATAACTATTGTCTAAACAATGACACTGTCGGGGTCCTGGTTTTTTATGCAGCTCTGAACTTGCTTGCATAAACACTCCACAAGGTTATCAATCCATGGGCCCTCTCTCTCTCATGCAGTCACCAACACTGATGCTCATTATACAGGGTGGGGCAAATCTAGGCTTACAGTTGTGAGGGTGTGAAGCACAGTTTATTCTTATATTATTATTTATTAATTATTGTAGAATTGGCCTAGCTGGTTTGGCTCAATGGATAGAGCATCGGCCTGTGGACTGAAGGGTCCCGGGTTTGATTCCAGCCAAGGGCATATGCCTGGGTTGCAGGCTTGATCCTCAGTAGGGGGCCTGCAGGAGGCAGCCCATCAATGATTCTCTCTCATCATTGATGTTTCTATCTCTCTCTCCTTCCTCTCTGAAACCAATAAAAATATGTAAAAAAATTATTGCAGCATTTTCCATGCGAACAACTGTAAATCTTCTTTTGCCCCACCCTGCCTGCTACCCCATGAGCTTGACCCAGGTTATGTTCAATCAGTGTGATTTCCTACCAGGACCAAGTGATTTGTGGGTCAGCCAAGAGCCCTTCATGCATTGGTTGACATTTTTGTAGCGTTAGAAACAATACGATGGTGTGGAATCACGCCTGGGCTATTTCTCAGGGGTCAGAGCATCTCCGGGAGGTCAGTGTGGAAGGAGAGGTTGGGCTAATGAATGAAGATGCTGCTTGGCATCCGTGGAGCTGAGGGGTGGTTCCACTTCCCGTCTATCTTAGGAGTGCACTGCCGTGGCATCGAACTGCATTAACGAGTTTCCTGGGGATTGGAGCCGGAGCTGCGGAGGGCTTGTTAAACTGGGGTTCAGGAACCCTTCCTTCTTCAACACTGTGCTCTGGCTCCCAGCGGTCCAAGCTGCAGCCAGGGCTGCGTGGGTCTGCCCTGCGGCATCCACTGGTCAGCCACAAACACACTGCCCTCTCGCCCTGCACAGCCCCAGGCCCAGCCCTCACCGTCTCCCAGACCAACCTGACCCTTCCTCTTGGACTTCCTGGGTGCGCTGAGCCAGGTTTGTGCTGGTGAACAAAAGCATCCTGGGGGAATGAGGGAAAAACAAATACACACAAAAGAGATAAAAAAAAACCAAAAAAACAAAACCCTGCTTTTCGTTGGAGCAGATCCACGGTTCATCTTCCATGGTGAGAGCAGAACCTGAGCTCACACCCAGTTGCCGAAGCACTGGCCTCGCCCTGGGCTTTGGGGTTAAGCAGCCACCCTTCCTTTAAGTGGCAGAAGCTGCAAGTTGGTCAGATGGTCCTAAAAAAAAAATGCCAAGCCCAGTGGAGACGTGAGTCTGGTTAGAAATGCAGCGAATGAAAGCCACGTCTCCTATACTTGGGACTTTTGTTGTTCAGAATGAACCTGGCCACGGAGCTAGGCAGGCAGCCCCCCCATATTCACGGAATCTGACGGCTGCTTGATTGACTCACCTAACATTTGCTTTTTAATCCAAAGCAGCCTTCCCATAATGTTCATTTCTTTTCCACCAGCAGTATTTTAAGCTACGAATTCCTTGGTGAAAAGATCAAAAAAGTACCCAAAAGGCAGCTAAGGGGACTTTTTGTCTCTTTAATTGCTTTCATTTCAGTTTGACGGTGCCCTTGTACTTTTCATTTTTAACATCTTTTGCTCAAAGTGCCAAATATCTCCCTTCTCTTTATCTCCCTGATAAAGCAGGTTGCAGAAAGGTGTGGCGAAGGGAGGCGCGCTTGGAAAGGATCTCGACGCCTTACTGGGGTGTGGCTCACCTTTATCAGATGAGGCAGAGCCAGCTTGCTCGGGCCACTGGCCAATTCATGTTTAAAAGGCTAAGTCTGGGTCCTACAGGGCACCTCCACCACAGTGGAACAAAAGTGGCCACTCTACCAATTCCAGGAGACATAGCAGCTCTACCTAACACAAAGAAACAAACCCAAGGAAGCAGCCAAAATGCGGAGACAAAAAAACATCTCACAAATGAAAGAATAAAAGAAATCTCCAGAAAAAGAACTAAATGAAATTGAAGCAAACAGACTACTAGATACAGATTTCAAAACAATGGTTATACCATTGCTCATGGATCTTAACGAGCGCTTTAAGAGACTTAGTGAGACTTTCAAGGATCTTAGTGAGAATTTCAAAGACACGAAAAGGATCAGTCAGAAATTAAGCATATACTAATTGAAATAATAATTTACAGGGATCCGACAGTAGAGGATGCTGAGGATCAAATTGGCAATTTGGAATATGAGGAAGCACAAAATACCCAATCAGAAGAGCAAAAAGTAAAAGGAATAAAAATATATGAGATAGTGTAAGGAGTCCCTGGGACAACTTCAAGCATACCAACAGCCACATTATGAGGGTGCAAGGAGGAGAAGAGAGCCAGCAAGAAATTGAAAACCTATTTGAAGAAATAATGACAGAAAACTTCCCCTACCTGGTGAAAGAAACAGACTTACAAGTCCAGAGGCATAGAGTCTCTCAAGGAAGAGGAACCCAAAGAGGCCCACACCAAGACACATCATAATTAAAATGCCAAGGGTCAAAGATAAAGAATCTTAAAAGCAGAAAGAGAAAATCAGTTAGGAAGAAGCAGAAGCAGAAGCAGAAGCAGAAGGAGAAGGAGAAAAAGCAAAAGCAAAAGGAAAAGAAGATGAGATGAAAAATATGAACAATAAAATGGCAATAAATACATCTCTATAAACAATTGAATCTAAAATTCAAAATAAATGAACAAGGAATCTAATAAACAAAATAAACTGATAAATATAATAGAACCAGAGGCATGGAAACATGCAACAGACTGGTGAATCTCAGAGGAAAGGCAGGGGGGTTTGGAAAAGATTAACCAAATAATTTATATATATATAAATTATTATATATTATATATATATATATGCACTCCCTATGGACACAGACAATAGGGTGGTGAAGGCCTGGGGGAGGGGGGTGGGAACCAGGTGGAGGGGGCCAGGGGAGGGGAAAAGGGGGACATTTGTAATACTCTCAACAATAAAGATTTTCTTTTAAAAAGGCCAGATCTGGTGAGCTATTATGATAGTGGTAACAGATATGTACACATATAATACCTTAATTAAAAAAAAAAAAGTCTGCTAGTAAAGATAAGGAGACTGAAATCCATTATAGAAAAGTCCTATTCTACACTCTTCCTACATTTTGTCTAGATTGTCAAGGCCTAAACTTGAGTTTAGAATGGCCATGCACTTACCTGATCACTTCCATTTAATCTTTGCTTTCCCAGTGAACTAAGTCACAGTACCTCTGCTAAACTTCCTATCAGTGATAGCACGAGACTCCAAGGAAGCAGTCGTCAAGAAAGGTGAAGGACAAGTGCCTCCTCCAATTGTAGGGTTCCGTAAACTTATTTTTTGCCTACCGCCTTCACTTGTTATTTTATGTGCATAATTACTGCCATATTTCCCAGTATCTTTCACTTAATATCTATTCTTTAACTCAGTTATTTTACTTAAATCAATGTATTTGAGGAGGAAAAACACCTTTGTATCACCACTTGTTAACACAGGGAAACTTTACAATGCTATTTATCCCATAAATCAGTGGTCGGCAAACTCATTAGTCAACAGAGTGGCAAACCGTGGCTCGCGAACCGCATGTGGCTCGTGACCCACAGTTTGCCGACCACTGTCATAAATAGAAGGTAGCAGCAAAAATATATAATATGAAATATGCAAAATAAAAACATGGAAGCAGAAGTGTTTACAAATGCTATTGCTGGCTCATTCTAAGTAAGATCCTCATGATTTGTGGTAGTTATGTGTTTTTTATGGTTGCTGTTAATCCTCACCTGAGGATATTTTTCCATTGTTTTTGTTTGTTTGTTTGTTTTTGTTTTTTTAAAGAAAGAGTGGAAAAGAGGGAGGGAGAGATATATGGAAGGGAGAGGAAAACACCTATGTGAGAGAGACACATAGATTGGTTGCCTTCCACACATGCCCAGACCTGGGACAGGGATTAAACCTGCAACCCAGTGCACCCAGGAAGTCCAAGAGGAAGGGTCAGGTTTAAACTTGACTGGGAGTTGAACCAGTGACCCTTGGGTGCACAGGCAGATGCTCTAACTCTAACCACGGGGAAACACCAGCCAGGGCTGTGTAGTTATGTTCTATAAAGTTGTCATGGATGCTGAATTGAGGAATGATGAACCCTTGCTCCCAGGGGAAATGCAGGGTTAGGCTCCTAGAAGTCTCTGGCCAATCATTTTCATCAACTGGTCACTTTAAAGCTTTGTTTTAGGTGCGTTCCTGTTTAAAGACAACTTACTTGATAGACATTGTTGTCTCCTTAACATTGAACTCATGGCCAAGAGCAGTGTACCTCATGTCTGAACAAAACTTTTCTAACGCACATGTTTATGTGTTTTCTCCTTAAGGCCCATCACAGCTGTCCTGAGCTTAGGATCCCCAGACCGCACCATGCTCAGGGGCCACTTTAAGCAGCAGAATTACAATAAAAAGCACAGATTTGTGAAACACGTGGCACTAAATAGACTGTGAAAGAACACTTTTTAACATTATGAGAACTGATGCAAGAAGGGAGAGAGTCTCCTTGCTCTGCCTCCGCCGGGAACGGGCACGTAGGATGTCTCACAGTTTTCACTGCTCTGCCCACAGCCACAGATGACTGTGAAAGTGCCACAGTATTGATCTTGGGGTTACAAAGAAATTTTAGTGAGTACGCAAGTTCACGAATACGGAATCCGCAAATAATGAGGAATCGGCTATGTTATGAAGTTAGGCATGCTAATATCAAATGCAGACTTTCTCCTTGACATAATAAAATGGACCGAAAGAGTAAAAACAGCAAATACTGTTGTTGCTATGTGGGTGGTGCACTTATTGCCAAGTGTGTGGACCAGCTGGACTCCCCTGCAGTGTGGCCAGTGCCACGCTCTGGAAAACTCGCCCTTATCGCTATAAATGTGGGATAGTCCAGACTTGTCATGGGGCTTCCTGAGCTTGGCCCTGGTCTCTCTGGAGTGCTGAAGGATAGCTCACAACCTTTCATGCAAATGTAAGGGTGGCCATGTTCTCCTCCCTCCTCCCTCTCCCAATTCTGCCCCAGTTCCTGTTGGATGTGGTCTTCTAGGGCAGTGGTCTGCAAACTCATTAGTCAACAGGGCGGCAAACCGTGGCTCGCGAGCCGCAGTTTGCCGACCACTGTTCTAGGGAGTTGAACAGTATTTGTGAGCAGCAACTGTAGGGTAGCTTTGTAATGCCAGGGCTTACCAAGCATTTCCGAATGCCTGTCTCTCTCAGCCACATTTGTTCTACTGTGTTCCCTGACTCCATCATCAAATGAAGAGCGAGTGACTAACACATCTCCTAAAACTCAGTCATTCAAATTGTTTGGCTCTAGTTTATATTGTTCGAAGCCTGTGGTGACAAGACCAGAGAGGAAGAGTGGGACCTAGTAAATCCACTGTATATAGGAAAATAGGAAGTAAGAGGTTCTAATTTTTCTCAAAAGAGTACAACATGTAAGCGGCCACCTAACCTTGTTAATTTAGGACACAACGAAAGCGTGCATTTTGGGATCTCACAATCTAGGGTGTAGGCTACTGAGGATCATGTCCACTTCCTCCCGCTTCCCTCCATTGAATTCTACAGCAGCTCTTAGCTGGTAGAGCAGTGAATACGGCCTCTAACATTATCTTTGTTGCTCGGTTGTTTCTTGGTTATGAGTTGCTAAAGACTTCTTGTCAATGGAGGCTTTACTAATAATTAACAGAGGACCTTGAAGATGCAGTTCAAAACCCCCTACCTATCACTGCCAGTCTACATAGTGTTTAACAGGTTGTATGTGGCCCTGACCAGGTGGCTCAGTTGGTTGGAGTGCTGTCCTGCACAACAAAAGGTGGTAGGTTCCATCGCTGGTCAATTGCTGGTCAGGGCACGTACCTAAGTTGTGGGGTTGATACCAGGTTGGGACTGGTATAGGAGGCAACCAATCCATGTTTCTCTCTCACATCGATGCTTCTCTCTCTGTCAAAAAAATCAATAAAAACATATCCTCAGGTGAGGATTAAAAAAAAATTTAAAGGTTGCATGCAGCATGCTTTTATTTTCTCTTTACATTTAGGATGGGAACTTTCTTTCTTCCACCTCATTACCACTATGATGTTCTGTACTATGATAAAGAACTCTAAAGACACCCTAAGCTCCGGGGGCAGCCTGATATACATTAACGCTGTTGACACCATCAGCCAAGGGCTCAGTAGAGTGTCAGGGAGATCAGACATTGGTAACTAGCAAGGTGAGCACCCCAGATCTTGCCATCGCAAAAGGAATTCTGATGGAATAAATGGTTTTAATATCGTTTCCCCCAAAGAAAGCTTGTGCAGCTTACACATGGATGCACGCATGCCTATTAAAGAAAGGCACTGTGAGCCTAATTGGGGTTTTATCCAGATCAAGCATCCCATTTTGGAATTATTTTAATTCCTCTTGCAGAAAAGACTGTGCTATTCTGCTAATGTGGATAAACTCTGCTGTTGACTATGTATTACTGGGCTTCTTTCCAGGGAAGAAACCCATGGTGTTCTCTTTGTGAGGACATGGGAAATGGTTCTTATAAAGATTAAAGGAGAATGTGAAACTTAATTTTCTATCCCCTCCCAACCACTATTCTTGTAGAGACGCTCTTTCCTCATCACCATATAACTCTTTACAGGTTTACCATCTGCAATCCTGCACACACCCCACTGTCAGGTAACCTCCTTTAAGCCATGTCGGGTCCATGTTTGTCCTGCTCAACAGCCCATAATGGCTCCCTGTCACCCAACACACTAGACCTAAACACCTTTGTTGCTGCAGACAAAGAACTTCCCATCGGTCTTACCCTACTTTTTTTAAAAAACACTATTCTTGCACCCGAGCACTTCTTATTGGTTTCAGCAGATTCCTTGCACACATCATGGGAATACACATCCGAGTATCCTCTTTCACCTGCCTCTTTCTAGCTCACAAAAACCTCTCTTTACTCCATCTTACAATGATACTGTCTCGATGGATTCCCTACAGCAGGAGTGGGCAACCTTCTTCTATAAAAAGTCAGGGAGTAAATATTTTAGCTGCTGCTACCCATGTAGTCCCTGCTGCAATTATTCAGTTATGTCTGTTGGATCGTGAAAGCTGCCATACAATACATAAATGAAAGTGGTGGCCGTGATCCAAGAAAACTGTATTTCCCCAAATAGGCGGTGGGTCAGATTTGGGCCTGTGGACCATAGTTAGCCCACCCCAACCCTATAACATCAAGACAAACACACACTCTCACTTAATCATTTGCTTCCTTGCATTTTTCTGAGAATGATATGGAAATCTCAGCTTTGGCTCACAAGGTAGGAATGAAGCCTACTGGTGACCTAAGAAAAAGAATAGTGAAACAAGACCTAGCTAATATTTACGCATTTTCCCTGCATCCAGTGGTCTTCCAAGATCTCGATATACCTTATCTGGTCCTCACAACTGATAGCATTAGTTGCTGGTGGTTGCTAATATCATTATCTCTATTGTTCAGTTATATAAGCTGGGGCACTATAGGGGGTTTAAAGTGTACTTTCCCAAGGTTTCACATGCTAAAAGTGGCCAGTCTGAGATTTAAAGCCAGGGAGCCCAAGAGCAAAGACAGCGCTGCTAAGGAATTTGTCACACCACCTCTCAAACACGGATTGTATCATGTAACCCCAATGCAGCTCTTATTTTCAAAATTGACTTGAAAATTGAGTAAATGAATACTTTGTCTGCTTATAAAAGTATACTTATTCATTGTAAAGAGTTTAAATAACACAGATAAGAGGAAAAAGAATGCCAATCTCTAAAAATTCCCTCTACCAGAGATAAGCACTATTAACACGTGGTATCTATTCTTTCAGTCACTTTCTCCTCTCTCCTTGCTCAAGTATACACCCAAATCTCCCCTAATCGACCTTTGTTTGACTGATGAGTTGGATTAGCTCCTACTCCCCGTCCCTCTGTAAAACAACATATCCATGGCATACAGCTTGTAGGTGACTCTCTAATAACCTTCTCCCTTCTGTTCCTGCAAATGATGTTTCCCCCCAAACCGATTTATGTCACTTGTGTTTTAATCTAATCTCACAATTCAGTTAAACATAGCATGAACCAATGAAATAGTGAAAACACAAAGCATTTTCTTGAATTCAGTGCTTTGAGGAAACCTCAATGCATGCAAATTGGCACAAACAATGCTGTCAAATTAGGTATGGATTCAAGTGGAAAAAAATTGATGGGGAACATGTAACCATCTAGCAGGATTCAGGCTTCAGACTTCTTTGAAAGCCTTTACATTTGAAGAACTGAAGTAGGAAATCATAAATGCTGCATAATGGGAGCTGTTTCTGTAAGGAAGAAACAATTTCACACTCAGAGGAAAAGCATGGCCTCGCCCCTTAAGATCAGTGCAGTTTAAGATCAGTGGAAAAAAATAGTTTTCTATGTTTTAAGTAGAAACAAAATATTTAGATATGTTTGGATTGGTTTTTACGATTCCTTGCTTCACTGTTTGGTTCCCCCATCAATCCTTGCTTTGGTCATGCAGGATATGAATGCTTCTCTCTTTGTGAGCGCATTTATTTTCTTTTCACAAAATCTAAATGGTGCGATGCATATTTCTTTGTAAGCTGCTTTCATTTAACAATATATTTAGAAAATCTTCCCTATGTCATTAAATATCCTCACAACATTTTAAATTCCTCTGAAATCTTTTAATTTGTACATGTCATTTTTAACTCGTTCTCTATTTTGCATATTTAGAATTTCCCACTTCTGCTTTTATAAATAGCTCATAATAATATTTATTTATTCAAGAAATAGTCACTGAGCATTTACTTAGCTGTCAATCACCATGAAAGAATTAATATCCACTTAAACATAATTTTGCACTCTTTCTTTGGATACATTTCTAGAAATAAACATGCGGGGTCAAAAGGTAAGAGGATTTTTAACTACACACTGCTATACTGCACTATACTTACTCAAATACACCTACTTCTGCACCAATCCCTGAGGACAGGAACCCTCTCTTGTTTATCTTTTTAACCCAGAGCACTGAACATAGAATGTGCCCAGAGTACCTACTCAAAAAAATGTTTATTGAATCTTGAATAATGAATAGTCCTTGACTGGAGTATTTATTTACAAGAATTACAGATTTCTGCCCCTAAACACTCTTAGTAAAGTCAATTAAAAACCATCCCTTGCATTTGTAACAGAAAGCAGAATAAGAGAGAATATGCAGATGTGAGTACTTAGGACTTGTCAAAGATGCATCTCAAGACCTCAGTTAAACCTCACATTGAATTGCCAGCAGTTTGGAGATTGACTAATGTGTCCAGAATCTTAGGAGATCATCCACCAAGAGCTGAGATCGTCCACCAAGAGCTGGGAATTCTCAGGAGAGAAGTCCCAGCTGCCAAAGGACCTCAAAGCCTGGCTTCCTCCTGCTCCCTCCCCCTGGCGAGGCGACCCTGTGAGCTCTCACATCCCGCAGAAGCCCCAGTACATCTTCAGGACCACTTGCTAATTGGGCAGCACTCCTTCTCTCAACAGATGCACTGGAGAGACCTATCACAGACAAAGAGAGTGTGAAGGGTACGTTTTAAAAATAATTTCAGAGCAAATCCTGGGTATCTGGATTCACAGGCTTGCCATGGTAGCCAACAATCGTCTACATTATTTTCTCACCAGTCATTCTGCGTGGAATATGTTGGTATGACTTTCCTGAGACTGTGTAGAACTTTCTTGATCTGATGATGGATGTAACCTACAGTTTCTTCTCACTAACGTGGATCCCCCAGTTCACTTTAATAAACCCTATTAGGCAACTGCGGGTGTGTCCATGTACTAATTAAATGAGTGCCCATCTATCAGATATTTTTGTACCTTTTCTAGAACTAACTACAGCTAAGAAAGACTCTCCCTAACACGGCTGTTGAGATGATAAATGGCAAGATAAACCTATAGCTCAATTAGCACCTGGCTTGGTGTTTCTTGTCTAGATCTCAAAAAGATTTTGGAGTAAGCCTAGGGTGACCAGATTTTTAGGCAAACTTGGCAATGCAAGTTATAGCCAAGGTGTGCTCACTATTCTGAGCATTGTCAGGCAGACATTTATACACCACACATGATCTAAAGAAGCTGCTGCCTCAGCATATTTCATCCATCTGAGAGCCTTCCTTCCTCCCTCCCTCCCTTCCTTTTTCCCTCCCTCCCTTCCTCCCAGCCTAAAATATAGAGATGGCAATAGTTTCTGAGTGGCAACTGGGGCAGCCCTTTCTCACAGCTATATAAGACCCCAGCTTTTGCTGTTGGCATGTGGGTCACCTGCTTCTTCTAGGCATGCCCTCATATTAGTTAATTTGCTAGCTTGTTTGAATCACAGTTGAGAAACCTTCGGCTTTGCTTTGCAGCAATAAATTCAACTGACAGCTGAAATTTGGAACGCTCACTTAATATTGATTCTGAATGTAATAACAAGCGACATGACCTTTTGGATGGTGTAAAATATGGCCGCCACAACATCTGTGCCACATTTCTTGCTGTTTAGTAATATGCTGTAACAGCATGGAGCTGGCATTAAAGCTAAGCTTTATTATCAAGCAGATCGCTCCATCTCTCTGGCTTCATTTAAAAAAAATGCTTTCAGCTTCTGGAGCTGATATGGTGTCCAATACGCATTGCTGTTTTCGAGACCTAATTTACCCTGCAGTAAGAAGGAGAAAGATATCTGCTGACCAAGTAAGTAGGCAGGGGAGAATAGTGAAGGTCAGAAAGGTCACCCCAAATTCCAATGGACCAGGAGCTGACACAATTCTCCATGACAGTAGCAGGGACACTAAGAATATTCAATTGCAGCCTTGAAGAATACCTATGAAGTTGATGCCATTTAGTGATCACCACAAGATGTGAAATATCTTTACTTTTCTCAGCCCCACCCCCTAAAAATGATGATCTCCAGTGGTACTTCCCTGATGGCCGAGCAACATTCTAATTTAGCCTTGCCCTAGGAAGTCCTAAACTAATTTGGCTAGGATGGATACAGGGATGTTTGCACCTGATTCATTCACACTGTTTTTCTTTGAAGTCTTGGTATCTTTAAAACATTCTCCAAGTAGGCAGAACATCAATTTGTGCACTTAAAAAAATCCAATTTAAGCAGGTTAAACATTGTCAAAATAGTTCTAACCATATTTTTCCAACAGAATTCCCAACCACAGAGCACACAAAAAATGCTCAACTTGAAAGCTTTCTGTCATTTCAGTGTATCTCATGGCTCGGATTGGCTCACAATCGGTGGACAGTGAGGATTTAATTCTCTTTATCACAAGACTGATGTGGGCTCTGAGACAATACAGCCTCTTGTATGATATTTGGACTGTTTGGTTGAACCATTTCTGGAGGGTACAAGCACAAAGTTTTAAATCCTATTTCTCTGGAGAAAAAAGAGAATTAAATCATATTTAGGAAGTCTTCTTCCCTATAAAATACACTTCTAAAATAAAAGACCTGTCAATAATTTCAAAGAAGTTAAACATAGAATGGAGAATAGTTTTATTCATCCTTCTGGTCAACAGGATACTGATTTCATTTAAAATGCAAGCCTGGCTATTGTAGGTGCTTAAGCTTGGCATGGTGGCAATCTATATGAAGCAAAATTATTAATAGGGCACTTTTGCAGAAAAAGTAGGTCTGATAGGTTCCAAAAGACTGGAGAGCTGGGCTACCTTAAAAAAAAAAAGCCAATCAAGCCATAAGTGAGATGTGACATTAATCATGAGAAAATCTCACACAGCTGACATGCCTTTAGGTAGATTTCTGACCAACAGGAAGCTAGCATAGTGAACCATGCTAGTTTCCCCTATTAGATTCCACCAACCATTAGGATTTTAAAAACTATATTAGTTGTTCAAGTAGCATTCATTTCAGGAAAGATCAGAAACTCTGGAGGCCACTCCTCTATCCCAGGGAGAGTGTGTGTGTGAGTGTGTGTGTGTGTGTGTGTGTGTGATATATATGATGAACCATCATATATATATATATATATATATATATATATATATATATATAATGAACCATTATATATATATATATATATATATATATATATATATATATATATATATATAATGAACCATATATATATATGGTTCATTATTCACACATAATAACATGAATTGTATTTCATTGTTGACATCAGCCTATGTCCAATGGCTGAAAATGTCATCTTTCATTTCAAGAAGAAAGGAAGCCTTCACAGAAAAGAGGAAGCCTGAAGTTGCAAGGTAAGATTGTTCTTAATTCTCAGTCCCAGGGAATGTACGGCCCTCACTACAGCTACATGTTTATGATGAGAAAGTGGATTTCAAACTAAGGAGCTCACATACAAAGTCCACCATTATCAGCAAAGAACAAACAGCATTGGGTTAGAAGGTCTGCGAAGGGTAGTCGCACCCAGATCATGAAAGACATGTCAGCATGAAGTCACTGGCTCTGGGCTTAGAACGAATCAATCCTCAAACTTGGCAAGCAATAATTAATTCCAGGAGTGTACCTCTCATCTGTGTGTGGCTGCTCCCTCAAATAGAGATCTTACAAAACTCTCCCCGGCGGAATCCGGGAAGCCATCAGACACAGCCATATGTTCAAAGCTCAGCTCGGATGAATTGGTCACGAGACAGATGTCTATGAATTGAGATGTTACCTGCCCAACAAAATTGGAGTAGCATAGGTTGAGAAGCCTCCGGATAATTTCAGCTGTTACCAATAAAGCAACAAGCAGAAGCCAAAGCAAAAACAAAAACTCACACCTCTTCAAGCATTTAAATTGACTCCCTCTTTCTTTTCTTTCTGATGCAGTAATTGACTTGTCCACGGAAGTGCTGGGGTAGCTTTGTGGCTGGCACCCACTGAGGCCAACAGGAAGGATAAAGTGATTGGGAAGAAGAAGCACTCACATGGACGAGGCAAACAGGCATGAATTGGATTACTCCAACCTCCTCTGCTGAGGTAGGCTTCAAAACTAATCTGATTATATGAATATTATGAGCAACTAAGTATCTTTCTGCAGCAATTACCAAGCTTTTGTACACAAAAGAGGGCATTTTCTTCAGTGCAAGGCTAATCTATCAAGTGTTTAGCTTCAAAGCAAAAAACGTTGACAGGGAAGAGAGAAAAGAGAAGAGAAGAAAGAATGACTGAAGTGAGCGTATATTATAGCAATGTCTCTCTCTTTCTCTTCTCGTCTTCCCTTCACTTTCCTCCCCTCTCATTTTCTTTTCTTCTCATTGTATTGAACCTCAGAGGACTACTTTCATTCCTTAAATGCATTGCAATCGCTTAAAAATATAATACTAGTTCTCTTTAAACTCACTTTTGGACTTCACAACTTGGTACCAGCTAAGAAAAGCTATATGATTCTCTCCCAGCCATGGCATCGCCCAGTGGGACCAAGAGTATTCAAACCCTAATTTCCAAGCCTCCCTCTGAAGCTTGGAGACCTAAGAATTGGTGTAAAAGTAACAATGGCTGTGTAAAAGTTCACCTGTGTATCCTGTTTAGTCTGCCAGCAGTTAACTTGGCTTCCTTTGGCTGTATATTAAACCAATGGTTATCTTCAGTAATAGACTCTATAGAAAGACTACATTGACACTGGATGATACTGTGAGTCAGAAATCCACCAAACTGTTAGGGAGGCGTTGTACTTCCAGTGGGAGTACAATGTGATGGTTATAAATTCAGACTGCAGTTTAAATATGCATCTGCCGCATCCAGCTGAGGTATGAGGTTATTTCACCACGTTCAGCTTTAATTTGCTGCAGCATTGGGAAGGCAATATCAGTAGTACCTCTATGGACTGAAGTTGGTCTAAGAAGTCAAGTTGACATTTCTAATGTGGCCTCCATGGAGTGGTCCTTATTTCTCTAGAATTATTTTGGACCGTGCTGTCTCTGGCTCTAGCCACTGAGAACTGTTCTCAGATCCTTACCTGGCCACTTTTCACAAGGCCATATCTTGCTTTCCTTGTCCAAGATCATCAGTCCTAGTCACTAAGCTTCATTGCCCTGCTCAGTTGGCACCTGCTCAGGGACACCTTTTCTGATTTTCATGACTCTATCTACATCATCTCCTCCCAAATCCCTAGAATGGAAGCTCCAAGAGGCAGGGGCTGTGCCTGCCTATGGTCGTCATCACATGCCCAGCTAGGGGAGGAGGGCTTGACACATTGTAAAAACTCCACAAATATGAGTTGCAATCATGATGCCACATGTAAGGTCTTCAGAGCAGAGGTCGGGCAAAACTAGCCTCTGTCCCATGGGGTTGTTAGGCATGGGGAAGACAGGACGTGGCATCGTTTTAGTGGCTTTGAATTTTCTACTACATTTTCAACCAAATCCCACTGTACATGTGTAGCGAGGTGCAATCACTGCCAGGTTTCCTGAGCTCGCTGGCCATTGTCTTGAAAGCATCCCTCAATATGCACCATCCTTGTGTTCACAGGCAAGAGCCCAGGTATTAGTATTCCAGTTTGGTCTTTTTCCTGCAAATCCACTGGCTAAATACATATTTTAATTGAGCCCAAGAGTGTTGACTTGCAGACACAGTGTAGAAAAAAAATCACTAGAAAAATGGCAAGTGGAAGCAGCCTTTTACCTTTGAATGGAATATGATACTTACAAAACATCAATAACAAGTTTCTATGGGGGAAAAGCCCGTGGCAAGAAGAACCTGCTTAGGTTTTTAAGCAGAAGCTCAACAAAAAAATTAGTGTTCCTTTTTCTTTAGAAAACAGAACTGCCAGAGTAAGCCAGGTAAGGTAACTTCAACCTGATGAAATACAATTCAATTATCTGTCTGTGATGTTAAGAGATGGAAATTATCATTAGCCAATGCAAAGTCTCCAATGTCCAAAATGATGTGTAGAGGAAAGGGTCACAGTGATTAAAATGGGAAACAATTAATAAGAAACAAAATGACCAGAGTTGAGGAAGAAATAATTTTTTTTAAAAGAGACTATACCATATTTTATTTATTTATGTATGTATGTATGTATGTTGAGAGAGATAGAAAGGGAGAGGAATAGAGAGATAGAGGGATAGAGAGCGATGAAAGAGAAACATCAATCAGCTGCCTTCTGCATGCCCTCTCATCCTCCCTGCTGACTGGGGTTTGAGCCTGTAACCCGGGCCTGTTCTCCTATCAGGAACCAAACCAGCAACCTCTTGGTTCATGGGTCAACAAACCAGCAACCTCTTGGTCAACGCTCAACCACAGAGCCACATTCGACAGGCTTGGAGGACATACTTTTAAAACAACATCAAACCATTTAAGACTCAAAATTTCTTCTCTCTCTTGTACAGGGTAAAATACTGTCATATCTTTATCATGGACACTAAGAACTCCAACCTACATCATAAAAGGCTAATAAGCAAATCGACTGAACATTGGAACGACTGGTTGCTATGATGCACGCTGACCACAAGGGAGCAGACGCTCAATGCAGGAGCTGCCCCCTGGTGGTCAGTGTGCTCCCACAGAGGGAGCTCCACTCAGCCAGAAGCCCTGAACCAGGCTCATGGCTGGTGAGAGCAGCGGCGGTGGCAGGAGCCTCTCCCACCTCCGCAGTAGTGCTAAGGGTGTCTGACTAAAGTAGTGCTAAGGATGCAGAAAGTGGGCCTAAGCTGACAGTTGGACATCCCCTGAGGGTTCCCAGACTGTGAGAGGGCTCAGGCTGGGCTGAGGGACGCCCCGACCCCCGAGTGCACAAATTTCATGCACCAGGCCCCTAGTATACTATAAAACACTCCATGTTAATCTCACTATCATATACATGGTTGCACAAATAATGACCTTGTTGTATATATTTTTCTATTTACCCTTTTATATTGTCTTTACATGTATTTATTTTCATAAACCATGTCTTTCTCATGAAAATATTTGCAGTTTACTGACAACAGTAACTGCTAATATTTACTGAGCAGTTATTCTAAGAGTTTCACATTTATTATCTTAGTTAATTGTCACAAGGACCTCATGAGATAGGTATGACTGTTCCACAGGGATGGGGAACCTTTTTTCTTCCAAGCACCATTTGGCTATTTATAACATCATCTGAAGGCCATACAAAATTATCAACTTAAAAATTAGCCTGCTATATTTGCTCAAACATTTAATTCCCTCACCACTAATGCCTTGGCAGGGCAGACCAAATAATTTTGAGGGCCTTATATGGCCCACGGGCCGGACGTTCCCCACCCCTGATAAGGTTACACACTTGGGAGTGGCTTGTTGGGATATAACTCAGTCAGTCCAATTGCAGAACTCCAGACCCAGCCACTACTCTACCACTTTGTAAGCTCCAAGTTCAGACCATTTTGGAAACATCTCAAGTGAATAAAACAAGACCCCTGCGGGGGCATTGGAGACGCCACGGGAAGGCCAAGTGTGGCCCTTTCACAGACCATTAAATCTTCTGTGGAGTGTTTCCTCATAACAAACATCATCTTAATAATCTAATTATTTTTAAAATCCCAAGGCACTAATGCGAGATGTCAGTGGATTTTTCCCATTTTTAAAAAAAATAAACCTTGCAGACATTCTTAACCTTTCCAGTGGGTTTTCCAATTGTTTGTTTGGGTACCACATAATTATCACATAAAGAACTATCTACTGATACAGAAGCAAGAAAGAGAAAACAAAACAAATGGAAAACACAAACACAGGCATGTTTGTTGTTTCATATTGAGGGTTATTTAGCTCGGATAATAAATCATTACAATGAATGTCAACACTGCACAGGGGAAAGGGAGTCGTTAGTTGCATATGCTAATGGAAGACGTGCATTACTAATAAGGAAGAGAGTGAGCAACTCCAGCCACATGCTAGTTATCACTGCAAATCACAAGGCAGGCCATGCTCACCCAGAGCACGTGACTGCTACATGGCAGTGCAGGCAAACATTCACATGTCAACAGCAATGGCTCCCCCACTCCATCCAAGACTCCTGAAGAGTGTAAGAATAAAGTCTGCCTTGTTGTGACCAAGATATAAAGCTTAAACACATTTGCCAGTCAAAGGCCTTTCATCAGTCTTTACCACCCGCCTCCACAAGTGTGGTCTGAAGACTTCCAGTGTATCAAAGTACAAACAATGAACAGTCATACACCCAGCAATAAGCCCTGTAGCTCCCGTCCTTTCATATCCGTCTCAGATCCACAGGTTCTCTGCATCTCTCTTGCCCTGGACCACTGCTGTCTTAATACTGAACTGGAGCAATGACCTCCTGTCTGTCTTTCCAACTGTTCTCTCACCTCCTTTCTATGCAGTGTAAGATAATAGTGTGTTTCTTCTTTTAGTTTTGTACAATTGTGGCAAACTTTACAAAGCATAAAATTTACCATCTTAACCAGCTGTAGTGTACAGTTCAGTGGCATTCACTATATTCACATTGTTGTGTGAAAATTGCTGCCAACCATCTCCAAACTTGTTCATCTCTTCCAATGGAAACTCCATACTCATCTATATAAATAATAGAGAAATAGCTAATTAACCAGGACGCCATAACGCGACTATTGGACAGGAGGAGGTTGCGTGCTCAGTGTTGGGGGCAGGGCGGCAGGGGCCTCCATGCGCCTGTGCTGGGGGAGGGCCTGATCAGCAGAGGCTGGGCTGCTTCAAGGGCTACAGAGCGAGGCAGGGCCGGACGGGTGATTTGAGGGTGGGTGGCACCACGCGATTTTGAATCGCACGCTGGGCTCCTAGTTAATAACTCCTCACCACTCTTCTTACCAGCCCCTGGCGACCACCAATCCACATCCTGTCTCTGAATTTGACTATTCTAGGTAGCTTATGTAAATAGAATTATATAGTATTTGTTTCTTGTGTCTGGCTTATTTCACTTAGCAGGATGTCTTCAAGGTTCATTACGGTGAGGCATGAGCCAAAATCCTTCCTTGTTAGGGCTGAATACTATTCCTTTGTGTGTACCTCTCACATTTTGCTTATCTAGTCATCTGTTGATGGACAATTAGTTTATTTCTACCTTTTGCCTATGATGGATAATGCTGCTGTGAACATGGGTCCACAAAGAGTTGTTGGAGTCCCTGCTTTCAATTATTTGGAAAATAGTCTCAGAAGTGAATCACTGGATCATATGTTAATTCTATGTTTAAGTTTTTGAGGAACCGCCATACTGTTTTCCACAGCAGCTGCACCATTTTACATTCCTGTTGGCAAGGCACAAGGATTCCAGTTTCTCCACACCTTTGTCAACACTTGTTATTTTCTCTTTCTAAGATATAATAGATATAAAAATATAGTTTTTATAATAGACAAAGATATAGATATCTTGATATAAAAATATAGTTTTAAAAGATAGAGACTGAACTCAGAAACATCCTTCCATGGCTTCTAACCAAAATTAGAATAAAATAATAAGTTCATTTACCATGACTACAAGGCCCTGAGTGATCTCTCCTCTGTGGAGGCCTTTTTAATTCCAACTCATCCCACTCTGCCTCCTCGCTTTGCACTAGAAGTGTGCTCATGGCCATTTAATTCTTCAAACACAACTCTCCCTTAGTTTAGGACCTTTGCATATACGTATTCCTTGCCTTGAAAGCTCCTTCTCTTTCTATTTCCAAGGCTGGCTTGGCCTTATCTTTTCTGTCTCGGCTTAAATATTGCCTCATCACCAACAGATCGAAGGCTCCCCTCTCCACAATCCCCAGTCTTCTCTTCCAGCTGTCTTCCCACGAAGCACTAACATCAATGTGCAGTTATAATCCTTTTGCTCGTGTTCATTGTTCCTCTCCATATCTAGGTGGGAGTCCTTTGGGAGAAGAGCCCAGATCTTGCTGTTCACTGTTACACTCCAAGAGCCATGCAAAGTGCCTGGCACACAGTAGGTACTCAGGAAATCCCAATGAAGTTTCTGAGTGAATTACAGAAGAACGCAGACCTACGCACAGCACTTGGTAGCGGGCACCATGGATAACCTCACTGTGATCTGGAGATAGGTTGGAAGGCACATATCCCTTGCAGATACCCATCAGCCCCGGCAACCGCAGGCACAGTGCCACCAGGGCCTGAAGAAACCACACATCTCAATAACAATGGGATCAATTTTGACATTAACACGAATATTACCAAAGCCCAAGAGATACATTTAAATTCACCGAGAGCTGCGCGGCAGATGATATAAAAGCTCTAACTTGCTCTCTGGAAACAAGAAACTTTCATTTATGGCTTCCCAGCTCTCGCTAATCCTGCCCATTAGGCCGAAACATTACATTTACACAGGATGCGAGATCATACAGGAGACTGATGTAATACTTCGGCACGAAACCAGCTGGCAGCCTCGCCACTGAACCCCCCGCCCCGGCAGGCACGGAGCGGTCCGTGCTGCCTTTCCTGACAGCTTCCTGCATGCTCCTCATTATGTGGAGATGAAAGAAGACAAGCCCACATTCCAGGCCGTGACTCTGCCCCCCCGCATTTGCATAGGCAGTCATTTGTAAACGGGAAGGAACACATCCCCGCCTGTGCTCAGGGGTGAATGTTTACTCGGAAAGGTGGCTTCTGACCTTGACGGTGATGTCAGTTTCCCATGTGCATATTTTAAGGTAATGCATCCTTCCTTTAAGTGCTTTCAGTTCAGCTCCTTGGTTTCTCCCATTCAATGAGCCCGGTGACACCCAGACCTCTGGGTCTCCATCTGAGTAACTTCCTGGGAGGCGTGAAGAATGCAATGGGGTTTCTCAGCCAGCCCAAGGACAGGCGCTGGGGGTGGCTGAAAAGTGAGCCCTGGTCCGGGAGTCCTTTCATCTTGCTTTCCCCCCTCCTCCCATCCTGGACTGGCTAAGGGCTGTCAGGCTCACCCCCGGCTGTGGATGAATCCTTCTCTAAACTGTGGTCTATCCCTGGAGATGGCTCTGGAACACGTGCTCAGGTAGCCGAGCCGTTCATCAGCACAGCAATTTGCCTGGTCAGCTCCATCCATCAGAGCAGGGACGCGTGGCTGGCGGGGCGGACAGGAGGCTCGCGGGAGAGCTCCCCGTGGGCAGGCAGCGAAGGCACAGGCATCCGGAGATCATAAATAAGCATCTTGGCCCTGATCTGCCTTCTCTGCATGCGGGCGATAGACTAGAGCCGGCAAACAGGCCTTCCTCACGGCCCGCAGTCTCCAAATGCCCCGGTTCCGCCTAACAGCGGGCTCCATTTAGGTCTAAAACGACAGGCGAATGTGCCACGCGCATGCCAGCCTCGGTGGACTGTCTGAAACACAAAGGCAGGCGAGGGAGAAGGCTCCCTCTGGCTTCCAGACCACAGAGCTCGCCAACCACTTTCCACGGAGAAGCGAATGTTTGCCAGGTGGGCCCCCACAATGAGCGCGACGGCATCTGACTCCTTGGAGAGCCGACAATCCAGACAATTTAAATTAAATTGCTAAATTAATTTAAATAGGATGTAAGGAACGCTATGATGGGAAAACCAGATGGTACTGTGAGAGCAGGGAAGAGGAACCTTACTTGAATTGTGGGTGGCGTGGGGAGGGGGGGGTCACTTAAAATTTCCCAGGAGCAGTAAAATCTGGACGGAGGCTTAAAAAAAAACCAGCAGCTTGCCGCTTAAAATCAGGGGATAAGGAGTGGAAGAAAAACTCGGCAGCCTCTCAACTTTGTTCCCCCAAATCTATTTTTTCTTCTCGCCACAGCAGGACTGTTAAGTTGAGAATTTCCTGGCATCTCCCTGTCAACCAGACCCTATGTAAAGATGCCTATGGTAAGAAGCCAAGAGAAAGAGACGCAGCCTAGAGGATGAGCAGGAGGGGCCTGGAACGGTGGCTTTCCCTGCTTCCGACACCTTTCCCCAAGACAGCAGGGATGGTCCTCTGGGCGGTTCACGGCTTCTTGGGCAGGTCAGGATAAGAGGGCTAAAGTTTAAAAAAAAAATAACAATGAAGTAAAGAAAGCAAACAAAAAGAACACATGTGTTCTGTAAATGAGTGCTTGTCACGTTCAACAGGTTGAAGAATTGTGGGAGGCTTAATTAAAGTAAACAGATCATTTAAAGTGCGGGGAAGTTCAGTCTCCACACGAGAAACATTCTAGGTATAAAAACACATTCCTGAAAAGCCAGAAGTCCCTACTGCCATTCATCACTTATTCAAGGCCTGGTGGCAGTGGAGTTTGCAAACTGCCCCCAAGTTTGGTGCCAGCGTGACTCTGGATACTGAAAGGCGCCGAGCAATGGAAGATAAAATGTGCTTGCGTCCATGCAAGGTATCTTTCTCCTTCTTTCTCGTTTCCTTTTGCCTTTCTTCTATTCCGCACCCACCAGAAACAGCATTATCATCAGAGTACCGTCCCCGCTCAGCTTGCAGGGCCTCAGTCCCTCAGCTGGTTGTGGTGCCTGGGGACACGTAGCATGTGGTGATAGCTTAGGAATTGGAGGCTGCAGTTTCAAACTCTCTGCGTAAAGAATCTAATGTGAAGAACAAAATGACATGGACTTGTGAGCCGGGGAAAGCTTGTTGGTGAGAGTTGTGCTTTTTATGGACCGTATAGGTCAGTGGTCGGCAAACTGCGGCTCGCGAGCCACATGCGGCTCTTTGGCCCCTTGAGTGTGGCTCTTCCACAAAATACCACGGCCTGGGCGAGTCTGTTTTGAAGAAGTGGCATTAGAAAAAGTTTAAGTTTAAATAATGTGGCTCTCCAAAGAAATTTCAATCGTTGTACTGTTGATATTGGGCTCTGTTGACTAATGAGTTTGCCGACCACTGCTATAGGTCAGACACCACCAGGCAGGATGGAGCAGGAAGCTCCAGGAGCACTTTTAAAGAGCCTTTTCAGACTACAGTGGGAAGGCAGGGGAGGTTGAGCGGGGGGGGGGGGGGGGGGGGGGGGGGAGGGGCCTGTAAGAGATCAACTGAAGGACTTGTATGCATGCACATAAGCAGAACCAATGGATACAAGACACTGGGTGGGGGAGGGGGCAGGTAAAGGCATGGGGGTAGGGGAGGGCGGGGGAGGTCAATGGGGAAAAAGAAAGGAGACAAATGTATTACTGTTTGTAATACTTCAAACAATAAAAAAATAAAATAAAAGATGACACTAAATTAGAAAAAAAAAAAAAAAGATCCTTTTACCTCGCTGAGACCACGTTTTTCTCCAAGCAACAAGCCTTGGATGGGCTGCCTTCATGGGAAGATTGGAACACACTCTTTAGCGACGTGGGTGCCAATATTTAATAGGCTACGTCCTGGTTTCTGGCATTGCTCGGCGGGGAGAAGGCAGGCTAGAGAGAAGGTGTGACTATGAGATTCATTAGCTAGATAATCAGTGATCATGGAAGAGGAATACAGGGAGGAAGGAAAAAAACCCTGACAGCTCAACTGGATTTTGGTGAAGTGCCTCCTAAACGCAGACATTCTTTGGACCTAAAGACAACAGCTTTGGAAGGGTAAGAGACAGAGGCCTTCGAGCAGTTCTTCTGGGAACGGCAGGAGGAATTCCGATTGCTTTGCAACCTCTATGCGAGCTTAATGAAACAGCTTTCGGTGAACGTTTTGAGAACTGGGTCAAAGAAAGGGGAACGACACGGTGAATGCTGATGCCACTTTCTAATGGATTGACTATGTCGTGGCAATGACTCTGTGAATGCCTTAGCACAGAAGCGAACCAGCACAGCAGAAGCCTTTCTGATAAACAGAGATCTATGCCAGGAGAATAGCTAAGCCTGGCTTTTCACCCCTAACCTCACCATTGCCCACTGACAACCAGGACTCCACAGAGCAGGGCATCCCATCCACTGAAGTCACGCAGGGCCTCACACAGGCAAAATACATGTATGAAGGTGAGAGAATAGGAGGCAAGCAACTCCCTGGGAAAATGATTGTTACACATTTGGATCTTTAACTTTTTAAAAAAATATATATTTTATTGATTTTTTACGGAGAGAAAGGGAGAGAGATAGTTAGAAACATCGATGAGAGAGAAACATTGATCAGCTGCCTCCTGCACGCCCCCTACTGGGGATGTGTCCGCAACCCAGGTACATGCCCTTGACCGGAATCAAACCTGGGACCCTTCAGTCTGCAGGCTGACACTCTATCCACTGAGCCAAACCGGTTTTGGCTGGATCTTTAACTCTTTAACTTAACTTGTAATGCTTTAGGCAGGTGATTCGACCTGGCTAAGTTCTCCATCACCTAATCCTATATAATAAAAGGCTAATATGCAAATTGACCAAACAGCATAACGACCGGTCACTATGACGCACACTGACCAACAGGGGACAGACATTCAATGCAGGAGCTGCCCCCTGGTGGTCAGTGCACTCCCACAGGGGAAGCACTGCTCAGCCAGAAGCCAGGCTCAAGGCTGGCGAGCACAACAGCAGTGGTGGGAGCCTCTCCCGCCTCCGTGGCAGCGCTAAGGATGTCCTGTGGGGAGCGGGCCTAAGCCGTTAGTTGGACATCCCCCAAGAGCTTCCAGACTGCGAGAGGGCACAGGCCGGGATGAGGGGACCCCTGCCCCCCCCGAGTGTAGAAATTTTGTGCACAGACCTCTAGTAGTAGAATAAGTGTTTTTCCTCCTTGGGAGCTGGTCTTAGCTCATTTGTAGGTTACCTGACATGGATATATGTAGGCAAGTTCAGGTGTGTGTTTATGTTTATGTGTGTGTGAGAGAGAGACTGGAAATTAGTAGCATTGATTCCCTTCTAAAAAGCCATGGGAGACTAGGAACAGTGTGTTACTCAGGACAGCCCCAAGTCAGAGGATTATGCATTATTTCATTCTTTCCAGCCCAGGAGCGGGTCCTATGGCACTCACAGCTCGCTGCTGCAAACATACTGATGACTCAAAATGGAAACTTTTCCAATCAGTGATGTTGCTGATGTGGCCCTTCTGGCACTATCTCAATGTTTTTATCAGGCCCAGTAGATATATGATCATTGTTATATGCCTCTGATGTGGGATTGGGGAATGCCAAGCTCTGAACAGGGAAGTTGTTACCATTGCTAGCCATTAGGGGGCAAGGAGGAGGAGAGACCAGAGGGACCCAGAAAGAAAAATCTGTATGGACAGGGCTACCTGGAAGGGGCTGTATCCCAGGTATAGGGGACTAGCCAACCAGGGTACCAGGATGAGAAGGAAGCTGGCAGTGAGTACCCTGTCTCCCTTTCCTCCAGCCTCTAATCTCCTCTCAGCTGGCAGCTAGTGGACAAGAGCACCCATTGCTATGGCCTACATGGTCAGCCTTCAGGACAGAGAGCCAGGCCATGAGGGTTAGAGGGGCATGTGAAAGGCACACAGAAAGCAAGCAACACAGCCGTTAATACTGATAAACTGGGACAAATCCCAGCCTCAATTTCTTCATCCTTATAGCGAGACAATAGGACCACCTGTAATTATACTGCCTTGCAGCTCTGATATTTTAAGGATTTATGAATTTACCCTCCACCTACCTCTCAAGAGAATAACTTCAAAAAATTAAGCGTAAAAGGCAGCCCTTCCCATGCAAACGGTAGTGCCGTTCCGCATCTCCTCTGCACTGGGTGCTGGCCAAAGCACGAGGCAGCCCTGGTGGAGGTGGGAGGGCATTTGCTGTTCTAGAAAGTAGCCGGGCCATTGTTAAAGGATCTGAGAACACTTGAGGATATAAACATAGTCCCAAAACAAAGGAGCTAATGTAACGCAGCACTGGGCCATGTCTGTGAAGCCGAAGGAAAGGGATGTAAGCACGTGCTGCCAAGCGTACTTGGTAAAGCTGCTCAGAGAGGTGTCGCACGCTTCCATGGGAATGTGTGTCCTGACACCTCCAGTCCATCCCCGTGTTCTCACAAGGCATCAGTGGCCACTTGCTATTGCAGGTGTGGCTTTGGTTGGGGGAGAGAAGGGGGTCACATCCCCCTAAACTGTATGGGGTGACCGAAACAGCCTTCACAGTGTGGTTCTAGGCACCCGATGAGCTGTTCTCAGTGCTCAAGGTTGATTCCCGGGGGAACACTAGGTTTGTCTGAAGAGACAGAGGAAAACTTAGGCTCCGGGTGAGGGCATTTGCTCTCCCCAGCTTCAGGGGGCATATCTGCTCATTCTCAAAGGCTGAGGCACCTGAGGTGTAATGATTCAAAGGATGCTGGAATGTTTCCTCTCTGTTCCCCTACGCCTTCAACGCAAATCAATGGAAATGAAATCGCACCATTATAGGATCACCCTTTGGTTTCTCTAGACTCATGAGAGTTAATATTAACCCTTTATCTGATTTACTGATGGTTTCCTTCTTAAATGAGAGGAAGCTCACAGTGCCGCAGGGTTCCTAAACCAAGGAACTAAGTGTGGGTACACGGGTGTGTGTGCATGTGTGAGAACATGTATGCTTATGTGAGAGTGTGCATATGTGTGTGCAGGTGTGAGAGCATATGCAATGTGTACATGTGTGCATTTGTGGGAGTGTGTACAGTGTGCGAGGATGTGCACACGTGTGTGAATGCATGATAGCATGTGAATATGTGGGTGTGTGAAGGTGTGAGAGCATGTACACACACATGAGAGTACGTGTACATGCACGCATACATGAAACCATGTACATATGTGATAACATGCATAAGTGTGCACATATGTGAGAGCATGTGCACATGAGGGATGTGTATGTGTGAGAGCATGTGTATACATACAAGCATGTATTCATATATACTAGTAAGAGGATGTGCATGTGAAAGTATGTGTAAGTATGTGCATGTGTGATAGCATGTGTGTGAGTGTGGCACATGTTTAGGAGTGTGTAGTAGAAAAGAGAGAAGGATGTTTTTAACTTGAACTTGTTCTGCTTCACAACTGTGCCTATTATAGCCCAAAGAGCAAAAAAGTAGTCAAAAAGGAAGGAAAAAACCCCAATTATGTGCACATATGCAAACATGTATGCATGCACATACACCTGAATCACAGGTAACATGGAAGTAGGAGCATATGCTTGTGTGGTTGTGTCTATCAGACCCACAGGTGATACACATCAGAAAAACAAACCCTGAGACATGAGGTGGATTGTGAAACACCACCATGTCCACTTACCAGTTATATGACCCCGGATAGTCCTTTACCTTTAATTTCCTTGTTTTCAAAATGGAGCGAATAAAAACAATATACTACACAGGGTGTATGCAATGATAAAATGAGACTGACTTGGTCACATCAGTAACACGACTTTATAAATGTAAGGCATCATCGTAACTTCATTGAAGCTGACATGACAGCAACCCAGCCAGTCCCTTGAGGCCAAGGGCACACCTGAAGACGTGCCGGCAACCCAGCCACCTGCAGCAGAAGACGCCAGAAGCCTCTCATACGTCGGTTCGGCATACTAACCAACAGATCGCAAGAATAATGCACATTTTAAAGAGAAGTTCAGTTCATAGATTAAGTAATTCCTCCTTCTTTCCTTTTTGCCTATTGAAAAAAAACAAACGTCTTAAACAGAGCTACAATCCAGGGTCAAGCTGATCAGTGCACAGAGAGAGACCCCGTAGGTCTCTGGAGGGTGAAAAATGTGACAGACGTGGCCAGAGGAACTTGAAAGAGTATTTTGGCAACAGACACAAGACGCTTGACGTAACCTGTTTACTGTTAACAATTCCCAGTTTATATCTACTTTGATAAAATATTTTTCTGGGGATACATCTGGCAGCCATTATGAGGACAGCAGAAAAAATTTCCGATGGGCAGCCTGATGGGAATTAGCAATTACACACCAGGTGACAAACTACCGTATGTTTCACTGCCAAGTCCCCATCTCCCTCTAGATGCCCACTGGAGGGTAAAAGCAAATGCTCGCGCCACTCAGTCAGTGAGGACAGGTCCTTGCAAAGCCCTTACCCAAAACTGCCATCACACCTTCCTTTGGGGACAAGTCACGGGCTGAATGGGGGCACAGCTGAGTGTCCCTAAGAGGTGGTGTGGCTTGGTTTGATGGTGCTGGCCTCACTGATGGTCAGGGAGGCTGGCTCACTACTGGCCTTGCTGGGAGGGGGCTGCTTTGCTTTCTGTGTCCCCCTAACTACAGACCCTAACCAGCATCCTCAGCCCCCACAGCTGAGGCCAGCTCCAGCTGTGGAGGAAAAACATAACAGGCAATATCTGCTCTCCCCTCCTCCCCTTTCCCTCTCCTCCCTGTAGACAGACGCAGCGTGAGGTTCCTGAGGAATTAGTGGCGGGAGGACGCCTCCCCCACTGGCAGCCAAATGCCAGCCGCACGTCTTGCCCATGTAATGTGTCTGACATTTCTGCATCTCTCCGGGTTAACACTGTTGGACACAGACTTTCAGAAATATCTCTTTAAAAGGTTTGTGCCTGTGTGTGTGTATGTGCGCGCACACGTGCACAATTTCTGTTGTGTCACGGCATCATTGTACATATTTATTATTATTATTTAAGAATTATTCTTTTAGCTATGGACATAGCTCTGCTTTGGCATTCCCACTTAGGCAGAAGTAATTGGCTTCAGAAGGCTGAAACCCTCATTTGAAACCATATTCACATTCGTGTTGATGGGTGCCATACAATGTTCAATATCATCTCCCCGCTACTAAAACAGGCATTAAAATCCAGTAGGATGCAATGTGATTGACAGCATGGCATTCTTACACTGTAACTACCTGTGTTTAGATGATGTTAGAGCACCTGTATATAAAAGGGGGTAAGTTCTCCTGCTTGGCCAGTTACCTCTAGAGAGTCTGAACGGCCTCTCTCTCTCCCTGGACCAGAAAGCACTAGTGTTTCCTAGTGGGTGAAGGGCAGGTAAGCCCAGGTCTCCTTCTTTCACATAGATGTGGCCTCTGATGCAGAAGAAGACAGTTACCCATCATGTCCGGGAGAAAGCTCTAGTTGTAGCCCATATCCAGAAATCAAGGCTTCTTTTTTTCTTGCAATATTTTTGGATATATTTGTGATTTTTTTTTTTCCAAAGGAATGGCATGGCATGGCTGATGACTCAAATGACATCCATACGGCAGACAAGGAAAACTCAACCAAGAAAGAGTGATCTCAACTCCAATGGCATGGGGAAGGAAATTGGACAGTTGTGCATAGCTGGTCGCATAGGAAGACATCACCGCCTATGTTGTGTACAAGTGCAATATCTGCATTTGTTAGGCACCACTGATTGCATGACCAGTGGTGGGCTCTTCAAAGACCACCTTAGAAACTCAGGGTGGAAATCCCATCCACACATTCTCCAAGCAATGCCCACCTGGAGACAATAGAGCAACACAGGTAAGCCTGTGGACACTACCATCAGACTGCATGGATTCAAATTCTAGGTCTGTCACCAATTCACTGTGTGATCTCAGGCAAGTGGCTTAACCATCCCATCCCTCAGTTTCTTCATCTGTACTATGGGAATGAACACATACTCCCAAGGGTGGTTAGGAGGACTGAGTTAGTACATACAAAAACACTTGCATCATTGCTTTTATAATCAATATTATTCATAGCCAGTCTCTACCCACACAAGCAAAACTAGGTTCCCTCCAATTCTTGGTTAGATACTGTTGTCAGAAATTCCTTCTTCACACTGAGTACAAATTAAGCTCCCTGTAACTCCAATTGATTTTACTCCAGGTCTATTAGGAAAGGCAGTGCCAGGATAAGTCTCCTTTCTCTTCCCCTGACAATTCTTCACAATATTTGAGGCAGCTGTAATGTATCCCTATGTCTTCTCAAGACCAAGCCTTCCCAGTTTTTAATAACCTTTCCTTTCATGGCAATTTCCCCAGATTTCCCCTTGTCTTGATCCCCTTTCCTTGATTCAGATTTGCTAGCATCCTTACATTTCATCACATCAAATAAAACCGGATTTTCTGGGCGTGGCCTAAGAATGCAAACTATGGGAGACTATTATCTTTCTTAGCCCAGACATGCCATTTCTTTAATCTTAAAAACCACCAGGTACAGTCAAAATTCATATTCCAATAGTTGCCCATCCTTGCAATTATCCTGCAGCTCAAGAATCTTCTAAAAAATCAATTCACAGCTCCCCTGGATAAAAATCCATATCTGGAACTAAGTTTGCAAAACATCTGGGTGACCAGTCAATCTAGCCATCTTATTTTTCCAAAGAGATTTAGAGAGCTTAAATGACTTACCTAAGGCTCCCATGCAGATAAAGCCAAGAGTTGAGCCAATATGAAGTCATGTGCTAAAACTTTCCCAGTCCCCTTCTACATGACCAACTACATTTTTTTCTTTCTCATGAACTCAGTAGAACCCAGCCTCTTTCTTTTCAGAAGAGATTCACCAGTGGAGCTTGGCAGCTTTTCTGTCATAGCAAAGTTGTGCCCTTGATTGGCGGCTCTCACTGAAAGAGCCGTAGGTAGGAGTGGGAAGTAATAGTTGGTTAGAGTGGTGTTTCCAAAGGGAGTTTTCAAGAAGGGGCCCCAAGAGAACTATAGGTAAACTCCATGTGATTCTTTCTAATTGCAACCCATTCCAGGTTTCTTAGGATAAAGACAATGGTTTACAGAGGTCTTCCTATTCCCTCCTCATTTGCAGCCAATTGTGTGTGCTTGTATGTCCGTGTGGTTGACTCAGCAGCAGTATGCCCTCCAAGAAGGGATTCATCTGCACTCCCTTCCTGACTGTGCTGACTGACAGGTGACCTGGAGCAATTCCCTCACTCCTCACTAAAAAAAAAAGAAATCAACAAAAACCTGCTTTCTGCTTGCCTGACAACGATACTGTGAAACTGAATATAAGACATGTGTGTGCTTGTTGCTTAAAACAAAACAAAACAGTGGGAATGCTACTTTTAAAGTAATTTCTTATCCTGAAAGCAGTTGTGACTAAAATCAAAATAACAACAAATAACCAAAAAGCAAAACAAACAAGCCTCAGGGCACTGGATTCCTTGGATCCTATACAACACGTAAGAAGCTATTTCCCTGCTAAATCATTTCCCTTTTCCCGCTTGATCTTCCTTAATTCCTGTGGCATAACACATGTCCCATTAATAACCCTGTGTTCGTATGTCCACTCCCTTTACTAAATTGTGAACGTCTGAGGGACAAGGACAAACTATCATGCTGTTCTGTGCCATTATGGCGCCCTGCACAGTGTGACCACCTCCTATTGGTTGTCTCAGTGTCACTCTTGAGTACACTCTCTAGTCCTTTATCCACATGGCAGACAAAATGAGCCTTTAAAACCTGACTATTACATCCTTTTCTTAAACATCCTTTGGTGCCTTCCCATATTTCTGAAATAAGACTCCATATCCTTTTAAGATGGCCCTGGAACCCCACAGGAGCTGGTCCTTGCCCACTTCTACGCATCAGTTTCACTCTTGTCTCCTGCCCCCTTCCCTCTGCCCCAGCAAACCCCGTCTTCGTTTTCAGTTCAGTTCCTGGAGCACACTATTTTCTCTCCCAGTCCACACATCCTCCTCCTCTCTCCCCTGCCCCAAGCCCTTCCTCTGGTTGCTTCCAATTAATCATTCACTTCTACAGGGAAGCCTGTCCTGATAGCATATTCAAATCAGGTGCCCCTGATGTTAGACACTGTCATCTTAACCTGTAAATTTCCTCCAAGACCTTCTCACACTGTATTTCCTGAGTCACTGCAGAGTATGGTAAGTCCTAGGTTCTCAGAAACCATACCACGAAAGAGGCATGCCACCTCCCTCCTAGAAATAAATGATCAGTCCAGACATATTTCAGCTAAAATACACTGGAGTGCTGAATCAGCCACCCACATCATTTTTACTTTGGAAAAAAAAAATGCCCCAGGCTGGTTAATGAGTTTAATGTGCAAAAAGGCTCCCAGAGGTCTAGAGAGAGGATCAAAGTGTCGGTGTATTATTGCAATAGAGTGTTTTCGAAGTCCCAGTTGGCCATCCTTGGATAACTGCCTCTATAGTATGTTAATCATACCAGCAGAAAATGTTAGGTTCCCACAAACATACCGCACCTGGACTCAGCCCCTTTATCTTCAGGCTCACCACTCCAGAAAATGCAGGAGTCAAATGGAGAGGGGACCATCATCGGATAAAAGGGCAATGCTCTCACCAAGAATCCCTCAGGACAGCAGGCATCCAGGAGAAAGATGTCAACTCTGAGGATCGATTCCCCAACCCATGGGCCGCTGGAGCTCTCTCTGAACACACTTGCGTGAACATCACCTGAATCACATGACAGCATAGGACTAACTCACCCTAGAACAGGGGTAGGGGAAGAGGGATGGAGACATTCTATTCACTGAGTACCGATTCTGGCCAGAGGCTTTACAGCAAGTTCATCATTTAATTCTACTTCTCATTCTTCCCTTTGTTAGAATTCCGCGCTAGTGGGCTGATAACTCTCCCCTTCAATAATGATCCAGTCCTGCAATTAACCTTCTTATGCCTTTTCACCTTAAAAAAATGATAGCCATTACTTTTGACAAAGTCTAATATACCTGATCAGAAGGTGGATGATGATGATGATGATGATGATGATGATGATGATGATTTCATCAGAAAGGGCAATGCAGCCAGTTCCAGATCCGAAGTTCCTCCCCCAATTGCCTCCTTCAATAAAAGTAGAGGATCTCCTTATTTACATAATAGACATTGAGAGATTTGGGGTAAAATCGAAGATCCTCATTAATAACAGAAATCTCTATAATGCTAATACAAGTCACTGCCTCATTAAGTCGGCTCCTCCCCTCCCCCACATACGATGACCTGGAAGATGTGGGTCAAAGGACTCAATACTGAATTTGTAGAACTATTCAGCCTTTAGAAATCTTGCTCTTTCCCTTTAACTTTTATCCCCTTACATTCAATTTTTAGGGATATCTGAACCTTCTTTTTGCACCAACCTACTAAAGTATAAGGCCTTCTAGAGCCAGGAATTATGTCTTATTTGCCATTCTATTCTTGTCAGTTCTTAGTATAATGCCTTGTATAGTTCTTGACCTAATTTTTTTTCCCAGTTTTGCCTCAGTTTTTCTACTGTAACAGTAAAAGTGATAATTATTATAAGAGACATGTAATGAAATCAGCATGTTTGATTCTTTAAAACATAAGATGCATACACAAACAATGGAATTATTCTTATTTTCATAAAAAACCAGCAGCTTTAACAGACTGAAATTTCTTTCCATGTTAACACTTCAATATGGGTCAGTAAAACTTACTGGAATTATAAAAGCTTTGCAACACATTCCATAAAATAATTTCATCCTGTGTGGAACAAGGGGAGTTTTATAGACTCTTTTTCTGGTGAACAGAATGAAAGAAAAATGTGAGACAAAAACCAATGGGAAAAATTGTTAGTGATGACCAGCAGCCGAAAGAAAAATGGACAGCTAATTCTCCACTAGGAAGTAGTACAGGATAGTACATTTTCATAAAGCAAATTCAATGGGATGTGGAGATTATGAAAGGTAAAACTAGGCTTTTATCCCAGATATCTTTAAGGAAAAATGATCACACAACTAAAGGTTCCTGACAACTGGAAAGTCACAGGAATCAGCCAGAGAAGCTTTCTAAGGAACTGAGCAAAAAATCGAGACTATACAGAGAGAAGGAGATGAGATAAGATGCAGCATGTCACTTAAGACTACAAAAAAGAGGCCAGTACGGGGACATCCACTATTTCATTAAAAGAAATTTCAGAAGGAGAACTGCCTGTTGTTTTGCTAATTCATAAAATGCCTGAAAATAAAAGGCAGAGGATACTGTTGACACTGAGGACCAAATCCCTGGTGAGCATTCCAAAAGCAAATTCAATTTTCAGTCTCTTCAAATGAAAGGACTTCCCCACACCCCCATCATCAAAAGACTCAGAAAAAGCCCCGTCAATGTTACCCAAATTTGGCAAAAGTATTCACATTTCAGCCGAGTATAAGCTGGAGGTATTACAGCCCAGAGGCATATCTTTAAGAAAGTTATAGGGGAACAGAAATAGATTCTTAGAATCGAAATGGTTCTCTCAGCGTAGGTTAATGGAAGATGCGCTATCGCTAACGTAGGCAGGGAAAATGGAGAATTGATACATTAGGTTACCCAGGCTTGATAGAGGAACTGCCAGTCTTTATGGAAGACTTGCAGAATATTTTACAAAGACACAGAAGAAAGGGCTTTGCATTTTTAAAGGTGTCTATTTCTCCCCATCTCTCCTGTGGGGCCCATATTCTAAGGAGCCAGGGCACCTCACTTGCTCCCACTAATTCTTCCTCCACATGATGGCTTCAGAAGTTGTGTTTTGATTTTGTTTTGCTTTGCTTGGTTCATCTTGTTTTGTTTCAACGCAAAGCTGAGCATAAGCCCACTGCATCTGACAGACATGGAAAGTCCTTGCGGCAGACTCATGTTCTTCAATGCTCTTTCCACAGTTTCAGTGACTCATGTACTTAACATCCATCGCCTTAGCTTGAGCTGCTGTAACAACTACCAATGACTCAAACAACCCACATTCATCTCTCACAGTTCTGGGAGGCTGAGATCAGGGTGGCTTCGAGGGCGGGGGCGGGGGCTGGGGAAGGTCCTCTTCCTGCTCTGTAGAGGCCAACTTCCCATCCTGTCCTCCTGTGGCAGAGAGAGCTGAGCTCTGGTCTCTTCACCCCTCACAAGGGCACAAATCCCATCCCCGGGGGGGGGGGGAGGGTCCACGCCCATGACCTCAGCCACCCTGATTACTTCTCAAAGGCCCCGCCTTCAGCTGCCATCACACTGGGGATTTAGGGATTCAAAAGATGAATTTTTTGGGGGGGTGGAGTGGGGGGGGAGGGAGGGGGGTAGGGTGGGGGAAGGACACAACCATTCAATCCACAGCATTCATCTTTCCTATAAGATTGCAAGCTCCAGGAGGATAGGGGACTCTACCTGGCGTCCTGCTAACGCCTGCAGGCCTTGTACTGTGCCTGGGCCACATTTCATAAAGATTTATGGGATGTATAATTTAAAAAATGTATAATCCTCTCCCTTGTCATATATATTTTCTAGAGAATATATATGTATAGTTTAGAGAAAAAAACATTTTTCCCTTTAAAAGAAGCTGTAGACTATCCCACGACTACTGCCTGGGAGACATGAGAAAATAAACTGCCATAAAAGAGGATCCCACTCCCATGCTTCCCCAGGATACCTTTCAGAGCAGCTCATTGAGATGAGCCCAGCTCTATTTGTCATTTAGCCCCACAGGGTCCCCATACCTCAGGAAGGAAACAGACTGGTGCCACATGAGTTGTAAGAGGCCTGGGGATTAGCACAGGCTTTTAAATCATCAGAGTTCTGTAGTTGGTTCTATGGCATCTAGACGTGTGTGTGTGTGTGTGTGTGTGTGTGTCTTGTCTTTCTGTCAACAGGCCTCAAAGGGCCATCCATGTTTGTCACTAGGTGGCCACCCTGGTGCTGAGGATAAAGCAGGTATTCAACGCATTTGCACTGGTTTATGTATCAGTGTTAGAGTGGGGATGGAAGGGATCGTTGGGGCTGCTTTAATTGAGAAGAGACTATTTCTGTGTAAAAGAATCCCAGGGCAGACTTGCAAACCTCAGGCCCTATAAAGTGGCCACTTCGGAGACTTCTGACCTGGCTGGAGGGGACAGGGGCTTACTGTGGAGGCTCAGGGCGAATCTTGCTCTTCTGGTGGAGGCTAGAGAGACTGTCCGGCACAGCGGGAAGGGCATGGGTGTCAGTTCTGGCCCCCAAAACATGTCAAGGGAGTGGCTTTTTGTAAGCCTTGGCCTCTCAATTCAAATTCCTGTATTCAAAGTCTGGAAATAATTCATTGAAAGTGATCAGGATGGTTTAAGTCACATGAGCCTCTAATAAGTGGCAGTTAAGAGGTTTATTGGATGACATATGTCCATGTGAAGAAATGTATATGGATGCTCATAAAAGCAGAATGGTCTCAAACTGGAAACATTCCAAATGTCCATCAACTGGTGGGTGGATAAAGAAAATGCGGTCTATGTGTATCAATGAAATACTATTCAGTAATAAAAAGGAATGGGCTGCTAAGCAGATAATTGTTACATTTGGACAGACCTCAAAAACATCACACTGCGTATTGCATCATTCCCTTGCTAAGAAATTCTCAGACAAGGCACACTTACGGAAACGACAAATAGGCCAGCGGTCGCTTAGGAGTGGGAGTGGAGGTTAATAGCAGATGGGAGGCGGGAGATCTGGGGATGATGGCCATTTTCTAAAAGAAGGGGCAGTTGATGGTTGTACAAACTCCATGAGTTTGATTAAAAAAAACCTCAGAATTATATACTTCTCAGGAGTGGATTTGATGTGATGTCAATGATACCTTCACCATCAGGAAACCAAGGCTTAGGGAAACTGAGGCAGTGGGACATCTCCTTGGACTTTATATTGGGAGCAGGGTGTGGGGTGGACACGGTGGCTTTCTGACACGGAGGCGAGGGCACTGCCGGGCAGAGCTGGCACTCTCGGGGACTCCTGGGGAATACTCTGCCTCCTTCCCAGCACTCAGGGAGCCCGCGTCCTGTGGGGTGGCCCCCTCAGCTGATGCCACTGAGCTGCCGGCCCAGGGAGCGCCGCCTCCCACAGGGGCGGCCAGAGAGCTGCCTCGGGGATGCTTTAGAAATGAGAAATGTTGGCGCTTCACAGCCCTGCTCTCTGGCTTCACCCTCCAATTCCAACTCCTTGTAATTATGGACTAACGGCAGGCGGCTCATCGGAGAAGCACGCGTCTGACTTGCTGTTCGGCGGAGGCGCTGCACGGAGGTTGCTGGCTGGTCCCGGTCTGGAGAGGCGATTCCAGGGAAGACGGGCGGTGTTGACAGGGTGGCCCGGTGACACGTGGAGACAAAAAGGTGCCTGGAAGACCATCAGTCAGCCACAAACATCCACGTTCCCATAAAAGCGGGGATAATTGACACATTAAAATCTATAGGTCCTAGGAGGATACCAAACCCATCGCATTTTTAACAAGAGAGACAGAGAAAGCGCAGTGCCCACAATCCATCAATTAAAACCCGGCATTGCCCCGAAGCTGTCAGCTTCTCTGGGGGCGCCTTGAAAATGAGCACCCGGGGCAGCCAGAACTATTAATAGGTGGAGGGAAGGATAGGAAATGTCACAGGGCACCTTTCCAAATAAAAACGTGTCCAGACTTCTCCGAGGGGGCAGCAGAGAGGAAAATGGCCCAGAGTCCTAAAGAAATTATTGCATTTTCCTCTTTCTGAACTCCGACTATATATTACGAGGGAGAGCTTGTCACTTGCGAGGTGTCTGGCCTCTCCCACTGCAGTCCGGAGAGTCCCATAACTCACTCCTTCCTGCCTCATTCTGGCCACAGCAGGGGCGAAGAGGGACTGCTTCTGTCCTGACAAGGACGGTGAGTGGGTCACGGTGATGACTGTCAGCCAGGTACAGGGGCGAGGAAAGATGGGGTCTCCTGACACGTCTTCTACTTCTGGAAGCCCAGTGAGGGGAAGGGAATCTTGGGCCCCTCAATTTGTGAGAACTTAGCAGATACACTCAGCATCCCCAAACCTGCTTCTGGGTGGATTTCAGAGTAATCGCCCTGAATTTCTTTTCAGCACGATGCTTTCCTGACCGGGCCGAACCAACAGGTGCTCCGTTTGGAGAAACAAAGCTTCGGTTCCTGCTGATTTGTAGAATTTAACCTTGAAATTCAAAAACTGGGTGAGTTCGGGCAACGCGCTTAACTGCTGTAGACACCGGTTCCTCCCATTATAAAATAAGATGCTCCAACATAGTGATTATTCAAGCTCCTTTGTAGCTGAAAAAGTCCTGATTTTTTTACCAATGAGGTAAGAACTTTGCCTCTGGAACAGACTCAAAAATGCTTTCAATGAGGGGCGAGGTCAGGCACCGTTGCTTCAGGAGAGGCGGGATCAAAAGATCAAACCTCACACCCACCCCCCCCTTTTTTTAAACGCAGAGGTTGTTCTGTTTCTCTCCAACCAAACCCTCAACTTACAGTGGCTCTAATGTAACTTGATTGTTCTTTTGTCTTGTCAACAGGAACCTAATAGTGTCCTTAAAGAAAATGACAGCTTTTTCTTTCTCTTTGAGGTTTATTTCAGACAATCTTCTTTCTTCCTAATGAGGCTGACCCATTATTGTGTTCCCTTAATGGGAAGGTTTTCAAACAGCGCCAGGAAGAAGAAAAGCCTGCTTCCTTTCACGTGTTTATTTTTGCCACCCTCGTGTCAGTCTAAACAGCTTTCTTCCGCATCCTTTGAGAATCCCAGTCTCTTTGCAATGCAGTGCATGTTGAGGACTGTGCCTCTTTTTTTGTATTTTGATAAACTCGGTCTTGCCCAGGCCCCCCAGCGCCCACATGGATCCACCTCTGGAGCCTCTGGGTCCCCATGTGTTCCTCTGAAAAACCACAGGGGCCCAGCAGTTTTCAAGCTTTTTGATCAAGTTTCATGTAGGGAAACATTATGCATCCACTGGCCTATCAGACTGACCACTGAGGCATCATTAGTCCACAATTACTGGGCTTTTAAAGCCTGGCCTCAGCGACACACGCCTCCCCCCCAACCTCCTACCCCCACCCCCGTGTGCTCCTGGGTTTTACACTAAAAGATTAAAAGCAACCTGTGTGTACGATCTCGCCTTCAGTGTGGAGATCAGTTCAAAGATTTGGACCGATAAAGATTTGGTAGCTGAGAATCGGTGTTTCGTATTTTCACGACTCAGACGGCCAACCTGGATGAGCCATAGAACACAGACACTCAAATGTGCAAGCAACGTTCCCCTTAGACCACTTCCTCCTCTTTTTCTTACCGAGTTCACTCAAGGAAACCTCCCTCTTAATTCTCCATTTGATTTGAGAGCGCTCATTGGGCTCTGATAGTAGCTACTAACATACAGCCATATGGAAATACACCTTGCAAGGGCAAGGGAAAAATGTATGGGGTACAAGAGCTTTAAAAGTCAGGGAGTGATCGTTTTAGGACTAGCTTTCTGACTTTAAGCCTATGAACTTCAGTTTTCTTTATGATACTCTGAAAGCGCTGGGCTGAATAACTAAAGGTTCAATCTAAATTCTATGCTAGGTACTACAGGAATAAAGATGAAGGTGAAAGGGACAGTGAAGCAAATTACTTGGCTGAGAAAAAGAGAATTATTGGAGGAACGTGGGAATAAATTAGAGTGATAGTCCCATCATAAAACGTTTCAAAAGCTCAGCATCAGAAAAACTCTCGTCCCCAAATGGAGTTAGTTTCGGCTCCTGACAAAGACATAGAATGGTAGGATGACCAGCTGGGGAACAACTATGGTTAGGAGACTGTTGTTGAAGAAAGGGGGGCTTACTGAGATAAGGGTCTGGACCCTAGGAGTGGTGCTCACTGTTCTTTTATCAGAAAAGGGTGACTCAAAGTTCCAGTGGGGGGCAGGGACACACTTGCTTATAGGCTTAATCTGTTTCTAGGTGATGAATGGAGAGATGAATATTTAATTTTATAGAAAGTAACAGAACTCTTTTTTGATATATTGAGAATAAGGGACTAAAGACAGGGATGAGTCAGTGAGGGCTGGCTTTTTTATCCCCACCATTGAGAGGTGAGAAGATAGGCAGTGGCTGACAGCATAGTTGGGAAGGTAGACTGGGAAGTTGCTGAGCCAGGACTCATAATAATATTTTCAATAGTTTAAATATAAGGTGATAGGAGAAACTAGAAATGAGAGGAGAGGTTATGATTAGGTGGTATCCATCCCTGAGAGCTATTTTTTAAAACATATTTTTTATTTATTTCAGAGAGCAAGGAAGAGGGAGAGAAAGCTAGAAACACCAATGATGAGAGTCATTGATTGGCTGCTTCCTGCACACTCCCCACTGGGGATCAAGCTTGCAACTCGGGCATGTATCCTAACTGGGAATTGAACTGTGACATCCTGGTTCATAGGTCAATGCTCAACCACTGAGCCACGTTAGCTGAGAGCAATTTTTGTAGAGGTTCTCACTGAAGCAGGTTGGGTGCAACTCTGATACTTCTCAGAGATGACCCATGAGCAGAAACTCCTAAAGAACTGCAAAACCTAAATGATAAAACCCAAACCAACGAAGCCAAGTCTCCACGGACTCCCTTTTGGAGGTCATAAATTATATTTTCTTTCTTTAATTCCTTAGCCCAATTCTTCCAAATCTATCCATTCAACAAATATTTGTTCAGTATATAATCTGGGACAAACATAGTTAAAAATGCTGGAGAAAAGAGGGGTCACAAGACAAAGTCCCAAGCTTCCTGAAGCTTCCTTTTGGTAGTAAGAAGGTAGACTATCACAAAGTGACTGGGTGGAGATGGCGAAATCACTTTACTAGGGTGGTCAGGGAGGGTTTCTGCAAGAAGGTAACATCTGACCTCATGCTGGGCTTCTCAGGTTGACTAAAAGGATGAAACACAGCTGTACAAAGGGAGTGTGCCAGGGACAGGAAACACGTGCCCAAGTATTCAGATGCGAATGAGGTTGGCATATCTGTAGGGTCCAAAGGAGGCTCGTGTGGCTGGAGCCCCATAAGAAAAACGGGCTATGGGGGCTGATGAGGTCAAAGAATGGAGGTGGTTGTAGGGGTCCCCATCAGGGAATTAAGAAACAGGTTAAGGATGCTTTTGTTCAGTAAGAGAAAATCAAGATACTCCTGATCCTTAATCTTGCAGAATAATGCATGGAGAACCAACTTCTGGTTGAACTCTATTGGGTACCTTTCAGGAGTCCCTCGGCACAGTAGCTGAGGCTAACAGGTGACTTGTCTTGGCAGCATCCCCATTGTGTTTGCACAGGTAAGATAGGTATCAAGTAGGATGTGGGATGGAGAAGAAAGGAGAGAGATGGATGGCATGGTTTCTCAAAGACTGTTGAGCCAAGAAATAAAGCCACTAGAAATGGGAAATCCCAGTAGAAGGAAAACTGAAGTTAGAGAGAAAGGGAGGCTGAAGGGAGGTAGAGTCAACAAAACATCATAGACAGCACAATCCAAGAGCAGACAGGAGCAGCAGTCTATCAGGTGTGGGTGTGCAAGGTTACTCCACTTCCATTCAGTGTATTTCAGAAGCTGTTGTCTTAGGCCAAAATGCCAATGGCTCTGCATTTCCGAGATCACAATTATTTGGCAAAGATTCTGCCTTCGGTAACTTCATGTGACTGAGCAAGCGAAGAGAAGAAAGGCACTAACTGGAAAGGTAAGGTATAGATTTGCCAAGTCATTGTTGATGCAGAAAGGTGATTTCATGGGCAAAGGGCCAGTAAATGAGAATGAGTAGAACATAGCAGATCCCAACAAAGGCAGTGTCAATCCTGCTTTCAGAGCACAGGGAGCAAGAGGGCGGACTCTCAGACCAGCACAACTCTCTAATGAAACATTTCAGAGACCCCTGCATCTGTGAGTCATCCTCGGGATTTCCCAGCAGCATCTTACACAGTGGAACTACTACCCTTGAAAACAAGGGTAGGAGAATGTTATAAAGCATTACTTATTTGCCGGGGGACTGCCTGGGAGGCTAGGAGCAAAGTCCACATTTCCACTCTGCCATTTCAGTGCACATGCTAAGGTCTCCATCAAGCACTCAGAAGAGGAAACAACAGGAACCTCAGTGAAGGTGGGTGGAAAGTGGTTCTTTATGGCAACTCACCAGTTATCTACTCTGAGAGCTGGGAAGGTGAACTGAAGTTTGACTACTATGTTTGTGGAAATACGGTCTTTTCCTGCTCCCTCGACCACTGTATCCCCAAATCAATCATCCCTGAGCTGGTAGACAGATGGGAGGCAGCAAAGAGTGGCTCCCTGTCAACGAGATGGGAATCTGGCGAATCTGGCGGCTTTTTAAATGTTGGTATTTAGGAAGCATTTGGGGGTAGAGACCTGCTTCACCAGGATGCTGACTTGCCTGTAACTGGAACCCCACTAAAGAAAAGATAGGGTAGACTTGGAACCTTCGCAGAGTGGGGACACTTTCTTGGGGTCTCTATGAAAAGCTGCCATGGTCCTCTTGCAGGCACAGGGCTACATGGAGAGCCCTAATGCTCCCCGAATTCCTGCAGCCCTGCCTGCCCGGCTCTTAATGACGAGGCACATCCCTTGTCACCTGGCTGCCTCCTGCTTGCTCAGCTGGACTCCCTGGCAAGACTGGACACCCCAGAGGGCAGCATGCCCCCACAGGCCTAGACCCCCAGCAGGACCACATTCAATACTGATTGAGTTGAAATGGAGGAGAAGATTGCTTTCTATTAGCAGTTTTCCAGCCAGGGTCTTTCCTCCTTGGGGGGGGGGGGGGGGGGGAGCGGCGTACCAGCAGAGACCTAGCCAAACAGTTAAGTTTTGGGGAAAGACAGACTTGGGACTCCTGGGCTGGGACGGATCTTTGGAGCAGGTGCTGCTTGGTAGCCTCTGGCGCTCTGACAGGCTTGTTCTGATCAGAGGAGAGACGCCTACCTCCCAGGGACCCTGGTCAGGAGCAGCCTCCTCTGCAGGAACCACAGAAGCTTTGCAGGGGCTCAGCCAGGCAAGCAGAGAACAATCACTTTCCACTCATTCATTTCAACCGCTTTAATGCGTCGGCGCGTGAAAGTGGCTCAGCACCCAGAGGTTAACTAATGAACTTAAAAACCGGACGTGATGGAGAGTGACAGCCATTGTCTTTCTGGAGGACAGAGAGATCTGAAACTTAATCCCAGGTGTGACAAGGCTGTTTCTATGGCCTTGGGCAAATCTTCGGCACTGGGCTTCCTTTCAGCAGCATTCCCGCTGCAGACTGGGATGCTCCGCAGCCAGGCCCTACCTACCGAGGCTGGTTTCAAGCCTAGTTCCCCGGGCCAGGGAAGACAGAGGGCTCCCTCACTGCAGCCCTTCTGCAGGGCCTCCCCCTTCCTTGGGCATCTCTCTCAGCGACAAAGCCTTTCGATTTCAACAAGACTCCTCAAGACTCCTCACGTTCTCTCGGGGCAGCCTCACTGGGAGTACGCATGTCATGAGTTCCTCTCTCCCACCGCCTCCTTATGCACCTCTGGGGCTCAGCCTGGGCCCTGCTTCTACAAAGATCCTAGATGTCTGGCTGCCATTCCGATACACTCATCAGAGCAGAACTTTAAAAAATATATATACTAGAGGCCCGATGCACGAAATTCGTGCAAGGGGCTCAACCTTCACAGCCCGGCAGCTTGCCTCGGCCCTAGCAGCCCCGGCTTCATTGGGAAAATCATCCAGAAAGACGTCTGGAAGGTCATTTGGCTGTCCAGTCTAATTAGCATATTACGCTGTTATTATTATAGATATTTCAGAGAGGAAGGGAGAGGGAAAGAGAGAGAAACATCATTGATGAGAGAGAATCATCAACCAGCTGCCTCCTGCCCCCCACTGGGGATTGAGCCCACAACCCAGGCATGTGCCCTGACCAGGAATCGAACTATGACCTCCTGGTTCATAGGTTGACGCTCAACTGCTAAGCCATGCCAGCTAACCTAGAGCAGAACGTTTGCGGTTGATAACAGCTTTACATTTTCTTTGTGCAGACAGCATCTTTTACCTAGACCTGTGTTCGTCAAACTGCGGCTCGCGAGCCACATGTGGCTCTTTGGCCCTTTGAGTGTGGCTCTTCCACAAAATACCATGGCCTGGGCAAGTCTGTTTTGAAAAAGTGTCATTAGAAGAAGTTTAAAAAATTTGGCTCTCAAAAGAAATTTCAATCGTTGTACTGTTGACTAATGAGTTTGCCGACCACTGATGACCTTAAGTGCCTTAATTCAAAGACATGAGTGAGACAGATATTGTGAAATAGATATTTTCTAGAATGTTACATTTTGGGCCTCTATACAATCAAGGGCTGTAAGCAGATGACTCTTCTGTGTTCAGATGCCTTTTGACTAGAAGAAGAAGTAGGCATTTCTAAATTCCTTTAGTAACACTCATCACATTTGTAACCCCCTGATTTTTCCTCTCCTTCCTCAGGAGATGACAAGCATCACGAGGGCAGGTAAGATCTCACCCCGGCATGGCATCCAGGTAAGTAGGTTCTCAGTGAACAGCTGGCGAGTGAAAGGCTATTCTGTAACCCTCCTTTAAAGAATCTAAGTGTTTCTAGTTATGAAAACGTTTGTTTACCAGATTGGATTTATTTAGTGTCAATTTTCTAACCAAAAGAAACTTGACATTTTAGTTCGCCAGAACCAAGAAGGTTAGCCATTCTATCTGGATTTTCGAAATCCTGGAAAGACCTGGGGTACCTCTACATAGCTTTGTTCACCTGCAATTGGAGACTCCGACATGGGAACCAGTGAGTAAGATTTATTACCAACACTGTCACAATTTGGACCACAATTTTCAGACACGTCAGACTGTGGCTGCCTGACACACCACAGTATGATGGCAATGGAACTTCAAGGCAATTATTCGCTTGTTATTTATTTTTCTAGATAGACATTTGTGTCTCGACAGGACTCCAAACAGAGTCAGATGCACAGTGGATGTACCTGCTTAATTTGTCTACGCCTCAATAAACTGGCATTTTCTATTTTCATTGAGGTAGCCAGTGACACACAGAAACAATGTCAGTCCTTCCCACCAGTTTTGAAGGTTAAAAATCAGGTGTGTGAGAAAGGGAGGGAGGGAGGGAGAGAGAAGAAGAAACAAAATTGATTTTTGCAATCACCTGAGCTGTGTGGTTCCTCTCTGCCCTACAAAAGGAGGGCAGTAGGTCAAGCTCGGTGTTTAATTGCCCCCTGTATTCTTAAGGGTGCAGTACAGATTATGCTAATCATCCCACTTAAATAATTCAGACCACATTACTGAAAGCTGCAGAGTCACTCCGAATTATGCCCTGAAAAACTGTGGAAATCCTGCGACTGGTATATGTTTGGCACAAGAAGGATGAAATGACAAAATTGAGTGTTTTTTTCCTTTAACCACCCTAATTTTTATTAACCATAATTACTGAGTTACTTAAAACAGGCAATCCTTTTGAGATTTTAACTACTGATGGCTCACCTTCATTGGAAGTGGATATTTCTCATGCCATTTTAGAAAAGGGCCTTTGAGGTCGGACATGGGTATCTCATGTGAATGAATCATCACAACTCACCTCCGCCAAAACTCAGAGATGATATGATGGAGTAGGTGTCAGGGAATAAGAAGAACTAGGACCAGAACCCTAAAGGAGCACGAATACGGTCCATGTCCTCTCCAACAAAACTTGCTTCCATCTGGTTTCTTGTTGTTATTATTGGGTATTGTAATTAGTTCCCATGAATGTTTCTTAAGTTACAGAAAATCCCCAAAGCCCATTAGCATATTATAGAACCATGCTCTCTCCATGATAATATACCCCCTGTGGGACAGTCTCAATGTTGTTGGAAGTCAGACAAATCTGGGGTCAAGTTCTCACTCCACCCCTTTCTGTATGAGATGAGCCCAAGCAAGTCTCTAACTCTATGAACTCTATCTTCCTCACATATAAAATGCAAAGACAATTCCTTCCCTGCAGGTCCTGTTGAGATCACGCATACGGAGGGGCTGGTCCATACATAGTCAACACATGGTAGCCACTTCCATTATGATACACTGGGGTTCTTGTTGATCAGCTGAGCTGATGTGTCTGAAATATTAACTTTGTGAAAATTTAGATAGTTTCCTGGTCTTAAGTAGAGAACCATAGGCCCTTCTGTTTAAAAGAGATAAATACGCTTACATTAGCAGCTACATGTGTGAACATACATAAACAGACCATCAGCCCATTACAAGCTAGGCTTCAGAAGTCAGGACGGGAATTCTGGTGCTCAAACCTTTCCTCTAGTTGCATGATCAGGAAAGACTCTTGACTCCATTGAGTCACAGTTTCTTATATGGAAACTAGCAGCTTTAGAATAGAGGTAGTGCTAGGATGTTACTGCCTATTATGGGCTCCTGGGATCCAATTGCTAGTATCTCTTCCTCATTCCACACACAATAGCACATGGGTAGCTTAAAGTTGACCACAGAGAGAATGTTTACACCTTGGAAATCAAACTGTCAAATTCTACATACTGGTCCCCACTCATGCCCCCAGAACCTGTAGTTAACCTTTATTAGCACAGCACTGAGCAGAGGTTCTATCAGAACTAATCCCATGTAGTTCCTTGATCGTATACTACATTTGTGTGGCTTACAGTTTCATAGTGGTACCAGATGATCAGAAAAATGGTGGCCTGCGTAGCTTCCCCTGTTAGTGTCTTTTGATTGTAACCAATGGAAAACTCAACTCAGTGATCTTGAATAATAAAGGAAAAAGTATTGGGTGTTAATACTGGAAAGCCTAGAAGTAGGGCAGGCTTCAGGGATGGTTTAATTCAAAGGTTCAGAACTCCGCTTATATTTCTTTGAGATTCTTTTAGCTTTGCCCTACTTCGAGGGCCCATTTTATCTGTAGGATGGATTCTCTTGGCAGCTAAAACTAGCAATTTCTGTCCTCACATCTTCATACCCCACTGACTCACACTCTGAGCTGCTGCATCTCAGAGTTCTAACTCAAGAGTCCTGAGGGGCTTTCCGGTTGGTCCAGCTTAGGTCACATGACCATGTGGCCAAACAACAGAATCAACAGATAGGCTTAGACTAAATCTTGGTTTCCTCTCCTGCATCCCCAAGTAGAAACCAGGCACTCCTGGCGAGTGGTGATGAGCTAGGACTGCTGGCTGAGAGTGAGATGGGTAACCAACAAATGTCCACCATTGCATAGGAACATGCTCTTCTTTTTGATACAGGCAAGGCAATTCGAGGAAAGAAATTGAGGAGCTGCGCTGGGGGGTAAAGAAAATGGAGAAAATGATTTTGGCCTTTCCGCTCCAGAAAAGTATTTCCTGATGGGATATGAAGAATCCAGTGTCAAAAAACTCCAACAAATGGCGAGTTTTCACCACGGACCCGGCACCACCTACAACCCTCCTTAATGAAAAGTGGAAACGTGACATTGTTAACGTGTTTAGTATTTGTAACCTTTTACAGCCGGAAATGAACGAGGAAGCGTTTTCCATTTCTAGGCTCCGCATGTCAGTATCAGTTTGTCACATCCGGCAGATCTACAGACTGTTTGTAAATCGGAAAGATTGGTTCACAGCTTTCCCATTCAATGATGGAATAACAGTTGCTTGGAAACTCGAGTCATGCCATCCGTCTCTGTCAGGAAGCCGTCCGTGCACAATAAAGTGAAGTGTCACTACATGTCACTAATGAGAAATTTTCTCGTTCTCCCCACACTTCCAGCCAGGACACGGTAAGACAGGCAGACGTGGATCTGATCAGCAAACTCTAAAAGCTCCACTGAAGTTCTAAAAAGCAAACTTTCGACCATGTGGCAGTGAGAAAAAAATACGTTCTTATCATCTTTTCAATTTTCTTGAAAACAATAACGTATTCAGTTCTCCCTCTCCCACATATGATCTTAAATTTCATCACATTGACTAAATAGGGCCCTAAGTGTAAATTTTACACTTTCCAAACCCTCAGATGCACTTAAGTTTTACATAATGGACATTACATTCACAAGGGACACATTTCTCCCTGGACAGCTTAAAAAAAGTCTAAGCAAAATCTAATTAAAATAAGCACAAACACAGTAATGGCCTGGTGGTTTTATATATCCGGCTTCTGGCAGTCCTCCTAGGGGCGGGTAATGACCATTTGAAGGAAATCTGAACACTGAAATCCCGCACCTACGGAGGATTCAACTGTCTCACAATGTTGTGGATTCAGAGCTCAGTTTCCAAGCAGTTTTTAAAAGCAGCCTCTGAGCAGTCAAAGTAAAGGTCACCAAATCCAAGCCCGTGCCGGGCCTTCTTGCTCCTCCGTCGTACACTGTTTAACCTTGGTTAGTACCTAGTGTTTTCATGTCCCAAACCTGAACAAATTAGAAGCAGGTAATCAGAAAAGAGAAGTGGAACTCCTGTAACCAAATACGCTCCAAAGAAGTGAAAAGTGCTGATCATGGATTCATTTAATGAATATGTAATGAGCACCTACTATTTGCCAGGCACTGGGACAAGGTAACAGCGTGAAAGGAGCAGTTGACAAGACAATATTATATTTAAAAAAGACACGAAAATTAATCAAATGCAGCAGTCTGGGACCATTGATGAGACAAGCAAAAAGCTTTAAATATCTCAAAAAAGCTCTGAGAAATTGATGCGTTAGCAACCACTCCGGAGTCCATGAAGAGAAATTCAATTATACCGAACATGTCCTAGGAAGGCAAAAGAAAAATACTGTAGTTTCAATGATAAAATAGATTCAATAAAAAAACGTTTTTGTTATGAAGGGAACTAAGGCGCCAGCAGCATGACTTCCTTCCTGGAGGTGTGCAGGGCTGAGATCCACCCTACTTCGACCTGGTTCAGCCATCAAGAAGTTTGGAGTAAGATAAAGGTCAAAGAATAACCTGCTTTAGATATCAAAAAGTTGGATAAACGATCATGCACTTGGTGAAAGGTGTTCTCAGAGCACAGACCCGAAAAATCTCACTCAGCGGGTGCTGGCAAATTTCAGCTCCACGGACGGCATGAAACGAACGGAGGCAATGTCTTCCATCTCGCACAAACCTCAAGCAATATGGCGAAGAACTGAAATCTTCCCCTTAGAACCGGTGGGAAAAAGATTGTCTAGAGGGTAAAAAGACTCATTTTAGTCAACTGCAATGGGGTTCTTCTCGGGTGTGTCCACATCCTAAATGAAAGATGATTTGTACCTTCCAGTGACGAAGCAATGGTGTGCACTGGAACGAAGGGTGTGGCTGTCAGAAGGCTCCTTGCATCCTACAGAAATCAGGGTGCAAGTGAAGGGCTACCAGACTGTCCATCAGCAGTGTATGGAGTGACTTATAAGTGAGCAGACCATTCTGCTGTGAGGGGTAGCAGGCTGAAGCTGTTAGGAATCTAAGTATATTGGCATGCTTATCACTCTAGGGTTCATGTGGCATACACTTAGTAGAGCAGAGGATCAAGGTAACAGTTTGGTGAATTCCTTTGGGAGAAAATATGAGTCCAGTCTGGCAAGATGGAGTTCATTTCACTCATTTTCAGTTCCAGCAATTAATACAAAGTCAGCTTTGGTTCACAAGTGATTGGATTAATAAAATCAATACCCTTTGTCATAGAAGTCTGCGGAACAAACCCAAACCATCTTCCATGTGAACAAAGAAAATGCAAACAGATCAAACTCTCCCATGGTTTGGTTCCAGGATGCTGGGGTGGGGTCGGATGTGGAGAGCGTATTCTGTCCTGTAATAAAAGAACACTTTGCTAGCCAGTCATCATGCAGAGCCCGACGGATTACGCGTGATCCACCACCTACAACGGTTACTTTCACATGGCGGGTGCCACCAAGAACAGGTGTTTACAGGGAAACTCTGAAATGTGAGGCTCTGTCCAGGTTTTCAAAGCCAGTGATGCACAAACAGAACGAGATAGGAAATGAGCTTAGAGATCTAGAGGCTTACTCAGACCTTTGTCTTCACAGCCCGAGCCAGAACTATCCCAACACCCTCACTTGACCTCAATTCCGCAAATTGCATAAGTGACCAAAAATTCCCTTCCCTCCAGCTATTTGGAAACCACAAGATATTTTCATAAGTAGGTTTCTGCACGAGGCTGATGAGGACCTTGGCTCGGCAAGCCACAGAGCTACCAGCAGCTCCAGTTGAAGGCGACTGAGAAGAAGATGGATTTGAAGGTGGCTTCCTGGTGAGCGTTATTTCCAAGGGTAGAGAAGCTAAGAAATGAAGACCCGTAATAGGAATACTCAGTATCTTCCAAATGGAATGTGATGCTTCCTGCTTCAAGAGCACAGAGATGTCTTTTTGTAATTTCAAAATTGGTACCTGCTCTCCCCCAAAAAGGAAAGCTATCCCCAAAAGAAAGGCATAGGCCATAGGGGATCTCGGAATATTTCAGCAAGTACCCACAGTGTGGTGGCAGAGTGCCCCGTGGCCATTTATTGGCAGCCCGAAAATGAGCTTCACAGAGAAAAAATATCCTGAGTATAATTTCCTATGAACTGCTAAATATTAATTTCTACTACTAACAAAACCCTGGTTTGGACAAACTGCGAAGAAAACCCAGCAGAACCGAAATACTCCCATACCTTGCCTCGGGCCCCACACAGCCATGGCTTTTACCAGCACCGGGTTCCAAACTAGAGGAGAAAACGGATTGTTTCAATGATATTATTTAACCATCTCCCATTAATTGACATTTCCCAGTTGTTGGGTTCACCCAATTACATTAGCCTTTAAGCAGCCAGCGCACTGCCATAATTTTGAATAAAAATGGCCATTTTGCAAGGTTTAACTTGCTAAATAAGGGTATTAATTTCAATAAAGCAATTAGCACATTTACATAATTTGATATTGTTATTTTAATAGAACACAAGAGCTTTAAAAAGCGGTTTCCAATAAAGGAAGGAGAATAGTGGCCTATTCACATGCAAAAATGAAACTTTAGCTCCCCCATAAAAAGTTAATAATAATAATAGCTCTTTATATTTTAGAAATAAGGGAACTGAGAGAGTTAAGGGCATGGAGGTTGGCATTCAACAGGCTTCAATATTAACACCTGGGAGAGGGCAGGCAGGGAGAGGGAGGTCCCTGCAGGAATCCCAGGAGGCTCCTTGGAGGTAGACAATGGTGCCCACATTCTCCATGACACCTTTGTGGTGGGCAGCTTGTCAAATGCAGGGTATTGAGAAGGACGGTCAGCCAGAGCACAAGGGGATGGAAACAAAAAGAAATAAAACAAAGATGCTGCCACGTTTAGGGATCTGTTGCAATGTCTTGCTGATGAGCATGCCCACATGGAACAGGACAAGTAACTCTCACTGACACCTGCCTGGAGGTCTCCTATGGGCAGCCTGGGCCTGGCTGCATAGGTCTTGTCTGGCTCTCCTTAGTGCCCGGGATGGACATCCCCAGGAGCCTTGTCCCAGGGGCTGAGCTGGGAGGTGGGGGCAGTGGGTGGTGTGCAGGCCACTAGGGTTCCAGGCATCTAGGCTGTAGATGAAACACACTCTCCCTTAGCCACGGAGTTTAAAATGAGGAAGACGCATCTTGTGCTTGTGTGCAGGGGCCACGAGAATCTGCGACTAAGGGGAAGAAGGAAGGAGCTTGATTTCTTCTTCCTCGGCCTCCTTGAGATAAATGACCATAAACAGCGGTAAGAGATGAAGTGGGGGGAGGAAAGGAATTCTAGCCATAGGAACAGCATGTGCAAAGGGCTTCATCCTAGCATGGACTCCAGCACCTGCTAGTCAGCTCAGTTTCCTTTTCCAGGTAATCTGGGTTTGAAACTGTCACTGGTACGCTACCTGGAGCCAGAACGTTTGCGGAACCTCTAAGTCAAGCCCAAACAAGCTAGGTAGGTGACATGGCCAGGGTCTCACAGCAAGTGTCCAATGAGAAATGAGTATTCAGTGCTATTCTTAGCTCATGAACACAAAATGTGTTCATGAGATGTAGGCTGAATCTACATTTAAACCTAGTCCAGCAATGTCCAAAGTCTGAGAGTTGGGGTGGGGAGGAACAGGCATGTATCTATGCTACATACTTCTCCAGCCCAGGCAATTAAGCTCAGGTCTGTGAAGTAGGCTGACTTAGGTGGGACCCGGCAGGCACCTGTGGGAGCCCCAACAAGATATGTGCAAAGTAATGTCATGAAATTAATGGATTCATGACTGATTCTGCAAGCTTGGCTTTGGGTAGAGCGAGAGGCTTCAATTTAATAACCATTTAACATTGCAAACATACACATTTTGCATTTGCACTGCTGGGGTATTTTTTCAGTAAAACCCATTTAGGAGCCTATCATGAAGACTTATTTTTTCAATTAATTACTAACAATAGAAATTCAAAGCAATCAATTCTACAGGATTAAAAATGGAAGCCAGGGGCGTTTTGGAGGGCTAGAAGCATCCATGGTCATTAGTGAGCCCACAACATGGAGGGCATGGCTTTAGCACAGGATTCCAGTTTGGAATGGGTCTATTAAAAGTGAAAGTGAAAAGGAAAGAAAAGGAAAAGAATGGAAGGAAGAGGAAGAAAAAAAGAGTCCCCCTGCTAGTGTTAAGGATCCCTGAGATGACTGAAACAGATTTTTTGGATTGTAGATCATGAAACTAAACGTCAGGTAGTAAGGAGTTTACTATGTTGTCAGAGGCATTAGATTTGAAGGTAGCTTTAAAATTCGAGAAATGCTTTCTGAGTACTTGCTCTATGCCATGTAGGGTACCTGGAGCTGGGAACCCAATGGGAACCTCATCATCATAACGCCTTCCCATTGGCGAATGAGCCAGGTTGGGTGGCCAGGCAGGCAGCCTAGACAAGGAGTGTAACACCCTGGCAGACAGAGGTGGCTGGGCACCTGAGAGGGCACGTGGCTAGACAAGGCAATGGGGCGGACAGAGAACGCAGCGCTTGGGAGATGACAGGCGCTGGAACTGAGAGGATGAGTTAAAATTAGTGTGATCAGAGTGGACAGGATGAAGATGGGGAGAGAAAGGCATTTCTGGCAAAAGCAATAGCATGAGAGAAAGGAAGCAAGGCTTCTCTGAGTTAAGGAAAGAGTTTCAGGGGTGTTAAGAAGTAGCAAGAGGCATACTTAGAGAGGTAATAAGGGGCTCAGAGTAAAGAAGCCCAAGACCACTCAGGGCACCGGGGAGCCCAGCAAAGACTGGAAAGCCCAGAGCAGTGAGTGTCATTTGCATCTCAGGAGAGACCTCATGGAGAAGCTGCTGCAGAAATGTATTGAGGGAGGTCTGGGGGGGTAGGGGGGAGGGGAGAGAAGGGAAGGAGCCGGGGAGGGAGGGATTCTGATAGACAGCCATATTTGAGGGATAAAAACAAGAATACATTCATTAGCGGTATTTAGCCTGTAAAGTCCACAGAACTTGGCGCCTAATTAATACGCATTTGGCATGAGGCATAACACGTAGTCACCAGCACTTAGTAAGGACTTGTTGGGAGGACAAACAAATATGCTAACAGACGATTATTTAATGATTTCCAAAGGAGATCTGCAGATCCTCTTTTTATTCACAGAGGCTTTCAGGAAATAGATGTATTTTAGGACCTTTCTCAATGCATGCTTTTCTTGGAGACCAAACCAAAATACCTTTGAAATAGCATGGCTCATCTTACACCACATCCTAGGATCTATGCATGCATTAATTCAAGGGAAAACATTTAACTACATTTGGGATTAAAAAAATTATCAAATTTTAGTAAGAATCATTTTTCTGTGCCTTTCATTAAAACGGTAATTGACAATAAATATAAGTTAGCATGAATACAACATACCACTTGAATATAACTTTGTTCATCCCCTTTATTTTTATGGAGAGTAAATAGTCCTTCTACTTGGAGATTTTAAATTTGAAAAAGAAAAGTTTAAATTTCTTGGGCACTAACTAGGTGCCAGGAACGATGGTGAGAGGATTCCCCCGGAGCTTTTTTCCATGAGCACCTCCCATGACCTTGGCGTAGTCCCCGAGCTCATTCGGTACCACGCTCACTACTACTCGGCAAGTCTTTCTGTTCCCTGGCCATCAATCCCAGCCATCGCAGGGGCTCTGACCTTGCTGTTATCCCTGCCTAGAATGTTATTCCCTAGCATCCCTGTATGTTTGATTCTTCTCAGCATTGGGATCTCAGCACAAAGAAAAGTCATTCTTGACAACTCCACCTTCATCACCTGTCTCTTCCATCAACCTGAGTTTACGTCACTGGAAACACACATCACTCATGAGAACTATCTTTTTAAATACATCTCCTTCTCTCTTTTCTTTATGTTTTCCTCCTAACAGACTGAAAGCTACAGGAAGACAGGCATCTTATCTTGTATATTGCTCTTCCCTTAGCACCTAGATGTGCCTGGAGCATAGTAAGTGTTCAATAAAATACTAAATGAATAAATGAGAAGCTCACAAAGTATTTTTTTTTAAAAAACCTGCTTTATAGAGGAGATTCAGAGCGGTTAAGTAACTTGCCCAAAGTCACACAGCAAGTAAATGGGAAAACTAGTATTTTGCCCACAGAGTGTCTCTTCCAAAGCCATTGAGTAGGCTGCTGGTAAAGAGGAAGGTAAGTCATGCTGAAGCCTAATAATTGTGCTAGATTAAGAAATTTAAGAGAAGCATCGAACAGACGGTCAAACCTCAGAGGGAAGGCGGGCGGGGGGTGGGGGGGTAGAAGGGGGCATAAAAGATTAACCTAAGGACTTGTATGCCTGCATATAAGCATAACCGATGGACACAGACACTCAGGGGAGTGAGGACACGTGCTGGGGGGACAGGGGGGTCCGGGGAGAGTTCCATGGGGGGGGGGGGGGAAGAGACATATGTAATACTTTAAACAATAAAGAATAAAAAAATAAAAAAGAAATTGCTATCTGTACTTATATTCACTGATATAGGATACAGTAGTAAGATGTATAAAACAAGAATGGACAAATGTACAGGAGTCAATCTCTGGTCTCACTGCAATTATCTTGGGTAAGTTCCAAAGTACTCGGGAAACTCGCCTCTGATGAAGCGGGTCCTGCCACTGCACAGTCAGAAGGGCAGGAGAAGTCATATACGTAGACCTCAGTGAGGGTGAACACAGAAATTATAGCCTGCCAGGACACCACCTTTTACATTACAGTCAAGTTCCTTCCTAGTGGGCTGTGTATCCAATTTGGTAAATGAAGGCTTGTTTTCCCTTAGACATAGTCATCAGAAATTTGAGGCCCAATTATGTGCTCTAAGTGCTCAGGACACCATGATGAAGCATTTAGTCATGGTCCCTGCTCCTAGGAGCTAACCTTTCCGTAAGGGAGACAGCAAACAAACAAACACAAAAAGCAGGATATGGGCTGTGGAGGAAATGAATGGTGATGAGTGACAGAGTGCAGGGAGTTCATAAATAGGGCTGTCAGCAAAGGGTGCCATGAACAGGTAATGTTTGCTCTATTCCTTCATTCTTGCAAGCGGTTTTTATTGAGCACCTACCATATGCTTGTTGCAGAACCTGAAAGGGAGGGAGCCTTGCATACATCTAGGGGAAGACCAGTAAGACAGGGGACAGCAAAGACAGGTCTACAGGTGGGAGGATGCCCAGCATAGCTGAGGGACATGGAGAAATGTGAACGTGACTGAGGGAGAGTGGGCAGAGAAGTAACTGAGCCCAGACAGTGCAGGGTCGTGGAGGTCGGGGTAAGGACCCTGCTGGTCTCCCTACTGGGATGGGAGGCCATTGGAAGGCTGTGAGCAGAGCCCTGGTGGATCAGACTGCAAACAGGCGCCCTCTGGCGGCTGTGCTGAGAACACATTGACGAACAGAGGAGCGGAAGGAAGAGGATTGCGGATGGGGAGTTGCAGCCAGCTCAAGATTCTGGAGAAAGGAGAGTTTGGCACTTTTCAGAAACAGGAAGCAGCCCGATGTGACCGTAAAATAGTGATCAGAGGAGAATGGCATAAGAGGAGGACTCAGGGGCCAAATCAGGCAGGCAGGCAGGGACTTCATTCAGAATATGCGGAAAGCCACCGATACAAGAATCTTCTCATAAAGTAAGCCCTGGACAGAGGCTCAGCTTCAGATGCCTTCCTTTGCTTAGCTGGCTTTAGCCAAACAGTGGGATGGAAATGTCGAATCTCTAAGCACTGACCGAAAAACAGCTTAATTTTTGAAAAGCGTGCCAATCGAGTTGTAATTACGGAACACACAGCCTCATGTGTATTTAGTGGCAGATGGAGCGATCACCGTGTTCAAGTCCTTTGGGGATAAAGAAACCGGATACACTCTCATCACACTCTCACCACCAGGAAACTGCCTCACTCTCTACGGCCAGCATCCTGGAAACATGCATTTTTGGAAATTCAGGAGAAAGAGGTAGAAGGTCAAAGTAGGAACATTTTTGAAAATGCAGATAAGAAGTGGAGGATTTTTTGACCATTCCAGACATACCCCGTCATTTCCTTTTAAATCTACCACAAGGGCCCGTGGAGGAACCAGGGTCCGTGTTCCAAAGATTTCATGGGAAAATGAGCAACGTGTTCTGGCCTCGGCATCCTTCACATTGGAGAGCCTGGTTTGATGTACTCAAAGAGAAGATTATCTCCGATGGGTGCACTGATGGCATTCAGAGGATCCCTTTTACCAAATATTAGCCGCTAATCAGACAGCCAGCCAAGGCCACATGCCTGCTGACACCAGTAATTGTCTGCCTGTAGGAATTGGAGCCTGAGGGTTCGCGGAAGCGACAGAGCTGAGCCTCCCAGAGTGAGACACAGGGGCTGTAGGTGACGCATGGGTGTTCACAGCTGGAGGTCGGCTGGGGTGACATTCTACCAACTTCCACTTATTGCTGGTCCTGGGACAAATGCCACCAGCATCTTTGGGAGTCTTATTTTGACAGTGTAAAGAGGGACCCATGGAGCTGAGGAGTTCACATCTGGGTTAATTTAACTTGAAAGCTGAAGAAGTAAGGATTCATGTCTTAAAAACACGTTGTAATAGGCTTTTCAGATTTTTGAGATTCACTTGGTATTTCTCTCCAGTCATACTGGAAATGAGGGCATGGGGCACAGTAGGTAGGATAGCAAACTCCCAAAGATGTCCCTGCCTTAATCCCTGGAATTTGTGAATATGTTACTTTACATGGCAAAAGGCCTTTTGCAGATGTGACCAAGATCAAGGACCCTGAGATGGGGAGATGGTCCCGGGTTACCCAGGTGGGCTCCATCGGATCCATGCATCCCTGTACAGGGAGAAAGTTTCCTGGCTGGGGTCAGTGGGAACAGTGACAGGCAGGGCCAGCGAGATACTGCATTGCTGGCTTTGAAGAGGGAGGAAGGGGCTGTGAACCGAGGCGTGTGGGCACCCTCCAGAAGCTGGAGAGACAAGAGACAGATTCTCCCCTCAGGCCTCCAGAAGGGAACGCCACCCTGCCAGCACTTTGCATGTTAGCCCAGGGACACTTGGCTGGGACTTCTGACCAACAGGCTGTAAGAGAATAAATCTGCGTTGGCTTATGGCGCTATCGGTGGTAATCCGTTATGGCAGCAATAGCGAAACTATACAGAAGGCTTTCAGTTGCATTGATACACAATTAAACCCCTGAACATTTTTTCATCATTCTTTTCAAGTGACGTATTACAACTTTTAAAGCCCACTAAAGAATGCTCGCTGGTTATATTAACTGACTTCTCTGAAAATGGAAATGGGGATTTGGTATAACATCAAGCTAATGAATGACTGAAGGACAAAAGGTCCCGAGGCTTTTAATCCCTTAATACTATAGTAAGTAGGATCAAAAAAAGAGAGGAGATGCCAGTTTTCTCCTAGAAAATTAAGTAATTGGACTACCAGAATGCAGGGATTTATTATGCTAAATACACATGCCTATTTCCTAATAAATCGCCATTTGTCATAGATGGCTGAATATTCCAGACCAGCACACACCCAGCTTCTTCTCTGCACAGAACTCATTCCAGACCCTTTTCTGCACGATGCATATTACAGGCAAGTAATTAAGGGAACTTAAGGCTTTAGTGAGTGTAATATGTAAACAAAAAATAAATTTTCCCCTCCCTTCCTCTGGGCTCCCTCTTGCTCTCAAAAACTCTGATGTCAGCCCAACACCTCACATTCCAGCAGGGAGTATACATTATTCTCTCTCTCTGTTGAAAACCTCCTCTAAGAGGCTTGGAAATAAATAAGTGCAGTATTTCAGCAGAAGAAATGCAAGGGGAGACAATCCTTGCACACACAGAGCAATCAGATGTGAGCATCTGCAATCGCTACTCACTTATAAATGGTGGCAGGCAGAATCACTTAAGGACCCACAATAAATTCAGGGCAACAAACGTCTTGAGTGTGTACCAGGGAAAAGGCTGTATTAGCATCCTGGCATTTTGATGAGACATTAGGCTTTTTGTCATTCCTACTGCTAGAGATGGTAGGAAGGGACCATGGACGAGGACATTCTTTTGTTTCACCACTGACCCTCACGATGAAATGCTGTCAGGATGCAATCTTTTGTGCCACCATATATTGTTTTTAAAGAATAGTTTATTAGAGCCCTAGCCAGTTTGGCTCAGTGGATAGAGCATCAGAAGGTCCCAGGTTCGATTCCGGTCAAGGGCACATACCCTGGCCTGGGCCCTGTCAGGGTGCATGCAGGAGGCAACCAATCGATGTGTTTCTCTCACATTGATATTTCTCTCTTTCCCTCTATCTTCCACGCTCTCTAAAGTTCAATGAAAAAATATTCTCAGGTGAGGATTAAAAAAATAGTTGATTTTTAGAGAGAAGAGAAGAGGGGGAGATGAGAGAGAGGGGAAAAAAAACATTGACATGAGAGCAAATCACTGATCAGCTGCCTTCTGCATGCCCCTACTACGAATCGAGCCTGCAACCCAGGCATGTGCCCTGATTGGGAATCAAACCAGCAGCCTTTCGGTGCATTTTTTTAAATGTGCCTGGCTAGGTTTAGCTTGATTCTGTGTTTAAAAAACACACACAACGTAAGGTCAGCTAAGTCTATTTTTTCCCGAGTAGATACCATGGTATATCCCACAAAAGTAATGAACATGAAATACTAGATTACTGTTTCTTATACTATGTTTTGTGGAACATTTGTAACTTACCAAGTTATTGCTTGGAAAATTGGTTTTGACAGCGCTTTCCTTTTTTATATTAAATACTCAAAAACATTCTGTAGTAAAGAAACCTATTTACATTAGTGAGTCACAGAAATCCTCAAATGTATTGGGACACAGACAACCTCTCTTCTCCAAGTACATTTCCCTCCTTCTGCTCCCAAATGAGTTTTATCATGGAGCATGCAAGTGGTACGCAGTTTGAAGAATACTGCTCTGGAGCAGGGTTTCTCAGCCTGGGCACTCCTGATGTCCTGGGCCCAGTAATTCTTTGTTGGTGCAGTGGCTATCCAGTGCATCATGGGATATTCAGGGATATTCAGCAGCATCCATGCATTGTACCCACTGGATGCCAGCAGCCCCCTCCAAGTTGTACAAAACAAAAATATCTACCAACATTGACAAAGTCCTTTGGGGGCAAAATCACCCCTGGTTGGTCATTACTGTTCTAGAGGATCTGCTGGGTCAGTGGAAAGACTGCCTTTGTGGACTTTAATGCAAATATTCTGTTTTTCAGGTTTTGCTTCCTCTCTGCCCATGCATCACCCACAGCTTAGGCTATTTATTGTCTGTCATTCTGCACTCATTCTCAGTTCATAAACATTCATTTTACCTTCCACCTGCTCAGAAACACATTCCTCCCCGTAGAAACTCAATTCAAGCTGGTCATGGCATCCCTCTGCTCCCAAGGACCCTCTCAGCTCAAACCCTTAGGACTTTCTCTTACATCTTAGTGTTGTCCTAAAGTCTTAATACTGGTCACCAAAGAGCTGTCTTCTCCGAGCTAGTCTTTCATGACAAGTCATTGAGACCCAGGATGTTGTTTCAAAAAGAGAACTTGGTCCAGTGGGAACTCATCAGCATGGAGGTCAAGCCATTTCAAAAAGTGTATCAGTTCTGAAATTTACCTTGAGAGGTGATGCATGTTTTATTAGGAACGTTATCTCCTATCCAGCACATTTCTTTACTCTCTTCTGTTTTAACTACATTCCCAATCTGTCCTTGCTTTTGGGGGCGGAATTCTTTTCTTCCTTCTTTTATTTCCATACCCTTGAATATCTAAAAAAGCATTTATAATAACACATGGGCCGAGTTCAACCTCTGGTTTAGTTGTATTCTGACAGACATAGAAGCTAGAAACAATAACCAGTAATTCTTTGGGGCGTATGTGTCTCCAGGATTCTAATATACACACAAAAAGCCAGAAAGCTGGTATTGGTATCACTATTAGTAGCACCAGATGAGGAGACTGAAGCTCAGAGAGATTCAGTCACACAACTGATAAATTCTGAAGGAAAGGCGAAACAAATCAAACTATTGATTCAAACTAGACTTCCTTAACTAGAGCCCTCTTTGCTGTGCTTAGAAATCACTTTTTCTCTCATTTGTATGAATCCTGATCTATGATATGACCTCAAAACCCATTTTCTTTCCACCATAAAATGAATAAAGTAATCCAGATATCAAACCTCGCTAAACCTGTCTTTGAATTTCATATTTGACCTTGTCTCCTTTTAGTCCCAGAGGGTTACACAGGCTTTGTGCTTTTCAATGCGACCAATGGCTCACCCAGAATTTGTTCATCCCAGGAGATTTTTCAAAGCACTTTCACATAATCGCATCAGCAAAGGCAAAGAGGACAGGGGTGATTATCCTGTCTTACAGGTGCAGACACTGAGCCACAGAGCAGCTGTGACTTGTCCTAGTCACCAGCTCCTCTGTGAGTGGCCCAGGAACAGGACCCAATTTGTCAGACAATAAGCCCAGCTATGTTCTGTCCACACCACAGAGCTTCAAGCAAGGGCCTCAGAGCAGGGCTGGTTCCACAGCAACAGAGAGAGGGATGAAGGCAGCGATGAGGACACATACAAATATATTTGATCTACTAAAACCAACGGGGTGATGGCTTCTCTGAGCTTGAATCTGCAAAGAGAGTTGTAGTTGCCCAAGTTATGTTGAAGCTGTGTCCCTTTGATCCAGGAAATAACTATTGAAGTACGTCTAACATCTAATTTGTATATGGATGATAGATATTCAGAAGTGCAGAACAACAAAACCTTTAGGAATCACCCATTTATAATGGAAACTTCTTTTCAAATTCTCTTTGAAATCTCAGAAGAGAAGTCAGGGTATTCAGTGTAGACCAGCTCATGGGAACTCCAACTTGAAGGACACTGATCTTTGAAAGCAAAGTTCTGCTTGGCCCAAAAGTCTCCTCTGGGACAATACCTATGAGCCAATAGATACAGTTCTGCCCCACAGAAATTACAGTCTTTTAATCCCCATTTTATAAATTTAGAAAATAAAGCTCATAGAGATGAACCCAAGGTCACAAATCTGTCCATGTTCTTTTATAACTGAGAGCTGATTTCAAAGACCTTGTCCTTTGCTTCAAATCATCTGAACTAGAAAAGAAAATTTACTGCTTCCTCAAGAAGCCAGAAAAAAATAATCATTATATTTTAAGCATTAATACAACCTCAAAAGAGATGATGGTATAAAAACTATAGCATAGTAGCAAAAATAAAAAATTAATAAGCATTCAAAGAGGCATTATTTCAGAGGGTGAGGTGCATGTCTATGAAATCATTCAAATACAACTCTTGGGTTCCTTTGTGATATCTGAGAGTGTTCTCAACCTATCTCGAAGTCTTCTAGCTTTGAGACTTTAAAACTGAGGAGTTAAGAGGGGTCAGGTTAGGTAAGGATGAAGTTAGCACTCAAGATACTCAGCTGAAGGTCAAGTTAAAGAAGCTGGGTGGTGGTCTGGGTAGTGCTAGAAAGTGTACAAAAGCTGAATAAAGATGACTTTATATAGATTTTACATACTGGAAAATAAAGGTAACAAAAAAAGACTTACAATTGATATTTCCCCTCCACATTTCCCTGCTATAGGCACAGTAGTAGCTTGCCTCAGAAAGGCAAGTTTGCCCAGTTCCAAATACTACTGTTAGGTATCCATTTGGAAGAGTGAGATTTTCACAAAACAAGCCTTATGTCTGGTTTTGGAAGTTTTACTGGAAGCTATTCAACTCATTTCATTTATTAAAAACATAAATAATATACAACATTCTCTCTCTCTCTCTCTCTCTCTCTCTCTCTCTCTCTCTCTCTCTCTCTCAGCAGCAGCAGAAGAAGCAACTTCTGAGTTTCTAGACCTTGGCTCATTCTGCATTCCACTGGCCTTCCTACCCACAGGCCACAATCTGGAAGTTATGTAAATATTAACACTGGGAGCCAATGAGTGAAACTGCTCTTAATTCCAGCTGACGTGAACCCATTGCCAATGAACACTCGAATCTTGGTAATAAACTCTCAGATGAAAGGCACGGAGTGATGCGCATTTCACAGACAAGACACAGCAGCAGAGCCGGTGGTATTGGAGATGAAAGCTGAAGTCGACAGACGAGCAGATTGCTGGGGAAGGCGTGAATGCTAAAGAGACACCATGGGTTTCTTCCAAGTTCACTTTCCCAGTCATCGTGGTCCCTCAGGTGACTTGTTGAGAAGCCTGCATGACAGGAGCTACTGTTTCTACTACCTGGGACCTCTCCATGCCCCAGAGTTCTGGCTGATGTGGGGACCATGTTCCCCAGTGGCCTGGAAGTGCTGTGGCTCCCAGCATACACTGGTGGCTGCCCGTGGCTGTGTTCCGTGCTGGAAAGGTTATACCTTCAGTAAGCAAAGTGTGCATAATTGCTACACCTCCTGTCCTTGTTCTAGAAAGTCCCCTTTGAAATGGTTGTTTTAAAGGGAATTTGACAATTTGCAAATCCCCCAAGAATGGAAGTATTCCAAAATAACCAAGTCCCCAAATTGATGTGGACTTCTTCTATGTCACAAATGCTAAAACATGCCCGGCTGATGTGGTTCAGTGGTCGAGCATCAACCTATGAATCAGGAGGTCACAGTTAGATTCCTGGTCAGGGCACATGGCCAGGTTGTGGGCTCGATCCCCAGTGCGGGGTGTGCAGGGGGCAGCTGAGCAATGATTCTCATCATTAATGTTTCTTTCTCTCCCTCTCCCTTCCTCTCTGAAATCAATAAAAATATATTTTAAAAAACCAACAAAAACAAATGCTAAAACGTGGCAAAATGTATTTTGTGTTTAGTGGTTTGCATGATTTGTATAAAATGAGAACCCAGACAGGGAAGTTTTGAACTCGCCACTGTTTTTCCTTTGCTACTTTGAGTTTTTCCTCTGTCATTTTGATTCCAAAGAAGATCTAATCTCACCGTTTACTCTGGATGGGTGGGCTTTGTATGGAGAAGTCTATGAAATTGATTGAGAAATTAAATTGGCTTAATCTTCCTGTTTCTAGCAAATATTTTCTCAATAAAAATTCATTAATCTTGGTATAAATCTGTTGAAAATATCTGTGTTCAGAACCATAAAGTCTAAACATCCAGGGGTCAGAACACTGAATGATTCTTTAACTAGACTGTGGTAAACCCTGCCGTGGTTAAATGGGTTATCATGGCTCTCTATCCTTTTCCATTTGGGTTTCTACATGCTGCCCACCCCCAGGGGCAGACTTCCTGAAAAACCTCCAAAGAAACAGGTGGTCATATATATGTTTTGTTTGCTTTCCCCCACCTGTGCATGGATCTTTCATCCCAGCTAAATTGATTTGACTAACCCTCTTCTTTCTCCTAAGATCAAGTTTAGAAAGTATCTCCCTGGGCCCATCCTGCCAAGCTAGCATCCTTCTCTAGCCTCCCCATCACTCCCCCTGTCATATTAACTTTCTGTTGCTTCCTCCCAAGGCCAGGAGATCTTTAAGGTCAAGGGCTCTGTCCTGTTCCTCTTGGCGTTCCTAGAGCTGGTCGCTAAAATTGTATGAGGTAGGTACCAAAGTTCTGTTAACAATAAAGAGTGAGCATGCCATTTAGAGATCGTGAATCAGGGTAGAAAGTAATTACATCAGTAACTACATCAGTAGTTCATGCCTCTTTGAGCTAATATTTGGAAGCCTTACCTAGGCGATGTTTCCAGGCCCCACCCATCTTGGGGGAAAAAGCTACCGTGTAGGGCGGGGGAGCTAGCCCAGGGACATGGGTTTTGGAATAGTGTCTGGGTGGAGGGTGATAAGCAAGAGATGGGAAAATACCCCAAGAATCTCATGGGGTTTGAGCTGGTAGAAGTTTCCCTCATGTGGCTAGTAAATCCTCTTAGTAACTATATTCACTTTGTCTGAATGTGTTACAAAAGCCGGCTCCTCTCACCTGTTTGCTCAGAGCCTCCACAGCAGTGTGTATTGGGCTACATGCTGACAGCTCACAGAATCCTGAGCTCTGAGAACTGGGGAGCCCACATCTGTGCAAAACAGGAGATGTGAGCTTCACTGGACTTGGGCAATTGGACATGGTAGAGACACGTTGCACCTCTCATTCTTGTTTCCAATCCTTTCCATAGATTCAGTAGCCATCACACCAGCGATACCCTTTCTCAATGTGTGGGAAAAAAAATAGAAGAATAGAGTGGAGAGAAGACCTACAGAGAGTGATGAAGCCACAATCCAACCCAGGCCACCCTGGGCCAGCAGAACCAACAACCTAAAAATCTCTTTCCTCCTCTCATGCAAAGAACCCTGAGCACTGGGAAGGCACTGGACACCAAGAGAGCCCAGGTCCCTACAGAGAAGTTGTAGGAGAGGGTTAGGATGCACGTGAAGACCCTGCGTGTGATTGCGCCTGGTTGTAGGGAAGCTCTCAGTTCCGTGTCCCTCACTTATTGCAATACGGGCAGCTGGAGGGAGCAGGCGAGGCCAACGTGACCCTCCTGCTTTAGGTTAAGCCTCAGTGATTTGATGTTTCTCCTCCGCAGGCAGATTATGAAAACTCCCATACCTGGAGCATAGGGCTGTTCAGTGATCTTATAAAAAGATAAACCCAGGGCTTGTCAGTAGAAATATCATATTCTTAACAATGATGAACTGTACAATAACCTCCAAAGAGTCTCAATATTGGGAATATTGAGGGGAAGATGGGAAAGGCAAAAATGGAGCAAAGAAAAAATTTGAGGTAGAAAAGATATGAGGAAAAGAGCATTAGGTCTATGTGTGCATGTGTGCATGTGTGTATGTGTGTTTGTGTGTATGCCCTGCTAGGTGTCTGTGTGTATGTGAGCATGCATATGCATATTTATCTGTGCACAAACACACATGCATGTATATGGGTGTGCATGTGGGTGTGTACATGCATAGCATGTGTTACAAAAGCTGGCTCCTCTCACCTGTATTTGTGCATGTGTGTGCATACGCATGCATATTTGCATGTGGGTGTGCCGCAGGTATGTGTGCCTCTATTTGCCAGTGTGGTCCAGTGTTTGTTTGTGTGTGTGGGGTGTGTGTGTTTTGGCCCACGAGATCAGTACCCTGTGCCCAGACTAGTAGAGTGATTCACCAGGGAGACAGTACAAACCAAATTAAACAGGAAATAAACTACAGCTCTCTCCACAGCTATGGCACAGAAACCCAGAGGGAGCACACTACGGGAGGGGAGGCAAAAGTGGTTTCCTGACTTCTACGCTGTTGATTTGGCACCTCTCACCAGTGTTATATTTTAGAAGAGGAAAAACAGATTCTTCACAGGGGGACGGAAAACAGGGCAGAGGCTCAGAGAATTCGGAGCCGGCATGTTCACCGAAAAACACAAACACTGTTGTATGCTTTTCAAATACCATTAAAACACACGCACATATACATACATATTTGAGTACATGTGTTCAAACAACAACCACACACACGGTGAGCCCACGAGGCAGGGAAGACTTTGGTCCAGACCATCTTAGGCTTGATTTCTGCAACCCCAGGCTACCAGCCAGAGGATGCTAACATCAGAGCCAACGATTTCATCATTTGATACGGGAAATGTGCACACACGGACACATAGGGGTGTTTACTGAGAGAAATCCTCTGTCATTTTACAGCAAGTAAACTGTTTTCTCCATGCAACTCCTACTGGGTAGGACACTGAAAACCGTGTTTGAATTTACTCAAAGATTCATGTTTTATTCCATATTCAAAACAGCCTCTTCATTGTGGGCTTTTCATCCTTGTGGGGTTTCCATCTTTACTGAAGCTATTGTATATTTTGGAATAAGACCCGTCAGCCAAGGCATCCAACAACCAATTCCTAGCCTAGGAGAGAAACAGGAGTCATGAGTCTCAGGTAGTCCTTCCCTATAAAACAAGAAATAAAGCAAAACTTCTTAACAGAGGGCTGGAGGAGGGATTTTAGAAATGGACCATGTTAGGCCTTAGCTACAAGCACGAAATAAAGAGACGCATAATTCTAGGGATAATTTGTTGATTTTTTTCTTCGTATGTTCATATTCATATTTCTGAATTTGGGATTAAATTTGCATTGATGCACTCCATTTCCCCCCAAATATGCTTATTGAGAAACATCCCTTCTAATTGGTGGCATCTTAAGACTTATGAATATCATGTATAGTAAAAGACCTAGTTTTTGAGATATTAGTGATTTTGCCTTTCTGTACTTTGCCTTCTGAAATGTATTTCTGTTGTTGTTAATCCTCATTGAGGATATTTTCCCATTGACTTTTAGAGAGAATGGAAGGAAGGGGATGCAAAGGGAGAGAGGGAGAGACATAGAGAGACATTGATATGCGAGAGACACATTGATTGGTTGCCTCCTGAACCCCGCCCAACCTGGGCCAGGGATCTAACCTCCAACCCAGGTATGGGCCCTTGACTGAGAATTAAACCTGGCACAGTGCATGGTAAATAGTAGGTATCACTAAGTGTGTTGTATATGTGTATGCATCCACATTTGTATGTGTGTGTACATACATGTGTGCATACACATTTGAATTTCAAGTTCAAAAGAAGTTAATTCATAATCAGTTTCTCTAACTTCTTTCTCTTCCTTCTCTCATCTACCTCTGCATCTTCCACCATTGACTTTCACCATTCACATCCAGTGTTCTAGATTTTTTGGGGGGAGGGGGCGGGTTGTGCATGATTCAGAGTGACTTCCCTAACTTACCCACAAGGTTGGGATGTGAGAGCCTCACTTTTACTCCATATCTTTGCTTTCCTTGCTGGACCTGATTGGACATTTAGCCAAGCTGGCCCAAGAGGAGTCTCTCTCACACTTGTTCTCACTTGCTCTAATGTTTAAAACTATTTCTAAAGGTCCAATTTCTCGAACAGAGGGGATGCAAAAATTAGGGGTGGTATATGGTGTATTTGTACTCTGCAATGAATACCTTGCTGTTGGGGAAGAGACAACATATTTAGGATCCAAAATGGCCTGGATGCACTGGAGGGATTATATGAAATGAAATTCAAATAAAATAAAAAGAAATACTACACTTAGGAAAGGAAGAATACATTCTATAAGACCTAAATAGGAAAGTGCTGGTGAGAAAATGAGAGAAAAAAAATCAAATAAACTGGGAATCAGAGAAGGCCACACAGTGAACCCAGGATTGGGAGACACAGAACCCTGAGCAGGAAACTGACTCAATCAGGGATGGATGGGACCCAGGGGTGGGGTGTCCCCTTTCTGCTCAACCTAGACTCTCCCAGAGCCTGATGCAGTTTGGGGGTTGCGTTTGGATTTCAGTGCTGATCATGTAACCCTCAGGGAGGACTGCACTGATGGGAAGTTGGAAGCTTAAGCCTGATTTATGAAGAAAGGAGGGAAACGTCCACTTGCCCGTGTAATGGGAGAGAAAGAGCGCTTTGGGGAGGCTTCCTAGCAGATGCAAAAATATAGGCTCTGCATGGAAAGGGAAGTCAGGCCTTCTGCCTTCTTGTATTTCGAATCGGCACTTCCATTGTGTTGGACTTTTTATGAAAACCTTTGACATACGCAGTGTTAGTCAATGTAGGCGAACCACCCTGATTGTGTGGTGCCCACAGTAAAGGTGTATTTCTTGTTCTCTGCGGGACAATGCAAGTTGGCAGACAGAGGGAGGTGGGCTGTGGAGGGGAGAGGGGGCTCTGATCCACGCAATCACTCAGGGACTCAGGCGCCTTCCTCAGGCTGCATGCTCTTCTAAGTCCTCTGACCCAAGTCCTCTCCGCTCCTCTGCCAGGGTATGGAAGATAGAACTGGAGGGCAGTATATAGAGAGATTCCGTTTTCAGGTCTGGAATGATGAATGCCATCTTCACACACACATTCCATCATCCAGAACTCAGGAGCATGGTTACACATGACTCCAACCGAGGCCGCGATTACAGTCCAGCTGTGTGCCCAAGAGGATGAGGGGTGGAGGGCTGATGGGCTGATGAACAACTCCTCGGTATCTATGACCTATATTACATGATTTCACCCTTCCAATGAACTCTCAATGTTAAAAGTGCATATACTCTTATTTTGATAATACAGCATGTACATATATAAGTATGCCCATATAACATCATATTTTCTCACATCAACGCCATACGCAGTCAACCCCAATGAACAGGAATCCGAATTTGAGATAAAATCGATTTGTCTTTCCAACCCTAGACACTATTCAACATTAATGAATTGCAATATATCAAGAGAGTAAGAAAGTCCTGATCTTCTTCAGTGAGCAAAGAAATAGCTGGACCAGAAAACTCCAAGCATCACCCATTCACATTGTAGCTAATATTTTGACTTTACTAATCAGAGCTACTTAAAGACCTTTATGAAAGCTTGGAGCCTTCTGAAGAAAATAGTGTCTTATTTTCTGATATTTAAACACATCTTCGGGATGGTTCCAACATTCACACTGAAGCCTAATGGAATACGGCATTGTGTTCAGGATTCCTAGGCATTTATCATGTACAATTCATGCTTTGAATTCCGGTGTATGTTCAATACCACCTCTATGTGTTCTGAGTCTAGGTCACTGCTAAGCGCAGAGCAGAGGACATAGTTGGGGAGCCACCCTGTGCGGGATGAATTAATCCTAACTTAGTGTTAGGAAAACCCCACTTCCCCTCCCCACCGCAGCCAGTAAATACAAAGCTTGGCTCTTCACCCCCTTTGAGCTACAAATTCAGAGACGAATTACGGAAGTAGACATGGAGTGGGGAGGAGGCCAATGACAGAGCCAAAGGCAGTCATAAGTACACAACATATTCCACAGTTCCATCCAGAGAGCCAATGGGGAAAAGGAAATGAAATAGGAACATCCAGATTTTCACCCATTATTCTACATTTTTGAGAATTACAGTTATAAGAAGTCAAGATCTTAGGAATTATTCTGTTTCATTGAGATATTTGTTGTCTAATAGCTTCAGAGTGGCATTAAATGATCAGATGCAACAAAACATGAATACCATACTGGCTATAAGAGTTACTACAGGGACAAAGTTTTCCCTTTAAGGATTTACTGTTAAGCAATTAAATTTTAAACTTCTATCACGTCTTACATTCGAGTGCACAGAAAGCATAGGGACAGTCAGCACAGCAAGGAGTGGTCGTCCCCGGATGTTTCTGCAAGTTCAAAGCCACACATGGTGTCTGGACAGTGACTTTTACAACTTCCAGCTACTCCAACTCCACGTCAATAATTCATGCCACAGGACTGACTCGAAGTAAAGAATCAATACACCCCATTCCATCTACCTTCACCACACTCCGCAGACCTGACACGTGCCCTGCCTCACACCCCAGGTGCCACCTCTCAGCATCCTCGGGAAAAGCTTCGGAGACATTAGATATTTTTCAACATCAAGAAACATAGCCAGGAGACAATGCACCAAAATTTAAACTGCTCAAGTAAAAAGGGCTGATTCTTTCCATTCTATCGACACAGCAGCACGAAGCAAAACAAGTTAACTCCCACAAAGTTATTGCAATTCAAAGGCGCTCGATGCAATTTTTATTCAAAGCCTCCCTTTTCCTTGATTTTTCTGACCTTCCCTGCCCTCTGTCTTCTTGCCGTTGCTCTTTCTGTACTCAAATCATCTATCACAACATATAGGAATCTAGTCCTCTGTTTGAATACATTTTATCTTCCTAATTGCAGTGAGGGGTGAGGTGGAACATTCTTTTATCTGAAGCATTTATTTCTCCCCCGTCCGCCCCTCCATGAGTGACTTCGCCTAAGTAGCAATGGTTGCACGGTGGGCCATGCATTGAATGAGTGAGTTAGGGAGGGCTCCTATTGGGTAAGGTGTGCTTAGGTTAGAGCACTGGGAAAAATTGAAGTGTTCCAGTTAAAATAGAATTTGCAGCTCAGATTGTGCTCAGAGAAATGATCTGGAGTGACAAATGTTGTTTGTCAAGAAAGGGGCTCAGAGCGCAGGAGAGATGGAGAGAGTGACCCCGAGGCAAGCTTCGGGGAAGGCACCTTGTCCCTCGGGGCTGGCTCCCAACCCGGCCACGTCATGGCCACACTCAACTGAGGTGAAAAGAGCCTCAAGCGAGGTCACGAAACAGGCTGGCTCCACAGCCAGTCCCACCACCAACTTCTCGGAGGGGCCAAGGTCAGAATCGCCAGGAATAATTCCTTCGCTTACTCTGCCGAACCGTGCATCCCCTCCTTCTCTCCCTCCATCCTTTCATCTGCTGCTCTGGCTCAGACAAAGGGCCAGAGATTGGGAATAAACAATAAGGAAAGTAACAAAACCCAAAAGACAAACTTTTCATGGAGAGGAGTCCCCCTCCCCCGCTTTCTACTCTCTCCTGTGGGCCGAGGAGAAACTATTGGCTGCGTCACACCGGAAGACCCACGTCGTAGAAGCAGCTTTCCTAAACAGAATGCATCAGTGATGCTGTGAGCTTCCCGAGGACAGGTGCCCGCTCGCTGTACTGCTTGTTGGGCCTCCTGTATGTTTCTGGGGGAAATGAAAACCCGTTTTTGTAGAAGACGTGCAGTAATCCCATGATGAGTCCCTCTTGGTGGAGCGAATGAGAATCACGCTCAATTCGTTTGTTGCGTAAATCAGGATTCAGTGTGTCCCTTTCAATGCTGTGTCCCACTGACTGCAGGTGTCACCCAGCAGATATTGCACATGTGGCTTTAGACTGGCCGTGTCTGGACTCATCGTAGCCAAGGCCATTCTGGGAGCGGGATGACACTGTTAGAGGAGAGGCTAATGGGTCAGTCTTGTGAATGTGGGTGTGTGTGCTTGTGCGTTCATGCAAGAGAGCGAGCAAGAATGGGATAGGCAGGGAGCGAGGGCCAGAGAGAGTGAGAGAGCACGAATAAAGAAGCCAATAAAAACAGCAGTTCTTGGAAAAACATTTACAATGTGAAGTGCTCACAATGTGGGAGATCCAGCCCTTCCTTCTTTCAAACAATTTGGCGAGGGACATGGCCCCCTGGGGAGAAGCAAGACCCAAACCGGAACATCAGTGTAGAAGCAGGTGGGGTGGCCGGGTGGAGAGGGACTCGGAGCTGACCTGAGAGGAACCAGAGGCAGGATTTCCTGAGGAGAGACACGGTGCCAAAGCCCATGGTGCTCTTCGTTACCTGCGTAAGAGTCGGTCACCTCTGAGTGCAGTTCAGATATTATTTATTTCTGCTTGAATAACTTTTTTTGGTGTGTGTGTGACTGAATGGACAAATGGGCAGAGTTAGCAGGATGTGCTCATTCAATAGTTAAATTGGCATGTCATATCGGTTATTACATGTGTATTAAACCTTTCTTGGGTATTTCAGGGTGATTTCTCCTCTCCATAAAAAGATGTCAGTGATCCTCCCCCAGATATCTTCAAAGGCAGGGAACACGCTTTCTAGTTTTCTGTTAGGGTGCAATATTCAAAATGGTGTGAACGTTCCTTAAATTGAAAAAGCCCGGTAGTGTGATTAAAGCAGGATATACCTCGAACTTGCCAAAGCAAATACTCTAAATGGAACTGATAGTAACATTTAAAGAAACATCTTAACTTGTAGTATAGTTCAAGTTTATGACAATGTACACATTAATCATAGTAAGGAAAGGTCAAATGAAAAGTTAGCCACTATTATTAATACAAGAAAATATACGGCGGCGAAGGCAGATTCTTTCGCGGTGCAAAGCAGAGCTTCATGCAATACAATAACAATAAAAGCTACACCTTAGTGCCCTACTAACCAGGAACGAGGCACTTTGCCAAACGCTTCATGTGTGTTTCGATTCAGTGAACGCTTCTACCAATCAATGAGGTAGAGATGCTGTTCATTTCTTTTTTTCTAATGGGGGACACAGAGCCAGAGCTCAGCGACTTGCCCAAGAGCTCACAGGCAGTTAAGCGAGCAGCTGAGCCAAAAAGCTGGCCTGCTCCCAGAGCCAATGGCCCCGACACTCCATTCAGGATCTCTGTTGTTTTTCCTGCTTCTCAGTGCAACCTCAGAAGCTTCACGGAGAACGAGTGATGGCCACTGTATGCTAATTTCATGCATGGTCATTTGAAATGGATTAAAAAACACACATACACATCATGAAAATGCTGATATTTCATGGTTCTACCTTGCAAACCAGTGTGGAGCGTTCATCACTTTATGTTTAACTTTAGTGAAGCCAAAAAGGTGCCTCATTTAACCCTGAATTTGCAACTCGTGCAACACACACACACACACACACACACACACACGCCATGCCCTGCAAAAGTTGGGGGAAAATATAAGGAGTGGGAGGACACACAAGACTCAGAATACCAGAATTACATTTTCCAGAGAACTGCCTCATTTTGGGTGTGCATTTTTCTAGCAGCTGTTGTTTAGAAAGTGCTACTGGTCATGCTGATAAAATGTGGCAGTTCCAGCATATTAACATAAATATTTTTACCTGAGTAATTCCGGCTGTTCACTTGAAACTGAAATTAATTCACATACTGTTTTCCCTGGAGTGCCCCCAAAAACGTCCTAATTTTTTTTTTTTTTTTAAGGTCGAGAACAACTGTGTGCACCGGTGCTGAACCAAGTATTATTCGTCACCAGCAGTGTTGTTTTCCTAGTGCACGCTGTACCAAGAAGCAGGGTAATGGGACTGAATGTGGAATCAATACATATTCAAATGGAATCTGTTTATTTTGCTTTTAAAACATAGTCCCGCAAGATGGGCTGAACTGTGATAGCTGCAATCGACTGCTAATAGCATCCCCTCCTTAATGGCTGGCTTTGTGCTTCCTATGAAGACTGATTTCCCATAATCCGGGCAAGCATGGCCTTGCTGATTTAATTAGCACTTCTGGGCCTGAGAGAGGATGCTTACGGGGTGTTGGTACACTGAGAGCAGTGAGGAGACATGGCTCTGAAGCGGATGCTTTCGGTTCAAATCCCAGCTCAGCCCCTTCCTAGCTACATGAATAGCCATAAGCTACTAACCTAGAAGCGTCTGCATTCTTCACACGCGTGGGCTACTAACAACCCCATAGGCAGGGCCTACGCTGCCCTACAGCCAAAGCCATCATGTGCTTCGCAGTTTATATGAATGGAGCCCTTTGGGGTTGTGGGGTGCACCATGTAAATGTGCCCAGCCACCAGCATGAATGAAGTCCCCGGGGAATTCTGGCTCCTTTTATTCTTTTTAATCCTCATGTGTATCATCCATGGCTTCTGGTTTCACATCCCGATTCTTCAATGACTTAAGAAAGTAGGATAATGCAGGTTCCACTGGATTTCCCAATCAAGGAGCAATGGGACTTCATTTCCAGAGTCAAGTGCCCTTTCTATCTTTTCAGAGAAACTGTCTTTGCGGATTTCATTCTGTTTCTATGTTATATCATGTCTGTGAAGAGGTCTGAAGACTCAAGATGCCCTCAAAGGTGCTAAATCATCCTCAAACTCCAAGATAGAGTCATGTATTTACAGAAGCGAGTTTGGAACCAGACGGGGCCAGATTCGAGCCCTCTCCATCTTTAGCTGTGTGATTTTCCCTAGCGAGTTCATCTTTCAAGCCTCCACTTCCTCGTTTGTGTATTGGGGGATAATTTGTACCACTTAGCACTGTTGGGGTGGGTGAACTAGCGAGAGCACAGCAACGTGTTCAGCAAAAGCCTGGCGCGTAGCTGATACCAATCAAGTCCCTGCCCCATTAGCACGGCTGCCAGTCCCCGTCCCTCAGCCTCAGGCAGCCAGATCTTAGATCCAGAGGCCTCTTAAACTGCAAGTCATGCCACGAAATGTTGCCCCATGAACTCAGCGGGGTGCAGAATTCTTCGAAAGATAATCAGCAGGGCATTGTTCTAGTTCCATCGTTGCTACTGCGGAGACGTGCTCAGCATGCTGAGGCTGCAGACCTCAGCGGCTCCGTCCGCAAGGGGAAGCGGTCTCTTTAAGCCCGGGATCCTCAGATTCAAACACTAGGCAAAGTACGCAGCGTTTGTGTTCAGATTTTCCTCTGACTGGTTAGTGACCTCCTGCACTTTGGATGGTGTCCATGTGGCCACCCCTGCTTGATGTTGATGGCACATTTTGCTGATGGATCCAATAGTTCTTTTCACTGAGCTTGGATGAGACCTCAGAATCCTACTCAACATAGGATCCAAGTGTGCAGGGCCTCCATCAGCCTTTCTAAGTTTTGATCTGAAGGACTTGGCATATTTGCCATCTCTGCTTTTAAACATCTTTTAAAGTACTTCAGACTGTCTTCTGCAATAGCCGTATACATTCCTCTTCAGTACCCCTAACCAAAGGTGGACTTTTATACCTAGCTCACAACAGAACTGATTTTTCAGTTTCAGGGGGTTTACATTGTAAAGGTACTTAATTCCTCTAAAATATACTCATGGAAGCCCTTCTTTGTTCTCCCCACTGTGCATTTTCAAGCAAAGGGCAGGGTGTGTGTGTGGAGGCAAGTGAACAGGAGACTGCAGTCTGGTTTATTACGTGCAATGCCTGGGGAAGATCACGCCTGGGCCGGTGGGCAGGAGGGACATTCACCAATCTCAGAAATTAAGGGCTTATTTGAAAGGAAAAGATGATGGGTGAGAATGTTCTAACACAGGGAACAGTGTGGCCAAAGCCGGATGGAGAGACACGTGCCTGGTCTGGTTGGAAAACGTCAAGTCCCTCAGAGCCAAAAAGCACAGTGCGTGGTGGACGGGGCTCTGGGGGATACAGTGGTGACAGGTGATCAGAGCCATTGCCTTAGAGAAAGAGGTGCACACATGAGGTGAGAAAGAACTCTATAGGAAAACAAAACAAAACAAAACAAAACAAACAAACATCCCCCCACAAACCACCCAACCGTGGAGGAGGATAATGGTACGTGGAGTATGAAGGAGAAGAGGGCCTTTATGGGTAGCTGAAATCACTGCCCATAGAGGCTGCCTGTTCAAGGTAATCAGATCTGGACACAAGAGCAGCTCATATAATGAGACGGGGAGAAGGGGAAGCTCCCTCTCTGACATTTAGAATTAGGTTTATTTCCTTGTCAACAATAAAGGCAAATACCAGAGCACAGGTTTGTGTCCCAAGCATGGCAGCGGCGCAATTGGGCTAGTACTCGGCGCTCTGGGGGTTTATTCTCTGTGTTAAGTAACCCAAACCCGAGCAGTGAGCGACGGTGCTGATGCGAACACAGTACAAGGCTCCCAGGGTGAGGGAATGAAGACCTGACTCTGTCCATTAAATACATCGACTGCCATACTCCACGGGCCAGGTGCGGGGGCGAATGCTGGGAGGGAGGCAGGGCACACACCAGCATGCCTTCAGGGAGTGCCTCGTCTAGTGAACAAGCAGGTATTATATACACAGATACGTGCATGGTCTCAAGTCAAGAGAGCACTTGTCAGGAAGATTGAAGTGTAGAATGAAAGGTTCAAACCAGAGGAACCATGTTTAAAAGTGGGGTGAGGGGGCAAAATAAGGGGCAGTGTCTCCAGGAGAGAGTGTCTCAGAGGCAGTGGGATGTGTGGCGGTGTCCGGACGCTGCTCTGGCCCGGCTGGGTTGAGTAGTGCAACGGAACAGAGCGGCCAAAGTCTGGTGGAGACACATGTGCCTGGTCTGGTTGGAAAAGGTCAAGTCCTTCAGAACCATAAAGCATAGTGTATGGTGGGCGGGGCAAGATCAAGTCCCTGAGAACCATAAAGCACACTGTATAGCCTAAGCCAGTGGTCAGCAAACCGCGGCTTGAGAGCCACATGCGGCTCTTTGGCCCCTTGTGTGTAACTCAATCAGACTGAGGACATTTTTAGCAAAGGCCAGCTTAGGAGTACCCTAATTAAGTTAATAACAATGTACCTACGTATATAGTTTAAGTTTAAAAACTTTGGCTCTCAAAAGAAATTTCAACCGTTGTACTGTTGATATTTGGCTCTGTTGACTAATGAGTTTGCCGACCACTGGCCTAAGTGATCCGAAGTTATTCAATGCCACATCAGGTGCTGTACCTACAATCCCCTGTGCACACCTGTGGTATCTGAGACTCCCACACTGGGTTCCACAAAACAGCAAAAAAACCCTCAAAGAAGAGGGCATCTCGTTGGGACCTGGCAATGCCCAAAGCAAGAGTAGAAGAATATTGACCAGTAATATCTAGAACATACCCACATCGCTGGCTCTTCGATGTTGCCCGACTGAAAAATTAGCAGAAGGAAGTTTGGTGGCCATTTGCTGCTCCCTGTGGAAGGATGTGGTGCTCCTGGCATCTGAGGGGGCAGAGCCCAGCATGCTGCTCACCGTCCCCATGCAGAGGGCAGCCTCCCGGACCTGGGAATAACGGGGCTCAGTATCCACAGTGCCAAGGGTGAGAAACTGAGCTAAGAGGGAACAGCGCCTTGGCCTCAGGTGCCAAGGCAGGAAGCAGCGGGCAAGGGCAAGAAACTGCAGGTCGGGGCTGGATGGGGGGCATGAGTGGGACCTCACAAAGGCAGGAACAGGCTGGCAGGGCGGGGTCAGCCTAGCTGGCTGCCTCCGGGTTGGGTGGTTGTTTCCCCCAGCGCAGTGATGAGCCCCCTGGGGATCTGAAGCAGGACAGACCCGGGCTGATTTGCATGCACACCTCATTTGGTTGCCCTTGGCTTTACAGATGTGGCCTGTTTTACAAATTGAAGGCAAGACCCTCCACCAACCAGCAAAGAGGTTGTGGCTCGAGATACTCACTTCATTGTGGTGGTCTGGACCAAACCTGCAGTATCTCCGAGTTGTGCTTGGATTTCATGAGTCATCTCAAGTTTTAACTGTATTTTTGTTTGTTTTGCATATCTTGGCTGGCTCTGATGTGAATAGGTGGTTGGGGGATTTGTGGATTTGTGTGTGTGTAATGGGGGGGGGGGCGGGGAAAGGAGGATCTTTTAAAAAAATACAGCATCAGCTGTGTGAAACAGTAGCTCTCCCCTCCTTACCCCCCAAAACCCACAGGTACTCCACCCGAGAAAAACACAGTCTCAGGTGATCAAATTTAGATAGCAATTTCCCAAATACACGCCCCATGATCATTACCAACCCAGGTATCACCTGGACTCTCCTTAATATTTTTCTGTAGATCAACTCATTTTTAATCATGGTGCTACACAGAAATTCCATTTAGCTACAACAGACAGAAGGCAGTTTTAAAAATAAGGTTTAAGGGACTCAGCACAGCGTGGTTAAGTTCCAGCTCGATATTGCTGTCGAAGAGAGGGACGAGCCTGAAGCCTCTCGCTCTGCTAACAAGTGAAATTCATGAGCTTTTGAGAAGCCGTAACATCTCTCATCACAGAGAGGCCTCCCTGGCAGGAGGCGGCAGACGGGCCCAGGGGTTAGTTTTGTACAAATGGCGAGCTAAGAATAATGTTTGCATTTTTAAATGGCTGAAGAAAATTAAGAGAAAAATCACATTTCATGACAGAAAAATCATATGAAACGCAAATCTCATTATTCACACACCAGGTTTCTTTGGAGCCACACCTATCACTTATGTATTATCTCCAGCTGGTTTCTTGCTAACGTAGCTGAGTTGAATAGTTACCGTGGTTGGCAAACTCATTAGTCAACAGAGCCAAATATCAACAGTACAACGATTGAAATTTCTTATGCGAGCCACATTTTTTAAACTTAAACTTCTTCTAACACCGCTTCTTCAAAATAGACTCGCCCAGGCCATGGTATTTTGTGGAAGAGCCACACTCAAGGGGCCAAAGAGCCGCATGTGGCTTGCGAACCGCGGTTTGCCAACCACTGGAATAGTACAATGGAGCCTGTATAGCAAGCATGTCAAACTCAAAAGCTAACATGGGCAAAAAAAAACGAGGCATGAGGCCTGTGGGCCATGAGTTTGACATGCTTGCTGTGTAGCCTAAAAACAAGTGATCCAAAGTTATTTGATGCTATGTTAGGTGTTGTACCTACAATCCCCTGTGCACACCTGTGGTATATGAGACTCCCACACTGGGTTCCACAAAACAGCAGAAAACCCTCAAAGAAATGGGTATCCCTTTGAGACCTGGCAATGTCAAAAGCAAGAGTAGAAGAATATTGACCAGTAATATCTAGAATATACCCACATCGCTGGCTCTTCGATGTGGCCCGACTGGAAAATTAGCAGAAGGAACTTTGGTGGCTGTTTGCTGCTCCCTGTGGAAGGATGGGCTATTTATCTACGAGGGTGATTTTTTTTTTTCAATCCTCACCCCAGTGTATGTTTTTATTGATTTTAGAGAGAGAGGAAGGGGGAGGGAGCGAGATAGAAACATCGATGTGAGAAACAGTGATTGACTGCCTCCCACATGCACCCCAACTAGGGATCAAACCCGCAACAATCGAACCCACAGCCTTTTCGTGTCTCAGACAACACTCCAGCCAACTGAGCCACACCAGCCAGGGCGATGATGTCCCCCGGCTCCATGGAAACATTAAAATAAATTCTGATGAACAATGTGATCACATGGTCCAGTTTCAGCCAGCTTCTCTACTTAGTGTCACTTCACTCACTTAGCGCGATGAATGAGAGCCATTCGTGCACACCCAGAGATTACGAAGGGACCCAGCTCTCAACAGCAGGGGAAAGAAAAGAAATAATCAGCAAGCTCTGTCAGCACCAACATGACTCAAACCGATAAGCTCACTTAAAGCACAACACAGAAAAATAAAACCCAAAGCACAACATAGGAAGAAGGCAAAGCAACGGCAGAATGCTTAGGAGCGTTCCTAAAGGCAGATCCTGTGCACACAAGACTGCATTGTAAGGTAAAAGCAGGAATAAGGAGGGTTTGCCACTAACTTGCCCAAGGCAGGCACACAGAATACAGCTCGGTACCTCTAGTCCTGCGGAAAGGGCTGCTCCTCTCTCCAGCACCGGGTCCATACTGGGCTGTGAAAGCAACCACCTGCGAGCTTTCCCAGCCTGATTTCCAGGCCACGCCCCCCACTACTCAAGCAGCCAGTTTTGTAGTGATGTCCCCCTGATTACAATTAACGTTCTCCAACTGCCCGAAAGGAGTTCAGTGGACTCACTGGGGAAGAGAGATTGAGCTGGGCAAGTGCAGAGGAAGTGGAGTGAGTAGTGGGGACTCGAGAGAGAGGCCCGTTTAGAAGGCTGATGATTTGGGGGAAGATCTGTGATAATAATATTAAAACATCAACCTGAGGTTTATGTTGCCTGTCCAAGTATCTTAAATAAGTGACATTGTAAAAAAAAGTTCGTTCAATCAATTAGTTGGTTCTGCTTCCCTGATTTAAGTTATTTTTAAAATTTAAAAGGAAGAAAAAACATTTAAAAGGAATAATTGTGCTGGGCTTCCTGAGTTCATCTTTTTTTATTTTATTTTATTTTTATTGATTTCAGAGGGAAAGGGAGAGGGAGAGAGAGATAGAAACATCAACGATGAGAGAGAATCATTGATTAGCTGCCTCCTGCATGCCCCCTACTGGGGATCAAGCCCACAACCTGGGCATGTGCCCTTGGCCGGAATCAAACCCAGGACCCTGTAGCTGCTCTATCCGCTGAGCCAAACCAGCTAGGGCTGAGCTCATTCTTAAGCTAAACCTTTGAGGAACTGGAACGCCCACTAAGGGATACTCCTACAGGGAACCAGCCTTAACACCTGGTGATGATGGACAAATGGGTCAGCACACTTTTGGCGATAAATCAAACTTACCATTCAAGTCTATCTGCATATTGGGTTTGTTGCTGGGTATAGAATCATCTGAGCTACATTTCTTCCAACATCAACCCCAGGTCCCTTCACTCTGACTCGGGCTTCATAACCCCTGCGTTAGTCAACATCCTCCCTGCTACCCTCCAACATTTCTTAAAAAAGTAGATGAATGTGAGGGGGCGGGGTATATGTTGGCATATGACAGTTACCCAGACCTCCAGCAGTTTCTCCTCAGTTTACCCATTTGAGACTATTCCTTAGGAGATTAATTTTTGCATTTGTTTGCATTAAGCCACACTTTTTTTCTAGGAGTCCAATTCATCTTTCCGGAAAATTATGTGACTATTTAAAAATTCATTGACTAAAATCCTAACTTCATAAAGGGAATGCCAAATGAAATTTGGAGGAGAAAACACTGTTAAACAAAGTTCCATTGTTCTCACTTTTTCCATTACCCATCCAAACACCTTTGGCTGGTCCCTCTCCTGACCAACAGGGACAATATTTATTAGATTTTTGAAGACTTGGTAGAGCCACTTCTGGCAATGTAACAGTCTGATTTAATCTTCCCAGAGGTTATGGTATTTGCATTTATTGAGCACCATATATACAAATGCCAGACACACTGTCCTGGGAGCTCATCGCACACCCATGAGTTAGACAATATTACCCCTAATTACACAGGAAAGATCAGAGGCTCACAGAGACTATGCAAAATGCCCTTTATCACAGTTTAATCAGTGGTCATTCTGTAACTCAGACCCAGGGCTCTCTGGCTCTAAAGCTTGGGATCTCAATTTCTGCTTTATTCTGCCAACTGGATGCATGTAAGCCAACCACGCAGCCCTTCAGGGGACCAGCACAAGAACCCACAATGGCCTGGTTCCCGGCACTACAGTCCATCTGCCACAATGCTACAGTGTAGCGATGCCATTCTAGAAGAAAGCCCAAAGGCCATCTGGGCAACCTCTCTGCAGTTCTGCATTTTATTTGTTAACCTAATCAACCTGTCTTTTTTTCCCGGGGAGGAGGTACCTGACTGGACAGCTGGTGTCCCTACCTAATTGCATACAGGGTATGTGTATGCGGGAAGCACATGTGCACACCGGATAAACCTTTGAGGTATTCTAGTTTTCAGACATCATGAATACATCATTAATTGCTTGCAATATATGAAATGTGGTTAAGGTGATGCTGGCAACAACGTTGTCTTCAGTAACGTCCCCCAGGGGAGTGTACCTCCCACGTGTTGGTCCAGGCCCTGGAGGTGTCAGTCACCTAAGTTGCTAATTAAAAATACTGATTCCTAAGCTTCACCTGAGACAACCGAAATCAGACTTTCTGGGGGTGATGATCTGGAAACGGTGTTTACAACAAAGCCCCAAGTGACAGCCAGAATGAGGAGCTAATTCACTGAGTTAGACTGAATGGGTGCAATTGCCTTGGGTCAATTCATTTGACTCTTCGATAAATATTTATTGACCTAATACTATGTGCCAAGCACTGTACTAGACTCTGAGAACAAGCTGTGAATAGGGCAGATAAGGCCCATCAGATGGAGCTTACAGCCCAGTGAGGGGAGAACAGCAATACCATGTGGACCTGTGCATACATGGGATAATTTCAGGTCCTGGCATTGGGGCAGTAAAGTGGGAAGGCAGATGGAGAGTGTTACTTAGCGCAGAATCGGGGAGCAGATGGTGGGGTAGAAAGGCAGAGGGTGAAGAAAGGTATCCCCGTTCCCAAAGGGTGCTAGAGAAATAGCTAAGACATTAACCACACAGTTTCAGACTTCAGATCCATGTCCTTTGAAGTTAGGACAGATAAGTCATTGCTTATCACATACCTGTCCAGGGATACTGTCTTGGGGACCACTGCGTGGACACCAGGGCTGGGATGCCCTCAACCCCTCTTCCCCTGACTTCTCCTTCCTCTGCCTGTGGAACTTCTTCCCCCATCACCTCCCCAGAGGTCCACCACCCTCCCACCCTTGCCGCCAACTCTAAGTTCTCCATCCACTGGGGCCTCTGTGTCTCTGCCATGATGTGGGCGACAGGTGGGATGGGAACCAAGTTCTGTCTAGTTGCAATACCCATGCTCTTTCTAAAAATACCACAGGATAAAATGTGGCAAAGGGTTCATTTTTGATGGGATGATTGGGGGACTGGGGCCGCACAATAGGACTGGTGATGTGGGATATCTCAGAAAACTCTGTCCATATACTCAGTGGCATGGTCCTTCAGGCACTATTCATTGTAACCTGATCTTGGCTGGGGAAAACCCTGCTGGTGGCTCACTTTAGGCCTTCATCTGCCACTCTGGTTCTGTCTATTTCTGTCTCTTGAATTATCCCAGAACAGGAAGGAATTGTTCTTATTTGTTTCAGCTCTTGGTTTTTCTGCATGTGAGCCAAGATACAGAGAGAGTATTTATGCAGTCAGGGGACTCACAGTTCTTATAACTTAAGAGATGAAGGGGAAATGAGGCCCAGGGTGTGCGAAGATAAGGGAGAATGGAAATCACAAGGGCACGAGCCCGAATGGATATTACAAATCATTGTTCAGTGTATCCCAAGGTGTGGACCACCCACAAAATGATGAGGGTGGGGCAAAGTGTCAAGCAACATGGTGTTTTCAGAGCATTTTCACTAGAAATACCTAGTTTTCAATTTTCCATCAAACTTTCCAATGATTATATTAATTAAGGATAAAGTCTCATTTTGTTGATAGCATTCTTTAATACTTTTGTTTCTTATAAACCTTACATTATATAGATACTAGAGGCCCAGTGCATAAAATTTGCACACGGGGGGGAGGAGGTCCCTCAGCCTGGCCTGCACCCTATCCAATCTGGGACCCCTCGGGGATGTCTGACTCACAATCTGGGATCGCTGGCTCCTAACCACTCACCTGCCTGCCTGCCTGATTGCCCCTAACCATTCTACCTGCCTGCCTGATCACCTCTAACTGCCCCCCTGCTGGCCTGGTCACCCCCTAACTGTCCCACTGCAGGTCTAGTCGTCCCCTAACTGCCCCCTGCCAGCTTTCTCACCCCCAACTGCTCCCCTGCTGGCCTGATCACCCCTAACCACCTCTGCCTCAGCCCCCACCACCATTGCATTGTCTGGAAGGAAGTCGGACATCCGGAAGATGGCTGGTTGACCTGGTCTAATTAGCATATTACCCTTTTATTAGTATAGATACATGGCAAAGGTATTTTGTATATATATGCTATCTATACTAATAAAAGGGTAATATGCTAATTAGACCAGATGTCTTCCAGACATCCATCTGGACATCCTTCTGCACAAAGCCATGGTGGTGGGGGCTGAGGCAGAGGTGGTTAGGGGTGACCAGGCCGGCAGGGGAGGGCAGTTAGGGGTGATCAGACCAGCATGCAGAGTGGTTAGGGGCTATCAGGCAGGCAGGCAGGTGAGCAGTTAGGAGCCAGCAGTTCCAGATTGCAAGAGGGATGTCCGATGGCTGGTCAGGCCTAAACCGGCAGTTAAACATCTCCCAAGGGGTCCTGGATTGGAGAGGGTGCAGGCCAGGCTGAGGGACCCTCCCCCCATGCACAGATTTTGTGCACGGGGCCTCTAGTATACGTAATAAAGATATAAAATAATATATAAATCATATACACTTCTACTCATACTGGTGTTCCATTCTAAACAACGATATAATACTTTCATTTTAAATACATTTAAGTTAAAAAGGAAGCATTGTTTTAAATAAAATATCAAGCAAATAATTATTGGTGGTATTACAGAAGTTTGGTAAACACCACATCACCCAATCTCCTTTCTTTCTAGACAAAAATACTGAGGCCCAAAGGACTTAGCTAATTCACAGACACAAAACTACTCAGTGTGTCAGTCTCCCCATCCAGTGCCCTTTCCAGCATGTGAAGAAAGACATCTGTACAAATATTAGAAATTGTCCCCTAGGAAGTAAAGCAAAGGAACTGGTGGAGTGGAGAAACTCATTGGCAAATCTATTCTGTAGATGAATTCAGAAAAATTAAAGACAGAGAGAGCACAGGCTTAAACGCTGGGTCTGTCCTGGCCAGCAATGTGCCAATGAGACATCACCAGACCTTCCTGATCTTCACATCCCTCTTCTGTTGTAAACAAAGAACCAAGCCCAACAACACAAATGAGAACATACCCCTACGGATCTCAGGAGGTTGGAAAATCGAGGAAGATGACAACAGAAAGGCCTGGCATAGAGGGTGAGACTATGTAATACAGCATTCGTTTTTTCTCCTGCTGTTCTTCAAAACATGTTTTTGGTTTTGAAAGACTGGAAAGCATGTGTTCTTCCCTAAATTCCACCTCTCCCATTCCCAGATGATTTTTCTACTCAAACAGGAGGTGGGGCTTTGGGGCTCTTGGGCCAAAAATTATAGTACACCTAAGAAGCCCTTTCACTGAAAGCAAAATTAGTAGCAGCAATAGTGCCCCTGAGGGATTTTTAAGAGCAGATGAAGAGGCAAGGACTGAGTTAAGCATTCTTCCCTTTCCCACCGCTGATAGAATTTAATCAAAACAGGACCCACCTCTCCAACTATGGGCACCCTTTCCTGGAGTCCAATGGAGAAACTGGGGGAGGAGAGATCATTTAAACTACCACCCTTCCATTTATCTTTTATTGCTTTCAAAGAGAGGAAGGGAGAGGGAGAGAGAGATAGAAACATCAGTGATGAGAGAGAATCACTCACTAATCACCTGCCTCCTGCACGCCCCCTGCTGGGGATCAAGCCCACAACCTGAGCATGTGCTCTGACTGGGAATCAAACTGTGACCTCCTGGTTCATAGGTCTATGCTCAATCACTGAGCCATGCTGGCCAGACTGCATTTCCTTTTTAAAATGATACAGAGACAAATAAATGCAGGGATAATCTCATGTCTCCCTTTGCCAGCCTGCGTACATCTCTGTGGTGACCATGAGCATGCATTCTTCAGCTCTCCTGCAGGGGGCGCAGGGGTGACCAAGAGTCCCCATTGCTGGGTCACTTTGGATCCACCCCTGGATCTGCGCTGAGGCCAGGCTTCCCATAGCTGTTCTCGGCCCGTGACCGAGCACAGTGGGTCCTAACTAATGGCCATTTCTGTGCAATGTGGGAACACTCTGATGGACAACTCTGGCTCCCAGCTGTTGTCCGGCTGACAGTTTATGAGAATGTGCCTCAGTCTGTGACTCTGTTACTCAGTCTGCCCTCCTTCCACCCCTCCTGTCACCCTGGTGTCACACTGACATTGTCATCTGAAGGCCCTCCCCACCTTCCGCACTCCTGCTTTTGTGTTCATAGCTGTTTTCCCCTCCAAATCTCTTACATTTTTAACCCTGTCTTGGTATCTGCTCCTCTGAGGACTCAAAGTAACACCACGTCGTCCCCAAAGTTCAAGTCCTACCAAGCAGATCATTGTGCAGAAGGTCTAAGAGGAGTAACCAGAGCCAGGGACTCAGACATGTCCCGTTTGTTCTAACAGAAACGAAAACAAAAGTTCCATTAGCATTTTGTGCAAACTTACAACCACATTTCATCACCCGGAGTGTACCTTCGCTGACTACCAGATGTGTCATTAACCATTTCTGAAAAAAAGTGAAATAAAACCACCCAGCATGAGAACGCTGCAGAATAAGTCAATACCGGCAGATGGTGTTGATTTTGTCAATGCTCATGTTAAAAAATTACCGCCTAGTACCATCCAATCCATCCCTTTAAGGTGGAAGTGTTATGTAAAAACTGCTACAGAAAATGCAATATTTTTATCAGCTATCATTGAGCTCCTTAAAAATATGAGCACTCATTTTCATGGTTTTCAGTTTTCTAGGACGTGGTGCAATTCACAGGAGATGGGTTTGTATAAATCTGACACGATGGAGTATTTTGCCAGCAGCTCTGTCTTGCAACCTGCAATCTGTTTTGTTTTTCAAACAAACTTGGTACGCGAGTCAGTTGGAGAGCGAGTGTTTCCAAGACCAAGATGAAAATTCCTCGATTGGACGACCTTCTGCAATGGGATACAGTCTACATGCCCGACAACAATGCCTCATTTATATATGCCATCCCATGCTCTTTCCCACAGAGTCACAAGGAGAATCGTGAAAAATGATTCCATTGAAGAATACATAGCAACCTTGGGGAAAGCTCACAATGCATGAAGTGAAAGAATTATAAAAGATGAAGCCATATTTCTTTCAACCCCCCCCTCCACCCCCCGCCCCACAAGAGGCTGGATAGCAGAGTGCTTCAGAGAAGGTAATCTGGGCTCTGACACCCACTCTCACGACCTTGCAAACCCCACTGAGATCGCTTGACCTGTCTCTACCCCATCTTCTCCATACATCAGGGAGGATAATAACAGTGTTCCTCAGTCATGGGGTTCTTTGAAGGGTTAAATGTAAAGGATTTTAAAAAGTGCCTGGCACAGAGTTAGTGTTATATAAATATTATTATTACTGTTTTAATTGTTTTATTACCTATAATTGTAGAGAAAGTCCTGGAAGCATATTTCTCACATTGTTGATAGTGATTCTTGCTAAATGGTAAGATTGTAAAAGATTTTCAATGTTTATTTTTTCTTGGCTTATTTGTTTATTCTAATGTTTTCTCACACATGCAAACAGTACCATCAAGGAAGTAGAAGGGGAGAGAAAGGAACAGGAAGAAAGAACATTTTCGCTACTACAAATGGTAGAATTGGATGGATAAAGTGGCGTAATTTCTTGGAGGTCTTAAACTCAAAGAACTTGGATCATGAAGAATTTTTCTTAAAATACCTTAACTATCTGTGAACTCCTGACCTCAGTGCTAGCAGGTAAGTGAACCAAATCGCTTGTCAGTCAGTGTGACGATGGAGCAAGGTGAGAACCTTGGGTACATGGAGAGAGAGGTATTTCACGATAAATAAGTTGGAGAAGGAAGGGACTCCCTTGTCAATGCTTCCATTTTACCCTCCCCTTTATGATGAAAATTAAACCTCTTTTTAAATTTCGAAAACAGTGTTCTCTTTAACCTTCTAGCATATGCATAATTCTAAAAATGGCACTGACAATTGTGCTGCATAAAAATATAGGTTATCTATGTCTATATGCTCTAAGTATGTAAATAAGTGAGACGTTGCATGAGTGCCTTTTTACTCAAACTCTAATTGTTTCTCGTCACCCCATACAGCAGCCTGAGTCAGTTTTCCTTGCGGTTACCCGAGCTCACATCACTGAAGCTCAGAGGCCAAATGAGACCCGCCCCGTGCTCTGAGTATCCGTTTTGTTAACTACACGTGTCTGGAAATTGTTTTCAGAAAATTGACAACAGATTTCTTAAGAAGTAGGAATCAGGTGAGGAGAATAAAACCGTTTTGAATATGATTTTGTCTCCCCCCCACCTCACCCCAGGATTTCAGCAAGCACTCGGCAAATGAGAGGAGGGCTCTTTTTTTTTTGGTTGTTGACTCACCCAAGGATATTTTTCCATTGATTTTTAGAGAGAGTGGAAGGGAGGGGGAGAGAGAGAGAGAAAGAAAACAACATTGATGTGAGAGAGACACATCTATTGGTTGCCTCCCACACGTGCCTGGACCAGGGCTGGGGATCAAGCCTGCAACCAAGGTACATACCCTTGACCGGAATTGAACCCAGGACCCTTCAGTCCACAGGTTGATGCTTTATCCACTGAGCCAATCCAGCTAGGGTGAAGGGGATTCTTAAGTTGAGGGGTCTTCCAGGTGTCAAGAAGGCATGTCTCACTTTTTGAGGTCTTCTTTTGTATCTGAGGCATCAGTGCCTTTTACAGCTACAACATCCCAGCAAAGCTACAATGGGACTGTGGTACACTAGTCCTATTTTTTTCTTACTCCCCATAGTTAGGCTGACCAGAAAGAATGTTCCAGAACACATCTCTGAAAGTCATCTCTTCACGAGAATGGCCCTTGTGATACTGAATGAGGTTGCCATAGAAACTCATCAGGCCCTACTTATGCGGAGACCTACCTGCTTTTCTACTCTGTAAACACGTTTCCATTTTTAAAGCCCTCGCTCAATCAAAGTGACACTGAGCAGCCACTACCTGGAGAAAACAGGCCCTCCGCCTGACACTCCACGACCTTTGGGCTGTGGGACATGTGGAATAGATGCCTGAAAGGAAATAAATCTTCACAAATGTGCCGCAGCTCCTTTAAACACTTAAGCAATAAAGACACGCATCATTATTCACCCAGGATAGCGAACTCTTCCATCTCTAATCGAAAACATTCGGGATAAGAAAAGTCATAGACCCTACATAAAACTGTCTTTTTGGTCATTAAAGCAAGAATGTGCATTGCTTAACCATGAAAAAGGAGTGGGCCTAGCCTTTGCACATGCCGGTAGGTACTCCATGTGGCCTTGCAAAGATGTCCTTTGCCACAGGATAGGTAAGTTAGCTCACCAAATAATAGTGAGTGCTCATTAAATTTCAGTCTTAGGATGTGCCAGGTACTGTTCTAAGATATTAATGCACTGTTTTATATAATCTCTACAGCAATTACATGAGAAACATAGGTTATTTTCTTCCCATTTTACAGGTGAGGAAATTGAAGCTAAAAGATGGTAAGTGACTTGCTCAAGGTCACTTACAGCTACTACTAGTGGGTTTGATTTGACCTCAAGTAACCTCATTCCACATACTAATGTCTGATTCTACAAGCTGGTAAGCAACCTTTGCACCCTACTGCAAAACCTTATGGGTGCTCTTATCCAGCCTTTGTGTCCCATCACCTCTATAGCCTTTAGCAATTTTTTTGAAAGATAAATGTATCCTGTAGTTAGTAATAGGGACAAGCTGACTTTTAAAAATCACTTAGCATAGGGTACTGTGTATCGTTATGGTCACCTATCTATCATGAATTTCCTCAACTACAAAATTCTCTTGATGATGCTTGGAATTAACTCATTCTGAAGATTTTTGACTCAAGAATGCTTTCATGTTTTCATAGTACTTTTGCAAACTCTGGGACCAGGTAGAAGCTTATGAGGTAGAAGTGAAAATTCTCTGAAAAAGAACTATTGGTAGAGCAATGAACCGGCAATACCAACCATGGAGATACTGAAAATGAATTTCCTCCCAACAGTATTTAAAAGATCATCTCATGGATTACTCAGGAAAAAATAAATTAAAGAGAGAGGGGGAAAGGAGTGAGAATATTTTGTGATTGATTGCTGGCTTGATTGATTCAAGATGGAATATAAAGACCCAGAATTGCACACACTTGGGGTATGAAAACAGCAGGACAGAGTTTGTCATGGCAGATATGGGGTATGTGGAAATAAAAAGAAAAGATAACTTCTGACCTTCACAGATACATTTGAAGTCACTTTTCAAAAATATAATTTATACTCAACAGTACAAGCATTCCATAATTCTCTTTTCATTTGGTTTCTGAAGCTATGGATTTGACTGCAATGCAAAGAAAGGCTAACTGTTGATGACTAATAAGTCCACATGAGGCTCTCAGAGTCCGTTTCTAAAATGTGAATCTAGGACGGGAACCACCAAGACTGCATTGGATATGAGTTGAGAACTGATGAGATAGATTTCATGAGATCTCACTTGGGTTCCAGTTTGGCCTCTGGACTTAAAAGGCATTTTATCCTCTGGCTAATGGCTTTAGGTCTACAATGCCACAGTTTTTCTTGTCTATAATATGGCGATATTAACAGAACATGTATATTCTTTAACAGAACTTTTATAAATTAACTGAGATAAATGTATGTGAGGATGGTTCAGAATAGTAGGTGCTCAATAAAGATGGGTATTCTTATTATGAAAGTTACAACAACAATGACTAATCTTCATATTGACTATAGGCCCAATGCATGAATTCGGGGGCAGGGCCAGCCTGGGGGAGGGGCCGAGGGAGGTTGGCTGGCCAGCCCTGCCCCCAATTGAGATGGAAGGGGCTGATCAGGGGCCAGGCCTGCCGGGGGAGGGGCTGCAGGAGGTTGGCCGGCTGCCCCGCAACCATTGGGCTGGTTGGCTGGCTGCAGTGCGTATCATAGCAACCAGTTGTTCCCGTCTTTCTGGTTGTTCCAGTAGCTTGGCTTTTATATATATATATAGACTAGTGCCCTGATGCATGAAATTTGTGCATGGTGTGGGGAGGTTCCCTCAGCCCAGCCTGCACCCTCTCCAATTGTGACCTTGGGGGATGTCTGACTGCTGGTTTAGGCCATGGCAACCCAGCACTGACTGCAGGATTGACTTCCGGTTCCAGTCAAGCCTTCAGTTGGTTGTTACGGACCCTGGGTTTTTATATATTAGGATGGGAAAAGGATTTTTAGTGATGGAAGAAAATAATTTAAGGTCCTTACAATAGTGTAGAGCAGTAATTTTCAACCGGTGTGCTGCAAGAATTTTTAAAACATGCAGTATCTGATTATTTAGTTAGGGGCACTGACCTCTTTTTCCTTAGATTGTCAAATTTAAGAAAGTGGCAATACCCAACATAGCAATAACGGTCTGGCCTGAATGCTCTGTCTTGAACCATAAATATGTAAGTCATATAACAGAGTTTCATCTTATTGGTCACATCGTATAATGAGGTTGCATCTGGTTGGTTACTTGTTGGTAACAGAAACCCTTATATACAAATATAGGCATCTGCTTTTTTAAAAAGTCACTTTGGAACAAAATGGATGGGTCATTACTATTATTATTATTTTTTGTAAACCAATCAAAATTATACCCTTTTTTGGTCAGATTGGCAAAAAATTACAATATATATTTTGGTGTGCCACAGAATTTTAGTAACTAGCTTAATATGTGCCATGAGATGGAAAAGGTTGAAAATCACTGGCGTAGAGCATGCTTGGTTTACACAATAAAATATTTTACTAAATTCTTTCATTGTTTCCCACCTTGCCAGTGCAGAACAATGGACGATGCATTGAGGTATCTTTCCTTAAATATTTCCCAAGCTCTGCCTGAGGGGACAAGAGTTCTTCATTTATCACAGATGCGTTCTCCCGGCTTCCTTCATCATTTGCACCACAAATGAAATGCCAGTGTGTGACCTCCTTCCTGACCAGGCAGATGCATAGTGGTGCTTTTTGATGCTGGAGGCATAGCGAATCAGCTGGGAACTTCCAGAACACAAAACCCTTCTGCTTTGTGCCAATGCTGAGAGAAAGGCTACTCTGGTACTCACTCACAGGAGAACCAAGAGCCAGACAGCATCCTTTGGAAAGACCATGGACCAGTTGGGACAGGGAGCCAAGACTGAGGCCATCTGTCTCATGGAGAAGAATCCAGTGGGTGTTAAAGACCTCATCAGAGGGGCTTGGGTGTGTACTTTATGCTCTTCCTCATCAAAATAAATCTGAGTGTTGGTCAGGAGCCTGTTACTGAATTATGACCACTGAAGATGAGCTGGCACTGTGGTCCCCAGGCCAGCTGCAGGAGCAGACCCTCTGAGTTGTCCCACTGCCACATCCACACATACTGTGTGGTTTGTCCTTTGCAACAGCCAACAGGCAAGCACAGTGGCCACCGGGCCACCCAAGAGGCAGTTCTTTTATCTAAGTACTACATGCATTTTTAATTTAAATATATTCCCGTTACATTAGAATCATCATAAATAAGAGTGCAATATGGTAGAGAGTGAAGCTGGCAGGCCATACATAGATCGACTGTTATTAAAATTAGCATTATTATGATCCCATCAATTATTTCTATTCTTCGGAATGTTCCATTTTTTTCCAAACCTCTTTACATGCTCTTGTGAGGTTCATTATAATGTCAGGTGTCCCTTTCCTAGGAACATAAATTCCATGTCTGACAAATACGGTTTTCGCTATCTCAGGAAAGCATTCTGTTTGGGGCATGAGGAAGATGATAGTGTCATTTCTAATGCTGCCTGTGTTTATTCCCTCACATAACCCAATTGTCAGCAGCTTTGGGGACTCCATTACAGTCAACCAGATGTTTACATAACAACAACAGCACACTCTAATTTTTAATAATAAACATAATGGATGTTATTCTATTTCATATCAGCAATGATCCTCTCTCCGAAGAGGTTAGTGATATGTGTCGGACCAGCTAAGTTGGATGACATCATGGGACCATCCTTTTTTAGAGCAACTAGAACAAGGCAACGTAAGAATGGCAGCGGGGGCATTCCTATTTTCTTGACTTTCCTATCTCTGATGTCCAGTGAGTAAGAGAGACATGGTCCTGCCTGTCACAAAGCTACTGGAGGAGACGGTGACAAATATTCAACCAAATAAATGCATACAATTAATACAGATTAATATCATAGCATACAGACACATAATTATAAAATACAGGAAACTAACAAGCATCCAATAGGAAAAGCAACCAATGAATGCATAAGTGAAAGAACAAATCAATCTCTCTCTTTCAAATAAAATAAAAAATATGTCATGTGTTTCAATAGAAATTGAGTCTTGATAGATATATCATGATCAACCAAAAACAATTTTCCAACATTGTTTGTAATTGTTAACCACAAAGAAGTGAAAGAGAATATTGCATCCATAACCACAGGTTTCTGTGAAAAAGCATTCTCTCTTTGTGTGTGCTCTTGGTCTCTCAACACACACACACACGCGCACACACACACACACACACACACACACACACACACACACACAGTCCTAAGAGAAGGTCTGAATACTAGAATGACAGAAAGGATATAGCTAAAGAGTGAATTAGTGATTTGGAATTAAAGTCTAGGAAATCAATCACCTGGATATAGGACAAAACTGAATGAGCTGAAACTGTTTCTCCATCTTAGCTAGTTTTGATGAGCATATGGGCAGTTGGGTTCTCCTATACTACTGGTGGTAGAAAAAATTGGCACAGCATTTTTGGAGGGCAAAATGACTGTATAAGTTTGTATGTATGTATTATATATATGTATATATATGGTCATATGCATTTTATATGCATGTATGCATATACACATAATTGCATATGAATATATGTATATAACACATACATAGTTAAACTATAAATATATATATCCTTTATCTAGTTAGCCTAATTGTAGTCACATTTCCTATAGAAATTAAGTGTATGTACAAAGGTGTCCATTTCAGCATTGTTTATAACAATGAATAAGATAGGTATAGCTTTAATGTTCTTTAGCAAGAGAATAAATATTATTGTGCTTTCATCTCTGGAAAAAGCTGCAGCTGATAAAAGACATGAGCTAGGATATATTATCTAAATGGAAAGCTACCAATAACATGCTACAAGGAAGAGGGAATTTGCAGATGTATATGTAGTGCATAACCACCTTTTTATTTAAAAAGAAGAAAATCAGGATCTCTCTCTGTGTAAATGCTAGAAAGGTTCTAAAATAATCCAAACAATACAATTGGAAATGTGATTTGGACTATGGGCGTAGGGAGCTTAGCCAACAATGCACAAGCATATCTAATTATAGACTAAAACCTCTTGTTTTGAACTTTAACTTCATTACTGTTTCAAAATGTAAAAATATAAATAAATTTGGAATAAAAACATGATATAGCTAGCGACTTAAGTCACAACGTCTTTTGTTATAATTTAATGAAACTGTTTTCTGGAAGCACAAATGTAATAACATCATTTAAAGACAATTTATAACACAGGATCAATTGAGGTTTATTTTTTAACACATACTAAGCACTTAAAATGTGTCAAACAGTGAATTAGGTTCTACACTTATTTAAAAAGCACACCTGTAAATGTCTCATCGTTTTATGGAGGATAAAGCAAAACAAGTCATTGTAATTCAGAATGGCAACAGTGTATGTTGGATACATGCTTTGATCTCAGTGTTTTGCCATTTCTGCCTCCTCAGCATGATGGGCACCTGTCCGGTGCTTGGTGTCTCCATGCCCTCAGGCTCGTCTGGGCACCACCCTCATGATGTTACAGACACCTGCCGTTTCTTAACCACTTCCTACCTGTCCGCCCTCTTGTTTCCCACCCCTTGGGCCTCCTTCACTGGGGAACGCCCCATGTCACTGTGCATAAATATATGCTAATCTACTTCTCTGTCCTTCACATAACATCCTAACTGTAACTTAGAGACACTTCTGATTTCCCTTCTACTCGATCCCCCTACTTCATGTCTACCCTTCTTCCTCTGGCCCATGGTTTTGGTTCTTTAATCACCACTTCCTCGCTTACCCAAAATCTGATTATAATTCATCTCTGCCTGAAAACCTCTCCCTGCCCCACACTTTTGTGAATTCCTACTTATCCTTCAGATTTACCTCTATTAGTATTTTCTTGGGGAGTTTTATTTTAACCTATCAGGGTCCCCCATATATTTTTTCTTACAACCTCTATTCATGCATGTTTTCTCTATAAATCTTTAAGCAGTATAAAGGCGGGGATCGCTTCTTTATCACCATTCCCAGTGCCAAGTACTGTACCCAGCATAAAATAGGTTCAACATTGTTTGAAAGGAATGGAGTGATTAATTAAATAATTAGGCTGCCAGGCCCATAGGGAGCGTAGAAAGTCCGCCACCGCCTGAGGATACTTCCTCTAAAGCCAGTACCTTGAAGAATGACAAGGAAAAGACAAAGGCAAGGCAGAGTAGACGCAGAGACTTAGCCAGGTGGTTATAAAATCCGTGTTCCACGATGAAGCCTAAGCCGTAACTGCTGTCCATTCTAGCAAAGCTGCCATCCCATTGCAGGTGACCATTGCAAGAGGGCTCGACTTTCTTGTTTTCTACATGTGGAGCCAGAGAGAACGCTTTAGATGCCTCATCAATATAAGCAAACTCGTTCTGCAGAATATTTGTCCGGAATAAAAATCTAAACTGCTTATCATGTCAGAGACTAGCAGTTCCTAATAAACAGATTTCAGAAAAACAGCCTAAGAAATCCGTTTTTCAGATGTCCCTATTAAATTGCCCTTTCTAAAATAAAAGCCTGCTTTCAGCACCAAAAGAGAAAACTGGTGAAGTGTTGAATTATGAATATAATATATTGAAATTCATCATCTCACATACCCCCTTAACTTTCAAAAAAGTCTAATTACTCCTAATCTAAACTGAATAAAAGAAGTACATCTATAGTACTTGCTGATAACATGTGAATTCATGCCAGCCTTCCTGAATTGAGAAAATGCTTTCATTTTAACAACCAGAGCTTTGGAATCTAATGAATTACTTATTTTATTTTTATCACTTGAATTTCACCATGCGAATGTAGAAAAATAAGTATCGTATAGCAATGCAGTTTAACATATTATTAATACTATTTTTTCCCCTAGGTGGATCTGGAAGACTGCGTAAGTAGATGATAACAGGGTAAATCACATTTGAAAGTTAGAAAGAAATCAGAAGGGCTATAGGAAATAGTCCTGTGGCAGCTGATATGAAATTATAGGCACTTCATCAAAACCCAGCCGGCCACGGCCACCTCATAACTCACGCTTAGCGCTTCATAACGTGATGAGGCTGCCAAGAGGGCGCATTCGTGTTTTGGTTTTCTCTTAATTGCTTGATGTTCAGCTCGACTTCCAAATGCCTCCTGATTGACGACCGTCATCATGGCGGGAATAAAGAGATCGTCAACTTTGCGGAAGAAAAGTTATTAAATTGCAGTTTTCCTAAAGGGATACATCCCCTACAACGGTAATTGAAAAAAATAAAAATCTTTATTGACAGTCTTTGAGGGAAAATACAATATTCAACACTGAGGCTGAAGCTAGACTGGTAAAGGCAATACAGATTTAAAGCAATTATACAGACAAGTCAGCTAAGAAAATCGGCTGGAAGAGAAGGCGTCTAGTCTATTCTACTGGTCTGATTGGCAACAAGGCTGTCTTTCTTACTTTTGCTCACTCACAGTCACTCACTCCGCCAACATGGACTGAAGGCCTGAAAATGTGATGCACCTTTTCCCTCAGGAGATCCAGGCTAATGGGTAGGTGGGGGCGGAACTAATACAAAGCGAGTGGACGTCAAGGCGGTGACTGCTGTTACAAACACAGCCGCTGTGGGAACAGAGGACAGAGAAGAATCGCTCCCCGTGTGGGATCTGCCGATTAGCTAGTTTTCCCAACCCCCAGGTGCTGTTACCACTGCCATCGAAGTGAAAAAGGTCCTGCGTTAGGCATACAGGGGCCCCTTTTTATGATTTATTTTGAGTGGGAGGACTTATCTGCTATAGGTGATAATAACAAATGTTTATTATCTGGCTATTTAAACATAAATACTTCTCTCTGATTAGAAATACAGCATTATGTTCATTGTAGAGCATTTAGAAAATACAGGGGGGAAAACTACACAAATGAAAGAAATACAAGACTCATCTGTCATGTCACTGTTTGGAGATAGTCATAATTTTATTTCAGATATTTCTAATCCTTAGTGTGTGTGTGTTCATTAAAACCGATTCTTGGACATAATAGGAACAGTGTTAGATGGGCTATTTTGTAACCTATCATTTTAAATTTTATAATATACTATAAATACTATATCTTATTTTAGAATATTGTTCCACAGCATGATTTTAATAGTCACATATTATTTTATTGAATTAATACGTCCAATGATTTAACCAATTGCTCACTGATGAACTATTTTAGACTATTTGTAATTCTTTTACATCATAAACAATGTACCGGCTTTAATCTTTTAATTTGGGGGAAGAGAGATTAATAATTTATCATATTCTATTCAAATTCATCTTAAAATCTCTATCTCTGATATCACCAATAAATAGGTTTACAGTGTTTTATTTAATTATTATTATTTTTAAACCATATTTTACAAGTATATGGTAAAAACAATTCAAATCTTCTTATAGAACTTTAAGTAAAAAAGCAAAATTTAAAAAATAATGGTGCTAATTAGGTGATGAATAAGAGTTGGAAAAACTTGAAGAAAACAGAGATAAGGTTTTAAGTACACAAAATGCATACCATAAGTATCTACAGATTTTGGTGGAGGGGAGTAAAGTTTAGCTCCGATTTGCCTATCAACTAATCCTATGTAATAAACGCCTAATATGCTAAGTGTCCTGTTGACCGACTGGCCAGTCAACCGAACAAAGTGTAATATGCCAGTGATATGCTAAGGCCATAAGGTCAACTACTCACTATGACATGCACTGATCACCAGGGGTCAGACGCTCCAACTGGTAGGTTAGCTTGCTGTTGGGGTCCAGCCGGATGAGCCAGAGGGACCGGCTGAGTGAGACAGGCCGGACACACCCTGGAGCCCTCCTGCAGGCCAACCTCCCATGTCTCTCCCCGGCCCCTATCGTACACCTGTGAGGTCCTCGGCCTGGCCTGCTCCCTCGCAATCCAGAACCCCTCAGGGGGATGTTGGAGAGCCAGTTTTGGCTTGATCCCATGGGGGAGTGCTGTTCATCCAGAAGCCGGGCTCACGGCTGGTGAGCGCAACATCAGTGGCAGGAGCCTCTCCCTCCTCTGCAGCAGTGCTAAGCATGTCCGGGTGCCAGCATTCAGTCAGACATCCCTCCAGAGCTCCTGGACTGTGAAAGGGTGCAGGGGCCTGGCTGAGGGACGCCCCCCCCACCCCAGTGCATGAATTTCGTGCACCGGGCCTCTAGTAGAAACATAAAAATGCTACCAGCCATATAAATAATTAATGTCTGGGGGGAAAAAAGCATTTGCTCATTTATTCTCTATTCTAGGATTAGGTCATGAAACATGTTTTCTTGGAGAACTTTATAAAGATCTGTGTGATATAATGAGTGACATCCTCAAATAACATAGTCAAAGTAAATGCAACTATTTGATAAAATTTCACTTATCATTAAGAACGATGAAAATAAATGATGTTTAGGGAATCATTTCAGCTTATGTTGTCCTCTTGAGATAACTGGAAATACCCTGGAATATATTGTTAAACAAGTGTTGAGTGTTCTTATACTAGGAGCTGAGTAAGAGATTTGATGACATTCCTTTGTCCTCCACATGTTGAAAGGCAGGTGGAAGAGTGTGAATAGGACACAGAGAGATAGGCCACTGACCTCCTAGTGCCCTGATTGTACAACATGCATACATTTATTTGAGAGAATTATCTATAGACATCAGCTGGCTCTAAGAGGTCACTTTCAGGTGTGCTGTTCTTACATAGTTTAATTAGTTTGACTTTTTCTTTATGACAAAATCATTTGATTCACAAAAGAGGTTGAGTATAATCTCAACTTTTCCAAGGGCATTTCAGGTGTGAAGAAAATGTATGTTTAATTCCATGCAGCATTGTTCCAGCAAGGACACAGTGGATTATTAAAAACATCTTATTTATGGGATAGGAATGTAGAATAAAGCTGCAGGCAACAGTTACTTTCCATAAAATTTGTCATCTCAAACTCCCTTTTTAGCTTCTGAAATGGACTCATTTGCCATTTTTCCAAAAGCCTTCCTGAATGATATCCCGAAACCAAATGACTCTCTTCCTGGACAGACATGAATGTACATATTATAAGTATAACAGAACAGGTTTATACTTGCCATATTGCTTTGTTCACATTCTCAAATTCACTTATTAATTTGTCAAATTACTCCTGAGTGCCAGGCATTAGAAATAAGTATAAAGTGCTGCTGTACTGAGTTTTCCTTTCTTTTTTTTTTTTTTTTTTACATAGACTGCATATTCCTAAACAGGGACCGTGTCTGCTATTTCTCTTTCTTTCCTTTCCTTTCTTTTTTCTGATTTATAGGGTAATTGTTTAGGACTGGGGGCAGAGCAGAATAAATAAAGAAGGATGTTAGTTAGAAAAAGATGTTTAATTTCCCAAAGAAATCTGGATTTAAAAGAAAAAGGCTTAAGTTTGTATTGAACATAGCAGAGTTGGAAAAAAATATGATTTAAGATTCAAAGCATGGACCTGTCACTGAAATGGTGCTACTTGTAACATCCACATTCTGGAGAAAATGACCATGTGTAGAATAAAAGTGCCATGTAAATAGATATAGTGAGTTGTTGCAGTGATATAGAGCTTAGATGATAGGATGTTTTTTCCCCTCAAAACCAAACAAACAACAAACAACAAACCCAAGAACTGGCTCTTTGAATATGCTTGAGGCTTCACCTTGCCTATTCTAGATTGTTGGCAAGTATCATGGGGTCAGTAAATACTCCACAGGTTTTGAGAGTCAGGCTGATCTGACTCTCAAAACCTGTGGTGTATTTACAGTATAAGGCCCGTGAAATCATTTACCTAGGATGTGCACAATTATTATCCAGGTTACCTAAGGTGCGTACAATGACTGGGATGATGGGGAAACATAGAGGGGAGAAAAGCTTTCAGTTCAAATATTACCTGGATGTAACATTATTGGTCCTGTACTTTATGTGAGAATGTGACTCCCTGACTTATAGCAATTTCTGCTCTTTATTGAATGTTGAATATGTGCTAGATTTCATTTGTTCCATTTGAGCTTGGTAATATTATATTTTCCCCATTATATTGATAGAAATATACAGTCTCTGAATTAAAATTACCGAATTCTAAGTAGTCGAGCTGAGGTTCTTATCCCTAAACACGTGTATATGGAAGGCTAGATTGTCTCACTCATAAAGTCCTGGAACTGTGTGGTCAAGAAAACATCCTAAGATTCGGTAAATATGAGTTATCTGCAAATGACCCCAGGGATGCCATGGTTAAAGTTGGCCAGTGCTGGTGACACTTAGACATAGCAATGGCAGGGAGCTGAATGTTTAGGCCTGACCTTCTAAGGTGCAGTTTAACCAAATGGTACAAACATGAGCTATGAACGACATATGATTTCAGAAAGCTAAATATTGTTAATGGAAAGATAGGACCACTGTTGTCTGAATATAGATTCCTTTCTCTCTTCCTGTGAGCCTCATGTGGTAATTCATTTAAAGTCCACATCCTCAGATTCATTTAAATATTAGCAGGGATGCAAAAATCTGTGTGTGTCACACCAAACAACCAGAAACAAGCTACTTTATCTTCTCAATTCAAAGGAAGCACAGCCTAATAATAAAGCATGCCAATCTCGTTAAACTACAACATTACTTTTTTAGAAAAGATCTGATGATATTATATTGGCATGGGCTTTACTTGATCTTCTCAGTGCTTACATATTACTGGGTGATGTGTTTCTTTTCCCCCACCATTCAGTGGGCAGCACACCAGTTAGAATGGGTGTCCTAAGTTGAAGTCTTATTTTCTTGCATTTGTTTGGTGAGACAGAAGAATGTAGATGTCGGAAACGCAAACTTGGAACTATCTGGGGCTAGAGCTTAAACAGAGGCCAACAACGTAAGGATGGTGGTGTTTGGAAAGAAACGTTTACAGAAGCTTCGACTGACAAGGTGACTGGCTAGTACAGCAGTGGGGAAACTCCGGCCGGCCGGCCGGCGGGCAGTATAAGGCCCGTGAAATCATTTGGTCTGGCACTCCCAAGGCAACTGCAGGTGGGATTTGAAATTCAATAAATCTAGGCGCTCTTTTCATAGCAACATAAATTTATAGGAAGCAAATGATGTTATAAATATGCAAATGGCCCTTGGCAGAAAAAGGTTCCCCATCCCTGGGCTGGTACGTCAACACAATCTAAATTCTGGGTTCAGGAAGATTACATTTCCGTTACCTGATGTGCCTCTGATAAAAGCCCAGAAACAGTTACTTCTGCCCCTGCATCCATCAAGGCTTCTGCCATTTTTTTAGCACTTACTGCGAGTTTTACATATTCATCTCACTGATCTACCCCAAGAGGGAGGCCCCATTATTGCCCCACTCTATCGGCAAGGAAGAAATGGAGACCTACAGAGGTGACATGACTTGCCCTTGGTCACAGAGCTATTCTGCCACAGAGCCCTGGTCTCAACTTTTTATTGTCTTTTCTTATTAATTTCCCCTGCTACAATTAATTATGCCTTTCAAATACATGCTTTAGACTGTCTGTTTTGGGCATCTGCCTCCATAGGAAAGGCTGTGAATGTGTAATAGGCATCGTTGTGGTTCTCTATATTTGAGCTGCCTATGTTCTTTCAAAGGAATAACCGTTTGGGGACACCCAACCAAAGGTGAGAACCTACAGAATAAATGTCCAAAGATGCTGAAGCAGAACAAAGGTGATGGCGTGACTGAATAATCGGTGTTTGACCCCAGGTGACCTGACCTGAATCATCCTGGAAATGCACTTGTCTCCATTGAAAGGGCAGCTGAGTGGACTAAACTGCATGCATGTGGGAAGGTCAGTTGGCTTCAGCAGAGTGACTGGAGGCACAGATATTCAATGTCAATCCCCCCACACAGCCACACACCCTGGAGTTTATTCCTCTTTTAAAGAGAATGTAATAGAGAAATTCGAGCCAGCAATAAGTTAGCCTTCTCGGGAGTCTAATGACATCGTTATAGAACATTCTCACTTTGCTCCGTGGATACAATGTCATTAGTGCCCCTGGGGTTTAGACCACGCTATCTCAGTTATTCTACACAGCCTCTCCCCAGGTTGTACCTCTCCCATATGTCGGAAAAATGAGAGCTGTTACAGACACAAAAGGGTTTGCAATAGCCCCAAGAGCACACAATATTATTTTGTTCATCAGTTGTCAAGTGCCTGCAGGGTTCAAAGAGATAGGTCAGTAGAAGGGTGTATATAATATGAATTGTTCTACACTCAGAAAAAAATAAGGTGTTTGCAGGAATGTGTCTCTAGGGTTCAAATGTAATAGAAGCTGCAGATTCAATTGGGGTCTCTCGACCTCACCCCTTTTCTGAGACCACCAACCTGGAAGTCAGTATTTGACTTGATTTTTATTTTCAGTGATTGAATAATATCTTCTAATGCCCCCACAAACTTCCTTTATGCTAAACACTGAAGCTGGTCCGTCACATCCTTCTCAAGCACTTGAAATTCAGTGTACATAGTGGGTGCGCAATACATCTGAGGTGAAGGAACACATGCTAGGGCTTGGTAGAGACAATCTTTGTTCCAGAGAGCTTCCCAATGGGCAACCATAAGGACGAACGTCCTTCTCAGTTAGCAGTGAGCAAACTTGCTTCGGCATGGGGACCAAATAAAGGTGTTAATGGCAACAATATTTTAATCTAAAATTAGAATGACTTCATTTGTTTTCCCATTGTTAAAGCAGTATGCACACACTACAAAAATTAAAACAATAGTGAAAAATAGTAAGTCAAGATTTCACATCACTGAAAGCATGTAAGATGTTAAATAATAAAATATGATTTAAATTGAATACTACCCACGGGTATAAGTACAGACATGGCCATGTGACAAATGGTATCTACGCATTGATAAAACTGCGGTAAGCCCTAACAGACATGATCATAAAATAATAGTGAGCGACTGATCCCTAACCAATTTTGTGACTGTGTCAAGTAAGTACATAGACTCTTAAATGCTTTTCCAATTATCTCAAACTATTAAGAAATAATAAAGTGGTCTCAATATAAACGTCATTTTAATGCACATTGTCTTTACAAAGCAAATGTCTACCAGTCACCTCTATAGAGGTGTGGGGCGGGATATATGTGTGTGAGACCAAATCATATTAGTGATGTTTTGTGTCTAAATTCTTTATACCTCAATAACTGTGAGGCCAAAGGATTAATTCAAAAAGTAGATTAAAAAATGAACACAAGATTTCACATTTACCATCATACTTGGATGAATGTGGACAGACACATGGATGAGTCCCCTTACTTGACAACAGAGGACTTCATACACTTACATGCTAAAGATAGTGCTCAGCTTCCCAGTCACTCCTAACCAAACAGGGATTAAGTTTCTGGGTGAGTGAAAGGATTTGGGGGCCAAAAATGAGTAGTGATGAATAGAAAAGGAAACTTGCCCATGAAGGATGGGGAAATGCACCACCCAAGGGCTTCTTTGGAACTGGTAGAGTTGCCCAGAAGGCTGTTGAGAATAGGATGTGTACCCTAGAGGTGACTGATGTAGGAAAATATGAGAGAAGATACCTTTCAAGGAAGAAATGGAAGGGTAGATATGGAAACTGGAAGGCAGCACATCACAGGAGGTAATAGAGAATAGTGGTACTGTGCTGTCTTGTCGGAAGAACTTACCTGAGTAGTAACAGCTATTATAATTTGAATGATCAAGTCTATAAATTAGTTTTCCTGAGTGTCTTCAGGTCTTTTAATATATAGAGAAAATTGGGGTAGGAAGAGACAGAGAGAGAGAGAGAGAGAGAGAGAGAGAGAGAGAGAGAGAGAGAGAGAGAGAGAGAATATGAATGAGAATGAGTATACAGTATATCTGGCCAAAGGGAATGAACTTAATAAAATGAAACAAAGAGGTGAAGGTGTAGATACACCGTCACTGACATTGGATCACATTGCCCTTATAATGTGTGTATGTTTAATGAAATTGCACTGCTCTCTCTGTCCTTATCTCTGGCCACCTTGGGAGTTTTGATCCTTAAAATTACAAAGAGGACAGAGAAGGATCACAAAGCACTCCCTCTTGGATGCACTGCCATCCATCTTTTTGATGTGAAACATCTAAAACCAGATTCGCAAAAATAATTTTCCACTGAGCATTTATTCAGAGCTCTGTTTCTCTGGTGATTCTTCACAAAGGTTTTGTTGCTAGTGCCCAGAGGAAAGACTAATTTAAATGTAGAAAGAGACACTTAAAAAATAGTCATCTGTTGGCAAATCTCTGAGGGTATTACCTTCCTTTCACACAGGCAGGGAGCTAAACCTGATTGCATTTAGGGTTATCTTTTAGCAGCTATCTTCGGAATCAAAACATTCTCATGAGGACTATTGTTCTAACTAATCTACTTATTAAGCTTTTATTCTGTTTTAATAGTCTTTCATTAAAAATAAACTCAAAGGGGACAGCAATGGATTTTGCAATTATTAGTGAGAAAGGCACAGCCTATGACCTACAACCACTGGTTTGTCTAAGGATGCTCCTCTTTTGAAAGCTGTATTTTAAATCATTATGCTTAATTACAGGCACTCACTCCCCCATTTGCACCCCCACCCTCTCTCCCCTAAAAGGTACAACCCGTATGAAGCCGACTTTCCTCCAATTTGGAGTGGGGTGAAAAACTCAGTACGTGTGATGTGTAACTACAGTTTCAAGAAGTGTCATGCAGCAGCTGAGGGTGGCATGTCAGAAAAAGGCAACACGCCACGGAATATTTTGTGAGTAGGATGCGCAAAGCTTTGTCTAAAGCAATTCTTTGTGCCGTCTAATGGGAATCTGTGTCTTTCACTTCCTGTATGCGTCTGTATGCATTGTTCTTCTGGGCAAGAGATGCTTCCCATATTTCTTTGGACTGAAAGCTATATTCCCCAAACCAATGAAATGAAGATTTTGTAATTTTTTACCTCTTATTAAGGACTTTCCCTGCAACCTACAAATAGTGTAATTTTAAACTAGAAAACTCATTTTCCCATATCTAAACAAATTACTCACTGTACATCCAAACACAGATAGAAACCACCAAGAGCTGTAGAAATATATATATATATATATATATATAGAGAGAGAGAGAGAGAGAGAGAGAGAGAGAGAGAGAGAGAAAGAGAGAGAGAGAGAGAGAGAGAGAGAGAGAGAGAGAGAGAGAGAGAGAGAGAGAGAGAGAGAGAGAGAGAGAGAGAGAGAGAGAGAGAGAGAGAGAGAGAAACACACCATGATTTTCATGAAAACATTGAGAACCATGGCAGGTAGAATCTCACCCAAATCCTCCTGGTTTCCTTGGAAATACTCCCACTATTTCTTAATTTATTTCTTCAATTCTATTTGGAAATTCCAAAGGGAAGGAGCAGCCTATGGCTATGTTAAAAGCAAGCTCATTAAAAATGCAGGACCACATGACTGCTAATTTATTCTTTAACTCCTGATCAAATATTTTAATACATTAGGCCTTTATTATCAGAAGTCACTGTTTTCCAGATCATTCTCACTCAAGGTCATGCAGAAAGGTTTTAAGAATCATCTAAAAGCAAAAAGGGAAATTAATCCCCTCCTTGTGCATTGGCATCTTTTTCTTTCTAAGAAGCCAGGAAATGCTCAAGGGACCTATCCCTCTATTAGAGAGCAGGGACGATGCTAGAAGTCAAATTAATGCAAATGTGGAACGACCTAACCAGTAATAGTGCTTAACATGTGTGGAACGTTTCTAAAATGTATGAAACAGCATCATCATTAGTTAACGCAACCTTCTAACACCTTCATAAGAGACATAAGGATGTAGAGTGAGACAACAAACCTTGATAGCACAAGGCAAGTCTCGGATAAACATAAGACTAGAGCTAGAATTCTGTATTTCGCCAGGGGGTGTTTGTGGAGCTGAGGGAGATTTGAGTCAATGACCTTGAACTCTCATCCTTAAACACACAAGGCAGCCTCAGGAAGCAGGGAGAAGTGCAAACACTGAGCTCACATACAGGGAGTGACGCCGGGAGTCGAGGAAGCTTTTCAAAGGCGAGGCAACCAGATCATGATTTCTCTGTTGGGGACTTTGTTAAGAGAATTGGGGCACTGAGGTCCCAATGAAAGACTTTCTCCCCAGATGAAAGATCAATATCTAATTGGATTTGCAGGCAAGAAATAAACTTCAGGATGGAGAGCTGTTGACGGTGTTTTCCTGGGACTTCTCTTCCACTTTACCAGGCTGCTGGCCATGTCTTAAGTAACAGAGGAACTGAGATATGTAGAAGCTTCCTATGAATCCCCTGTGCTTTATGATCTACACCAACCAACAGATGGTGGTGTACTTGCCACATTCCTATTATATTCAGAACCTGAGTAAAAACAGCAAGAGACACTCACATCAGTGGGAGAAATGACTAGAGAACAAAAGTGGACATTAGAGAGAGACTGCCCCTTCTTTCCTGTCCTTGTCAGATACTGTTGTTGGCCTACTCAATAGCCATCAGTTGTTTTTCCAATATCCCTCCTTCTCTCTAACCAAATCGCATTTTTGCTTATGCTAGAAGGTTGGACCCTCCCCTAGCCCAGAGGATGGACCTATGTTTTGTCTGATTGTCTAGTGATTCCTTGCACTCGATTGATTGATGGATGGATGGGCAGATGTAACCAAGGAAACATAAAGGAAAACATAGAGTCTGACAATGATTTTACTCCCTGATGGAAAAAGAGATCCTTGAGGTAAAGCCCTTCCCTATGTGTGCCTTCCTGGTTTGGAGGCAGTCCTGTGAGAGTGAAACACTTGAAAGTGAAGCTGAATGCAATGGAAGGGGAAACATGGCCAACACCATCACAAAGACACCATTGAACTACTGAACTGGTCCAGAAATCATCTACCTCCGTAACTGAAGGCCTTTTACTTTAATCCAGTTGGGTATATCAAGCTTAAGTAAAATTTGGACTGAATTTAAAGTAATGTCTTCAATTGTCCACTTTGCTTTCCAGATATAAGTTGAGGAATGGAGATCTGGAGATCTCAGACCATTTATGAAAAATATCAAGTATAGACTAACATTGGGGTTAATATTATTAATATAAATATATGAATATATATGTAGGTATATGTATACTTGTATGTATAAAATATGCCAGGCACTCTAAGTACTATGCTTGAACTATATTATTTAACTTTCAAATAATTCTAAAATAACTTTCACATTTATTCCCACTTTACAGATGAGGCAGCTGAATCTCAGAGAGCTTCAGAAATCTGCTGAGGTCACTCACATGGTAAGTGTTTGAAAAACAAGTTGTGATTTTGTCAGCAAACCTAAGTAGATTTAGTTTGGAGTTGAAAGTGTCACAAAACACGTAAGTCAACACCCATGTGAATTGAGTTAGAACATCCTAAATGCTTACTACCATTTTTTAATTTTTATATTTTATTGATTTCTTAGAGAGAGAGGAAAGAAGAGGGAGAGAGAGAGAAACACAGCAGTGAAAGAGAAACATCGATCAGCTACCTCCTGCATAAACCCCGACCAGGGACCTAACCTGCCAACCTGGCATGTGCCCTGACTGGGAATTTGACCAGAAACCTTTTGGTGCATGGGAAGACACCCAACCAACTGAGCCACATGGGCCAGGGCTCACTATCATTTATTGGAAGTTTCACTTCAATTGCTTCCAATCTACAGAGTGCAGCATAAGCCCTTGTGGCAAATGAAAAACATGTGCTTAGGAAGGTCTCAAATGATGCAGGCTCCAGTTGGTACATGTTATCCTCAGGGACCTACTGATTCACAGCCTCCATGTCCAGTGGGAGAAAAGTCCAGTTAATGGTAGTTGCCACCTCTTACACCTTTGCTGATGGGAATCACCTGTTCTACATGAATCCTTGCGACTTTGGTCCAATAGAAAACCACAGAGAGCATGTCCAGCAGTGGAATCATAGGTTACTGAAGTGGAAGTTATCAGCTGGGCCTGTCCTGTATTAGCACGTACAGGAGAGGAATGAGAATGATGTTGGTGATTTTTGATCTGATTGTATTTAAAGATAATGTCAATGAAAACTGAGTGTTGTTACTGGTGTAAAGTAAATGTTGGGGCGGACAGGGACATTTGAGAGAGAGTAGAGAGGCCACTTTCCAGGGAAAACCATCCAATTGTATTAACATTAGAGCGACTCCATACCACATGCTTTTTTTTTTTTAAATAAAATAATTGAAGAAACCCAATGACCAACTATCAGAGTTAATTTATATAAGGGTAAAATCCAAGAGGGAACTCCAAGTGACTTTATTTACTTGATTAGTTTACACCTGTCATTTTCAAAATGCAGGGCACCCACAACACATCCAAAGATATTTTAGTGGTTGTTTTCTGAATGGCTGGCGATTTATTTTGTCACACTGGTACCATAAAAATTGAAATAGTTTGAAGGTGTGTTAACTTCATCCCTCTCATAGCCTATTCTGTCCCTCATGATCCATATTTTTTAAAAATTATGAAATGAGATATATGCACTTTTTTGTGATGTTTGTGACCAGCATGAAGATATGCATCCGCTAATAACAATTAAAACATCAATATGGTACCACAAAGAACCATGAAGACTAGTTTGACTGTTTACTATAAGCCCTGTGCTAAGTGATTTTATATGCATCATCTTATTCATTTTTCATAGTAATCCTATGAAGGATAAAATATTTGCCCCTTTCTAGGGAGATGGAAAGACTTTGCCCAAGATCACACAGCTAGGACACCAGGTGTATTTGAACACAGCCTGCTTTATTGTAGTCTAAGTTTCACATGACTCTATGTGCCTTCCTCTTCAGAGTCTATTTATACAATAAGATTTATGATACTTAACATCATATTTTAAAAAGACCTTAGGGTTATTTAGCCCATGTCCTGACTAGTATAAGCTCAGTTCCACACAAAGCCATGCCTTAAGGTTGTACAAACCAAAAATATAATGAGAGTTCAGGAAGGGTTTAGAGAAATTCTTGGATAATAGATCTTTCCCAGTTAGGGATGCCCCCTTGGAGGACAATATCATGAAGGGCAACTATCATCATGTCACACCATTGTCCCTTGGCGCTACTATAAAAGACAAAATACTGAATAGTGTGGACTATAAGTCTTATCCCACATGACTTTTTATGTTCTTATGATTCTTAAAATATATCTAAGTAACCTATTTCTACAATTCATCAAACTTAACCATGAGAAATAACTGAACCTTGCTGTTACTTGTCCAATTGGAGGCAAAGGTGAAGCCATTCTTATTAGAAGAAAGCATTGCTATTTTTGTAGCTTGTTTTGTTGGACTGGAAATAATTGGACTATGAGAAGATGTGGGTCCTTTTTTCATCTCTGCCTCCCAGGTGCTGTGTGACCCTGAGCAAGTCAAACTCTGAGCCTCACTTTACTCATTAACAGCATGAACGACTTGAAGCTGGGGCACTTCCCCTCAGGGAAAGGGTAGAATTAAAACATAGAAAATCATCAGGCAGCGAAGAGCCAGCCAAGGGAATTTGTTTATCTAATGCTGAATCCTAGATGGGGGGGACAAAAAAGTACCTTCTTAAAAATGCATCACGATAGACCTGCCCTTAGGCAAATTTTGGACTCAAAATTTACATAACCAGCATATATCAGGAAACTCCAAGACAAGGAATCAAAGTGGTCTTGATGGTTATATTTTATAGAACCTGGCAGAAGCCAACACAAATTTCTCTACGAGGATGGAATGCAACCTCAATTCAGGTCTCAAAAAATATTCAGGGATTAATTCCACATAACACAAGTTCACTCTCCAAAACTGCAAAACAAACAAGGAAGCGAGTGTCCATGAATAGTAATCAGCAGAAACAATAGGAAAAAAAGCTTTAGATTGAAATTATGAGATTTAGATTATTACGTAAGTATGGCTAAGTATTTTTTTAAAGAAATGAAATAGCTTCACAGAGAAAGCAAAGGGGAAGGGAAAAAGAAGACTCAGGATAGAAATGGTGGAGAAATGGTGGCTCAAATTCCAATGGTGGTCCCCATAGCTGCTCCAGGGATAGCCCAGAACAGCAAAAAGAGGCCAGCCAGTCCTTCCCACAATGGCAGCAGCAGCGGGGGGTATGGCACTGGTAAGAAGAAAAAAGTGTCTGCCTCTAGCTTTGCACAGGGTATCAGCATGGAAGCCATGAGTGAGAATAAAATGGTGCCCTCTGACTTTAGCCCAGGACCCATGGAAAAAGCTTCCAAACCTTTGCCATTTAAGGATCCCAAAGTTGTGCACTCTGGCCATGGGGGCGCAGCAGCTGGCAGGAAGAATAGAACCTGGAAGAACCTGAAATAAATTCTCACTTCTGAACGGGCATTGCCATGGCAATTGAATGATCCTAGCTACTTCAGTATTGATGCTCCTCCATCCTTCAAACCAGCTAAGAAGTATTCTGATATTTCAGGTCTTCTTGCTGACTACACTGACCCACAGAGCAAGCTGCGGTTCAGCACCATCCAAGAGTTTTCCTACATTTGGAGGCTGCCCTCCGATGTTGTCACTGGCTACCTGGCCCTGAGAAAGGCCACAAGCATCGTGCCCTGAGCCTTGAGAAGTGGCAATGAAGTGGAAAACTTTCCAAGCCAGACTTGGACTCAGTTTTGTTTCATGGAAACGCTCATTCTGCTGTCAGTGCTGGGCCTTGGAAACAATGTTTGGCATGAAGGTGTGTGTTTTTCTATGTTTTCCCTCCAAGTGTGATATTTCCTGTTGAGTTAAATTATATTTCATTTGTTGCCTCAAGTAAAGTCATTTGACAAGAAAAATAAAAAATTGAAATAATGAGAAAGGAGTAAGAAGCTATTGAAGAAAGACCAGTCAGATTTGTAATATTAATTTATAGAAATAAATTATTCTAAATAGAAATTCAAGAAGTAAAAAATACAATTATTGAATAAAAACTCAATGTATATGTTTAGTAGCATATTAGAATTAGAACACAGAATTTATCTAGAATGCTGAAGAGACAGAAAAGAACACTAAAATATGAGACAATAAGAGAAACAGGGGAAGATAAAATGAAAATGCCTTGGATAAGTCTAACTTACCTTAGAGGAAAAAAAAGGAATAAGTAAAATGTGGGAAAGTAATATAGCTAAGAAGTTTTCAAAGGTGATAAAGAATCTGAATCTTCAGATTAAGAAAACACAACAAATCTGAAATGTAATAATAAGTAAGAAACATATATCTAGCCACAATGGAGTAAAACTTCCTAATCCAAGACAATGAAAAGATCTTAGTAACAACCAGCAATTAAAAACAGATTATCTACATAGGGAAAACATTTACTCTCAACAGATTTCCCAGCCACAACAATTAAAGACAAAAAAGACTAAAAATCTTCTAAATATTTAAATGCCTGTTGGAAACAAAAATTTCAACTTAGAATTTTATAACTGGCTAAACTATTATTCAGTAATGGGTATTTTTTAAACAAACAAAACCATAAGAGTTTGTCACCAATTGATCCTAGTTAAAGGAACTCTCTCCTAGAGTAGTGGCCCCATGGCCAGAGATTCTAATTTAGTTGTATGAGGAACACGCCTGGTATTTATATCTCTATCTCTAAATATGTGTATATATATAGATATATCTGTATGCCTATATATCTTCCAACCTATAGCTTTGAGCACAAGTCTCTGTGGCAAATGAAAAACATACACTTGGGAAGGTTCCCAATGATGCAGACTCCAGTTGATTCATGTCATCCTCAGGTTATATATATTAAAATATATATTTTTTCAGTAGGCCCCAGATACTGCATTTCTAACGAGCTCTCAAATGATACTGATAATGTTGGTCCATGGACCTTATTTTAAGCAGCAAGATTCCAAGGGAAAAGTTCAGGAATACGAAAATTTATCTCAGGAGAATGACTGAGATTCAAGAAGCAATGATGAATGCAGAATTTATTAAATGTGGATAACTCTAAATAAATATTAATCGTATAAAATGGTAATAATGAAGTTTAATTTTGTATGAAAAACAAGTAAAACTGGGAGAGAATGAGCAGTTAAACTGTTCCAAGATCTTCATATTGTTCGGATGAGACAGAGATACTTATCAAAATGAATGCTTTGGTGCAGAGCCAGAGTTTTACAATTGTTTTTGAAGCACAAGCAACCCTACATTTTATCAAGCAATTCAGAATGCTTTTGAGAGTAAAGGGGGAGCTATTAATAATTATGCTGGATAACAGCCAGGATCATCCCAGAAACATCAGGACAATGGTCCACTTCCCTTAAGAGCTGAGAGGCGGCTGAATGAGCTGATCTCTGGGCCCCTTCCCCTCCCGCCATCCCTAGGCCCAACGGATGAGAAACTACCTCTTTTTGTTTACTTAACACCTCCCAGCTCTATGAAAATGTTCACTTGAAAATAAATAACGGAACTCATGAACCCAAACAACAGCATGGTGGTTGTCAGAGGAGAGGGGGTATGGGGAGAAGGGGGCCCTAATATATGGTGACAGGAGAAGATTTGCCTTTGGGTGGTGGGCAAATAGTACGATATACAGATGTGATAACATAGAAACCCACACCTGAAACCTACACGATCATGTTGACCAATGTCACCCCAATTAATTTAATTTAAAAATACAAAAGAAAAAATATAATGGACACCTGTTGATTTTGCCTGTGTGGCATTGATTCCCTCTGCTTTTGGTAGCTGTGCCTCAACTTCCTTTGGGAAAACCACACCTCCCACAATCCCTGTCATTCACTCTGATTCTATACCAACTCCAGGAATGGAAACATCTCCCAAGCCTGGCCAATTAGGTCATTCTATTCTCTTGACCACTATGATTGGCTGCAGTATAAGTATATGAGTCACGATAGCCAATGAGAATCAAGCTAGAGAATCATTAAAAAAGAGATCACAACTGTGGTTGAATTTTCTGGTTGTAAACATGCAGGTGCTGGGAACCGACAGGCGGAGGGGCATATCTGAGATCAGTGCCAAACCAGAAGGAAAGATACACACAAGGTCCTCATGACATGGTCAGTACCACTGTAGCTAGTCTAGAGCAAATTATACTCATGAAGTGAGATAATATCTCTTAAACCATTTTGGGGTATTGACTTATTAACTTTATTATTGTTTTTATTCTTATTTACTTAGGCCAGTTTGAACTGGGTTTCTCTACAACAAGAAATAATTAACAAGATGTGTAATTTGTGAAAACCAAATGACTAAATTAACTTGGCAGATGCTTTTTGCTTTAGTGACATCACTGGAGTGGCACCAGCTACATAAGAATGAGACTGAGAATTACTGTTCCCTTGCACCCCCCATATGCTATTACTCAAATCAATGGCCCGAAGCTGCTGTGAACTTTTAAAATGCTTACTATTTCTAAAAATAGATTTTCTAACCCAACTCCCCTTAGAATTGGAAAAATGAGCCAGATGTGTACAATTCTAAATTCACACTCTAAGATAGGCAGCTTGCAAACTTTTGTTGATCGGCTGATTTTTAAAACTTTTGAAGGGTTTGGTTTAGATCATAGATATTTAGCCAAAGCAAGTGGCTAGAAGCAAGCTTTTGAATTTCTTTGCTTCTGATTGAAAAACTTATAACTATGAGTTATTTGAATGCATCATTGTCGGTATTCCACGGAAAGTCACAACAACTGTTCTCCTCTGCCGGCCCGGTCACCCCTAACTGCCCTCCCCTGCAGGCTTTCCCCCCAACTGCCCTCCCCTGCAGGCCTGGTCCCCCCCAACTGCCCTCCCTTGCTGGCCTGGTTTCCCCTAACTGCCCTCCCTGCTGGCCTGATCACCCACAACGGCCCTTCCCTGCAGGCCTGGTCCCCCTCCCAACTGCCCTCTTCTGCTGGCCTGGTCCCCCCCCAACTGTCCTCCCCGGCAGGCCTGGTTTCCCCAAAACTGCCCTCTCCTGCAGGCCTGGTCCCTCCCAACTGCCCCCCTTGCAGTCCTGGTACCCTCAACTGCCCTCCCCTGCAGACCTGGTGCCCCCCAACTGCACTCCCCTGCTGACCTGGTCTCCCCCAACTGCCCTCCTCTGCCAGCCTGGTCACCTCTAACTGCCCTCCCTGCTTGCCTGATCACCCACAACTACCCTCCCCTGAAGGCCTGGGTCCCCCCCAATTGCCCTCCCTTGCTGGCCTGGTCTCCCCCAACTGCCTTCCTCTGCCAGCCTGGTCACCCCCAACTGCCCTCCTCTGCTGGCCTGTTCACTCCTAATTGGCCACAACTGCCCTCCCCTGAAGGCCATCTTGTGGTGGCCATCTTGTGTCCACATGGGTACAGTCATCTTTGACCACATGGGGGCAGCCATCTTATGTCTTGGAGTGATGGTTAATTTGCATATTACTCTTTTATTAGATAGCATTACTTATATTAGCAACTAAGTTAACATACATATTTTTAACATCTATTTTGAAAACAAAATTGAGATATATGATTGAACTAATATGTTCTCAGCACCCAATAGTCCCTGACACAGAGAAGATCCTCAAATATTTGCTGAATGACTGTTAAATGAACAAATATTCCTAAAAATATATTAACATCATGTATAAGGAGATATAAAAAGTATAATAAAAACAGGAGGGTGTACTTACTGCTAGCTACTAATTACTACTGTAGACCAGGGTTTTGGAATACCTGGTATCAATTTTCAATTTTTAAAGTATTCCTTTGAGCAAAAAGTTTAGAAAAACAAAGCTTCATATACATATTTTCTGCAGGACTTCTCAGAGCCTTTAATAGGTCAGCGTGCTGTCCAAGAAGGAAGATAAACAAAGCAGCAGTTCTTAGACATACTAGGTAATTGTTCAATGTGAAAACCAAATTTAATTTTTGTGGAATATTATTTTTTAAAATATATTTATTGATTTCAGAGATAAACAGAGAGGGAGAGAGAGATAGAAACATCAATGATGAGAGAGAATCCCTGATTGGCTGCCTCCTGCACACCCCTTACTGGGGATCCGGACCACAACCCAGGCATGTGCCTTGACCAGGAATCGAACTGTGATTTCCTGGTTCATAGGCAGACACGCAACCACTGAGACACAGCAGCCCACTGGAATATTCTTAAGAGTGTTCTTCAGACCCCAATTTTGAGGAATTCTCCCAGACTCTCACCGCCAATGCCCAGAAAAAGGCTTAACTAACTTTGTTTCCTCTGAAAGAATGTACTGTAAAGTGTAGCAAAACCAGATAAAATTTTATGGGTTCAAATACAGCCTATAATTAACTGTTGTTAGTGAATTATTGATTTTTAATCTTATTGCAGGTGTACAGGAATGAGTGTGATTATTAAAATAATGGTTTAAATGGTCAGAGCATTGCTATGCCACTCAGAGGGGACCTTTCCTGATTCTTCTGGGTTTCATGTTGGCAAACACACCACATGGGGAGGTAGGTGTGTTTCTTGCAGAGAGAGAGGAATCCAACATCCACTTGCTGGGAGAATTCTATTGAATTCTACCGAAAGAATTTGTCCTTAGATCCCAACAAAATAGAGAGCAGAAAGCATTGCCCCGGTTGTAGAACTGATGTGCATAAATTCATCAAAGGATCTGTGCACTGTGGATGCACACATTATTGAAAGAAGAAATGTGGATATCATGTGATGCTTAAAAAAATGCCTGAAATAAAAAAGATAGTGTTTCAAAACTCAAATGCAGCTCTACATTTCCTATGTATCAATAAAATGTGGATAAATGTGTCAAAGAAAGTATTGAGTAGTTCATTTGCTGCTTGTGTTCTATCACAGTTTGGATTATTCCTTATTGATTTATGATTTTATTAAAGCCCTGGGGATATGTTTTCCTGCATATTTTTAGTTGATGATTGACTGTGTATTTGATGTTTTCTAAAGAACATGTGCAATGCTTTCTTGCAAGGCTTCACTCTCTTTTTAAAGACGATACTTATAATAGTTCAATACAACAACAAATAAGCATCATTTGTTTTCCTTTTTATCTTATCTTTGTTCCACAGGAATTTAAATGCAAATGTGAACTAGAATGAACACCAGCAAATGCATCAACTGCTCCCGCAATATAATCATTGCAATCTATAAAGCATAACAGGCTCTCGCGTGCTGTCTACTTACTGTCACAGTATTTTGTGGTTGGAAATACAGTCCGTGGGTGTTATTTTGCAACCATATTTGAAAAGGAGCTCGCTCTCTGAGAAATCCTACCAGTGTTTATGTGAAAAGAGCGCAATGTTTTGCCTGTGCATGCGTGGACCAACTTTATTCTTTACTTAACTTATTTTCACAAAACAATTAAGAGAAATGTATTTTTAGCATCAATAATGAAAAGCAGGGGACTCAAAGGGAGGGCTGATCTCAGCTTTATGCAAGCTGAGCTTTTCCCCTTCCTACCACAATCTACCCCAACTTACAGGCTAGCTCCCACAACGTGCCTCTTGCTCTTAACTACATACATACCATCTCAAAGTCCTTCTACTTTGAAAAAACACCCCATGTGCTCCCCTAGGCCAATCAGTGGCATTTTCTCAGGACTTTAGCAATGGTCCAAGGGGGAAAGACTGGGTGTCTAGACCAGTGGTTCTTAATTACACACAAACTTCTTTGGGGCAAGTTGTTAAACAGAGGCTCTCAGATGTCAAACCCAGAGACTTCTGTCTAGTGTGTGTGGAGGAGGCACAGAATCTGCATTTTCAATGTGTGTCCCATGTGCCACCGGATCAGGGATCGGCACATCAGGACTGACAGGCCGAGTCTGGCTGGGTGCTTGTGACTCTACATAAAGATTGGTTGGAACACAGCGACATCTACTTGAGAATCGTCTTGTGACTACTGTTGTACAACAACGAGAGAGGTGAGCAGTTGTGGTAGAGACAGGAGAGGCTACAAAGCTTATCATGTTGACTGCACTGGCCCTTCACAAAAATGCTTGCCCACCTGTGCTCTAAATGGTATTGTGTTAAATTTTTATGCTTCAGACTTAAATGAATGTTGCAAAATAATACAGTGTTATAACATGGACGTCATCTTCAGTATATCCCTCAACGACGTAAAACCTTCCAGTGGTTTCCCAAGACTTGATTTCTTATCCTGGCTTACAGGGCCCTTACTTGACATGGCTCCTGGGTCCCTCAGAAACCTCATTTCTTCCTTCTCTCTCTTAAACCTTTGCTCACTGTGTCCCAGGCACACTGGCCTTTGTTCTGATCCTCAAGTATGCCATTTTGGTTGACAATTCAGGGTCTTTGCCTTTGAGGCCACTTTGAAAATGTATACTCTCATACTTTTTTATTTTTTAATTCAATGTATGCTTAGGACACATATACTATGTACTTAGGAACCATAGTAAGTGCTTGAAATACATGGAAGAGTAAGAGGAAGTTGGTTCTTTCCCTTGAGAAACTTACAACCTAATATAAGAGAGAAACATCAAATAACTAAATACACAAAGTCTATAATAAAATTATGAAAATGCTTCAATATTAAACAGAAGATGTTCTAAGAGAGAATAACAAGAGGTTTAGTTTGGAAAGACGAGGAAGGCCTCTCTTAGCAAGCTACATTTATATCAAGATCTGAACATAGGAATTATTCAGAAATTTTATTATATTTTTATCAACTTTCTGAAACAGCAATCTATTGTAGGATTTTAAGCAGATGAATAACATGTTCCAACATCTTGCTTTGACAGAGCACCAGTCCTCTATGAAACCAGCATTCTGTTCTTATCCACATTCTAACTCAACCTTCAATGACTGATAACTTTTCTTGAGCCTAGCAAAGTGTTCTGCAGGCTTCATGTTAAAAATGGTTGAATAAATTAAGAACAAAACTTATTTTATAAAAACAAGAAAGCCAATTCCTCCAAGGAGTTAATTAATACTCACTCTTGAAGATCAACCAATTTCAAATATATTCTGTTTCAGAAAATTGATCTGTCTTGGATATGTTGACATGCCTGAGTTCTAGTCATCTGTGGGGGGAGCCCCAATTCTGGTGGTGGGAAAGTTGTGGTGCCCCTCTATCAATTTTTAAAATATGTTTTTATTGATTTCAGAGAGGAAGTGAGAGGGAGAGAGAGATAGAAACATCATTGATGAGAGAATTATTGATCGGCTGCCTCCTGCATGCCCTATACTGGGGACGGAGGCCGCAACCTTGGCATGTGCCCTGACCGGAATCAAACTGGGACCTCCTGGTTGATAGGTTGACACTCAACCACTGACCCACACAGGCCAGGCTTCTCTATCATATGTGGTCGTCCCCTACCTTTGCTGCCCATTCCTAAGGAGAAAGTTCATTAAATATGGATTGCACAAAGTCTAGGATGGCATTTGTTTAAAGAGAGTAAAGATTGCAGCACCAGGCCTAGGTGGTCCCACTTGCAAACTATTCTGGCTTCCTTTGTTTTGGACTTTCTTAGGCATGATTACATAATAAGCAAGGTGTTTGGTCCAAAATAAAAACAGGGTCTATTTGTTGAAGTTATTAACAAGTTCAAGAAAGGACACCAGTATGTTAAACTAAGTGTGAGGTCCTTCGAAGCACTGGGCAGCTGCACAGGTCACAAACTATGAAGCTGGCCCTGATTCCTCTCTTTAAAGGGGGTCATTAAGAGTGGGTGCGGTGCAGCTCTCTTGGGAACAGCTCTGATTCACTGCAAAGGTCTGAACCAGGCAGCTCAGCTCCAGGCAACAGGGCCAAATCGTATGCTCTTTTTGCTATGTCTCTTGTTATCCTCTGACAGGGAAGGATAGAACCTGCATTTGACTTGCCTTGATTTAAGAGTAAGATCAGATTTACAATCCCAGAAAACTAGAAAAACAAGACTTCGAGTATGCATTCGTTTTAAGCTATGTAGCCCTAATCAACCCAGACAATCTTCTATATGCCCCGGCTCACCCCATTGGAAGTCTACATTAGTAATTGGGGCCAATGGCCAAATTAATAATAAAATGTCCCTGTGCCTAGCTTATCTGGATTGTTCACATGCTTTCCAATTGTCTTCCAGTGGGAAAAGAGCTAGTGTAGGATTGCATTTTTGGTTTAAATGTGTGTCTTAGACATTCTCATGTCCCACATCTGTTGGTAAAACCATTTCAACACCACTCATAGATAAATTAGTCTGATTTCTAATAGATGGCACCATATGCTTCAAATAGCCAAATAGTTGAGCAAAAATACAGCAACATCAAATTTTTGTTCTCCCAAATTCACCCACCTGCTAAAAGACCCAGATTTGTGTTTCCAAAATTTGAGGAAACTTGATGTGACTAACCACAGCAAAGTGATAAAGTGACTTTGCTCATGTTCAACCCAAATTGGCAATTGGCCCAGCATATGCGTCAAGTAGGACAGGGGAGGTCTTAAGATTCTAACTGCACCAAAATAATGGACCTCTGTTGTTTGTGTGTAGTGTTGGTAGAACTTTGCAAGAGAATGTCTTACTTTCTCTTGGTCAAGGGCTAGACATATGATCACAATCAGGAAATTAACCTACTGTCCTAGGAATTAGTTTTGAGTACAATAAGGCAAACACAAAACTCAGGTGGAATCATTGAGGAAAATTGTTGGTATAGGTTCTTTCTCTTTGTGCCTTTCTGAGACTATAGATATATGTTCTCCTTATCCAGTTCTTTGGAGCTGTCTTGCTTCCAGCCTGTTCCAATGGTTTTCTTTTGAGTCTCTTTGTTTGCTCTGATATTCCTTCCTAAAATATTTTATTTGGATTCCATTTCCTACACATTGCTTACAACCAATGGACTAACACCATCATAAACACAGAGTGGCTATTGATGTCCCACAATTTTAAATAACCAACAAAATTTCATATAAAATGAAGATATAGTGTAGATAGCACATTGTGCTAATTGTGTGGACTTTGTTGATTTAATTGTTTCTCTAATTTATTTATTTAAGACTCTTTTTTATTATAGGTGCCAATTTGGAAGCAAGGTTACCACTGAGAATTCTAGTGCAAAAGTAGCACATTGGCGCTGAAAAGATGGCTCGCTAGATTGACATAGATAAGGAGATGTATAATTCTGGCTCCATAACAGATACTGAACTATGAAAATATAAGTAAGTGAATAAAAATTAATCTTCTACCCTCTATGCTATGTTATTTCTGAGTGCATTGCTTAGCAGGGTTATCACATCACATCTTTGCTGGGAAATGTGAGTTAGAAGTTTTTAGTGTCATCAGCAAACCCTCCCTATAAACATTCTATATGGATGGATGACTTCCAGATAAAGAGGTAAAGGTTAAAAAAAGTGGTTGAGGTATGATGGATGAGTATAATGCTAAAGAAAATGCAGTGTGGGATAATCCCCAACCCAATGTAAAGTGAAGAATTCTCTTGAATGTACCAAAAACTTATTGAGTAGTTACGTCGCAAGCATAGTTAGAGATGAATGAGGTGCATAAAGTGCAATATTTAAGGAGGTTCTAATTCTTCAGGTCATGTGAGTACAGAGCTAGCACCTGTGAATGAGTGCTCCCTTAAATGTTGCATCCTAGGTACCCACGTCACTTGTCACATCTTAGTCCAGGTCTATTTGCCAGGCCAATCAAGAGCTCTAAAGAGGAATACTCATCCATTCTAATCTGGTAGGGACAATACAAGTTGACAAAGAGCTCTAAAACAAGGCTGAAGAAGGTATGTATCATAACATACAAAATAGTTGATGGTAGAAAGAAACTGCATTGAATTGGTAACATCAATAAAGGTTTCATGAAAGCAGTGACATTTGAAATTAGTTGACTATTTTTCTCTTTTAGAAAAACCCAATTTTGACTGACTTAGCCAAAATGAAAATTATTATTTTATTTAACTAAAAATTCCAGGAGTGTAGTATGACTTGATTTGGGAATCTCAAGTGATCTTACCAAAAATTGGTTTCTTTTTCCCTATCTCCTTCTGGGTGGACTCTACTATCCAATAAATAAGATGACTGTGGTAACTCCAGACCTTCCATCTTCTTGAGTTCAAATTCTACAGGAATAAATAAAGACTGCTGCCTGGTGTGTGTGTGTGTGTGTGTGTGTGTGTGTGTGTGTTCAACCCAAATGTAGTGTGCTAATTGGCTTAGCTCTAGGTCACATAATCCACCTCAGTGCAAGGGTGGGATTGAAAGTTTAAAAGGGGTATAGTCAGGAAAAGTATACACCGAGGAGGTTCAATAAATATGCCTTTAAATATGGATTAGATAGTGACTAATAGAGACAAGGTCATTCTGAGAAGAGGGAACTATTAGGCAGTATTCTAAATTAGTAAGTTATCCAATTTAAGTGAAATCCAAGATATGTTTAAGTGTTATTTAAACATATAGAATTGCTTCCCTGTTACTCTGTTTTCTATTATATTCTTTGTTTCTATTAGTCCACGTGTGTGTGTGTGTGTGTGTGTGTGTGTCTTTTTCTCTTCCACTAGACTGGAAGTTTCACATTTGTATTGTCTATGTTGTATCCCTGGGATCTTGCATATTGCTGGCCCTCAATCAGAACTTGTTGAAAAAACAAAGGGATGAATGAATAGAATAATGAATGAAAAGCAGGAAACTAGCCTTGACAAGTAGTCAGGGTCATATTGTACGGGACATTGAAAGTCGGGCTAAGCAGCGGTTCTCAACCTGTGGGTTGCGACCCTTTGGGGGTTGAACGACCCTTTCACAGGGGTCGCCTAAGACATCCTGCATATCAGATATTTACATTACAATTCACAACAGTAGCAAAATTACAGTTATGAAGTAGTAACGAAAATAATTTTATGGTTGGGGGTCACCACAACATGAGGAACTGTATTAAAGGGTTGCGGCATTAGGAAGGTTGAGAACCACTGGGCTAAAGGGTTTAGACTTTATTACGTAGCTAACACATGTTTGAGAGCATGAACATTAAATGAATGATCAGAGCTGTGTTCCAGAAAATAAATTAATCTTACAATGAAAAAGAGAAATGAGGGAGAATTTGGATGACCAGTGGAAGGTCATTTCACTATTTTAGGTCCTGAGGACTTGATTTGAGTGAAAATAATAGCAATACAACAAAGAAAGTACAAATAAAGGTATAAATAGAAACTTGAGCATTTAAAGGGAGGAAGTAGTGTGGAGTAAAAAGGGATAAAATTGTGAATCTGGTTGCCTGTAAAAATAGAAATGACATTAACAGAAGTCAGAAGCCACAGTGCTTAGTGAAAGTACATTTACAGAAACTCCATTTCTTTAACAAGACCCTTCCTCAATCTACTCCCTTGCTTAATCACTAAGCCCTTAGGCCATGAGATTCTGGTTGGCATCAAACTGTCTTAAGAACAAAGTCTCAGGTCTGTTGACCACAGAAATAGAGTTTCTGTCAAACTAAAGATAACATTTTGACTTCAGTTGTGTTTCAGCTCAAGGCCCATGAAAGCAGAATGACCCAGAGACCGCATCCTTCTGAAAAATAGAGCAATGTGATGGTGGCCATCAGGACTTGATATCATGATCAACCAGTCCCTCCCAAATAGTCAGTAGAACCCAGGACTTCAACTCCTTTAGCCACCATGGTTAATGATTTTCCTCCTATAGAACTCATCCCCTGGAAGCCATCCAAGAGCAAATACATTTGAGTAGTTGCTTACCTGTGACTCTGGGCTTGGCATCATTTCCTCAACTAAAAAACCCTTAGTTTCTTCACTGCAAATTCTTTTTCATGTTTGACTGGGCTTTGATGCACACAGGCAAATGGACCTCCTGAGACCAGTAACAGTGGCTTAAGGAAGAATATGATAAATGACAACTTGGACATACCGACTAGAATTCAAGGGGGGCATGTTCCATTCGCTCTTAGAAATGCACATATGGACTGAGCACAAATATGGGTCTAGAAATCTCTCCTCCTGAAGGAGGAAGATCAGGAAGAGGAGGAGGAAGAGGAGACTGAATTTGTGGAAGAGGATACAGATGGTGAGGAGGCAGAAAGTGGAAGAAAAGAGCCCTAAGTCAAAAGTTGCTGTTAAATATGCTGAAGAATTTTAAATAGAGTACAGTGAGAAACCATGGATAGCTTTTAAACAAAGGAATGGTATGATTTTATTTAAAATTTTAAAAGATTACTGTGGATGCTATAGAGTGAAATTGCTATCCCAGAGATGGATCCATAATCCTTGATTTCTCAATCTAAACCTAGGCTAGTTGATCAAAGTCCTCCTTCTAGACCTTTAAAGAAAATAAGACATAACAAAACTCTACCCGTAAGTGCTGACAGAGAGAGGAGACTGCAAGGGAAGAGAAAAGGATTAGTGAAATAGGATCTTTCGTCTATGTTACAGCTGCAGAATTGAGGCTGAGATAATGAAGTAGCTGGGGAGAAAGGCAATGATGACATCCAAATGCAATGCCCACATCCTCTGCTCTTCACCGCTATGCTATACTTGCTTCTAGCGGACTTGGGCTAATTTTTCAAGATAGGACTGCCCAGAATTTCTTTGGGTAATGCATGTAGTAGATAAAAATGTGGAAGCTAAGTGCATTCAGAACAGAAATACCTCTTTGTTTTGACATATATCAGAACAAAGATCTCAGATAATTTGTCCAAGATCGCACAGGCACTTAGACTTAGAGGTGGACACAGTAAACAGGCTGAGTCCCACGGGGTACACTGATTTTCCCATGCTATCATGTGGTCTCTTTCTATGCTAATACTTCACTGGATCTTGAGAGTTACAGGTTGTAGCTATAAATGGGGATCTATCTTTATAGTAGAAGGTCATGCATTCAGGAGCTATAGTGACCTGGAAGGTCTCTTAATGATAAAGAGTGAAACAAGTCAGGAGTAAGACAACTATTTTTTCCTGAGGCTGAGTTCACTTACCATGAATCATCACCTATCCAGCCTTACATTGTTTCTACCAGCTTTGCCTGGCTCTGACATATATGTGAATGTGCAAACTCAAATGTAGACATTGACCTGCAAAGGAAATTAGTGTGAGAGGGTTCTTATTTAAAGACTGTTGAAAGTCTTTAAATAAGCTGAATTTCAAATAGGATTAATAACATTGATTTCCTATGAAACAAGGACACCCTTTTGTCAAGTGCAATGTTGATACCCCTTGTCCTCATCTTCTACGTTGTACCCATGGTAATAAGATGTTACTGTATGAAAAAATGATGTTACTATATGAAAAAATGATGACACCATAATTTAGTCTTTACTTACAAGTCTAACGATTAGCAAGACAAAGACTATTTAGATCATTTTGTTTATATTCTCAGGCCTTCATGGATTAGAGAGTGGCTGAACCATAAGACTGACCATTTCTCTACCTGTGGAACCATTGTCACGGAGAACCCAGGTGGCAGACGCTTACAGTCCATACCTGATCAAGTTCTACTTATATATCCACAGTACAATTATTAGCCATTAATCTTCTGTGTCACCTCTGCTTCTTACGTGTCCTTTTGATGCTATTTTACCTCCTAACACAACCTGATTTTACTTTCTGCAACTGTTGTTTTTGATTTTCTAAGGGCCCTTCATGTTACAAAAAAAAGGCTTCATTTTGTTTGAGCAACTCTTACAAATAGAACCAACTGCATTGTAATAAGTCTTAAAGCATTAGCACGTTCCTAACAACCTTTCAAAGGTAGATCAGCATTAAAGATGTATTACCGGGACCACATAAAAGTTAAATATATTTCCTGGGATCCTTTGCTGAATTAGGGGCAAAGCCAGGAAATAGAATTATTACCGCTACTTTAGCCTTTAGGCCATGTTATAAGAACAGACACCCCATCAAACAACTTCATAAATGTGAAGAACCTAATTAGAAAATTAATTTCCAATTATGCATATAGAATGAAGTCTGCTAAATAAGGAAGGGACCATGGAGGCAGGGGGAGGGAAGGGAGAGTCAAAGCAAAGTGGAAATTCTTTCAGTTGGGAAACAAACCTGCTTCCTACAGAAGGGCACGGATATTGAGACCAAGGGGACACAATTGATTTTATGGAGAAAGACCCTGTGGCTTCGCTTCTCTGGCCTTGAGGACTTCCATGACTACTTACAGAAGGTCAAAAAAGTCCTAAAACACTTTGCAGGATATGCTGTTTCCCATGGTAGGGATGAGAGTAAAGAGGAAAACAAACAAACATAAAACCTTATCAATCATCCTTTTATTTTTTAAAAATATATTTCTATTGATTTCACAGAGGAAGGGAGAGGGATAGAGAGATAGAAACATCAATGATGAGAGAGAATCTTTGATTGGCTGCCTCCTGCATGCCCCCTACTGGGGGGATCGAGCCTGCAACACCAGCATGTGCCCTTGGCCAGAATTGAACCTGGGACCCTTTAGTTCACAGGCCAACGCTCTATCCACTGAGCCAAACCAGCTAGGTCAGTGGTCGGCAAATTCATTAGTCAACAGAGCCAAATATCAACAGCACAATGATTGAAATTTCTTTCGAGAGCTGAAAACCGACTTCTGCGTATGGGCCACCAAGTTTCAATCGCACTGTATGTGCGCGCCCGCACGTGCTATTTTGTGGAAGAGCCACACTCAAGGGGCCAAAGAGCTGCATGTGGCTCACGAGCCGCAGTTTGCCGACCACTGAGCTGGGGCATCAACCATCCTTTTAAATGAGTAATTCCAGTCTTCATGTATGCAAGCTCTGTCTATATGGCTTAATTTCCATTTGAAACCCTGGAACATGCCCATGCATAGGAATGCATATTTTATCTTTGAAATACTCATAGAACTCTGTTGCCTGAGCTACTTTGATATGAATCTACTACTTACATAAGGACAAGGGATTCCTAGACAAGAGGATCAAATGTATTACATTTGCTAAGTTACTTAATACAATGTTAGCACCCTTAAGGTATGATGGTGACAGCCTGGGTAGTAATGGGCTCCTCTGAAACACATCCCTAGTGCTCCTGTCTCTTTTCCAAGGGAACAGCCACATTATACCACCTCTTTAAATGGGTTTCACGTGCAATTAAAACGAAAATGCCATAATGGGCCATGACATAAGAACAAAACACACTCTCAGAAGGTTTCCTCGTGTGTTTTTCTTTTCCTTTATTTTTTTCTGAACACTGAAAATTACCTCTTTGTCAGCCCTGTGGCATGGTCACAATGCAAGGGCCTCAGACTGGGGAAACGTGTTCATTAGGAGAACTGGATGACTAGGCAAGGTGCCAGGTGGTATTGCCTTGTTTGGAAGAGAAAGGAGAGCCGAGTTCTCCTGCTCCACCTGCCCATCAAACCCCTGAGCATTGCTCAGCCTTTCAGGTCACCGTCCAGGATGTTAACTTGCATCAACAAAGCAAAGGGCAGGAAACTTGACTCCTAAGCCATGCATTTAATATGCTGTCTTACAAATCAAGATTGTGTTACAGGAGATACTCAGGGTAATGTTAACCAGGAGTTACACACAAAAGGGATGGGCGTTGCAAACTGAGATCTAAAGAAGGAATTAGCAAGTTGTCGGGTCCCTGCAGTGGGAACGGTACTGAACAATCTGATCCAAAAAGCTGTTACTTGCTAGTGATGAAGCTGCCAAGGCTTTGAAGGAGAAGAGGCACACCAAATTGGGATGGGACCATGATAGGACAAGAGGCACAAAATCGGGGTTACCCCTAGAGAGGGGCCATGGACCGAGCCCCACTCATGGACCTGAGCTGCTCTGGAAAACTGCCCCTAAAGTTCCTCAGATCAAAGGAACAAACTGTTTCCTAGTCCCTCAAATCAATTTTGACTAGTAATTAACGGATTCCCAACATCAAAAGGTGAAATATTCAAGAGGAGTCAAGGCAGATCAAAGCTTGTGGTGAGGGGTCCCCCTGCACCCCTCCATCCCCCGCCTCCTTCCCAGACAGACATCCATCAGATTGCAGCTAGCGAACCGTCACACTGCTTCTCACCAGAGACCAACATCAAACAGACTTCCAAATGACTTGCTGGAGTTTTCAAGCTCTGTAGGAAGAAAACGAGGAACGTGCAGCTACGTGACCGTATGGTCCAGATTTTCCAGGACGGTCTAGGTTTCTAACATAGTTCTGTTGTCTCCATCCCTGGGACCACTCCCAACACACAACAGGGTCACCATGGTAAAAAGGCACTGGGCAGTGCCCGGCATACAGTATAGGATGAACAAATGTTCATTCCTTTCTTCTGTATATCACCATGGAGTAGAATTGCTGATTATTAGTTTGCTCAAATACTTTGTGTTTGTGTATATGTGTGTGTACTTGTACGTTAGAAAAGGAAAGAGTATTGCTGGCTTTCAATCATGAGCCTAAGCCAGGTGCTGGGCATGAGCCTGGGCACAAGTCCTTTTCCCTAACACACTTACTAAGGCGTTTTCACATACCGTCTGACACATACCTGATGGGTCTGGTTCCCTTGCTTTCATTCACACCACTGGTTGGTTTCTGTGGTTTTTCACAAGGATACATATACATACGGATGCACACAAGCAGATCTTGGGGACTGCCTTTTGGGCAGGGAAAATCTATAGCCAAAGCCTTTGCAGAATTCCTTGGAACAAAGCTTCCGGGTGACCTTTCAAAATGTACCTAAGGGTTGACTACAGGAGAAAAATGAGAGGGAAAGTCAGGATAGGGCTCAAGTTTCTGACGTGAGAAGGGTTCTGCCAATCTTTCGCGCTCAAAAGAACTAACAATGAATCTACAAGTACCTTCTACAGGAGGGGCTCAGACTACAGGTATCCTCCAGGGCAGATGTTTATTTCTCACGTCCCTCGTCCCGACCTTGGCTGTGTCTGCCCATGTGAAATAACTCATGATATGCTGAACGAACTCAGCATCTTCCCTAGGAAACATGCTCCTTTCGTTATGCACCAATGTTGTCAGTGGAGCCAACATCTCTTTTGAGAGTCTCTGTCAACACCATACCTCCTTGGGTCTTTACCCCCATCCCGAACCCATCAACTCCTCTAACTTCCCATCTGCCTGGTAGTGTCCAATGCTACTATGCTAATTTCAGTCTTTACAGCCCTTCTGTGGGCTGTAATGCCTCAGGACTGCTTTCCTTCTTTGAAATCATTGAACATAGCACTGACTAATCATTTAGCAAATGTTGGATTTTTATATCATCCACCCCCGCCCTTGGAATTCTGTGACTGTTCCACATTGACTGCAAGAGATACATAGAGAAATTGTCCAGTAGTTCCAGATCCGACCCAGGCATTAAAGAGCTTCCCCATTGCTGCCTTCTCTCCCTTCAGCTGCATACAATCTTACCTTCCTCTGCATTTTGACTGAGATTTTGAAAAGGATGGAAGGGGTGATTGGCTTGAGTTGAATTACAACTGTGTCCTTTTCATGAGCCATTTGGCTTGCCATAGTCTTTCTACTTCCCATTATATGTCTGACACTGGGGTTGAATGTCTGTTACTTTTAAACGTGTGCTATTAGTTTTCACATAATAGAGTGAGGGGGGAATGGGGAATGTTCTGATTGCTCCCGTGCCTCTATGACCCGTCAGCCTGGTTCACTCATTTATAGCACCTGCTTAGCTTCTGTGTCCCCTGCCCTGTCGCCTTTGTGTAGTGGAACAGGCTATACCCACTGAAGCGGAGCAGGCTCTCCTTTAGAAAGAATTTAGCCACAACTCAAAGTTTTAGCACCAACTTGTTCCATTTTCCACGGTTCAGCTTGGCTTCCTCACAACTACTTCTTGCATTTCCACATTTCTCCTCTCTTTTGGCATTTTAATGGAAATAGCCATACCTCTACACCATTGAATAACACCTCCCAGAAATAAGCCAGCTCTTGGATAATGACCCACTACACTGATAGCATCAGAAAATAATACCCAAGGATAATAGCACAACCCTTTGCGGAAAAGAATAACGACAAGGCGAAACCCATTACATGGAATGAATACAGGAAAAGGTTTCTTGTTGTTGCTGTGATATATATTCTTTTGGGTTTCTTTTTACATATAGCCCCTTCAGGAATAACCTTTGTGACAATATAAAGATATCAAAGTTGAACTTTTTGACCTTTCTTCCTCTAAACTAGCATTGATAGTATACTGCGAAACTCTTATTTAAACTGGATAGCATCCACGGAAGTGGTTAGGAAAGCATTCTTTTATTTATTTATTTGTTTATTTATTTATTTAATCCTCACTGGAGGATATTTTCCCATTGACTTTCAGAGAAAGTGGAAGGAAGAGGCGAGACAGAGAGAGAGAGAAACATCGATGTGTGAGAGAGAAACATTGATTAGTTGCTTCCTGCACATGCCTTACTAGGGCCAGAGCCTGCAACCAAGATACATGCCCTTGACCAGAATAGAACCCGGGACCTTTCAGTCCACGGGCCGACGCTCTATCGGGATGACACTCTATCCACTGAGCCAAACCAGAGAGGGCTGAAAGCATTCTTTAAAGCTTCATTGTCTATTTCCTTTTAATCTTTCATGTTTGCATAAAAAAAACAACTCTGCTCTCTAAATGACACATCCCTGACAAAAGGCAAACCTTTTCTACCCCCAAGGAGTGTTTGCCCCACTTAGAAGAGAAACTGGGAAAACAGAAAAAGGCAAGTGTTATGTGCAAAAAACATGAACTTAAACCTTTGGTTGCAAAGGACATTTATGCTGCTCCAGGAACTTCATGTGAAACACCCATTACCCAGCTGGTTTAATTTGTTTAGTTAATAAACTTTCTATGACCCGTTTTTATTTAGCATGTGTACTGGAAGCTCTTTCATATAATTTCTGAGTCCACAGTGGCATGCTCTCCGTGAACATTTATGATGCACCACAACTCAACTTCCAAAGAATCCCATTATGAAATTAAATGGATCCAGGTGGGTAATTTGAGAGGGTAAGTATATTGCATGCAGCAAAGACAATATGTAAATATTGCAGCAATCTCTCTGACATGATATTAGAATATGAAAGAAAACAAAATCAACGAAACTATGAGATACTGAATTAATTTACTTTCAAATATTAAAAGTAATGAATCTTCTACTTATTTTCAGGTCCCTCTGACTCATCTTAATACTATCATTTTTAACTCCATTACATTACTTAACCCATATTTGCATCACAGCACTCTCCAAATGAATGCCTCGCACTTCTCAAGCACAGAAATTGCTTTCAGATCTTCACCAATCTGGGTGTGAACAGCCTATGGCAAAATCATTTTTCCAAAGTGCCCCAGGACGGCCAACACTTGACACGGTGTTTTCCTTACAAGATGGACAAATTAATAAGAAAGTGTAATTAGCTGTGTTACCTGAGATAGAGAGCATCAAACTATTCTGAAATGGATCTATCTTGCTCTCCCTTGGACATGTGTTTTTGTATAGATAACGATTAGATGAATATAGGCCCTTAAAATTTTTTAACAAAATCTGTTGGGATATTATTCGGCAATAAAAGGGAATAAACAACTGACACAGGCGACATCATGGATGACCCTCAAAGAGATTATGCCAAGAAAAACAAGTCAGACAGAAGACACCATGTTTTGCATGATTCCTCTGATAGGAAATGTCCAGAAAAGACACATTTATAATTACAGAAAGTAGGTTCATGGTCACCTGGGTGTGGGGGTGGGGGAGTAACTGTAAATGAGCTGGAGGGATCTTATTTGGGGGATAAAGATGAATGTTCAAATACTTATGGTGATGGTATTTCAAAAAAGTTACTAAACATCATTGAATTATCCAGTCATATGAGACAATTTTATAATAAACAAAACATACCTCAATAAAGTTATTAAAGAAACCAACCTGGAAGCGGTTCTTCATGCATAGATGATTGAAAATTAACTGCGGGGGCAGGCTGTTTGAGAGAGGAGCTCTGTGCAGTTGCACGTGGGGATATGATCAGTGGGAACCCTGATGGCTAGAAAGGATTGAAATTGGTGTGATTCTGATTCAAAATCTCAAATCTTCAAATTTTACTAGTGCAGACATCATGTTTGTAAGTGTAAGTTCCAACAGGCACAACCAAAGAGATGAAAATGAAGGCAAGTAGCATAATGACAGTGCATTGGGCCAGAAATGAGGAATGTTGGGACCTAATTTCCCAGGTCTGCTCTAACAGGCTCTATCCTTTGGTGGCAAATAAAGGATGTAAATAGACTTTGGCTCAGTCATCTATAAAATGAGGCATAGACCAGATAGCTAACATCTCTTCATGCTCCAGTGTATCCATTCATCTAATTGTTCCCTGACAGAGTATTCATTAAGAAATCACTATGCACCAGGCATGGTTTTAGGCCCTAAAGATAAAGAGATGAGTGAGATCCCTGGCATGACATTCTTAAATGTCATGAAGCTTACAATGAAGTGCAAGACAGAAGATTAAATTAATAAGCTAGTTCATTTAAACGTGTGACGCTATTTAAAAATAAAATAAAGTTGGGTAAGAGGATCGAGAAAGACTAAAGCACTACTGTAGCTGAGTGAAGGTTCTCCCTGAAGAAGTGATGTCTTCCTGGTCCCTTGGAGGACAAAAAGGAGCAGCCACATCAGTGGTGGGGAAAGCATGTATAAGGCAAGCAGTCCCAAATATAAAGATCCAAAGATGTAAACCAGCTTTACTTTTGTGAGAAATCAGAAGAAAGTCAGTATTCTAAAGCTGGGAGAGTAAGCAAACGATAAAGAGACAAAGTTTAGAAGGGTAGGCAGAGCCAGATCATTCATTCATTCATTTATTAAATACTTTATTGATTTTTTTTTTAGAGAGAGAGGAAGGGAAAGGGGTGGGGGAGAGAGAGAAACATTGATGCAAGAAGAACATCCATCAGCTGCCTCTTTCTGCAGGCCCTCTCCTGGGGATCAAGCACACAACATAGGCATGTGGCCTGACTGGGAAATACACCAGCAGCCCTTTGGTGCATGAGACCATGCTCAACCAACTGAGCCACACTGGCCAGAGCACAGGTCATTGAGAACCTTAAAGGGCATGTTAAGAACTGGAGGTCTTCAAGCAGAGAAAAGCATGACCTGATTCAGGCTGAGATCACCCAGTGGTTCCACGGGTGTTGAGTAAGTATATAAAAGTGAGCATATACACATGCAAAAACCAATTTCAAAAAGTTTGACTGTTAAATCAATGCTTTCCCCTAGTTTATTTAGCATACGAATGAGAACATACAAATTAATTCACCAGCCAAAACTGTGCCTTCACCATTGATACTTTAAGGATATCACTAAGTATTATAAACATGGGCAACTCAAATAATAATTAGGGGGAAATCATATGGAAATTGCTAACAAACTCATTAGAGTGTGCTTAATTATTGCAGTGAAGGGTTAGCAAGAGGATTGGAGCTTACGGAATAATTCTGTTTGCACGTGGATTGATATGCTTGTATCATAATTACTCACAGCTGTTGGACTTTCGAAGTTTATTAGAAACTTAATTCCCAAACTTTCATGCTGAACAGATTTTTTAAGAGGGAAGTGTTAGCCCAGTGCCAGTAATGCAAGCAGGGAGAATTCTTTCTAGTAATTCTTCTCAGCGATTACTTACAGAGTAACTACAGATCTCCTCATTACACATAATGAAGTGGACCTGCTCATTTTTGATTTTCACACACTTTGCAGAAAGAGCAAAGCCTGATTGAAACTGCTCAAGCCCCGTGATGAGAAGTTGCATGTAATATGTATTCCAATTACAAAACAGTCTCAGAAAACAGGCTTGGTCCCTGATGTATTCATTTGAAAGCAATTCTTGGCTAAATTGATCTTTAAATAATCTATCTATATGCTTGTTAATTTAATAGATCAACTGACATCAGGCGAAGACAGGACTGCTTTATCCTTCACAGTCTACGAGCTGACAACTAATCCTTCTTCCTCGGCAATTCATTTATTATATTTTATAAATTAGAAGAAATGTACAGGGTCCCTGAAATACAGCTGACGCTCTGTCCTACAGCTTCTTCTTCCTCATCCTCAATCAGAAAATTGATTCTGTGCCTGGTCTAGCAATTTTTGTCTCAGCCTAATTTTTGATCTATTTTACTGATGGCTGCTATCCTGACTTATAGCACTACTGAGCATAAATGAAGTGATCATTTGTATCTAAGTATTTCCTTTGTTTCTAAGGCTCCTTTTCAGATCAGCTTTTGATAAGGGCAAAGATTATCTAATGAGGACAATTTAAAAAGAAAACAATAACTTGAGAACCAAGTATTATCACATACACCATTTGCATGGGTGTTTTTGTGTGTGCACATCCCGCCCCCCCCCCCCCCGACCCGCCATATACACCAAATTATAGCATTAAAGATCTTTTATTGTCTGGTCATTTCATTCTCATTGCCAGATACCTTGCATTTCAGATTCACAAATTATTAATTTTCCTGTAAACTTATACTGGGCTATCGTACATCCATGGCTACATCCATTTCATTCCTTTTTCCTGGAATTCCCTTTCTTACTTTAAACCACACTGACTTCAAAGATCAAATCAACATCTCTTCTGGTGAGATGGCAAAATCAATATGTAAATAAACTGTTTATAATACTAATATTTCTTTTCTTATCAATTAAAGAGCAAATAGCAACAGCAACCTCCGGAGTGATAGCGAACACTTAGGTTGCTGTAAATTCTTTAAGTTCACTATTCAAAGTTCTTGGTATATTGTCGTCTCACTGAAGCCTTACAGTAGCCTTATGGCATAGGTGATTCGATTTTTCTCCTTTTGCACATGAGCAACAGAGGCAACGAGAGAGCAAACGATTCCTCTGGATCACTCAGATTTTAAGAGACGTGAGCCAGATTTTGGAATCAGTCAATGGCATTCTGAGTCCATTATTAACTCTTATGCTGTGCCAGAATACCAACCTTGCAGGGGACTTGAAAGCAATAGAATAAATCTTAAGTGTCTGGCACAGTGTCTCAAACAGAATTTAAGAATTGGTGGTTATCTTCTAGTTATGTGAAATAAAATAATTATGAAAATAAATTGGAAGAAATGACAAATAAATCTGATATCTTTATTGTTCTTTTCTTATGTCAAATGTCAGCCTATCATCTTAAGTTGATGCTTCACAAATCAACAATTACAGCTTTTATGCATGAGTCCACAACTCACATACAGGGTTGTGGTGTGGAAAGGCATTCAATAAACATTGAGAAAGAGAATGAATGAGTGAAATTAATGAACAAACTAATCCCAGAAGCTTCTGATGGGCTTTTCCCTCTCTTCCACGATTCCCAGAGGCACAATGCCAAATCCCTCAAAAATCAGACAAATATTAAGCCACGGAAGCATGGATTAAATCAACGTTTCCCTTCCATTTCAATGAGTTATTATTTAAAATAAAACCCACAAAGCAATGTTTTTAAAAATCTACATCCCAAAGTAAAACATGGAAATTACCTGATTAATGCAGATAGCCACTCACCAATTTATATTCTTGAACTCAAGAGAATCATTTAGCTAATTGTATAGGTGATTATTATGCTTTTCACAGAAGTGTGTATCATGCATTTAGAATTTTTAAATTGCATCTCCAAGAGAATCCTCTCAAATCTAATTATTGTATACTTAGAATTTTCCATAATCAGCTAAAAGATTGATTTGTTTCTTTAAAGAAAAAAATCTTTTAAATATGTGGAAATCCTCTTGTGAGAAGATAAATTAAACTTTTAAAAATAATTAAATAGGCCTTTTATAAAAACTAGGCTAAACCTAGTTTTATACATTGAAATAACTGGTTGATAATAATGAATAAAAAACTCTTCCACATATATTTCTTGCCAAGTATTTAAAGTTCAGTGTGTGTTTACAACAACAACAACAAAACACAGGTTGTATCAATAAGTCAATAATAGTCAAAATTCTATACTTGGAAAAATTCTCTGATGTTTCAGAAATTATTTTGAGATAAAGTGCTGATAAACTACTGAGTCTGGAGAATAGGGGAAATTCTTTGAACTTCATGTACTGGTGATTGGCTCAGCTTTCAAAGAGCTGCTTCTTTAAATTTGGTCTACTAAGAAAACAGATAAGCATTTAGAGAACATTTTCAGAAAAAATAGAAAAGGAAGGCAGAAAGAAACAAAGGAAGGAAAAAGGAGGAAGGGAGGAAGAAACTCCATGTGGTGGCTTGTTCCTATGAGTCCTTGGAGAGGAACAATGAAAGAACTAGTTTTGAGAACTCTTGTCAGTGGTCTGAAACCTATTCTTATTCATGTGTTCCTATCAGTCACAAATCCATAGTGTATGACACTTATTTATAAACTAGAGGCCCGATGCATGAAATTCGAGCAAGGGTAGGCCTTTCTTCCTCCGGCTGCCAGCACCAGCTTCCCTCTGGCTCTTGGGACCCGGGCTTCTCTCTAGCTGCTGGCAGGCACCTGGGACCCAGGCTTCCCTGGAAGCCCCGGCTTCGTCTGGTTGCTGGGCTTTTATATATATAGAGGCTTTTATATATATATAGACTAGAGGCCTGATGCACGAAGATTCATGCAAGAATGGGCCTTCCTTCCCCTGGCTGCTGGCACCGCCTTCACTCTGGCTGGAGCCGCCTTTCACTCTGGCCTGGAGCCACCTTTCTGCCTTCTCATGCTGCCCAGAGGCCCAGAGCAGCTGGGGTGGTGCAGAACGCCTGTGTCATCACACAAGCATCCCACCCCGCCCCCAGCCGCTTGGCTCCTGGTGCCTGTGTATGCAAATTAACCCACCACCTTTGTTGGGTTAATTTGCATATTCACTCCTGATTGGCTGGTGGGCATCGTGAAGGTACGGTCAATTTGCATCTTACTCTTTTATTAGTGTAGATTATGTACTGCTGTATTACATCTACTATATTACATGTTATTAAATGTACACAACATTGACAAGTATGCAATAAAGTAAGTGAAAGGAAGTTCAATAGCTCATTTCTATATCATATTCAAGAAACACTGCCCTAGACAATGGCAATGTCAATACATTAAAATATGGGATTTTTCCATTGGGACTTCAATATGTCAGTCTCTCTTAACATTTTGATTTGCCCAAAATGGGGCCATCCATTAAAACCAATGCCTAAATCTTTTAGTATACTTCATTAAATAATCTCTTTTTGGTGCTCATCTCTTTGACTGTAGTCAAAGAAAAAAAGTACTTTCAAGGACAAATGAATGCTTTGGGGATGCTTTCAATGCATTGAAGCTTTGTTTAATAGTTCCTCCCTGGCTGAGTAAGTTGGAGAACTTAGGGGATTCAGGTGGGATTGCTTAAAGTTAAGTACATGGTAAAAGAATTTTATTTACAGAGCCATCAATTTTCTTTATGAAGCTGGGACTACAGAGAGAACATTGGACTATGAATCAGACAACGTGGGTGCTAGCACAAGAGGTAATTATGCAACTAAGTAGTTGGATGACCTTGATCAAGTCATTTAACTTTTCTGTGTCTCTCTTTAAAAAAATTAACTCAGCCAAACTCCCATACATTTATAGAGCCTTCTATGTGGTTAGTATAATAAAAAAAAAAATAACCACATGAACCCTAACACTTTTAAGCACCTCTAAGACTCCAAAAAGAGAATTTCTAACTTTATAGACATTTTCTCTTAATTTTGTGAGATTTTAACATTTAAGTTATTTTCAAAGTCTATGCCATATCAGCAGAATGCCTTGCTTGTAGCAATAACCTGGATGTGCTTCCCTAGGGTACATGGGAATGCAATCATTGGCCAAATAAAATGTAAGTGTCTTACAAACAGAAACAAAAGCCAGAGTTTTCAAAAATTCTTGGATCATCAGACTCCCTTGCTGAGCTCTTTTGAATCCCATGTCACAACCTTGGTACATATGAGTCAGTACATCTGAGCCATAAATTTGTTTCCAAAGCCCAAGTTTTCTAGCAACCAACTCAAAGAGGAAGCCCAAGCAGTTACAACACTCCTGGTCTACACAATACAGACAAAAGCAATTGCTCAGGAAAAGCCCAATCATTCCTTATGCAACAGGAGGAAATTTCTCTTTTGGGATTGAATCAATGATCCAAAGCAAAATCGCTGTTGGTTATAAAAAAATACAGCCTTTCACACCAGGATTACAAAACGATCTATTATGTTCTCTGAGCTATATTTCTGGGGACGGATTTCCATTGATGAATCAAGTCTCTCTTTTGAAGGATTATATTTAAAGGAGGTTATAGTATCTAAATCATACAAGGTTATTAATTAATATTTGTGTAAGGATGGAAGAAAATAAAGAAGAGAAGGAGGAAGCCACAGAAGGGTATAACTAATCTGCTAAAATTACATTTCCAGGAAGGGAACCACACAAATCGTTAGGTCCATGGGCACCACCAACTCATTGCTGCTTTAGAAAGATCCCTTAAGCTAATACTTGGAGAGCTTCAAGTGAGACCCTACCTGATATTATGGAGAAAATGTGCTTGGATTAAATCCAGCATTTGCCATGTGTTTTCAAGAATATTTTGACTGATTTGTTCCAATTAACCCTGAATGTCTTCTAAGAGGTTTCCTCTCTAAACTCCACTCATTTTTCAAGGGCCAATTCAAGTCTTAACTTTTTTTAAGGAAAGCTCTTGCCAACAATTCTAGCCCTAAATATTTCTTCTCAAAACTTTTATGAACATGTAAGTGTTGACAAGTATGTCTCGTTTACCTGATAGGAATGTAAACTCTATGGGTGGAGAGACCATATCTGATAAATCTCTTCCCCCAAATTACTTAGGGAGCCTACTCACGTTCTGCATTATCGCCTTTTCTACTTCTATTTCTGGGTAGTTACAAAATGCTGCTGGATACCAAATATTTAGCTCCAGTTTGAACTTCTAACTTCAGCTATTTCCTTTCACCAACACCTCAAACTCAAAATACCAAAGCTAAACTTCTGTTTCCTCCTAGGTTTGCTCTTTTGGTGATGTTCTTTATTATGTAATCTAGAAACCTTGCAAGTACCCTCAGCCTCTCCTTCCACTAGCTCTCTACTGGCAGTGTTTAAACTGTTGATTTTACCTCAGAAAATGATATCAGATAGTGGCTGAGAAATCATACTTTGAAGTGATAAAATGTTTGTCAAGCCACATCGACTTCTGTTTGTTTGTTTTTTGTCAATGTATACAAGAGTAGAGCATTTCCCTTAAGGGAATAATAATAATAAAGAATGAATGAGTAAATGAGTAAATAAAGACTTATGTTGAATAAAAATAGCTAGATTTTTAGAGTACCTACTTGTGCTGGATACTTTACCTTACACACATACCTGAGTGTGTGTGTGCATGCGTGTGTGCATGCGAGTGTGGGCAAACATGCATATACACTGGGTTCAAAAAAAGTAAAGGGGGAGGAAGTTTAATCACTTGGAACCCATAATTGGTTTATTTCTTTCAACTTGCTTTATTTCAATATGGCTCTGGCGGGTGGCTGCCTGACAAATATGTATTAAAAAGCTGATTCAACATGTAGTGCTGAGTAGGTTTATTGATTCTCTCCTCCAGTGTCACTTTGGCATTTTATTACATTTATATGTGTTCACATACTTCGTAACAGGCCACTTTATTCAGCAAGAATATAGAATGATTTTCTCTGTGAGCTTCCTCTTCCCTGTGGGGTTACCTGGTATATTTGGGTCCAAGACACTCTGCCTCACAGATGCTGTCAGGATCAACAGGACCAGCCAGGCAACAACTCTCTCCTTCCCTCTCCTCAACAGGGAGTTTCTACAGCTCTTCCAAGGGGGCTGAAAGGCTGGGGAAGGGAACCTCCAGAGGTGCTGTTGAAACCCCCACTTCATCCTTGCAGACAAGATATGGCAGGATTAGGTCCGCTCACTGTCATTTCTCTGGCAGTAGACATATTGCCAGGATCAATAAGTATTGGCTAAACAGGCACTGCATAGCAGACTTCATGGTAGATCCTGAGGATCCAATGTGAGGCAAACAGAACCATCTCCTGGCCTCATGGCACCCATAATCAAGGGAAAGCAGCAGGTAACTAACCTGATAAATAAATACATCACAATAATACAAAATTTGGGTTATGAAACAGACAGCCAAGGTGTTTATGAGAGTGTGTGATAGGCATCCTGACCTAGTCTGGGGTGGTAGAGAATTGAGGGGTCAGGGAGGACTTTAATGAAGCAGAGTTTGAAGCAAAATCTAAAGGAGGAGTGGAAGTGAATAGGTAAAGGGTAAGAGGCTAGGAGGTAAGGAGAAGTTTCTTAGGAAGGTGACATGAGCTTAGAGTGAGAAGAAGCAATGCCAATCAGAAGACAAAGAAGATGGTCCCTGAGTAGGCACTCAGAGACTAAGGTGAGTCTCATAGGAAGTTAGGGCCAGGCTTACTAGACCATGGTGAGCAATTTGGTCTCTATTCTGATGACAATGAGAAGCTCCTTCTTAGTGATTTAGAAAGGTACAATACAGGTGCAATGATGTATGGCCTGGTTGCATGGTAGAAAAGTGATTGGCAGGACTACATGGAGGTGAGAACTCATGGAGACTTGGATGGGGTAGCAGCTGTGAACAGGAAGAGTAGAGTAGACAGAGAGGGACTAATAAGGTAACTTCATCAGAACTTGATGGTGGGATAAAAGAAGGATAGAGAAGACAAAAGACATACCTGGAAGCCACTTTGCTCTTTGTAGACTTAAATAAAAAGTTCTCCTCATCTTTATTGTAAACTTTGCCATGTGTAATTCATCTCCTTGCTCTCAACACTGGCTTTTTCTGTTTTAAAATGTGAATATTCCTATGAGTTTGTAACTGAACTGGCATCCACTTCTTCAGAATGAATGTATGTAGCATTGATTCAGCAATTACTTAGAGCTGCGTGGTATAAATACATGGGCTGAGGAGTCAGACAGACTTGGGTTCAATCTCCAGGTCTTAATTACTAGCCAAGGGCAATCAATTTACCTCTCTGAACTGTACTTGTCCTATCTATAAAATGGGCATTATAATATATGTTTCACAAGTTATTTGTGAAGGTTAAATAAAGGGTGTAAAGTGAAATGTAGTAGAAATACGGTAAATACTGAACAAATGGTAGCTAATTTTCCCCTTCAAAGACCTCCATTGGAGGGGCAGTAATAAATTATACTCCATGCTAAGCCTGGAAGACCATATACAGCTTGACTGCACTTCCATCATTTACTATCCCCTCCTCCTTACTCTCTGCGTTTCAGCTACATGCAACTTCTTTCTCTCTGTGGACACACCCAGCTGGGTTCTATTTTAGGACCCTTGCTATAGCGATTTCCTCTGTCTGGAACAGTTGGATATTTCCATCAATGGCACCTTCTGACCATTCCAGCCTCAGTTCAAGTGTCACATTCTCAGTGAAGCCTGCCCTGACCACCCTCTGTGAGGTAGCCTCTCTCCTTGTCATTCTCCACCCAATTATTTCATGGTATTTTCTTCAAAGCTAAAGTTATTGTGTTTATTTCCTTCCAAACTTTCTGTCTTTTGCAACTACAATACAGGATCAAGAGGGTAGGGATATCATTTTCTTTACCTCCTAGACAGCTGCAACAGAATATGGCACAGAGTTGGTACTCAATGAGTAACTGTGGAATGAGTGAAAGAATGAATAACCACCACAAGTAGGACTATGAGAAAGGAGCAATCTCTGCCAGTGGCCCACAACCCTATGGGTGACATGAGAACGCTGGGGAGCAGTTTTCTAAGTGGACTGAAAACTATCTTCTTTATCATTTTGCCTGAGGAGGTGATTTCCCACTCAGGGGTGTTCCTGGTAGAGAATAGCTACTCATGGATATAGCTCCATGTATTTCTGCCTTGCTAATTTCCCCTCTGAGAAGTGATGCCCTTAGTACATTCCTAGAATACTGTTTCAGTTTCCCTTTAAATATATTAGACATGGTGATTACATTTTAAATAATAAATGTTGGGGAAATGTGAGGGTTGAATCAGATTTTTTTTTTTTTCTGAGACCAGTGGTCCCTGAAATGACCACATATTGCCTGGACCTTCTATGTCACCCAAAGGAATAAACTAGAATCTCCAAAATTATTGTCCCATTTCTTCTTCTTTTTAATAAATTTTTACATAGAGACTGAATCACAAGATATAACAAGCAGTGCATTCCCAGATGATTATAACACATTCTGGGTGGTAACATCAGGCACAGGAAGAGCAATAACTTCCACAAATCCCAGAGGGTTTTATTGCCTTAATGTAGTTGACTCTATAACGATGAGAAAACCAGACATATGTACCTGCTGGGCACTGGAAGGTGAGCACAAAATGTTATTGTCACCCCACCTATGAACCTCAAAAGTGTTCAGAGCCTGGGAAACACCACCCTGGTTTATGTTCTAGTCATGTAAAGCTAATTCCCGCAGCTGCTCAGTCCTGGATTTTCTATAATTTACTTAATCTGTTTGGGTCCAGAGAGACTGTGGTGTGATACCAACAAATCGAAAAATGAGTATAAGATTTAAGTGCACAGATTGTATGGGAAAAATGATAAAATATTAATAGTTAACATTTATAGAGCTTTTAGTACTTGCCAGGTACTTTAACATGGGTTATCTCATTTAATACTCACAAGAATTCTAGACAGTAAATATTGTTAATATCCTCCTTTATAGACCAGAGACTGAGGTCCGTAGGGATTAGGAAATCTACCCAAGGGTACCGTCTAGAAAGTGGTCAAGCTGGATTTATACCTATGTCTCTCTTTCCTTCTCTCTCTTTTTCATTCTTCTAGAAGTGAAAATTTTAATACTAAACTACTTAGCCTGGGTCAACCTTTCTTATGCTATATGACCTTGTGCTGGAGGCTAATTCCAGCATGTCATAATAAATGCAAGAAGTCCTCAAAAGTTTGATGGGCTTCTATATTCAGCAGGGCTGAATGCATATTATTGCCTACTGGAATGGCCGAAGGCATTTCCCCAAACCTGAATTTACGTAAATGATTGCTTGCTGCCAGACAGCTGAGGGCATTTCAGTTTACAGGTTATTGCCTCCTGCTGGCCAAACAGCTGAACAGCCAAGGGCAGTTCCCCCAATCTGACAATGCCTATGGTGTACCAAACCTTAACCTTCAATATGTATATCTGCTTTGCTTTGGGGCAATTTGTGTTATTAAAGAGCAAGGGGTCCAGAGTCTGAGAATTTAGCTACTACAGCTAAGCTTCCTCTGGCTCCCCCATGGATTACAAATTTATATTATATTTCTAGTCTCTTTATTAATTTACATGCAGCCTTTCTCCGGATTCCTGAACCCTTCCAGGTACTGGGAAATACCCCCAGCAACCTTGGATCTCTAAGACCAACTTTTCTGATGTAGAAAATAGTGATGATAATAGGATTTACTTCCTTGATTGTTTTGAGGGTTAATATGGCAGAGTACTTGACTTATAGTAAGTGCTTAATAAATTATGATGATTATCTATTATCAGTACTTCATGGAAAGCTCTATGCCAGATTCACTTGTAGAGATTCAATGGCACACACTTCTTTTAGGTGCTTGCCAATATACCTGAAACACATCACAGGCAACTCATAGCAGAAAAGTCAATGAGTGCCTGGCTGATGTGGCTCAGTGGTTGACCCTAGACCCATGCACCAAGAGGTCACCAGTTCCATTCCTGGTGAGGGGCAAGCCTAGGTTGTGGGCATGATCGCTGTCAGGAGCCATGCGGGAGGCAGCCTATCGATGTTGTTTCTCATCAATGTTTCTCTCTCTTGCTCTCTCACAAATCAATAAAACCATATTTTAAAAATTAATGAGTCATAAAAGGGTGGCAGGAGTAGATAGTCAACTACAGAATATTAGCAACAATAATATTATGCTAAAGGCTTTCTCTGTTCTTACTTAACTCCCACCAAGTTCCTAAAAGGTAGGTATTATTGCCTTTTGTTTACAAATGAAACTCAAGCCAGGGAGGTTATTTGCTTCAGGTCATGTAATTAGCAAGTGGCAGAGGCAGAATTTAAGTCCAGGCCAGCTCACCCTAAAGCCTACATTGTCTATATCACCTTACCCTGCCAGACTGTGCCCCACTGCCATTAAAAATTACATAGATAGACCTGGAGGGTGTTACGCTAAGTGAGATAGGTCAGAGAAAGACAAATACTTTATAATTTCACATATTTGTGGAATCTAAAAATCTAAACAAACAAGCCAACAAAACTAACAGACTCATAGATACAGAAAAACTGACAGTTGCCAAAAGGTTGGGTGGTGGGGTATGGGCAAAAAAGTTCAGGGGATTAAGAGGTACACACTTATAACATAACAAGAGGCCCAGTGCATGGAATTTGTGCACAGGTAGGGTCCCTAGTGGCTACTGGCTGCTGGCCGGGGCCTTCCTTCATTCCACGCTGCCCCCTGGTGGTCAGCGCATGTCACAGCAAGTGATCAAACTCCCAGTCAGTTGAACTCTCGAGGGGATACTTTGCATATTAGGCTTTATATAGAGAGATAAGTCACAAGGGTATAAAGTACAGCATCAGGAATAAAGTAAATAATATCACAATGACTTTTTAAAAAAATATTTTTATTGATTTCAAAGAGGAAGGGAGAAGGAGAGCTAGAAACATCAATAATGAGAGAGAATAATTGATCAGCTGCCTCCCACACATCCCCCTCTGGGGATTGAGCCTACAACCTGAGTATGTGCCCTGACCAGGAATGGAACTGTGACCTCTTGGTTCATGGGTAAACACTCAATCACAGGGCTACACTGGCGGGGCTATCACAATAACTTTTTACAGTGACATATGGATACTGGACTTTTTGTGATCACTTTGTAAGGCGTATAAATGTGAAATCTCACTATGTTAAACACCTGAAACTAATAATATTGTATGTCAACTATACTTTAATTAAAAAGAGATTTACATTCCAGAATAACAATAAGACTTGAACAATAAACATTAAAAGGTGAGCAGAATCCATGTGCAGGAGGAGAAGAAGAATGTTTTAGAAAGGAGGAGACATTGACTGGGACCTAGAGTAGATTTTCAGGACACAGAACTCCATTCTAGTAGGAGATATTCCAGAACACGAGCAAAGAAGGAAGAACATATAAAGCATAACACCACGAGGGAAGATAATGGAATCAATGTTGGAATATAAAGAAAATGAGACCAGGAAGGGCCTTACATGTTGAACGGCCAATTTTGGATCACCCCAAAAAGTAAGCGAAACAATGCTTACTTTTTGGGGTGATCAAAAATGCAAAAGTAAGATTTTTGAGCAGGGCAGCAAGATGACAACAATGGCTTTGGAAACAATCCATATACCAGGAACATACAAGATGGAGAAGGAGAAATCACTTAGGAGCTTTCTGTTGGAAAAAATAACAAGGGACAAAGATCTGAATACAGTGGTAGGAGTAAAATTCAAAGAATAAATGCAGATGAGCTACTCAAATTCAGCTTCCAAATTGTATAGGGCAGCCTTATGGGGGCTTGGGTTGTATATTAAACTTCCCCTGTCTGGGCACAGATATCTGATATGCCAAGAGCAATCTCTATAACACTATTTTCCAACTGCAAAGTTCTTTAGAAATATAAAGCATTTTTGCGATCATCCTTGTTTTGTGTAACACCCATGGAGACTTCTTCTTTAGCAGCTTATTTAAAAGAATGTGGATCTCTCAATGGAACTGGGGTAATTTAAGGTAATAAATAAGGGGTGGTGGTGAAGCAAGAATGAACTTCCTGTCTTGAGAAATCAAAGCCTTGTGTTTTTAAAGATTTACTGGGATATATCAAATATACATTCTAGGAATCTCCAGGCTGGTGGAGAAAATGGTTGTCAAAATTATCCTATTTTTCCGCAGTGTAACATCAACAGGTGAATGCCAGCATTTGGTTTACACATTGATCATGGGACCACACCATCTCTCTTTCAAAGGAAAGTTATAGGCTAAATTATCAGAGCCCAGGTGAAATTCAGTTAATAGCTGAAGTGCTGTTTTCTTTAGTCTGTTGCCTTATCTCTTTTTAACAAGCCTTACCTACTGCGGTGATTGCAGCGAATTCAATCCATTATCTATGGATTAATTCATTAGCGTGGTTCAAACATTGGGGGAAATGGATGGGTTTGAACACTCCTCCCCTCAATTGCACAAATCGACACTGTTAAACAAGCCTGTGCCATTTTCATGGAGGCTTCAATTCACAAAAAAGAAATCAATGAAGACATTTCCTTTCCCAGCCATTGTTGTGCTCCCTCGGTTGCATGGAAAGCCTTTGGGTAAAAGGAGGACAACTCTAATAAGAAAGAGAGTCATTGTCTTTGGGAAGCGTGAGCAATGGATGCATTTCTGGGCCAGTGCCCTTACCACTGTGTGGGGCCCTCATGTTACTGCCTTGGGGGACGCAGCTACAGAACCAGTAGTCACTGTCAGTCAGGGCCTCATTTGGGGAAAATGCCTACAAACCCAGAGAGACTTCTCTGAAAGCAAAATGAGGTTGATTGTCACGAGAGTGTCAATGATTTCCCTTTTTCTTTGCAAGTGATTTGAGTTGGTGACTAAATTTGGTGAAGTATGGCCGTGGTTCCCAAACACTGCTCTAATATCACCATCACCCAGAGCTTTAAAAAACTATAACAGTTCTCAGGGATCTATTCCCTGGAACTTATAATTTAGTAGATCTGGGCTACAAGCCAGGAATCTTTCTTTTTAAAAAGCTTCAGGTGAGTTACACGTAAAACCTATGGTTTATAAACCACCGGCCTAGTTATGTTTCTGTTTTCTATTAAAAACCAACAACAACCATCAGCCAAATGAGTAGGGAAGACTGGAATTGTTTTATATGCAGCACCAACAAATGGTCTTAATTTTATTAAGCAGATCAACCACTCTGGGAAGCCATCATTGACCTCATCACATTGTCCACCCTGAGGCCATTCTGTGTACCTGGAAAGACCTTTTCTCCCAGTGGCCTTCTGATCACATTTTGAGACTGATGAAGAAAAAAATACTGATAATCTATTTACAATACCCATTACTGCTGCAGATTGGAAGAGATTGTCAGTATTTTGCGGCAGTAATGGATATTGTAAAAAGTCAAATATTACAGGAATGTGATGTGGCTGTTTTAAAATGTTTACAAATTCTTTGAGGCTTTCCCCTCCCAAAGGCAGAATCTAGTCCCTCTTCCCTTGAATGTGGGGTGAGCACAATGACTCCCTTCTAATGAACAGTATGTGGCAGAAATAACAGTGGATCCCAAGGCTGAGTCACAAGAGAGATTCCTTCTTCTTCTCTTTTGAATCTCCTGCTTTGGGAAAAGCAAGCCACCATAAGGACATTCAAGTAACCTGTGGAGGTACCCCGTCAAGGGGAGAACTGGAGCCTAATGCCCACGGCCAGCCCCCACATGCCAACTATGGGAATCAGCTATCTAGGAAACCATCCTCTGGCCCCAGTGAAGCCTCCAGATGCTACAGTCCACACACACATCTTACCTGCAACCTCACGGGAGGTCTCAAGCCAGAACTGCCTAACCCATCCATTCCCAAATTTCTGACCATTACCAGAAATGATAGTGAGCATTATCAAATGTTTATTACTGCTTTAATACACTAAAGGGGGAGTCATTTGTTACACAGCAGTAGATAACTGATAGACCTGAGAAGACTTTTCTTATCTAATTTACATTTGTTTTTACCTCTCCCTTTATTTATTCCATATCTGAGACAAACAGAGACACAAAAATGATCAACCACCCACACAGCAGTAAATGTTTCATAATTCATAAACATTGTTGTAAATAGAGTCCCTAAAAAAAAAACTAGATAAGCAATGATTAAATCATAAAATTTCAGTAAAGTGCTAAATGATAATAGAATAGCTAAGGTAAACGTGGACAGAAAGGTAAATCTAAATAGTGGGGGAAACGTTAATCAGGAAATGGTTCTTGTATATTACATCACAGCACAGGGGATTAAATAGGCAGCTACAGCAGGCGCTGTGCAAAACCGTCTTAGTCCTCGCTTTGCAAACAGATTGCAAAGAGCAAAGTAGGAAGAGCAGTGGCTGGGACCAGATTACAGGTGGTGAAGGTGAGGGCTGAAAAGCAGTGTGAGAGTTCTCCGTTTTTGGAACGCTGGCCATGATTCAGAGAGTGATTTGGTAAATGATGTCACAAGGAACGGGGCACAGAAAACCAGCAATCAGTTAAGAGGGTGAACAGTTCCTTAGTGAAATAGGATGGGAGTTAATGGCCAGAAGCACCTTGTGTATAGCTCAATGATACCATGTGATGTATCTGGAGATAAACACTTCAGCTAAGTGGTTGGTAAGGGGATTAAAAAATATATTTTGTCATTCCCAACATATTTTCTTGTTATGAAGTCCTAAGTTTAAAAAATACCATCATCTGATGTTAAAGAAACATTCTTACATCTTAGCTGCGCATGTCAAATACGTGAGGCCCAGATCACTCTTTTTAAGTGGATGAGTAACTTGTTTTATTAGGATTTTGTCTTTGGGGAGGGTAAGAATAGTAGATAACTTATATGGTAAAAAGTGGCAAATAAAACATGGAAACCACCTAAAAGTTAAATAGTTATTGAAATCTCCTGAAGGAGATAGACATTATCTGGCTATAACTGGAAGAAAAAAAGAAAGACCCCCAAAGCAACCAGCTGTTTCCCTCACATCCCTACTCAACACCAACAAGGAGAGCAACACACATACCCACACAACTAATGCATACAACCGAAGCAGGCACAACTGACTTAGAACTCCCTGACCTAATTCACAGACACACAACCAACACACACTATCAACACATACACACACAATCAACACACAAACCCACTGCCTTAAACTCAGCAGCTGCACAAGCAGAAAGGGAGAGGGAGGCGCCGCCGAAGCTCAACACCAGGGCTGGCCTTGCCAGGATTCCTCCAGAGACCAGTGTGTGAAGCAGCCAGGTGCGAGGCCACGGTCGCTAGTGGGGAGTGGACTCATCCAAAGACATTCAAATTTAATTTTAAAAGCCACTGTGCTGGCTAAGCAAGGTTCTGTTGGCCATGACGCAGCCAGCCTGCAGACTGCCAGGTAATAATAATGTCGGGTTTGGTGGCACATACCGGGTTAAGAAGGACATTAAAATTGCACTGGTTACATTGTCTAGAGGTGCTGGGAATGAAGCTGAAGAAAGGTCACAAAAACCCTCATGTGGTTTTCGGTGTGCATGGTGCAGAGAAAGCAGGCACGCTGGGAAAAGGGGAGTCCATCCTGCCTGGTAATTTTCGGTAGAAATCATGTCATTGACTAAAACAGGACAGCAAAAATAATAATAGGGGGGACTCCATGTGAACCAGGGACACACCTCCAGTGCCCTTTTATCAGGGGAGGGATTGGGGACTTGATTAAATGACCCATGTTGGAAGCAGTTGGCTCTGGAACAAGCAAGGGCAGCCCTCCTTGGACTAGGAGCCCCAAAAGGAATCTCACCCTCTGCCATCGTATGCAGTGGCATTTTGTCTACTTTATTTTTCATTGGACAAGATTTTAAGAGGATTGTGTTTTTAAAAAGGCTTGCCTTTCCTGTTTTCCCTGCCACAAGCACAAGCAATCCTGTATTTTGTTGGGAAACAGAGAGTGTAGGAGGAAGTGGACGGTAACACCAGCAGCTTTGACAAGACAGTGAAAGAGTGAGAACAAAACCCACACCCAAAAGGTGACGCGAAGGGCTTCCCAGCCTCCTGACCTCCTCGTCAGCTTTTGGATTGAAATACACACACAGCAAAAATAGCTCCAAAGCCACATCCCTCCTCCCCACTGAGGGTCTGTCATTTTCCTCCTTGGAAACGCTACTTGAAGCGACTGTCACGCCTACAGTGTGTGAGGGATTTGCGAAAACACCTTGTTCTTGGAGCAGGAACATTGCTCTCACTCAAACTGTGTGGTATGGCTTCATCTTAATGTTCAGTCTTTCTGTCTGCTACCGTTCTAACCACAGAAATGGGGGAGCAAATGCACCTAAGCCTTTGCCAATATTTGGGTAGAACTTGACAAAGGTAGAGGTTTATTCTGAACCTCAACTCACTGTTTCCTCCAATTCTTCTTTTAAACATCAGTTCATTCAGGAAGCCTATGCTGTTTGTGCAACTCTGCAACCCTCAGCTTTTGACTAGAGATCTCAGTCCTGAGCTCTTGAGTTATGGAGGTATATGGGCAGGGGCACCCCAACCAGGCTGCTCCTTGTCACGTGTCATCCTCAGTCAAGCTCCAGCTTACTTCTGATAATAGAATCAAGTGAATGGGATAGAACGAGAGTCAAAACAGAATGAATCTCCCAATTTCACTTATTTTGCTTGAATTAATAAGGATGCATTATAATTCTGCTACAAATTGACACACTGATGTCATCTTATTAAGAACCAGTATAGAAAATAGTGTACACACGTGCAGCTGTCAGCAGGAGCCTCTCATGAATATACAACATATTAGCCTAAATATTTGTGACTTTGAGATTTTTATAATATAGTAGGCACTTCTTGGGAGAAATGAAAAAGAGGTCAGTTCTCACATTTCCTATGCATAAGAATTGCTCCAGGAGCTGGCTGAAAATGCAGAATGAAAGCTCCACTCCCAGAAAGTCTGAGTTCATTATCCTGGAGGGAGTGCTTGGAAGCCTCATCTCAAATACGCCTCTCCCTGAAGACTTTGATGCAGGTGGGACCTGACCACACTTTGACAACACTCCAGCTCAGCTTATCAAACATACTTGCTAATTACACACCAGATCCTACGCTGGGTCTCCAGGGATACAAAAAATGAATGAGGCAGAAGCTCCACCCCATGAGCTCATGGTGGAGTGGTGCCATTGGCACATGTCTACATGTGTTTATAGGAGCTTGGTACAGTTCTACATCCAATCAGGAGAACAGGTACTGGGGAAGTTCTTATCCCTCAGACATATTGCAGGCAGTTAAGCAATGGTTCCAAGTTAATATCCTTTCCATGGCATAGAAGGCCCCAAATGACCTGACCCCTTGCCTCAGGTCTCCTGCCATTCTATACTCTACTGGTCTTCACACCTCAGGATCTTTGAATTTGGCTTACGTTCCCCAGACCTCACCATGGCTTTCTTTTTGTCATTTAGGTCTCAGCTCAAATGTCACCGCCCCTGCACAACTTTCTCTGAGAACCCAATCTAAAGCATCATCCCGTGGTATTTTCTTCACGGCCAGTAGCACTATGTGAAATGATCCTATTCATTCATTTATGCAATTACTGCCTGGTCCTTCCTATTAAATGCATTGAGACCTTGTCTTCCCTTTTCACATTGTAGACCTTGCTCTCAGAACAATACCTAGCACACATAGTTACTTATTAAACATCGTGGAATGGATGCACAAATTAGAGAATAAGTGAATGAACCCAGTCTTTTCCATTCTGTCTCTCTTCTTACTTTTTAGTGTGTTTTTTATGAGCTTCAGAAAAAAAATTGAAAGCAGTCATAAATGTAAAACATTCTCACACCATTATTATTATTATTATTATTGTTATTATTATTAACTGGAGACGCAGTGCATGAAACTTGTGCACTGGTAGGATCCCTAGTGGCTGCTGGCTGCAGTACTCCCTTCCTTTCCCCAGGTTGGCCCCACCCCTGGTCCAACTCCCGGATGACCTCGCAGTCTAGGGCACAATTTGCACACTATGCTTTTATTATATAGGATTATTCCAAGCCAGTCATGAATTGAAACATTACCTTTTTTATGGGGAGAAGCCAAGGAACTCATTTCTGTTATCTTAAGGGTCAGGGAAAGTGGCGGGTGGGGAAGACGAAAAATAACCTGGGACCCTGAGGTAGACCAGAGCCCCAGATTTCTTTCAAACGTGAAGAGGAGTACAAACTTTTCTTCTCGCAAGATTGTCAAGAAGTGAAAGGAGAGGACTGAAGTCTAGAGTGGCAGCTCTCTCGTTTATAAACACCAGCATTTCAAAGGGGACGAAACTGAATTGTTATATATCCTCAAAAGAGATGGGTTTGCAATAGTACAATTCGAGCTCAGTTCTTGAGAAAAAAAATAAATAAAAGCTAAAACACAATGTTTGTGTCAATCATGGTTTAAGATAGATATTTAAAGCCACAATAGCATTATTAATAAGAAATATGTGTAATTCCAACCTATTAACATGTTGAGGGGAAAAAGGACTGTGAACAATCTGCATCCCAAGAGTCATGCATGTATTTTAAAAATGTTTTTCAGTAAATTATCATCAAGATGAATTGAAAGCTAACATACTGAAAAGAGATAACTTGAAGCTTGCTTCTCAGGAACCCGTGGATTGTTCTGACTTCTTGCTCCACGAGCTCCCCACAGCTGTGACCTGTCCTCTTGGTCTAAATCGATGATTGTTATTACAGAGATGCTTCCCTAATTGCTTGTACTATCATCAGATCTAAGATCAGGTCTGAATCAGGCTGCGGCTGCCCACGCTGCCCTGTGTAACCAGCCACCCAGCTGACTGTTAACCTCTGGGAAGGTTAACAGGCATTTATTGCCTCTTCACATTTAATACAGCCCTCCTCTTAAAATACATACATGTATTCATTATTAATCACACTTTGCTTCTAATCATCCCAAAGAGATTTCCTCTGGTTCTATAAGCATAGCCACCAATGTGGTCATATTAGACAGGGAAGGAAAGAGTTAAGGAATTGGATTTCTGTCCATCACCATGAAGCTGTCAGTCCCACTAATTTTTGAAAAATAAGAAAAGGTGACATCTGTAATACTGTCAACAATAAAGATAAGTTAAAAAAAGAAAAGAAATGCTGGTTAATAAAAAAAATACATTGAGAAGTCATAAGTTAATGTCAACAACTTAAAAAATCAACTTCCTTTCTCCATTCATTAAAACCATAAATCTCAAATCCAATACATTTTATTGGCACCAATTAATGCAGACTGCATTGTATAATTTAAAAAATCTGTTTTAGTTTATTACACAAAATGAGCATGTGGCAGGAGAAAACACTGAGGAAGGGTAATTTTCTGAGCATTATATATTTTAGTTGCGTTTATACTACATATGTGACTAATTTGATGATTGGTTTTATGAAAGCTAAGATCAGCTGATTTGAATATTACACAAACACTGACATTAATATTTAAATAAAATCTAGGCAATAATTAAAATGGATGTGTTTTACAAGTTTGGACTTCTATCTTCATGATGAGTTGAAACTTTTATTATGTGGTAACTGTTTATAGAAATACTAGAGGCCTGGTGCACGAAATTCATGCACGGGGATGTGTGTGTCCCTCAGCCCAGCCTGCACCGTCTCCAATCTGGGACCCCTCAAGAGATGTCCGACTGCCTGTGTAGGCCCGATCCCAGTGGGCATCCCTCTCATAATCCAGGATTGCTGGCTCCCAACTGCTTGCCTGCCTACCTGCATGATTGCCCCTAATTGCTTCTGCCTGCCAGCCTGAACACCCCCTAACCACTCCCCAGCCAGCCTGATCGACGCCTAACTGCTCCCCTGCTGGTCTGATTGCCTCTAACTGCCCTCCCCTGCAGGCCTGATTGCCCCCAACTGCCCTACCCTGCAGGCCTGGTCCCCCCCCCTCCAACTGCCCTCCCCTGCAGGCCTGGTCCCCCAACTACCCTCCCCTGCAGGCCTGGTCTGCCCCCCCCCCCCCCAACTGCCCTCCCCTGCAGGTCTGATCGCCCCCAACTGCCCTCCCCTGCTGGCCATCTTGTGGTGGCCATCTTGTGTCCACATGGGGGCAGCCATCTTTGACCACATGGGGGCAGTCATCTTGTGTGTTAGAGTGATGGTCAATTTTCATATTACCCTTTTATTAGATAGGATATCATACTGTCTACTTTGCTTCAGTACAATAAATACACAAGCTCTTTGTTGTTAAAAAAGAAAGAATAATAGAGAAAAAAACCTTGATATGTCAATGGAAGGTAAGTAAAGGAAGAGCAAACAGTTTTGCCTAATGCTTGAGTCCAACAAGGCAATGAGAACAAGTGCTGGGCTATGGTTTGCCTGATTTTAGTCTACTAAAAACATGACACTCATTAAGTATATCTCTTATTATTGCCAGGTCCAGTGTTTTACTACTAAGAACATTATATATACAATTTAATTTAATCCTCAGGATAACTGCAATTCCATATCTTATGTATCCATTTTTCAGATGAGAAAAATCAGGCTCTGAATGTTAAACAACTCATTTAAAATTACAGAGCTGGTAAGTCACAGCAAGAGGGTCCATCTACACCAGCCTTTTTCCAGAGACCCTGCCTTTAACACTGTCTACAAGTCTATAATGCCGTTCTCTCTGCCCAATTTCACAGAGGAGGAAACAGGGTCCACCAAATGCTGTGCCTTGTCTAAAGATGGAATGCCAATTTCTGGCAAAGATTAGAACCCAGTGTCCCTGGAAATTTGTGAAGAAAGATTAATTACTTATTTTGAAATGCAAAGAGGTACCTGAATAAAGGCAGCTACTTGCTTTGAACTCTACAAAAGCTCTTTGGTGTTATTATTGGTGACACAATATTGACCTGTGCAGTGTTGGAAAAAAATGAACCTAGCTGCCAAATAATTTTGCATCAGAAAAACAAAATTAATAAAAAAAAATAGATTTCTTAAGTCTTCTGAAAATCTGGAAGATCCAGAACAGTGAGCAGGATTTCTGTGTGGCTACCTTGTGAGATTAGAGGAGGGAGTACTCCTAGAAATGGGACGCATGCTCCTCAGTCTGCCCTAGTGATAATCACCCCTGTCTTTCACAAAGGGAACATGCGCTATGCAAAGACCTTCTTCATTCATTTACCTGATTTGCCTAACTCCTTTAAACAGGTGAGTTTTTAGAATATCTGCTATAGAATATATATATATATATATTTGCCAATAGATACCTTTCTAGAGGTAAAATACTATTAAAATGAACATCAGAGGCAGATGGTGGGGGATAGAGGAGGAAAGCCTTCAGCTGAGAACATGAAAAACAGGTTGCTAACAAAAGTTCAGGCATTAATTGCAAAGAAGATGGACTTCCAGCTCCATTTCTCCAAAGGTAGATGGTGGGGGCAAGTACCCTGCTTTGCTATGGGTATAGCCAGGCATAAGGAACTTATCAGTAGAATAAGGAGCTTCCACTCTTCACAGACAGTGAGTGAGTTTTCACATGCAGCTAAGACGCTCACCATGGCACCTTGGTGGGAACCCCACTGGAAATCCAACAAAATGCCCACCCAGATAAATGACATACATGCATATGGGAGTGGGTCCAGGAAGAGGTCTTCAGGTGATTCTAATGAATCTCTAGCGTTGGTAAACACTAACCATTTAAGGGCATAGAACATACATATGAAAAGGAGACCATACAAGGTTCCCAGAAGTTAGACTTTCTGGGTTCAAGTCCCAGATCTGCCACTCACAAGCCAATTATGGGTGACCCTGAACACGTTATTTTACTAAACTCTGAGCTAGTGATGGAGTAAAATTAAAGTGTGAGCATACATGTAAAGTGCTTAGAATACTAATCACTTGATAAATGATAACATTATCACCATCGTATGTTGCTGATGGCATTGATTCCCATTTGATAGACAGGTAATTAGTGATAAATTTTGTCACAGTCTTCCTAAATTAGGTATCACTTCAAGACCTCTAATTCCAAACACTGCACCTCACTGAAGCAATGACAATTAATGAGCGATCTCGGATTCCGAGTCCATCACAAAGTCCTCCAAAGAACAGATGGCTCAGCAGGAACCTGAGTCCCATCTTGCTAAGCTACAAAACTCGCATGTGAGCAAAATTAATGAATTAACTAATTCCTTCATTCAGGATATATGCAGAGTGCTTGCTGTGTGGCCAGTACTATGCTAGCAAACCAGTTCTTTATTCACTTAACCATCCTCTTTTATCCCATATTCTCATTGGAACAGTCAACAATCAAACACTCTGGGAACACGAAGTCCAGAGCCCAGTGTTAGGCTCTGGGACTAAAAAGGAACATTCAAATATGGACCCTTTGCTAAGGTACCAGAGATGAATGAGTAGGAAATGCATGCAATGTGTTTAGAGAGAGAGGAAGAGAATTATGAGTATTCAAAAGGCTGGTGGCAGTGGAGTGTTGGTAATTAGAAAAAAAATAATTTAATGCAGATCAAGTAGGGACCCATATGGGCTAGTAGCAGTCTAAGAGTTAATGGACTAAAATTATACATTAATTTTTGTAAACACTTTGATTTGAAATAATGTAAGACTCACAGAGTTGAAAACATAGTGCGGAGAGTTCTCGTGTAGCCTGCAGCCAGCCTTCTCCAGTGGTATGTTACATAACCGAAGTGCATGATCAAAACCAAGATTGACACGGGCGCTACCTACTCAGTAAACCGCAGACCTTATTCACATTTCACCACTTTTTACAATAATTTGTATATGTGTGTTTGTGTGTAACTATGAAACTTTATTCTGACTACACAGGAATTTAAAAATGCATAGAAAATAGGTAAAAAATAGCATCTCAAGGCAACACATTTTAGAGGTTAGGGAAGCCAACAATAAATTAAAACTAGGGCACCTACTGGAAAAAAAACAAAACAAAACACTATCGTTTCCAACACAGCAGCTCTGCCCCAACTGAAATCCAAAGCCATGCTTGCACCATATGTATGGCTGGTTACATAACCAAGTTTCAAACTGAGACTTGCAGTTGTACAGGCTCCCGAGGAGAGGTAGATATGCAAACTGGGAAGCCAGATAAGCATCCCAAGGTGGTTTCCCACAGAACAAACGCTCAGTCTAAGTTAGAGGAATGAGGAACCTCCAGTCTCAAATGCTTCAGGTGTGAATATAAACTAACAAGAAACAAAAGGACCTGGAGAAATTGGCAGCTCAGAGGAGCATGCATTGTCCCTTTTATGTCTGCGTAAACCGAAAGAGGAAGAAAACAAGGAAGCTGTTTCCCCATGTTTTCTTGACAGCAAAAAGGAAGGCAGCCCTCCATCCCCTTTCTCCCTCTGTTTCTCTCTTCCTTCCCTTGTTTCTTCCGGAATAATTTTGAAGAAAAATTGAAGATCTGCTTTTCGTAATACTTGTATAGCCTTTTAAATAAATGCATACATGCTCATAATTACCAGGAAGGCATTTGCTATTGTGCATTTGCTGTGGAATTTAAATTAAAAACCAAAAGGGGGTTTTCAGGAACACAGCAGAATTGCTTTTTTAATAATAGATTCAGCTCCTCTAATCCATTCTTAATCTAATTAAGACAATGGAAGCATAGGCTGCCATCTCAGAAAAAGGCAAGGATGCTATAAACAGAGTGTAATAAAGTGATCAGTTCACACCTCATCAAATTTACTCACAGTCTGAATAACTGTTCTTATTTTCTGTTCCATTTTTACAAGCGAACAAATGTTTCATTTGATTTCCACAACTTCATCTTTAGATCTATCCCGGGCTGTGGGACTTCCAGTTCTGGAAAGCATGTCCTATCTGGTGATGCGACACCCAGTGTGGGATTACAGGATCCTACACATTGATGCTAACATCCCCAATAAGCAAATATAATAATTAAGTAGCAAACCTTTGGCAGTGAAAACAGCAATGGTGTTATTAATACCCACATGGGCAGCAAAACAAACAGCATTGATGTAATTTAATTAAATGATTTTATGATTGTGTATTCTTTGCAAGCTCAGCTGATTATCCTTAGACAAGCATTTAAATAGGGAAGCTAAGATTCTAGCTAATGGTCTTTCATTCAAATATTCCCTATAGAGAAAAAAAGGTGCATGTATTTTTTAAATCAAAGTAGGAATGGAGGAATGGAGAAAAAGAGTGAACTGGTTTCGTCTCTATTCCCGTCACCAACGTAAGAAATATTAAAGGGATGAAGGTCCAGTCCGATCAGGGTATTTCTCTTGCCTTTCTTTTTGTTCTCGAGTGATGAACAACTCTGGGAGAAAATGGACTGTTTGCTGTTTTCCTTCATTATAATTAAAGAGTATCAATGATGACATGAAAGATTCAAAGAAGTCTGCCATGTCACAGCCTGAGTCCCTCCCCCCACCACTGCCGGGATCCATGGAAGGCCAACTGGAAAATCCCCTATATTCTGAAATCATAACACCCTGCTGTTTGTTTTTGCAGAGGTGAGAGTACAAGTGAATAATGACGGACAGTAGAGACCACAGGAGTCAAGGATCCTACTCTCAGGATCAAAGACCTACAACTTGCTAATTACTTTGTTAAAAACAAAGCAAACCACAAACAACCAACCAGGAATAACAGAGACACTAGCAGCCAACTTCCCAATCGGTGAGGCTTGATTGATAAGAGTCTGATAATATTTACTGTCCACTAATCCTTAAGAAAGATTCATAGAGATAAACAGATATTTCTAAACACACAGGACAAACAAAAAAAAATCACCCCACCCCATATTATTCACAGTTACAGGGCGGTCCAGAATAGAAATATTGTTATAATAAAACTCCTTATTAGGAGACAAAATGTATGTTTTGTTCTGAAGATAAAGTAGTTCGGAATGTTTATGAGGACTGTCAGATGCTCCATGCATCTCCCATAAATTATAATTCCACCCTTAGATTCTTCATTTACATGAATAACAAAAAAGAAGGATGCCGAACCCCCGCAGCGAGATAAAGGCAGCGTTTGCTTCCAGTAGGAGCCATAAATGACGATAAAGTGCATGGATAAATGAGAGACACATCCTCTCACATACTTGATGAGGTCTTTATGCTTTTTCTGTGGGAAAATGAAAGGAGGAATGGGGATGAGGGCCACGTGAGCTTTTGGACACAAGCACTATGGGGTCTGGTTTGCAGGAACCTGGAAGTGACTTGCTCAATGCCCTCAGCATGCCCGCTGCTCCTTGTTCACGCACACATTTCTCATCTCTTCGCATGGACTGCAGATCCGTGTGGATGTGGCTGTGTTTCTTCCTCAGGCAACCAGAAAACTATAGGCAGGGAAATCTCTTTTATTTTCCACAATCCTCAAATCCAGTCCTCTAGATCCAACCTGGAAGTGTTTTCCATTTTCCAAATTATCCATGCCAAATGACATTTTCTGTCTAGTGCGAGTTGACAGGTTACACACTTTACCCTTGTCTTGTAACAAGCACAGGTGATAGAATGATGTAGAGAAACTCACCAAAGCACAGAGCTATGGGGCCTGGTTCCTGTTCTACGTCACAGCCACCTGCCTGCATGACCTTGAGGAACTCCGAAGGGGACCCTGACCTTCTTTCTGGATGAAGGTTTGCACAAATGCAAAATGTGGGGATCTGATTAGAGCTAAAGTAACAAAATGGCCCACTATGGGCCAAAAAATGGCCAGCAGACAAGTATTGTTCATCTCATTAAGATTTTTTGAATTAGTGAATGATATTTAAAAACTATGAATGTTCTCAGAAAAGTCAGATAGTATTATGTTCTTGGTGGTGGTGTCTATTTTTAAAAAATATTTTTTATTGACTTTTCGAGATAGAGAGAGGGAGAGAGAGAAACAGCGAAGTGAGAGTGAGACATTGGTTGGCTACCTCCCATACCCCCACTACCAGAGATTGAGCTGCAACCTGGGCCCCGACCTGGAACTGAACTGGCAACCCTTTGGTGCATGAGGCAATGCCCAACCAACTGAGCCACACTGGCTAGGGCTAGTTTGTGTTTTGTTTTGTTTTTTAAAGCTGGCATAGCCGCAGTCACACCAGCTGGACCTGAGCAGCAATGTCTGTTCTCCCAGGCCACTCCGGTCATGCCCGTTATCCATCCAGACAAGACAAAGTACATTCAGATGAATTAGGAATCTGAAAACACTGAACTCAATCATCTCTACAGTTTCTTAAAATTTTAAAAATCTAATTTATTATTGATTGAATTTCAATTTTTCATGCCTAAGCCAAGATACAGAAAAAGAAAACAAACAATAAAACTTAACCATTTTCTCTAGGCAGAGTGATAATTTCTAGATAAAATTTCTTCCACACTTGTGTTTTGAAAACATACTTAGGTTTTTTACTTATGGATAAATTCTTTAAAGCTGTGTTAAAAACATGACACTAACTCTCATATAAACACACAAAGTGTGGCTTATTTTCTTCTTCAGAGAGAAAAGGGAGCAAAAATGACACTATATGTTTTAAAAACCAACTGCCCAGTGCTGGCAGGACATCAACCTGTCATCCGTGTGCTGGTACTTGGGTTTGCGCAGCTCATTTAAAAGATACATTTTTTTATTGATTTCAGAGAGAAAGGGAGAGGGAGAGAGAGGTAGAAACATCAATGATGAGAGAGAGAGATAATCATTGATGGACTGCCTCCTGCACTCCCCACACTGGGGATCGAGCCTGCAACCCGGGCATGTGCCCTGGCCTGGAATCCAACCCTGATCTCCTGGTTCATAGGTCACTGCTCAACTAGTGAGCTCCAACAGCTGGGCATGTGAAGCTTACTTTTTGTCAGTGGGCTGGCTCCTGGTGTCATTGTATCCAGTATTGGCTGATGTAGGTGGGACCTTCAAGTTCAATTACCACCTCTACAGATGAACAAACCGATCTAAAAGGTATTGTCCGTTACCTGACCCTCTGTCTCTGCCCCATCCTACGTAGAAAACTCTGGACATAGTAAGAATCCCTTAAAGTCTCCACGTTTTCATTTGTTAAATAGCAATATTAGTAACCTCCAGCTCACAATGCAGTTGGAGAATTAAATGAATGTGTGTGAAGCACTTTGCGAACTCCTGCTATGTAATAATAATAGCTAACATTCACTGACCTCACATTGTCCTCATAGTAACTCTATGAGATAAGTAATATCATTATCCTGACCTTACAAATTACATAATTGAAGCACCTAAAGGTCAAGTGACCTGCCCATAGTCACAGAGTAGGAGGTGGAGCCAGCATTTGAATTTACAGAGTCTGACACAAGAGCCTGGGGTTTAAGCATTTTATTCTTTGGATTATGCTTTTGGTATGGCATTTAATAGTTGAGAGTTGTTGTTAATTTTAACAAGGAAATTACTTTATAACCAGACCTGATTTTTCCATGCATGTCTCTACCTGCTCAGATCTGCCAAAAGGAAGTTTTTATTCATGACCCTTTTGCCTTAACTGTAGCCCAAATTTTGCAAGTTTATATTGAGCACAAGTGTATCTATTTTTCTTATTGGAAACTCTCTGGTAAGACATTTCCATTTCTGAATAAGACTCTTGAAGTTTTTCCAAATGCCACCATTTGGAAAACCTTAGAGTTGAATGCTACCACACTTGTCACTGGATGGTCTCATGTCATCCATGAGGTCAGAGAGAAGTCATACATTCAAGTTCCCCTCTAAACATTCCACATGCCAGGGATGTGCTACGTCAACGTAGCACGCTTGTAGTCATTGTATGAAAACAGTTTGTCAAATACAATTCACTGAGTCCAATTGAAATTAATGAAGGGTGTAAAAATGACAGCTATCTGACATATTTCAAATCTCAGTTTGACATTTACAACCTTTGAAAGTTATTTTTAAAAGTAGCAGTGTTTAAAATGTATTGAATATATCATATGCTACTAAGGCACTGATGGATGGTTGGGTGTGTAGCCACGGAAATTAACACAGAGCCACATTCTCTAGCTTTAAAAAATCATGCAGTGTGTCTGGACATAAAGGAAATAAGGCAAGGTATCTTAGGAAAATTAAATACATGCCACCTTCTGTCTGTCTTGTTTTGGAGGTGCGTACACTCTTCCCTAGAAAGATGTGTCTCCATGGACAATGGGATCCAGGTAGAAATGGGCCCATGTCAGCTTTGTGAAGGAGGGATGGGAGCAGGGAGCAATGGATGGTGGAGGCAGCTCTGGTTAGGAGATATCATGCTGCTATGAGAAATGCGTGAGGGAAGCAAAAGAAGTGAGCAGGGCTGGACTTGGAGAACTTGGGTTTCAGTCCTGGCTCCTATAATATGACTCTGGACAGCACACCATGACTCTGTTTTTCACTTGGAAAACAAAACTGGGACAAACTCATGGGGGTTATAGTGCTCAATTGAGACAAATGTAGATGAAATTCAGAGAATCTGGGACACGGTACTAAATGTAAATTGTTATCATTCAATCTACAAGTTCAGTATCCTCAAACTACCTCCTCATCGAGACCTTCTTGACACAACTCTCCTTTCCTCCCAGGATGGCATCTCCATGCGACAGTATCACAGTGTTGCTGATGAAGGCACGTGCAAGAAGAGAGAGTGAGGGTCTTTGGTTGGAGACAGCATTCTTCTTCAGCACCACCTGCAGGCAATCCTAGACCCGGGCTTTCCCTATCTTCTCCCAGAAAGACAGTAAGCTTTAGGGAGCTAACCGGGGGGGCCAGACCAAGTGGGGATGCCATACCCCTGAATGCTCAACCATGAATGCTCCTCTTTGATCTATTTTACATATTCCCGTACAAAACGAAATCTGCTATTAAAGAAAGAAAAGTGAGAAATATTGATATGTTCAATGTCTCTATAATCTAAGAAGAGTTACAGGATAAAGAGTAGTCATTTGAGAATGAGATTGAGAAAATGAATGGGATAAAGCCCAGGGACAGTCAGAAGGTTATGGTGAAGGCGGATGTTTTGGAAGGCCTGCGGTTATTGGTTGGCAGATGTATTCTTATAAACTAATCCACATTAAACCTGTGGGAGGCCCAGATTTCCCTTGGTATTCCTAGGGCTTAGTCCAAGGCTGGGCACATAGTAAGTGTATAAAAAATCTGATGAATGAATGAATTTATGAGGGATTGTCTTCTTATGAATCTGAGAGCATTTAATCCATTGAGGTGTACTGGTTCAGGGATCTGAGTAGGTTGCAATGGAGAGCTAATCATAGGTCACCTATTTCCCTAGGAAAAGGACACTGATAGTAACTGAAATGTCCAATGGGACTAAACCAACACAAACACCTGGAAACATTAATCTAAGACTTTTGGAATAAAGTAAGAAAGGAATCCAACTCTTAAGAAGTGCTGCTTTATTCAACATAGCCCATCTCAAGCTGACCACTCTAGCCCGTTTCATCCCTTAGAGCAGTACATTCACAAGAAGGCAAAGGGGGCCTCTCATGGCTCAACAGATAGAAGAGCAGAGCATAGGGAGGTTCAGATTCAACAAAGCAATCCCATATTTTTCCAGTACCAGAAGTTCACTCTCTCAAACCACAGGTTTAATGTGGATTGGTTTATAAGAATACATCTGCCAACCAATAACCGCAGGCCTTCCAAAACATCCACCTTCACCATAACCTATTTAGAGTAGTTGATTCTACCTTATAAAATACAGTCAGATAAAAATTTTCTACCCAGTCTATTCCTTTTCTTTGCTTTTGTTTCTCCAATGTTCTAAAAATTCTAAATAAAGCTTTTTTATTTTAATCTTTTGATAAAGAAGAGAGAGAAATCTAATTCAAACTGACTAGTGAAAGATGTGGGGAGAAGGAAAGGATGACTTGGAAATAGAGTTATGAAGCAGCAGTGAGTGGCCCACATAGTCAGCTCAACAAACAGTATATGCTTTATTGGAATATCCAAGTATCAATGACCATGTGGACTTGAGTCAATGGGCATGGACTAGAAATGCATATACATATAATCCTGGGCACTAATCTTTCGATTTCTCAGTTTTGTCATCTCGAAAATGGTAATAAGAGTGCATGGCCAGCCTGCCTCTAAGGGTTGTTCTAGCTGGGTGATGAAATAAGTGTGTGACTAACACATGAGGCTTCATGCAAAGCCTGCACCTGTGAAGGCCAAGATGACAGAAAGAAACATTCATATTCTACCACTTTCACATGATTTTCTTATGTGTTCATTGCAGCATTATTTACAATAGCCACGACTTAGAAGCAGCCTAAATGCCCTTCAGTAGATGAGTGGATAAAAAACGCTGTGGTGCATTTATACAATGGAATACTACTCAGCCATAAAAAAGAAGGAAATCTTACCTTTTGTGACAGCATGGATGGACACGGAGAGTATTTTGCTAAGTGAAGTAACCCAGTCAAAGGCAGGTACCATATGATTTCACTTATATGTGGAATCTAATGAACAAAATAAACGTAAAAAACAAAAGAGAAACTGACTCATAGGTATAGAGTAAACTGATAGATGTCAGAGGGGATGGTGGACTTGGTGAAAAATGTGAAGGGATTAAGCAAAGGAAAAAACCTCATAGACACAGACAACAGCATGGTGATTACCAGAGGAGAAGGGAGTGGAGAGGTAGAAGTGGGTGAAGGGGAGGTACCTGGTGATGCAAGGAGACTTAACTTGGGTGGTGAACACACAATACCATATATAGATGATGCAGTATAGAATTGTATGCCTGGAACCTATATAATTTTATCAACAGACATCACTGCAATAAATTTGATTTTAAAAAAAGAAAAAGGAAAAATAAAGAGAGTGAAGGGTAGGATGTTCCCTCATGAATAACAGAGAACTGTTCCATTCATTTTTTTATTATTTTTTTACAAATTAAAGTTTATAGGGTCTGGATAAGCTCAACTAAAAATCTTGCTATTGCCTCTCTGACCACAAAGAAATGGCAGCAGTCACTAAACAGCAAAGTCACCAAAAAAAAAAAAAAAAAAAAATTCGACTCTGTTCTCCTTCCAAGAGAAGACCCGTGGGTGTCCCACCTGACAAGAGTTCAATACCCCTCTTTAACCAAAACACAAAAGCATTTTCCACAAACACTGGACAACCCTTCCCAAAAAATTGTGTTTTGTTTTGTTTTTTGGTGGTTTTTTTTTTTTTTTTTGCAAATCTGTAGGCTCCTGCGGGACACAAAGCAACAAGCGCTAGTCCATTAGTATGACAGGTAGCGCTCTTACTAACAACTGCTTTTTACTCCCTCTGACAAATGTGCTTGGTGCCAGGGCTGACGTTTGTGTGGTAATCAGGAGTGATGGAGAGGGGACGTCGGCGCTGCCGAAAGTGCCCCCCGATTTAATGTGAACGATTTGTCAAACGGGCTGTGATAGCAATGCTGTCAGGCCCGCGCAGGGAAGCACTCTGTCATCTTTGCGCCAACCAAGGTCACTTTGGCAGCGAGCGGAGGGCTCTCGCCAAGGAAATTTTCATGTTTATCGGCGATGCACATGGCCTACTTTCCCAACTTGTTTTCCCTTCTATTAACAGATAACCATCTCAGGCTTTGAGAGACACTCCCCTGGAGAGAAGCCTGTTACAAGACTGTCCCCAGGGCAAGCCACTTGGCATCACTGAGCGCCAAACACGCGGGTTACAAACAGAAAAGCCGGGAGCCCATGTGAACCAAATTCATCGGGGTGTCTTTGTTCCTTGCTGAATACAGCGATCACTTATTCATTTCAAAGGAAATATTGACGAGAATAGGGTATTCATTGTTAGCGCTGCATTGGGCAGGACTTCCGGTTTTACACCTTGACCTTCTGAGGCTCCCATGCATCCAAAGAACCAGGTTAGATGTGGTCTTCACACAATGCCTTGTCCAAAAAAAATAAAAACAAAGATAAAAATAAAAAAGGAAAAGGATAGGTAAAAGAAAAGGGAGGGTGTTTTCTGTTATTAATAAAAAGAACTAGAAGCAACAGAGTCTCTAAAGGAGGGTGGGTGACACGTCCTTGTTTCCTTGCCTGTCATATCCTTTCTGGCTTCGTCACTGCTCTGGGCATCTCTCCTAGTCTAGACTAGAAGCAACACAGGTCAGGGACCGTGACTTACTGCATTTTGTATCATTACCATCCAGCGCAGTATCTGCTCAGTAAATATTGATGGCACGGATGACTGTAATCCATAGAAACCAATGCCAGAAATACTGAGCGAGAGGGAACAAGGATCTGTGCCAGGGATTGCCAACTGGATGCCAGCACAGTGCTGCATTTTGTTTGTGGATGAACAAAAAGCAATGGTTTCGTGGATGGAGGAGACGGAGTATAGGGCTCAAAGGGATGGTCATCAACGGGCAGCGTGCAGGCCAAATGGAGCACCCGGCGAAATGTTTCATCTGTGTGTGTGTGTTTAAATTAGTTACTAACATTTACATATTGGGAGCTTTTCCCTAAAAGCATGCATTTTGGATTTGCAGAGGGATGATCTGGCGAGCCTGGACCAAGGACAAACAGCTGCCCCGTTAGATGGCATTCACTCTCTAGCCCTGCCAGCCCTGAGGGTCGAATGCCAACTGCCACTTGTCACAGTGTCGGCCCTATTACTTTTCTAATAGTAGGAAGGCATTTCTCTCTATTGTGTCTCCATCAAAAGTGGCTCAGAGCACTGAATGTTTTTTTTTCTCACAGCTACATGTTCCCTCTTTCCTCTTTTACATGATTTGTGGGTACGGGGCCTCGGGACCCCTGTGCGATGCTGTCTTATGGGACTGCCTTCCTGGCATATTCAGAGCACTAGTGGTTCCAATCCAGAGCCACCAGAATGCCTGGCTGTTAAAAGTTCTGAGCTACAACACTTAAAGTACCAGTTTCATCTGAAGCAGCTCATCAAAGAAAGGTAGTATATTAAGACTGCAAGTTATATTTTCACAATGCTTAAGAGATAACCAATCCTTTGATATCTATAATCTCATGTAGTCTTCTGCAGAGCTAGGAAATACCATTCCCATTTTTCAGATGAGAACACCAAGGCTTTAAATAAAGTTGCATCACTAGCAGGCCTGATGAAAATATTAAATCTGAACATCACAGGCTAAGACCTTTCTTAAAGGTCCATAAATGATTCTAATGTACAACCAGAGTTGAGATCCAGTCCCTAAGTCTAAAGGATTGAATGTTTGTGTTTGTACAAGATTCATAAATTGAAGCCTTAACTCAAAAGGAGGCAGGGCTTTGGGGAGGTAAACGGATTTAGATGAAGTCATGAAAATAAGTCCTTGTGATGTTTTTGGTGCCCTCATAACAGGAGACCAGAGAGCTTCCTCTTCCTCTGTCTCTCTCCATCTTCCTCTCACTCTCCTTACACTTTCTGCATTCTCCCCCTCTTCCCTTCCTCCTGTCATTACCATGTGAAAATATAGCAAGAAGGTAGCAGTTTGTAAACCAAGATAGAACCCAACCATGCTGACACCTTGACCTGAGACTCCCAAATGCTAGAACTGTGAGAAAGAATTGTCTATTGTTTCAATCACCCAGTATATAGTATTTTGTTATGGCCGCACTAGCTGACGAATACATTTAGATTGCAAATTCTTCCTGCCACCACCTCTCAGATGAAAGCCATGCAACACAGATGTCTTGGCTTAAAGTCCAGGGCAGGCTGAAGGGATACAGGAAGAGGTAAAGGGAATGGCTCTGGGCTAGGCCTCAAGAGATTGGACCTCAGGTATCTGATCTAGCAATCCAGACCTCGTTGTGTTATAAAAAATATCTGATTGGAATGCATGTTTTTTCAAGTGATTGAATGTATGAGAATCCCCTAGGGGAGCTTTTAACACTAAGAATTTCCCTTGGTTTTACCCCTAATCTGGGATTACAGATTCTGATCTCTTGGGTGGCACCTAAATATACATATTTTTTAAAAGATCCTCTCAGGATTCTGATAGACACTCCCACCTGAAAGTCTATTGTATGAGATGATAAAGACCCTCCAGTGGTCACAATCTATTAGAAACAACGAAGAAAAAATACCCATTGTACCCCATGCATGAGCAGGTGCAATTACAGGAAGGGGGTGAGGTTATACCAAACATAGATATACTGGTAGTTCAAAATGAGTGCCTATTAGTGAGTTTCATTGGATTTGATGTAGAAATTGATCACCATGTGATATCTATTCTACTCCAAAGAAGAAAAGAACTAGTTCAACACATAATCCTCAGGCACCCATGCAGGTGGCCTAATTATGCTCAGTGGCAGTGACCCCAGGGAAACTTTTTTCAGTGGGGACATGTGGCTATATTTAAAGGGAGCACTCTGGGATGAATAGTTATTCACTGGCCTTTTTTTTGGATAATGTGATTTATTTTAGCTACGGTCTCTGAGAGTCACAGTGTTCCCTATACTGAATGTTTATTTGGTCTTCATATCCTTATATCCAGTGTATCGACAATAACTGATTCATAGTAGGTTCTTAATATCGAGTGTTAAAGAAATAGTAAAAAAAAAAAAAGGAATTGGAAAATTGACTACTGCTGTTTCCACACTTTAGTATACCAAAGTGGTCTTTAAAAAGTAAAAAAGAATATGCAATCATTCATTACATTCTCCTGTTTACCATTCCTTACATTCTCCATGACCTATAGCACACATCATACAGGAAAGCACTCAGCCCACTGCAGGAGCATGAGCTGGCCTGGAAAACATCTTTGGTTCTCTCTCTCACTGCTCTGACAAGGGATGACCTTGTTGTTAATGGCAGTTCAAGGAACACACCTTATTGCATGCCTCCAAGTCTTTGAGCAAACCACTTCCTTCTGCCTGGCATATCATCTTCCTGCTCACTTCCCCAACACCTTGCAAGATTCATCTCCATGAAATATTCATGAATCTGTACAAGCAGATTGAAGAATCACTCCTTTTCTCCTTGCATCATCCACAGATTTCACTCATTTGTGCATCTTTATACCAGTTGTGCATCTTTCTTCACTAGTAGTCTGTAAACCACTAGAAGCTTGGATTTTGGATTTCCTTTTAGCCCTGGCATCAGCCCAAAGAATTGCAATCACCCACCAAAAACACATTGATACATTCCATTCCCATCCTGGTGCCCTGGTATCAGGAACATAATCAAGGGGACTTATTTTTGAGGGGTAGGAAAATAGTGAGGGGTTTTTGAAGGAGAAACCTTATAGAAATCCAAATCTAAACATAAGAACTTAACTTATAGACATAGAAACCTACTAGATACTTAGATCACAAAAAAGCTGCCCCCAAAGATTAATAGTGACTAAAGCACTTAAAACAAAACCTCCTGATGACAAGCCAAAACAATATCGATCTTCGATATCAATTTGTAATATAAAGGAGGAGATTGAGACAAATGCCCCAATGCCCCATTTTATCAATGAAATGGCAATTCACTAATTACTAACGACTCAATTTGAGCCTCTAGGCTCAAAGTTAAGTCTTAACTTACTAACTTATTTTACTTGCTGTAGTTTTAATTGTAGAGTGTGGACTCATTCTACCTTCTACCATGTTTGACAAATATTTCTTGAGCTCCTACTATGTGCCAGAAATTATTTCAGCAGTAAGCAGGATTGACGGGTCCTGCTCTCATGTTTCGTGTTTGTCATTTTCTCTTAATACCATCCTACTGTTTTTAGTCTTTTAAGAAAACTTTAAACAAGCTAGTATTATTTTATTTCACCCTAATCAGGACTATGAGTTATAAAAATGGAGAAATTCATAGCACAGCCCTGAAACACACTTCAAAAACACACGCCATATGTTACATGAAACTCCAGATCAATTAAAGGAGGTATTTAATGGGAAATAAAGCACTCTATATAATTTATCTTTCATTTCTCATTGTGGTGTTCACAGTCCCTCTGCTATTTGTAAGATTTTATTTGTAAGATCTCTGTCTTTAGCAGGGTGTGGGGTACAAATTCTTCCTGCTATCCCCCCTACCCCCATCACCCATGGATGGAAATGATTCAACCACCTTAAAGAATAGTTTTAAGTATCCTGCAAGCATTTCTTAACCTAAAATTTTATTTTCTATTGCCCAGAAATGAGCTGTGATATCTGAAAGCCAATACAAACTTCCTCCCTGAAATAGATGATGTTAAACAATTCAAGGAAACACCGCTGATCTAAGTTTTACCAATAAAACCTGAAATCATATTACCATCTCACAGCACCTAATGAGACTGAAGAAACCATATGGTCTCAGACTTCATTACTAATCCATAACATGGGGGAAAATGACATTCAAGGTGGTTGAGCTTCTAGTGATACTTATGTTTCTACAACCTACTCTCATACCTAGCTTCCTCTTCTTGGTGTATATTTAGCCTAATGGGTCTCTTTGTGATCTTCTACATGCAAGAATCCAGAACATCAGAGTCATACCCTACCAGGATCCTTGGCATTGATGTTTCTTGGAAAGGCTTACCATAGTTATTCCCAAGAGAGCCTCCCTCTGTCACCCTAGTCTCAGTTGAAATGTTCCTGTTTTAAGTGTCCTTCCTTCCACGACTATCATCTTTAAGGGCGCCTTCCTCATGACCAATTACTATCATCTCACTCTGTATTTATTTAGTTTATAGCCTTTATCTCTACGAAGTTATCTTTTTCCCCTTGCTTATGTATTTATTTTATCTCTCCTTTTGGGCCCTGGCGACTGACAGAATATAAGTTCCATTGATCAAAGTTTCTTTGTCTGACTTGGACTCTGGCTCTTTCTTTTTGCATCATCAGAAACGAGGAAAGTATGCACTCAATTCATAGCAAGAGAGAGGATATATGAATTCATATGAGTTTAAATGCATTCATAAGGAGGCAATTTCCTCTTCAACGGACTTGAGCAAATAGTCTAAAATACTCTTTACAACATATACCCTTCTCACCCACCCCCCAAAGCATATCTGACCTAAAGCATGACCCAGAACACTCAATCTTCAGCAGAAAGTGATAGAGAAATATTATTTTCTTTGCTCTGCTCTCATCAATAATAAAAAATACAGATGGTGAGCCAATGGAAGGCATGGAGGGGTGTGCTCTCATGCCTTACAGGTGGCCTGCAGAGCTACACTGAGGCAGTGAGTTAAAAGGTCCTGGATGTCAATTGGAAAGGAAAGGAGCAGAAAATTGTTTGACTCATTGTTCTTTCTTTAGTGAGAAATAAAATGAGAAACAAACAAGGAGCTGCTGAGGAAGGTAGAATCCAAAAACACTTGATTATTCTTGATACCACAAAACTGCCGGGACAGGAATCTGGAGACTAATAAAAATGCCAGAGGAAACAGAGCTGATGGTAACTTGAAAGCTTATAGCTGTATTCACGGCAAAGGCATCCCACACTTCCTGGAAACAAAGGCTTCCTTCTCTGGGTTGTTTTAATTCTGTAAGTGCTTCCTTTTGCTTCCCCTTCCTGTTCTCTCTCCTTCCTTGTTTTTCCCTTCTTTTTCCTCTTTGCATCCTTCCTTAATCCTCTGCCCCTTTCCTGTCTTTCAATTCCCATCCTTAATACATACGTACCTATACACAAGGAAAAGAGAATGAGAAATTGGTTATGGTGGAATGATATCGAATACCTCCCTGGATAAAAATATGTTTTCAGTTTTTACTAAGCAGCAGCATAAGCTAAAGAAGGAGATTTATGGTAATAAGTCACGTTAATCAACTAAATTAATAAACAATCTCCGTGACTCACAGAGCAACAATAACAAATAAAGTACTGGGCTTAGGAAAATATCTTCACCAGATACAGGATTCAAGACATAAATAAATATTAATTTGTAATCTGCTCAGACACTAAGATCAAGGACATTAGTTCATCATCTCTTACCAAATATGTGAACACACAATTATTGTCTTGGTCTTTGAAAATGTTCCCTGTAGCTCATGGAGTAGAGAATAAATTAAACTCACATATGCCATGACCTGTTTTTATGCCATAATAAGTACCACTTTCAAGGGTTAAAATAGACACAGGTAATAAATATGACATATTTTAGGCCAGCACTGTCCAGTATGAGAGTCAGTAGCCATGTGTGGCTATTTAAGTTTAAATTTATTAAAATTAAAAAATAATCAAAAGTTCAATTCCTCACACACACTAACCACATTTCGTTTTCAAGAGTTACATGTAGCTAGTGCCTATATATTGGAAAATGCAGATATAGAATATGTCTATTGTTATGGAGAGTTTCACTGAATACTCTTCCATGGCAAACATTTATTATGTGAAGAACAAGTTGCAAATACTATGTGAATAATCAAGTTGTTTTTCATATTTTACTGTTAGTTAGATATATTGGTGCAATTATTTAACAATGTTTTTCTCCCAAAATAGATGGCCAGCTTCACAAGGATTTTTCTGCTTTGCTCTCACCGTAACCTCCAAGCCTGGCAATGGCTTTGCACAAAACTGGCACTGGACAGATCTTTGTGGAGTGAGTGAATGACGGAATGAATGTTAAACGGCAATGCTAAATGATCGCATTACATGTCTGTCTATAGACACACGCTAAAGAGAGAAAATGCCACTTAGTCACATCTAAATATAAATAAGTGTCTATTTTCCTCATTGTTTTATCTGCCTATGCAGAACCCAGAAATCAATTCCACCCTTAACATATGGGGATCTTCTTGCCTAAATGAGCAAATGAACCCTAACCATATCAGCTGAAGAAACTGTGAAATTAATTGTGTTGACATCTACTTGGGCAGAAAACAGTTAACCCAGCGTGACAGGGTTATGATGGTGACTGAAAACTCCTCCGAGGCCCTGGAGAAAGAGTTGTTTTCATCTCATTATGTCTGCCTTGATAATTATAACCAACTCATCAGCCTTGAGTTGAACACCACATATAATCACTTTCCTGCATATTTTTGAAGGAGGAAGCATAATAAGAAAAAAATCTGCAGACTAATTTATGACATTTGTGGATCTATTTTCAGGAAAAGAAAAACTACTACACAGTGGGGAATATTAAAATTCACTTTAAAATGGTGTAGATTTATTTTAGAACTGTGCTTAAAATTTTAGCAATGAAAATCTCCCCTGTATGGAAAAACAGTAAACCCACAACACTAGACATCGATTCCATTAAAAAACAAAACACCTTTCTGACTTGCTGCTCAAATCAGTCACCTGCTTTAATTTCAAGAACATATTACCAGAAGAAAATGAAAACCTAATATCTGGTTAAATGTATAGCTTAAAATATTAAATATAGGAACCCACCATTGGAGAGGACACATAAGGAAAATGTTTTGTGTCCTCACCATTGGAGAGGACACATAAGGAAAATGTTACTGAACATTAACATACATGTGCATTAAAATGACCTTGGGAAGACTTCTATTCTGGATTCCATGTACAGTCCTGCCCCCTTATGCGTGAGGGATGCATTCTGAGACCCCAAGCAGATGACTGAAACCACAGAGAGTACTGAACTCTATATGTACCATATTTTTCCCTATACATACAACCTGTGATAATGTTTAATTTATAAATGAGGTACAGTAAGAGATCAACACCAATAAATAATTGTAACAATTATAAGAATAATACTCTGTAATAAAAGTTATATGAATGCCCTCTCTCTCTCTCTCTCTCTCTCTCTCTCTCTCTCTCTCTCTCTCTCCCCCTTAATGTACTCTATGTACGGCATCAGTGAGCTGGACAAAGGGATGATTCATGTCTCTGGTGGGACACAGTAGGTTGGTGAGAAATTCCATTATACTACTCAGAATGACATATCATTTAAAAGTTGTGGATTGTTTATTTCTAGAACTTTCCATTTAATATTGTCAGAACAAAGTTGACCTTGGGTAACTGAAACCATGGAGAGTGAAACCAAGGGTTGGGGACTACTGTGTCTGTATGTGCACGTGAAGTAATGAAACTCTTAATGCTACTCTCAAGTATCTTACTGAGCTTTTACGCTCAGCAAGTCACCTGCCAACTCTTACAAGGGAATTTCACTAGCCTAAAAAGCAGCTCTGGCCAGTTTGGCTCAGTGGATAGAATGTTGGCCCATGTACTGAAGGGTCCCAGGTTCGATTCCGGTCAAGGACACATACAGGCTCGATCCCAGGCCCAATCCCAGGTCTCGGGAAGATATCCTCGAATGAGGATTAACAAAAAATAAATAAATAAATAAAGGAAACAATTTTTTAAAATCACCAAATCTCTGTGCTAAACACAAAACAAAAGCAATCAAACAAATAAAATAAACTCCAACAAAACCATCTGTCTATATCTGTTTTTGGGTCATAACAGCTAAAAATGGCATTAAAGATTAGGAGTGACATGGTAGATGCTCTTACCCAGAGGGTTTGAAAACAAGAGAACAGGTTTCTAGTTTTTGCCACGGGGGCCACCAAACCATTCTTGCTGGTGGAGGCAGCATTTGAGGGTTACATGGTTTATTTTCAACTGAGAAACATGAGGTGTAGGTGGTTTTACAAAAATCAGCTAAATTGCCCATCTGCAAAACTCGGAATCTGCATTTGTGTGAAATTCTTAATTAAAGAGCATTGTTCCACCTCTCCTCTTCCTTTCCCTTGACAAGTCACTGCCCTAATAGGACATACACTCACACAAAATACCCCAAGCCCTACCTTTCGCTGCGTATCACTTCCCACTCTAAACGCTCCACACAAAGTTATACAAAAACAAAGACCCAAGAAGTCACTCCCTTCGCCTGGGTCTGTTTCCCTCCTGTTGGTCTCTTGCCCTTTAACGTTGGCCTCCCTGTTCATTTATTCCAAGCCTTCGTGTTACAGCTCAAAAGAAATGCCTAAAAAAAATCTCAACTGTCTTCTGAAGTGAAACAAAACCTTTTCATCTTCGAGGCTTTTCAGGAGAGCGCCGTGCCTCAAATGAAGTTCAAAAGATCTCTAATGTGAGAACCTGTCCTGACGGGAGAGGGGGTGATTAACCTCCAGTCTGAATTACTCTTGTCTGACTTCATTTCCAGTTTAAGAGAACCGCGTTTCCCGCTTTGCTTTGATAGCTGCCAACATTTACATACATTCCACAGTGCTTCCTACCTTGAAAACACTCTGACAATCAGCCCTAAGTTCAATGCTAGCAACTCAGGAAAAAGAACATTGTTGGTAGGAAGATTGTGATTAGACAGACTTTAAGATTCGCAGTAGGGCTCTGAATTGCCATAAATACCCCACCCATGACTTTCGCGGTGCTTTTCATCTCGTAGCGTGGGATTACCCACCTAATAAAGTGCAATAACATCCTTCCACTCTAGACATCATTTGCTATCCATATTTACCCAAACTGGCAAAATGCAGCAAGATGATTCCTCCCAGCCTTTTTAAATTACCAAAATTCAAGTTGCTTTTAAAATACCATAGGCTCCCTTGTGATTTCAAGAGAGCTGGAGATCACCATGGCAATAAGAAAACAGTGCCAGCATCGTCTTGGCATCTCCTTGTTACATATCTCGGGAGACTTTCACACGGGAGAGAAAATGGAACTCGTGTAAAAAGCAGGCGCTCTCCCTCCTCCAACCCTTTATTTTGGGGATAAAATGACAAATTTCATGTTACAGAAGGTAAAGAAGAAATTGTCAAAACCATATGCTTTCTCTAACACACACAATTAAAATGCAATATCCATCTGTTCTCCTGGTACGTAAAGCACAAATGGAAAGTTAACAGACAGTGGGCCCTGGTACAAAGTCCAAGTTCCAGTTTGAATTCACTGCACTGATCTCTCATGGCGCAACCTCTGACTGCAGGAGGGTTCCTGCATCTAAACTCGTGGAATGGGGCTGTCGTCTTGTTGCACCCTGCCATTCAAAGGTTGGGTCCTTTATTCTTTTAGTCAATATTTCCTGTCTCCTTGGCCTGTGTGAGGCGTGGGAACCAGAAGTGAACAGTGCAGGGTAGAGAGTACACAGCAGAGTGGGAATAGTACACACGTGTGTGCGTGCACTTGTGTGTAATTATGCAAGTACCTGGTAAGTTTTCTGGGAGAAATCTGTGCAGAATATTATAGAGATACAGAAATATAGCACCATCTATAATTTTTAAAATAATACTACAGCCTTGCCCTGGCCAGTGTTGCTCAATGGCTGAAGGGTTGGCCTGTGCACTGGATCATGGGTTCGATTCCCAGTCGAGGGTGTACCTGAGTTATGATTAGCTCTCACCCCTGGTTGGGGTGTGTGACCAGTCAATGCCTTTCTCTTCTTCTCTCTCTTTCTCTCTCTCTCTCCCCCTCCCTCCCTTCCTCCCTCTCTCTCTCTGAAAAGCAATGGAAAAAATAGCCTTAGGTGAGGATTAGCAAAAATAAAATAAAATAATGCCAGTCTTATACTATTAATGTAAATATAACAAAATACATGCAAATTATAATGCAAAAACATACTTCTACATATATATTAGTAGTAATATAACATTGCTATTTCTAACTACTTCCACTGCCTTCTTACCTATGACGTCAAGTGTCTATTCTATCTGGACTAAGTGCACCAATCCGAGGACATTTTAAAATTTTTATTACATTTATTGGGGTTACATTGGTTAATAAGATTATGTAGATTTCAAGTGTACATTTCTATGATACACATGGTCTGTATATTGCCTTGTGTGCCCACTACCCAAAGTCAAATCTTCTTCCATCACCATCTATTTGACCCTCTTTATCCTTTACTGCCCTTCCAACCCCTTTAAGTGGGCACGAGTCTCACTACTTGAGCCTGTAGAAATCCTCAGAACTCCAAGAGGACAGAGGCTGACAAGTGGAGGGCTAAGTCCAGGGAGTTTTTCTTTCCAAAGCTGGATTTGGAAAAGCCAGGCTCTGAGCTGGCCTCTTAATGGGTTCTTGGAGTTCTGTTCCAGACTGTTCTGTGCCCTGTGAAGGTGAACTGATCACTAGAGAGCCCCTTGGACCCTGTCCTCCTAATCTAACACAGAAGTCCTGGTGAAAGAAGAGATACTTTCAATGCCTCTGGATATTCACTGGTGGACCAGTAGAGAGGGGATGAAATCAATGGGAATGGGCCCGCGAGATTCTTGGGACAGAGGTCTGGAAGAGGCAGTCCCAGAGTAGAATGGAGAAAACAACAGGGATGTATCTGAGTGGGCCAGGCTTCCTGCTTCCTGGCTACGGGGCACTATGGAAACCACTGAGGCTTTCAGGGCTTCAGCTTCTTATCTGGAAAAGAGGGATGCTATTTGCTTTTGTGGTTTAGGTCTACTAGAGATAATAACAGTGTGCTGTCTGGCCCAGAGTTAGCACTAAATCAGTGTTGTTATTCCTCTCTCAGCCCCAATACCTGAATTAGGGTAGGGAGGTTTTGTCTTGGGTCAACGATATCCTTAGTTACATGAATTTACACACTGAAAAATTACATTTCAAACCGTCATTCTGATCTTCCCATAATCTTCATGCTGGGTAACTGCAATGGAGTTTTTCTTTATTTATTTTTGGGGGGAAGGTGGTGAAGGGACAGCTTTTGGATATGGGTTTATATAAGGCTATTCTTACTAAGGATTTAAATAATGACCTATTTGTATATTACGAACATTAAGTGTAAACACTCTTACCAAGTAGAGTACAATGTCCAAACCAGCAGTTAGTTGCTATGTAAGAGGCTTCCTTCCTCAGACACCCACGTGTTTGAAATTGCTAAAAGAATATTAAACAATGAAGAGAATCCAAACAGTTCTCTGCTTATTGTCCTTAATGAGAATAGTGATACAAGAAATATTTCACAAATGCTTGAGGGCTAGTATTTTTTGAGAAAGTAATTGGTTTGAGAATTAACCTTTTGTTTCAGAATTGGTCTATTTATGGCGAATGGTTGGTGATGTTAGAATTCATGACATAAATCTCAATCAGAGACAAAAACGAGAGTCGGTTCTTATCAACTCCCTAGTCCTAACTTGCTACATAAGTCATTTTTATTCTCTGGGCCTCAGTTTCCCCATATGTCAAAGGTCAGCTCTGGGCTAGATATGTATTGGTACCTTAGAGTTTCTGTGATTCTAAGTGACTAACAAAAAATGTAATTTCATTGCTTATAGACTTTAGATTCAGATTTACTAATTTCTCTGTTGATCACTTAGTCTCCTAGTAACTTGTCTTTTCCTTTTTCAATAAGTGAGGACCTGTCTTGAGAGTAGCTGCCCATGTAAAGGAAGATTTATCTGATAATAACATTAGATGATTATCTTAAATCCCTGAAATGAATGTTCTCCAAATGAAGGACTCAAAAAAGAGTGTCTTGATTTTGCATTGATAGGTCCTGGCAGTTTCAAATGAGTAATTTCAGTTTTGGGACCATGGCAAGGCTTGGAAGCATGCTGTTTTTATTTGAGCTGGGATCAGAAGGAACATAATGCATTTCGAACTATGAGAGCCAATCGGCTTTTCTCTTCCTAATCTGTATTTGTAAGGGGAATTGTGAGAACTTGGGTGCATCAGAAATTGTGTAACACAGTTGAACTGGTCAGACTTTCTTCTCAGTCATCCAACATGCTAAAGACGGTCACTCCTGGACATTGGTTTTTCCTACATGAACAGGCTGAAGTACATACACAGTTCCCTCTCTGCATCATCTGCATCTTTGACTCTGTCAAAATAAACCCTGAAGCATGCCACGAAATTACAATTACTTTAAGAGTGCTCAATTCTGATTCTACACTTTAAAATATTCCTTTTTCTTTTTAATCCTCACCTGAGGATATTTTTCCATTGATTTTTAGGGAGAGTGGAAAGAGAGAGGGAAAGACAGAGAGAAACATCCATATGAGAGAAACACATCGATTGGTTGCCTCTTGCACGAGCCTCAACCAGGGCCCAGGCTGGGTAGCAGTCTGCAGTCAAGGTTCATGCCCTTGACCAAAATCGAACCTGGGATCCTTTGGTCCGCAAGCCGACACTCTATCCATTGAGCCAAACTAGCTAGGGTTAAAATATTCATTTTAATTAATGAAAACATAATATTTTATATTAAATAAAACACATGGAAATTACATGTCTGTATGCAACCACTATTTCTAAATTGATTATTATCTTGAGAGAACCTAATTTCTAACATATAGAAGAGGAGACTTGTTTTGAAGTTTCTAGAACCATGCTCAGTCATTGCAGTCCATATGAGTCAGGCTGATGTATTTTTATATATTATATATTTTAAACATTAAAATAAAACAACACGTGCTTCCTCGAATTTGCATCTATGCACTTGGGTAGGAAGTCTAATGATACTGATCAATGAGAAATACAACTTCTCTACTGGCTGGCCGGAGAAAGAGGGAAACAAAGTTGGCACCTGGTGTTGTATATGATCTTAATAGAGTTTAATTTTATCAAGCCAGATTTTTAATCTACTAGCAGATTTTAAAAATTTTAAGTTCTTTTAAAATACTGTATATTTTAAAATTATTTCCATTTTATACAATATTCTTTTCTATCTGGCAGGGAATGTGTGACTAAAAGGATGTACATGAAGTCCAGGTAAGCATGCAAAAAGTCACATTTCAGCACAGAGAGGTACCCAGTTATCTCAAAACTTACATGTGGTTGTCATCCAATGACATCTGCATGATGTGATTAACTGGTGTGCCAACAATAGGAGTATTTTGCTGAGGCGAGAGAGAAGAAAGTTGCAAGCATTCTTGCTATTTACAAGGATCCATTCCAGAAATGCTTGTGAAGAGTAACCCAAAGACTTACAATGGTGATTTATCTCAAAACCCAAAAAGAAACAGCTCTGACCAGGGCATTCTTTCCAATTATAGGAGTATTTCCATGAACAGAGTGGACAGACCTCCCCCCCACCCCAAATATAGTGATTACATTATCATTTAAAGCAAATCTATAAGTCTTACCTGATGTCAAGGAATGAACACTTATAGCTTTAATTTAACTCTTAATTCCCAAATTCTCTTCCCAGATAGAACAGTGGACACTGACTTGAGGTCCATGGGCTTGGGCTAGGCTCAGAGCTAAATGGGTTTTAGCAAAGAGCATAGGTCTTACAACCCCTAAACACAGTTCAAATACAGTCTTATTTCATAGGGTCCAAACACAGAGGAAGAATTTATGTCCATAAGAAGATGACCATGGTAGGGGTACATGACTAAAAGAATTTCTGAAAAAGATGGAAGAACACTTATATTCTTAGTATAACAGAGAGGGCTGGATCAAATATCCCTGAATGATTCAATTAAGACACAAAGTGATCTTTTTAGTAATTGCTCCAAAATGAAAGGAGGTTCAGTCTCAAGCAGTAGAGGGTTAATTCTATAGGAACACAGGGACACGTGTCTGTTTTATCTTCATAAACTAGGGAAGAGCCATGTAAACAGTGAACTTTGATCTATATTTTGTTAAGGAATAATTGCTAAATGAGAGAAATCCCACATTCCATAAGATGAAAAATCATGTAGTTATTAAAATAAAAATTTTAAAGTATAGAAAAAGGCCAGCCACAATAACCAATTTAAAAAGATTACTAATTAATAGAGTAATATACACTGAGTGGCCAGATTATTATGATCTCTGAATGCATAATAATCTGGCCACTCAGTGTATATCCTATATAATAAAAGGCTAACATGCAAGTTGTCCCCTCGACCAGGAGTTCGACCAGCAGGCAGGCCGGCCAATTGCCCATGTCCCCTCGCCCTGGCCAGGCTGGCCAGACCCCACCCATGCATGAATATATATACATACTAGAGGCCCGGTGCATGGAATTCGTGCATGGGTGTGTGTGTCCCTCAGCCCACACCCTCTCCAATCTGGGACCCCTCGAGGGATGTCCGAATGCCTGTTTAGGCCCAATCCAGGTAGGATCAGACCTAAACGGGCAATCAGACATCCTTCTCACAATCCAGGACTGCTGGCTCCCAACTGCTCGCCTGCCTGCCTTCCTGATTGCCCCTAACCACTTCTGCCTGCCAGCCTCATCACCCCCTAACCACTCCCCTGACAGCCTGATTGATGCCTAACTGCTCCTCTGCCAGCCTGTTTGCCTCTAACTTCCCTCCCCTGCAGGCCTGGTCACCCCTAACTGCCCTCCCCTGAAGGCCTGGTCCCCCCTAACTGCCCTCCCTTGCAGGCCTGATCCCTCCCAACTGCCCTCCCCTGCTGGCCATCTTGTGGTGGCCATCTTGTATCCACATGGGGGCAGCCATCTTTGACCAATGGGGGCAGCCATCTTGTGTGTTGAAGTGATGGTCAATCTGCATATTACTCATTTATTAGATAGGATATATGTGTGTGTATATAATATATCCTATCACACACACACACACACACACACACACACACACACACACTGAGTGGCCAGATTATTATGTGTTCAGAGGTCATAATAATCTGGCCACTCAGTGTACATCTCATTCTATTAAAAAATCTATAATACATGCACAGAAAAATATATAAGCCCATATTTTCTTTAAAATATTGAAAAGAAGCAAAAAAAAAGAAAAATGAAAATTCAAATTCATGTTTTCCCCATCTATACACAATATGTTTTATTGATGTAATAAAATTTTATCTTTAAATATATAATAAAAGCTAAAATTTGCCAACATAACTTTGATATACTTACCCCAAAGTCATGGGGCATATGAAAAGTTTCCAAATTCAAGTGTTTGGAAGTGACCAGGGTTTGGTGAAAGAAAAAAATCCGTGAGACAGGTAGAATGTAACCACATCTCTGTGGCACCATTTATGTGAATAAAAACTTCACAATCAATGTAAAATTTTATGTGTTACCGATACGAGGATGAAATAGATGGTTTTAAATATGCTGAAGTGATAAAATGCCAGGAAGGAACTGGGCCACCTTATCCCCTTCGGTTGCAGCCTATAAATAACACGGTTAGAAGATCCACAAATGGAGAATTACAGTAGTCTAGACTTAATGTAATAAAGACGTTTGCCCACATTTCCACATTGTTCTTGCTGAGCTGGGGTTTCATTTCCTGGAGGATAAAAAGACGCCCCAGTAACAAAGGCAGGAGGTTTTACCCATGGATGACCCAGGGGTCAACAGGACACAAAAGCGCTTACAACTTTGGGATGTCTTTTAAAATGCCACCCTATCCAAGGGTTACTGAAGAAACTAAACTCAGCAAACACTCAGGGCTGAGGAATGGAACTCTGATGACATGTTGATTCAGTTCCATTAAGCTGTGTGACAGCCGTCCATGTTCAACTTGGGCAAATGCTCCTATAGTTGGGGTGGGCACTTCTCCTCATTCAGGACTGACATTTATTACTGAGGGAATAACCACTCCCTGAGAACAGCTGTCTCAGTTCATTTCAGCTCCCTCTCTGCATTTTCCTGTTCTTCTACTGTGCTTATCTGAATGTGTACCTTCTCCACCGTGTACATTAAGATACATATAAATTGCAAAGCATTATGAAACTGTTACTCCTTATTGCACCACTGTTGGGGTGTTTGAGAGCAGGGAGTGTTTCCTCTTCATTTTTCTTGTCAATGATCATTAATTGTAATGCCAACTATATCTCTGACAGCGGCCGCTCTATAAAAATCATATGACAGGCTTTCTATGCACTTCTGCTGCTGCTCATAATTTTTGGCAAGATGCTGCCCCTATTTTACAGACAAAAGTTGGTCCTTAAAAAGTTTTCTTCTTTGCAAACCATAGAGCTGCTATGTATGGTGACTGTCTACAGCAGCTGCAACTACTACACCATCATGAAATGAGTTGCCAGTGAGTGAAATGCTTTGAGACCCGTCTCTAAAGAACAGAGTAGAACTATCTTTCACTCTATACCGAAAAAGAGACTCACAGAAACAAAAATTGGCTGGAATAATGCCTGGACAATTGGTATATTTCAGGGTAAGTTCGTTGGTCGAGTAGTAGGTATTGCATTTATCCCACAACAAAACACAAACCATCAAAACAAATAATCTCCCCTTTCTCAAAAAAATCACTATATACTTCTTCAAAAAGGACATACAGATGGCCAAGAGACATATGAAAAAATGCTCAATGTCACTAACCATCAGAGAGACGAAAATTAAAACCATAATGAGGTATCACCGCACACCTGCCAGAATGGCTACTATCAATAAATTAACAAACATAAATGCTGGCCAGGATGCGGGGAAAAGGGAACCCTATACACTGCTGGTATAAACGCAGACTGGTGCAGCCACTGTGGAAAACAGTACAGAGATTCCTCCAAAAATTAAAAATGGAACTGCCATTTGACCAATTTCCCACTTTGGGGAATATATCCTAAGAATCCCTAAACATCAACCAGAAATAATATATGCACCCCTGTGTTCATAGCAGCATTATTTACAATAGCTAAGATCTGGAAACAGCCCAAGTGCCCATCAGCAGATGAGTGGATAAAAAAGCTGTGGCACATTTACACAATGGAATACTATGCAACTGTGAAAAAGAAGGATCTCTTACCCTTTGGAACACAATGGATGGACCTGGGGAGTATTATGCTAAGCAGAATAAGCCAGTCAGAGAAATACAAATATCACATGATTTTACTCATATGTGGAATCTAACAAACAAAATAAACTGACAAACAAAACAGGTCCAGAGATATGGAAGCATGGGACAGACTGACAGGTCTCAGAGGGTAGGAGCTGTGGGAGCGGGAATATATTAATCAGAGAATTTATATGCATAATAGAGGCCCAGTACACAAAATTCATGCACAGGTAGGGTCCCTACGCCTGGCTGCCCATCAGGGCTGATCAGGTTCCCTGCCTCCAACCTCCCTGCCTCTTCCTTCCCTCTCTCCCTCAGCACCCCTGCCACCTCTGCTGGTCTCCCACCATGTTCCGCATCACCCCCTGGTGGTCAGCGCACATCATAGGGAGCAATCGAACTCCCAGTCTCCTGGTCGAACTCTCAAGAGGACAATTTGCATATTAGCCTTTTATTATATAGAATATGCATAACTCAAGGACACAGACAATAGCGTGGTGAAGGCCTGGGGTGGGGCGTGAGCACAATGGAAGGGGGCAAATTGGGGAAAATGGGGGACATCTGTAATACTCTCAACATTAAAAATAAACTTAAAAAATGGTAAATGTTTAATGCTGTTAATTAAATTTGGGAGAAGTAGGGGACAAACAAATCAAAGAACTTTTTATTATAAACTTGTCAGAGCTTTTGCTATAATAATAGTTATTATGAAGAATCAAGAAAGGGCTATTATAGGAATTATTTTTCAAACTTACTCCACCAAGTAACACTTTCTTTGCAGAGTTTCGTACTGGACTGGTTTTCGATGGATCATAGCTTAGAGGCTTCTACCCCGGAGAAGCTAGAGCCATCTGATCTCTTCAGACAGACTGCTCAGTGCATTTAGTGCTGACACATAAATGTATAAAGACCAACTATGTGAGCTCAGCACTTTGTTTTGTGCAGCTCTGCTTCAGAAAACGTAATCTGGCCATTGGTAGACCAATATAATGAGCACTTTTGAACAGATATACATTATTTCTCGAGAAGAAAAGAAAGTAATGTAGGAGAAATTTCCTGCATTATTCTATTCAAATGCATAAGAAATTTATAATCGTAGAAAAAATTGCCTGATTAAGAGAAATGAGAGAGAAATGGGCCAAAACACCAAACCCACATATTCAAAAGGGAAATGTTTTACCGGAGAAAAAACACACAAATTATAGACCTTCAAGTTAAAGAGAAAAATATTGTTAAAGAAGGTAACATTTCTTCACATTCTATAAACACATACAGTTGAATAATTAAAATGGAAATTTAATAAAATTGAATATTTATAAATGAATTAAAAATTTTAATATGATATAAACATATTTTTTTTAGGGAGAGGGAGAGAGTGAAGCATAAATCAACTGCCTCCTATACTCCGCCTACCAGGGATGGAGCCTGCAATCTGGGCATGTGCCCTCACTGGCAATCAAACCGGCAACCTTTTGGTGCATGGGATGATGCCCAACCAATTGAGCTACACCTGCCAGGGCTAAAAAAATTTAATATGACTCTGATCTATTTGGAAAAATAAACAAATAAAAAAGTTCTGAAGAGGAGAAAGACAAGAAGGAAAGCATCTTCTGTTACATTAAACTTACTATAAACTTAGTGTACCAAAATAGTGGAGTTAATAGTAAAATATATTTACATAAACATATCAGATAGAGCAGACCCTATTTCACAAGAGAGTTAACACAAAATGAGGTAAAATTTCTAATAATAGATTAACCTTTGGGGAAAATAAATCTTCACCTGACACATACATTTTTAAACAGATTAAATTATTTAATGTTATTATAACATTTTTTATATTATAATACAGATTATTTTAAATATGAGAAACAATACAAGATATCTAAAATATTAGAAGACTTGATTACATAAAGGTTTTAAATATCTTCATGTGAAAATAAAAAAATGCTGGGATAAAATATTAACAATGAAAATGACCAGCATTAATTTACCATATCCTAAAAATATTAAAAGTACATATAAATATCCTCTTTTGAAAAGTATCTATTTAGGTCCGTGGCCCAGTTTTTGACTGGGTTATTTATCTTCCTTTTGTTAAGTTGTATGAGTTCCCTGTAAATGTTGGAGATTAAGCCCTTATCAGTGAAAACATTGGCAAATATGTGCTCCCATGCAGTGGGCTTTCTTGTTGTTTTGTTGATGGTTTCTTTTGTTGTACAGAAGCTTTTTATTTTGATGTAGTCCCATTTGTTTATTTTCTCTTTAGTTTCCATTGCTCTAGGAGCTGTATCCGTGAAGATATTGCTTTGGCATATGTCTGAGATTTTGCTGCCTGTGGATTCCTCTAATATTTTTATGCCTGTGGATTCCTCTAATATTTTTATGACTTAAACGTAATGGTCTTACGTTTAAGTCATTTATCCATTTTGAGTTTATTTTTGTGTATGGTGGAAGTTGGTGGTCTAGTGAAAACATGCTCAAAGTCACTAATCATCCAAGAGATGCAAATCAAAATGATAATGTGGTACCATCTCACACCTGTCAAAATGGCTATCATCAACAAATCAACAAATGACAAGTGCTGGTGAGGATGCTGAGAAAAAGGAACCCTCTGCACTGCTGGTGGGAATGAAGACTGGTGCAGCCACTGTGGAGAACAGTATGGAGTTTCCTCAAAAAACTAAAAATGGAACTCCCATTTGACCCAGTGATCCCACTTCTAGGAATATATCCCAAGAAACTAGAAACACGAATCAGAAAGGATATATGCACCCCTATGTTCATAGCAACACAATTTACCATAGCTAAGATTTGGACACTGCCTAAGTGCCCATCAGCAGATAAGTGGATTAAAAAACTGTGGTGCATCTACACAATGGAATACTACACTGTGGTAAAAAATAAGGAATTCTTAGCATTTGCAACAGCATGGATGGAACTGGAGAGCATTCTGCTAAGCGAAATAAGCCAGTCAGAGAAAGATAAATATCACATGATCTCACTCATTTGTGGAATATAATGAACAATATAAACTGATGAACAAAAATAGGTCCAGAGACAGAGAAGCATAAATCAGACTGTCAAACCTCAAAGGGAGGGTAGGGCAGGGTGGGGATAAGAGGGAGAGATCAACCAAAGGACTTGTATGCATGCATATAAGCCTAACCAATGGACACAGACACCAGGGCGGTGAGGGCATGAGTGGGGGGATGGGAGATAAGGACACATATGTAATACCTTCATCAATAAAGAAAAAAAAAAAAGAATACGTATAAATAAAGGAAAATATCTTACATTGTTTTAGAAAAATATAATAAAGCAGAAAATTCAGTGGAAAGCAGATAGATCAGGAGATCAAGTATTTAACCTCAATAGAAAGAATATTTAAGTTAAAAAATAAACACTGTTATTAGTTATTACAGAGGCAAAATGCTACAAAATGACACTAAACTTTTAGCAGTATTTATTTTTATAGTGTCATTTTAAAGAATTTTTACTTTTACTTGTATATTTTTCCAAATTATTTTATAACAAACTATAATTTAATTCTTAATGCTTATAAAATTAATGAAAGCTGCTTTTCAAAAGTCATGGTATATATTTTAAGGCACAGACTTTGGGAGAACATTAATATATTGTTTTTTGAGTGCTATTTAATACATGAGAGAATTCCAACAATGTAACAATGAATGCTTGGAACAAAAATCCCAATTTTTAAAATATTTAAAAGGGTTAAATGAACAGATTTGGATGAGATCGTGTAGGGTATGTTTAATTGTTTTCTGAATTTTCCAAATTTCCCATAAGGACCATACTACTTTTATAGTTAGAAAATGTATATTTAAATAAAATCTGTTGATTTCTGTTGCTATCATAAGCTTACCAGTTTTCCAGAGATTGTGTTTTCAAGAAAGCAAGGGATAGAATGTGGTATAAAATGTGGCAGTCAGCATTCCCGTGTCTTCCACACAACAATTCACATTTATTTTTGAATTCTGATACTGTTTTTTAAACTACCTAGTCTTACAAAGAGTCAAACTTCATTGCTGATTTGCTGATATTCAACAACTGTTAAATAATGTGTATATTGTGCATGAAGGGAGCGATAACGAATGACAAGTTCGTGGTTTTATAACGATGGTAAAGATGATACATCATTCTCCATTGAGAGGAACATTAGTGTCATCTGATTTTTATGTTTCTTGGCAGAACTGAAGGAGCATTTCAAGAACAAAGAGACAAGATGAATTAAATGAGACCCAAACCTGAGTAAAAAAACAGAGGTCCACCTTTTACTTGTTGAATAATCGGGCACGATAACCTATATTGTCCTTTACAAAGCAGAGAGAAGTTCTGCATGGCTTCTACCTGTCTCCTCTGGAAGTCTAATGATTGATTCCCTGCCAATGGTCTCACGTATATGCTTTACAAAAAAGAGCTACTATTCTATCAGTAGGTACCTATAGTAGATATTATTTAATTTTTGTTTGTTTGTTTGCACTTCCCAAGTGATGGGGGGGGGGGGCGGTGGTTTGAAAAGGTAAACCATACCCAAGAATCAAAAGGAAATAATATCCTTTAACAATGCTTATTCATATCAATTCATTGGAATGAAAAGTAATTGTGTCTGTAGCTACATAATTATCTTCTAAAATGAATTTCACTCAATGCACCCAACTGACGGAAAGAAATAATACTATCATGGTCTGTCTAGAAATATGATAAGTGATATTTCAAATTAAGAAGGAACTCAATGCATAAATATTCAAGGCAGATACACAAACTATTCAATAACAAGATACCATATCTAAACACTACCATCAGGCATAGACTACTAGCTGTAACCAGGTGGCAATCAAGAAAGAACATAACGATCGGAAGAAATTTCCCCCAAAACACCAGTTTTCAACAGTGTCATCCAGCACACATTTTCATGTTGCAATCATATTGCACAGTTATTCCACTTGTGATGAAACATATGGAAACTTAATTCTCTGAGAAGGTGAACAATAAGCCTTGGGAATATCATTCACTTTCAACAGATTGAAATGGTCTGACCACCTCCTGCCATTCCCTGCCTTTTTCCAAGCCCACATGCCTCTTTGAATCTCAGCATGTGATTCTCATTAATGGCAGCAGAGGGGGGTGCCGGAGCTCTGGGGGACCACGCGTGTGCATGAAACAGCCTTCTGCAAACCGCCCGGCTCTCGGGCGAAGGGGGGAAAGCGGGAATTTCCCAGTCCCAGTAATGCTTTCTGACATATAAAAAGGGAAAATAGTTACACCTTTCACGGCATCACTGTGGGAAGCTAATTTGTTTTGACATACTGAGGAGTAATCTGATGTTCGTATTTATTCGGAGGAAAGCTGTATTAGCTAAAAACAAATTTCATGAATAAAACCAGGGGCACATAATCAGACAGGTACGGCTACTGAGCAAGTCTGATATGTAGGGAATTAAGTGTTGCTCATAAAATTCTCTTTAGAGAAATCGAATTCCTATCCCTTGGAAAGCTTTCCCAGCGCCTCTCTCTCTAGCACTCCTAGGACCCAGGACACAGCTGTCTTCACAAACACATGGAAACATTATCCCCAGAACACTGGCGGGCATTGATCCGACCCGCTTGTCTCATGCTTCTCCTTCCAAAGGCCTTATAAATGATCTTGATTGAAGAGCTATTTCAATGCTATTCTTGGCACAGCGGCAGTCACTGACCACCTTTCTGAGCTACAGCCTGTTTCACAACAAGCTGACACACCACCTTATTTGTTTATCTTCAGCTTATGAAAAGCTAGTAGTTAAAATTCTGTTTAAACCTAAGACTCACCAAATTACTCCCTTCTCCAAACTCTTCCGGTTGGGAAAGACATAGAGAAATATATTGGGCTGTAAAGATAACAGAAAGAGGAGGGGAGAGGGAGAGGAACCCCAAGGAAACCACAGTGAGTGATAAGGGACTCAGAGTTACAAGTATTAAAAGAGATGAATTGCATTAACCCCTGCCCTTCCTCATTATATTCACTGCCCACTGGAAACAACAACAGAATTACTAAAATCCCACACTCTCTAATGGGATGGTAATAGGATTCAGAGGCCATTAGGGTAAAAGAAATCCATATTTTACATTGTAATAAGCTCAGACTGAAGATACTGCATCCCATGCCACCCCAGAGATCAACAATTACTAATTTCACATTAACAAATCCACAAGCTACAAAATAAACCCAACTTAAAAGTCAATGGTCTATTTTTATAACTGCATATATATTTTGGAAGTAAAAATCATCACCCTAAATTGAAATACATTTTTTACTCTGATATTGATTTTTTTCTCTCATTCCAGAACACTTTGGAAATGAGGGACACTGTGTTATGGGGTGGTTATGATTTTTACAAATGGAATCTATTTTCTCGTGGCAAGTGCATTTCATCTTTCAAAAAATTATTTTTTATAAAAATATCTTCTTATTCAAGAAGAAGTATAAAGTATGTTTGGTGTAAAGGATTTCTACTAAAGTTGTAGGAGAGGATTTGTCAGGAGACTATTTGGAGAAGGAGAGGGAGAAGCAAAGGGAGGGAGGCAGAAATGCACATCTGACATCATCCTCATTGAAACCAAAATTAGGGCAAAGGGCACATTGTAAAAAAATTAAAACAGATAGAGATTACGATTGTGAACTCAAATCATTTAATATGCACATTGTCAGGAGGACAGTAAACTGACCAGCTTTTACTAATGTTTATTAGTATAACTTAAAATAATTTTCTCATAATTTGATGAGCATTTGCATTAGATTGCAATCTAAAGAACTTCTAGAATGGCTGGGAGGTCATTTATGTTTTTGTATAATATAGAAAGGCAAATAATTTTTTGAACTGTTTTTGATGAGATCTTAAAATTTCACCAGAAATGAAGAGAAGCGTTTGTTCATTATTAGTCTCCACATGTTCCTTTTTTAAACTTCCCTGACACAATATTAAAAAGTAAAATCCCTGGTAATACATAGCAAATACACCAAACTATAAAGTAATAGGGAGCTCCCCCTCACCCTCCATACTGGATCAAGTATGCTTTAGTTCTTCCTGCAACTGCTGTTGTTCTTTTTGAATAATAACACCATTCTAATGCTGCTTTAACCACATAAATTTATGGAGTAATCTCACCTTATCTTTTTATAAAATATTCACTCCCTCTTTAGATAACAACAAAAATAAAAGACAGTGAACACAGGAGTAGATGATAAATGCAGAAGGTAACTGAAACTAATAATAATGAGAAAAGACCATATATGAATGCTCTTTCCACTGTATTCCTCATCTCTCTCACCAAACTCATCACACGTTTGTGAATTAAAAGGTATTAATATCTGGAATGTAGCTGAGTCAAAATCACAGAAGATTAAAGTTGTCCACCCCTTAATTCCAAATCCATTCGTAACCATATTTCAGGGTACTTTGAGAATACTTTTCTGCTTTGAGAGTGTGGCTTCATTAAAATAGCCAACTTAAAAAAAAAAAACAGTAGTGAAATGGGTGTGCTGAAAACAACTGCCCATGCTAGAAGTTCCTCAGTCATCTACATGTGTCCATCACAGAGAATAAAAATGTGGGAATCTCAGAAACCTCGTGTTAGAAAGGCAAACACAAGTCTCAGGGTGTTAAAACAAAGACTGGCACCTATTAGAGTCATTCAATTACAAGCAAGCAGGGATAGCTCCATCATACCAAATCAGGGACCGCAAAGACCTTATCAGAACATTTGAGAAGGATAGTTGTAGAAGACAGCAGCAAAGTATGATTTTGGGGGAGAAGATCCTCACGTAAAGTGGCCCCAGTCCCCTAGACCCAACTAAAAATAAATCAAATATAGGGAAGGGGGCAAAGTAGGTTTACAGTTGTGAGTATGTGAAGCACAGTTTATTCTTGTATTATTATTTATTAATTATTATATTATTTATTTGTATTACAACTGTAAGCCTATTTAACGTAGAATGAAGACACTTGAAGGAGCAGATGTTGGGGCACAGAGGCAGGGGAGATGATGCATGGGGACCCTCACTCAACTGTAGTCTCCTTGAGGCTAGGACATATTTTGTATCTTCCTCATTTAATCACCTGGCAGCAAAGTAAGTAGATTGCTCATGGGAAGTGCTCCATCAATATTTATTAAATATCTACTGGATATCTCTTGATTATGACTGAAGCCACACTCAGCCTAAATTTTTTTTTAAAATACTCCATGTGATCACTCTCTGCAAATGCTTAGTAGGTGTTTGTTTGTTTTTGTGTAGGCAGCACAGATTTGTGTGTGTGTGTGTGTGTGTGTGTGTGTGTGTGTGTGTGTGTGTAAGATTGTAATGCCTTCTTCATTGCTCCACATCACCTCCTAGTGTCTTATGTATGACTATTGCTGCAGGCATTTATACAGAGGAAATGGAGCTAAAAATGCAATCCACCACGGTGTGAATACACAAATATGAGAACAGGTTATTGATAGATTAGTTCCAAGTGTGAATGATATTAATGTGTGCAAGACATATGAAGTTCTAAGCCAAGGCATGTGACCTCAACTTAAATGACAATCATTCCTTCTCAAGTTCTTGGAAACCTGAAGTCCTGCTCCCCTGCTTTCTCCTGCATGGGATGGAGTGTGAGAGGCACCAGCAATGCTGTGATCAAATAGTTTATAACTACATGCCATCATTCTCTACACTCTTTGGACATGACTTTTCTAGAGAAAAACTTGATAAACATGCTCAACTGTGAGGCAATTTGCTAAACTGTCAACTATTTTAGCTTTATATATAAAATAAATCACAATTTTCTAATTCATTTCCCAACATCAGAGACATTTAGTTCACAAGAACAAACAGAATTGTAACTTATAAATCATGAAATCATTCATTCCTAAGAGTTGAGGAGGCTGAATTGGCAGCTAAAATAGAAATAGTATTTTGGATGTAATAGCCAAGTGTTTAATAACAATTTACTGTTTTGCTCTAGTAACATTAAAAATATCTTCAGAAAAAGTTCTGTAGACTCACAGTCTTATAATAGACCCTAAGAAAGTAATTATAGCTTGGGTTTCTGTCAAGGTTCTTGCCATGCAAACGTTCATTTATCTGAAATTTGCTTAAAACAAATAGATTAGATTCATTTCAGGAATAAGAATGACATGAACTTTTTTTGTTGTTGTTAACACTGATTAATGATTTTAGTTCCTAATGTCATTGGTTGACCCATGATCATCATTTTACCATTTGAAAAATGGTCTCCAGAAGCTCTAGGTTTCATCTAGAAGGGAAAGCCCATTTCTTATATTCTACTGACCTCTAGAGATTATATGTGCATGTATATAAATTGCATAAGATACATGACTATAGCACATAAAACATATACATCTCAAATGCTGTATAGATTGAGAAAAGAAGGATCTTAACCACATAAGGCCATTTCGTTTAGCAAAAGACACGCACATTGTTTACACACACTTCCAAAAGAAGACCATATGTGCACACGTTTAATACAAAGCATGTTGACAGGCCTTTCCGTGTTCTCGCCTGATTAGAACTCTAGAAACTGACTACCAGACAAACCAATCCGATCTTTCTTTGGCTTGTGACTTGTCAGCCATAAGGCATAACAGAGTTTTCAGACACGCTGGCCTGGCTTTTCCATAGAGCCAGATTTATTTTTGGTAGGGACCACATCACTTTATATGATCTTTCCCCTAAACCGTACTTGCTTTATTTCTGTTCAGTCCTCCTCCTGTCCAGGCAAAGCATGTCTAGTGTAGAGGTACCCAGTAAGGCATCAGGTGGCTTTATAATCCTTGACCTTTTTTTCTCTCTCAGTGTTTCCAATTGTTAAACATATCCATGAGTGAAATATTCAACATTAAAATAATTTCTAGCTCAGGACTAGCTCCTGAACTGGATAAAATGATGTGTGGCTCATGTTTGCATTCCTGGTGCCTAATACACTGCACATCAGGTTGTGGGAAGGTGACATCAGCTGGGAAAAAACACAGTATTTTCCCAGGAATATGGCCACACCATATCTTACCAGGCATATACTAATTCTCTAACTCTCCACTTCTGGACATAGACGTAGGTACAGATATTGAGATAGATATGAAGTTAGGGGTAGAAATATGCAAATAACATACACAGAGTAACCACATAGGTATATATTTATGTATATATACATATATATGCATATAAATATGCACATACATATAACTGAAAAGAGGCATTTTCTACATATACAGAACTTGTGACTAGATTTGTCAATGATTTTTCTAATAGTCGCCAAGGTTTTCTATATTCAGTTTTGTGTGTTTTATTACTGTTTATTTTCTTATGTACAATATGGATTTAAAATTGTTTGTTATTATTACATCCTCAACTACATCTTGACACTTAAAAACTTCAAGGAGCTCTGGCTGGGTGAAGTTGGAGCCACCATCCTACACACCAAGAGGTTGCAGGTTTGATACCAGGTCAGGGCACATATCTAGGTTGCGGGGTTTGATCCCTGGTTGGGTGCCTATAGGGAGGGAGTCATATGTTTCTCTCTCACATTGATGTTTCTCTCTGTGTCTCTTTCTTCCTCTCTTGAGGTGAGGATTAAAAAACTTCAAGTAAATTTCTTTCTAATAAACTCAATTTTAATCTAGTGATAAAAGAATATTTCTTTTGTATCAAGAGTAATAATGTTTATTGTCTTTTCATGTATTTCTGTCAACTACATTACACAGTATATATTTTATCACTTACATTACATAATAGATTTAGCAAGTAAACATATTGTAAAATTTGATTAGGGACTTCAAAGTGCAGCCAGTTACTTACAGACATATTTGTCACATGCTAGTAAGGATAGTTAAGAGAGTGGTGCATTATTTCTTAGGACATGGTTACAGAGTGGCAGATATAGCTATATGATTTTGAAAATGCCCAAGACACAACTGATGTAGTGTCAACAATAAAAAGAAATATTTTAAAAAAGAAAGGAGAGGAAATAAAATTCTGATTCTGTCGCAATATCCAGTAGATGGAATTCTGTGCCCTGTACTGCAAACTTGGAAGTGGATGGGAATGTCTGGGCCTATTGTGTGATTACAACCCCTCTGGCAAAGCCAGCTTTGCAACCTCACACTTCAATTTATCACAAGATTAAACCCAAATTTATTAGAAACAAATGTACTTGAATGTTGAGATGAGTTGATGATGCAATACAATGACCAACATGTTTCAATCCATATTTTAAATGAGAATTTAAACAGTAATATAGTATATAAGACAGACATATCTTATAGGAAATCCTTTTATAATCTCAGCCTAATTCTGGTATCTGGGAGGCTTTAAAGTCCTTAAAGTCCTTTGGGACTTAGAAGACCTCTAGGGGGTCAAGTTCTAAATGTAAATATTTTTTTAAGGCTTGACTGTAAGTCAGCTGATCATGGAAATGGGAAAGGACTTGTGTTAGAGATTAATCAAGTGGGGTTTGGGTACCAATAACCCACTTTTTAAAAATTTCTTTATTGATTAAGGTTTTACATATGTGTCCTTATTTCCCCATTACCACCCACCTCCCATTCTTGACCTCACCCCCCTGTTGTCTGTGTCCATTGATTAGGCTTATATGCATGCATATAAGTCCTTTGGTTGATCTCTACCCCTTAACCCCACTGTCCCCTACCTTCCCTGAGGTTTTATGTTCTGATTGATGTTTCTCTGTCTCTGGATCTATTCTTGTTCATCAGTTTATGTTGTTCATTATATTCCACAAATGAGTGAGATCATGTGATATTTATCTTTCTCTGCCTGGCTTATTTCACTTAGCATAATGCTCTCCATCTCCATCCATGTTGTTGCAAATGGTAAGAACTCCTTTTTTTTTTAACGGCAGCGTAGTATTCCATTGTGTAGCTGTACCACAGTTTTTCAATCCACTCATCTGCTGATGGGCACTTAGGCTGTTTCCAAATCTTAGCTATGGTGAATTGTGCTGCTATGAACATAGGGGTGCATATATCCTTTCTGATTCGTGTTTCTAGTTTCTTGGGATATAATCCTAGAAGTGGGATCACTGGGACAAATGGGAGTGCCATTTTTAGTTTTTTGAGGAAACTCCATACTGTTCTCCACAGTGGCTGCACCAGTTTGCATTCCCACCAGCAGTGCACGAGGGTTCCTTTTTCTCCGCATCTTCGCCAGCACTTGTCATTTGTTGACTTGTTGATGATAGCCATTCTGACAGGTGTGAGATGGTACTGCATTATTGTTTTGATTTGCATCTCTCTGATAATTAGTCACTTTGAGCAGGTTTTCATATGTCTCTTGGCCTTCCTTCTGACTTCTTTTGAAAAGTGTCTATTTAGATCAGTTGCCCATTTTTTGAATGAGTTGTTTATCTTCTTTTTGTTAAGCTGCATGAGTTCCCTGTAAATGTTGGAGATTAAACCCTTATCACTGATATCATTGGCAAATATGTTCTTCCATGCAGTGGGCTTTCTTGTTGTTTTATTGATGTTTTCCTTTGCTGTACAAAAGCTTTTTATTTTGATGTAGTCCCATTTGTTTATTTTCTCTTTAGTTCCCATTGCCCTAGGAGCAGTATCAGTGAAGAAATTGCTTTGGCATATGTCAGAGATTTTTCTGCCTATGGATTCCTCTAGTATTTTTATGGTTTCCCATTATATGTTTAAGTTCTTGATCCATTTTGAGTTTATTTTTGTGTATGATGTACGTTGGTGGTCTAGTTTCATTTTTTTGCATATATCTGTCCAATTTTCCCAACACCATTTATTGAAGAGACTGTCTTGGCTCCATTGTATGTTCATACCTCTTTTGTCAAATATTAATTGAGCGTAGTGATTTGGGTCAATTTCTGGGTTCTATATTCTATTCCATTGATATATATGTCTGTTCTTGTGCCAATACCAGGCAGTTTTGAGAACAGTGGCTTTGTAATACAGCTTGATATCTGGTATTGAGATCCCACCTACTTTGTTCTTCTTTCTCAGGACTGCTGAAGCTATTTGGGGTCTTTATTTAAATCATCTAACTCAACAACTTAAAGAATTAGAAAGAGAGCAACAAGAAAAGCCCACAGGGAGCAGAAGGAAAGAAATATTAAAGATCAGAATAGAAATGAATGACATAGAGACCAAAAAAAAAAAAAAATACAAAAGATCAATGAAACCAAGAGCTGGTTCTTTGAAAGGATAAACAATATTGATGAACCTCTAGCCAGGCTCACCAAGAAGCAAAGAGAGAGGACCCAAATAAACAAAATCAGAAATGAAAGAGGTGAAATAACAACAGACCCCACAGAAATACAAAGAATTATTAAAAATTACTATGAACAACTCTATTCTAACAAACTTGACAACCTGGAGGAAATGAACACATTCCTAGAAAAACACAACCTTCCAAAACTTACTCAGGAAGATACTAAAAATCTCAATAGGCTGATAACTATGGAAGAAATTGAAGCAGTCATCAAAAAGCTTCCAGCAAACAAAAGCCCAGGCCAGATGGCTTCACAGGGGAGTTTTACCAAACATTCAAGGAAGAACTAAAACCTATCCTCCTCAGACTATTCCAGAAAATTCAAGAGGAAGGAACACTTCTAAGCTCCTTCTATGAAGCCAGCATCACCCTAATACTAAAACCAGATAAAGATAAAACAATGAAAGATAATTACAGGCCAATATCCCTCATGAACATAGATGCCAAAATCCTCAACACAATTCTAGCAAATCGGATTCAGCAGTGCATCAGAAAGATCACCATGACCAAGTAGGATTTATCCTGGGGATACAAGGATGGTACAATATTCGTAAATCAATAAATGTGATATATCACATAAACAAATTGAGAGATAAAAATCACATAGTCATATCAATTGATGCAGAAAAGGCATTTGACAAAATCCAACACCCTTTATTGATAAAAACTCTCAGCAAGGTGGGAATGAAGGATCAAACCTTAACATAATAAAAGCCATATATAAAAAACTCACAGCCAAGATCATACTCAAGGGCAAAAACTAAAACCATTTCCCCTAAGAACAGGAACAAGACAGGGATGCCCACTCTCACCACTCCTGTTCAACATAGTGCTGGAAGTACTAGTAATTGCAATCAGACAAGAAGAAGAAATAAAAGGCATCCAAATTGGAAAAGAAGAAGTAAAACTGTCCTTATTTGCAGATGACATGATACTGTACATAGAAAACCCTAAAGACTCCATCATAAAATTATTAGACTTAAATGAATTCAGCAATGTAGCAGGATACAAAATTAATGCCAGGAAATCTAGGGCATTTCTATACACTAATAATGAACCTACAGAAAGAGAGACTAAAAAAGCAATCCCATTTAACATCGCATCAAAAAAATTAAGATACCTAGGAATAAACTTAACTAAGGAGGTAAAAGATCTATATGTGGAAAACTACACAACACTGAACAAAGAGATGGAGGAAGACATAAACACATGGAAGAACATACCATGTTCATGGATTGGTAGAATCAACATCATCAAAATGTCCATACTACCCAAAGCAATCTATAAATTCAATGCACTTCCCATTAAAATACCAACAGCATATTTCACAGACCTAGAATGAACTTTGCAAAAATTCACCAATAACCCACTTTGTAGTTAATTCTAGAGGAATATGCCAATCGGAACCCTGATAACCTACAAAGATACATTGGCTTGATCCAAGTGGCCTTCTACAATTCCAGCTAGGCACACCATCCAACCAGTTAATTCAAAATGGTAGTTGGTCTGGGTGTAAGAGAGAGAAAGGATATAATCTAGAACAGGATGTGGCACATCTAGCCCAAGGGCTGAATAAGACTCAAGATATCATTTAGTATGGCCTTGTGGCCGCATTAAGGGTGAGTTAATTAAATGTTTGACCAAATACAGGAGGCTAATTTTTAAGTTGATAATCCTGTATGGCCTGTGAATGATGTTATAAATATCCAAATGGCCCTTGGCAGAAAAAGGTTCTCCGCCCCTGATCTAGAGCAATGAAACCAATGACAGCCTCATTCACTCTGTTTGATTTACTTTTTGCTTCTTAAACGTGTGGGTAAAAGTTTGACATATCAACAGCTATAGAAAGCCATGATTTGTAAATAAAAAGAGACTCCACTACCCCAAACTGAAATTCAGTTAACTTTCGTGAACAGTTTCAAAAACATAGCCGCCCAGACTTTTTCACATTATTAGCTGTTCTAAAGTATACTTAACTGATTTGGATTTTGCTGCTCAAATACACCCTTCCCTACCATTAGCAGAGGTGCCCATGATTAGGGAAATGATTCACGACAGGTAGTTAGAGAAAAGACAGGGGGCCCAGAGAAGAAATCGAGATAATCCCTGTGCTGGAAATCCAAACCCTAGATAATGAGGACTGGACTATATATGCAATTATGATTCTTCCCAGTTAAGAGAAATTTGTAATCCATTCAGTTTCAAGTCTATAAAGTCACATTTCTTAAAAAACTTATATTTCAGCCTCCAACGGCTTCAAAAATTCTTCTTGCTAGATTGTCTCCAATTACAGAAATCCTTCCCAAGTACAAGGCAGCAGAAGTATATTAAACCTGTAGAATATCACCTAGCTGGCTGTTTTACAGAGCGTTACAGCACATGTGATCTCGATGCATGATGTAATACTACTGAAGCAATTCACCACAATCTGACAACACTATTTGTTCAGCTCACAAATGTTGTCTTACATATGGGGAGGGGGGGTAAATTGTCTTTGAACAGAAAGCTCAGAATAATAAGCAAAGAGAAGTACACATAGATTTATATTCACTTTAAGAATCCTGCTCCTAACCCCAACACACACACACACACACACACACACAGGACTGCAATAAAGTCAATAGATTTCTGGTCTACCCAGCACAAATCGAGTGACTGCAGTGACCACAGATGTGTGAGTCAGGAAAAGGTTTGTCCATAGCTGTCTCACAGAAGGACTGGAGTCATGGTGAAAAGACAGCTCCAGGTCAAGGTTCAACATTGTCACTACACAAAAATGTGGTTGGTGCCCAGCGGATAACACATATTAATAGAGTTGTAAATTTCCATTGTATTACTACACATACCTCCAATGAACATAAGGATGTGTACGCTGTGGATTTGTGAGTGCTGATTTTTTTTCCAGGGTTTTCAGAACCCTCTGCAAACACACAGAAGCAAATCCATCAAATAAGGCAGGCTGGAGGAAACAGGGAAAAAATACCCACCTACGTTCAAGGCACGGAACAATAATTTCTATGCCTTTGGGATCTATTTTTTTCCCCTTGCATTGTAATGCAGTCAAGTGTATGAGTGATGCCTTTTGTGTTTGATAATGTCAAGTGTGAATGTCATGGGCAGCCCCCCATCTCTGATGGTATTCAAATGGTGGGGAGATGAAAAGCTTGGAAAAGGTAAATGGAACAAATCAGATTAAAGTGGTTCGAGGACAAGGCAAGACATTCATTTATGGCTTCATTTCCAGGTGCTATTGCTGACCCTGTCCACCTGAATAGGCTGCTTAAATCAACGTCTGGGGAAAACAGTGGCACTCCACTTACTTAATTGTGCTAATAATTATTTTTGCTCCTTCTCATTATGAAGTCTATTGGATGCAAGAAAATATTTTCTGTATTGACATTAACTTTCTATTATATAGTTAGAGAAGTCTCCACAGCTAAGCTCTTCGGTTGAATACACCAGACATCTAAGGGTTCAGGGTGAGTTAGTCAAGGTTTTTGAAAATAACTGACACACAGGCAATTCAGAGCGGCAACTAATTCTAATAAATAAAGTATATCCCTTTTCAGAGACATGAAAACCCTTAAAAGTCCTACAAATCCGTCCTAATCAATGTCAACAAATGGGAGATGCCCACAACGCTACGTGATTACCTCAAGTAGTAGAAAGAAATAGCACATCTTCTAAGCTACAGGTCTCATCTCTGATGAAGGGTGAAGGCTTGTCTTATGAAAACAGATGCATATACACAAAATCCTTGCCTAATGAGGCCATGACATCTACAGTACACACAAGAAATTGCAATAATTATAACAGGAAGGTGTTTCTCACAGCCACTCTCCCGTCCCTCCACAGTATTTCTCAACCATGCCTCCCAAGTTTAGGCTAATGCAATGGACTATTTGCTGGTTTCCAGTCTCTACTCCAGTGGTTCTTGCTGTTGTTTTTAACAGCATCCCTAAAAGGCAAAGCACTATTCCATTAAGAACAATAGTTCCTTAAGGCCACAATGTAATGGGAGAGCAGATGGCCCCTATGTAGGCATTTCAGCATCTCTTGGGTGGGTGGAGGGCTTAATAAAGACCCACTATTCCACTCCTTCCCCATTCCACAGCAAGGGAATGCCTCTGGAAGCTGCCAGATCACATCCTGGTGGCTACTACATACCCTGATCTGACATTCAAGGCCCTTCAGAATACTGGCCATTCTTTTGGGCATTATTTTCCCATGATCCCTCTGATTTTGCTCATCAGGATTATACCGTGTTTCCACATTTCACTCCTCATTCAAAGGCTGCCACCCTCAGGATCCCCTCGACCTGTAGTGACCTTTCCTCTCAGTTCTCCTAAGAAGGGAATCAGGACCTGGCACCTTTGAACCCACTAGCCCAGTGGTCGGCAAACTCATTAGTCAACAGAGCCAAATATCAACAGTACAACGACTGAAATTTCTTTTGAGAGCCAAATTTTTTAAACTTAAACTTCTTCTAACACCACTTCTTCAAAACAGACTCGCGCAGGCTGTGGTATTTTGTGGAAGAGCCACACTCAAGGGGCCAAAGAGCCGCATGTGACTCGTGAGCCGTGGTTTGCCAACCACTGCGCTAGGCCATTCTCTGAGTGTGGTTCCCATTTTCAGTCCTCCTGAGGCTCTCAGTGAGAGAACGGACATTTGTTGTTGTCGGAGGTGTTATTTGCCCCGTTTACGTCAGAGTGCTTTGGGTATAGCAAGCTCTTGACAGCTCTAATGAAAGTAGAGAATAGCAAAAGTGAGCAGCAAAAAAATCAGAAGAATAAACCCAAATCTCTCCCCAAATTATAAAGCTTTTCTTATTTAAAGACAGAAAGAAAAAAAATAACCACTATGGGTCAAGCACAAAAAATATACTTGAATCAAAACCCAAAAAAAGGAAGAAAGAAAGAAAAAAGGAACATCCTTACCCCAGTGGATTTCTAGCGCTAATTACAAAATAGGAGTAGTTGACATGCATGCCTTCTAAATATAAGCGTTTTTTTTTTTCCTCCCAGAAAATAGAACTGAATGGGTGTAAAATAAAAACATCCTATAGAGCATTTCACACCTCAGGAATGAAAACTGACAAAGAAGGACTTCCATGCAAAAGGAAAAAACACCAGAAGACAGCTTGGACTGCTTACGATAAGAAAAAACAGAGAGCTCTACCTCCTAGGTTGTACCCTCATCCTATCTGGAAGTGCTTTTGTCATATCCAAGCACATCTCCTTCACAACTGAAACCGGTTAACTGATCATTCCCCAAAATAAATATTCCCACAGATGGAGGTCATTGCTTGCCTGGAATTGCATCAGTTCGTGCCTGGGTACCAAAATCCCGGGCTCCTCGGGGACGTCTTTGTCATTTTATCAGAGTGATCACCAGCAGACGAAGTTCAGCGTGGGTCCCCTCGGCTCCTGGCACTGATGCTTGCTCTCTGAATTCCTCTTTTCTCCATCAAGCCTGGAAATCTGGCACTTAATAGCCAATGTTAATTACCTTTCCTAGTCTGAGGAAAATCCTATTGGGCTAATTTTTCAAAATCATATAATGAAAGAACTTCACTGAGAAACCATGTAGGGTTGTGATTGTGTGTGTGTGTTTTTTTTTTACCGATAGATCTATTAAGCACTTAATATTCAGTGGGAAAACAGTCTCAGAGCAATGAAATTCTATTACTTTAGAGGTTGCATGCTTTTAATTTCTTAATATTTCATTACATGTTGGCAACTGGTGCATATTTTTATAATGCGTTTGATCATTACTCTTCTCAGGGTATTCTATTTCAGTTCTCCCTCTGACATCATATTTGCATGTTAAAGGGTTTTAGCATTCAGGGATGAAATGTTCTGAATAGCAATGTGCAGTTAACTTGATTTTTTTTATAAATGGAAAAACAGCAAACAGAGATTATATATCGGGACTAAAGAGAACAATTTCATAATTTAAAAAATTGAACTCAAGTTTTAATAGCTTTCTTCTAGAGACCATCATAAAAGGGAATGATTCAATATAATTCATTAATTAGCAAATTATGCAAAATGCTACCAGCAGAGTTTGGGGAGAAGGATCTTTTTCATTGGTTTGTATAAGTCTACTGCATTTCTTTCTTTCTTTCTTTTTTTTCTGTAAAAACATAATAATCTTTTCTTTGCTCTCCAGCAACATCTACTGGAAAAGTCAGAAAAATGCTATTTATATGACTCAGATAGTTTGAGTCAGGATAGTTTTGGTTACCATCTGCTTCCAAAGTGTATGCTGAACTACCAGGCAGTGGACAGCTGAAGGGGAGCTGCCTACTTTGGTTCCAGTTAGATTTCTAGGAGGAGAGGCCTTCAGGGCTGCACGCAGCCAAGCCACAGCTTCAAATGTATCACCTCCTCACCTGGAAGAAGTCGCTTTCACAAACAAAATGTAGCTCCGATGCAGACATCTCTCTCCCGGCCCACCTCCTCAACACTTACCACTGACTTAAGAAATCACCACCATTGTTGGCAGCAACACAACAACACCCAATAGTTTGGCACGGCGAGAGTCAGAGGGAAGGTTTTATGCGAGCCAGCCATGTCCACACACGACTGAAAGGGAGAAGTGCTATGTCAAGGTTCTGCAAAGTTTCGTAAGTTGATAAAAAGAAAACTATCCGTGCTGGGATTTTAAGAACTCACTATCCTGTCACCGGCATGGTTACGGCAGCCTGCAGCAGTTTCCTGGCCCTGTCCACACCTTTCCCTGGTCTTCAAACGAGGAGGGGAAAATTAAGTGTCCCCACAGAACTTCCATTGCAGATGCTCTCGAGGATGATGTCTGATGAGGCCCATATTCCGTTTGGTGCCCTCTCCCTCCTCCCCCAAATTCAGCAGCTCCCGCCCAGTGTCCTTAGACAATTGGATTCATGGGCTGCACCCACAACATGCCATTAGATGGACGGTCTGGCAGACACGAGACATGCCAGGGTATGGTTTGGAGGAGCAAGTCCGGTTTGGAAACTCGGGGATAAAGAAATCTTATCACCAAATACATATATAAAAACACCCTCGCACGCATTGCTGAGCTTGACAATGCCATGGCACAGCAGTTCTCCCGGCCCCCAAACCTGGTGGAGGCTCTGAAGTCACCTGTCTGTGTCTCATGCCGGAGAAGCATTCTTCGCACAGAATTGTGTACTTTTAATATTCCAGTTTCCACATCCAGAAAATAATCACCTAAAAATCCATCCAAACATCTCAGGTGACACCCGAGATCTGGATATGATTTGGATTTCTGTTATCCTTAAATGAAACTCTAGCTAATTGGATATTTTTTTTAATTTTACAATCTCGAATCTCGGTTCATTCAAGCCAGCAATACATGTTAGCAGCAGAGGCAATGAACACACAATCAGCCAAGACTGACGCTAAAAACAAATGTATCAAAACTTTAAAAACCAGTAGCAGCCACAAGAACCAGGTGCTGGGAGACTAGGAAACGTTGCATTTTCTATTTGTTCAACGTTAGAATGGATGTGAACCCTTTAAACTCCATGCCAATGCTCTTTAAAGGAGAAATGCCATCAAATATAATCCACAACTCCCATTCAGAGCGCACAAAAGGGACAGGTTGCTAGCAGCCACCCACAGTGCCAATCCACACGCATTTTGTATGTAGGGTCTGAATGCAAAGTTCCGAGCTGAGACTGGGAATCACTCCCCTTCATTATCGAGCCGCTTAAAATCCAAAAAAAAAAAAATGCTTATAACACAGCACCCCCACAGTTAACTCCCGTTTCAAACTGTCCTCATTTGGCTCCCCTATTTATTGACTGGATTCTTTTCTGAAACATGCCCTAACCTGATGTTTTAACTTTATGTTGCATTTGGGACAAACAGTTCATCTCCATTTGTGAAACATCAACCTGACCCAGGTTAGGGAGGTACCAGCAGCGCTTCCCCCACAAGATCCAAACCAAACACACCCCGGCAGCTAGACTTAAATAAACTCTAGCCTGGCTGAAACCTCCAGTGGGGGAAAAAAAAAATTATTATAACGCATCAGAAGTTGGGTGGGAAGGAAAATTTCAAATGCCGGCTCTCTCTCCCAGCGTGTGAGTCCCGGAGTTAAAAAAAAAAAAAAAACAGCATCAATTGGATTATTTTATTTTCCCCTTAGCTGTTTAGAACTGAACGTAATGCAAAGTGCTACCGCTGATCCCAAGCATCTTTCTCGTCTCTCCCCTTAAATAAAAAAAACGGAGGCGAGATCATTCAGTCTAAATGCATTTACTATACAAATCTATTTTCCATTGAATTTGCTGCATGCTCTAATTCGTCAAAATTAATACAGGTACTTTCTACGTGAAACAAAAGGAAGCTGGCTGGGAAAAAAAAATCTGCCGCGGACGCCGTTCTCAATTACAAAACGGTGCAAACAGAGATTTCACTCGAGCCACTCGGTCAAACCCAGGGCTGGGCGCTCTTACCTGTCTCTGCTGAAGGCTTCCTTCCCTTGTTAGCAGCGTGCAGCATCTCTCGCTGGCCCCAATCCTCACCACCGGTCTCAAATTACACCACTCAACCCACCCTCCGCCCCCCGCCTCTTCTTTTTCTCTCCCCCACCCCACCCCCCCTTTTTTTTTCTTCCTTTCCCCAGCAAGAAAATGCTTATGGAAAGTGATTAGTTTTTGTTGTCCCTTTTAAGTCCCTCCTGCGGGAAGGAACAGGGGCTAGCAATGTGAGGCCACCTTTTAATCTTTTGTAAGAGTGAAAAGGCAGGAAAGGGACGCTCGATCAAACTGAGCTGCACACATGACTCAAACTCGCAGGAGAGGCTGCCGCTGCCTGGCCGAAGCACCGCTAGGCTTGAGCGTAAGAACAGAGGAGAGCAGAGGGGAGAGTCAATGGAATGTGACAACTGTGAGCATCAAAAGCGGGAGCAGAGGGAGGACAATGAGCGAGGGAAGGAAGGAGGAGAGAGGGAGAGGAAGAGAGAGGAAGAGATGGGGCGAAGGCGGGGGGGGGGGGGGACGGAGGGAGGGGGGAGAGAGAGAGAGAGAGAGAGAGAGAGAGAGAGAGAGAGAGAGAGAGAGAAGAGGGAAACACGGGAAAAGACAGTGGGTTTCAGGCAAAGGATTCTGAGAATAAAGGCACACAGAGCAGTGTCTGGCGGCTTCTGTTTTTATCTCCGCGAGCACGATACCCTGCCTCTCTCATTTAGACACACATTCGTGCATCTTCCAGGTTAGAAAACTGAGATCATCTCACTGTGTCCCCGGTTTTGTCTGATTGCCATTGAACTGTGCGGCGTACCTGCGATTCTTTTTTTTTTTTTTTTTTGGGGGGGGGTGTTTAAGTGCAATTTTTTTCTGCGTATTTATTTATGTAGGCAACAATGAAAGCTGCTAATTTCTCCGGCAATTTGCAGGGTAGTTTCACTGGCAGATGGAACTCTACTTATCATAACTGCTGACAAACTGCCACGGGTAAACAAAAGAAGGAACAAGTGCTCCGTCTCAGTAATGGTCTCAGAGAGAAAAAGCCCACGCCAAAATGTCAGCACTCGCCAAACCCGTGTTCCCCGGGGAGAGTTGGAAAGGCGCGTTCCTTCCCTTCGTTTGATTAATAAAGGCAAAATAAAGGAGGGGCCAGGTGTGTGCAGGAGAGGCTCTGAGGAACGTGGACCCTACATTCCTTCTGGCCTCCCTCCCACCGTGACAACAAGCTTGCTTTCTGGAGTCCTGCAACAGAGTTTTGGAGTCACTATTCCTACAGACTTTTCCTGCAGCTTCCCGCCTCCCAGTACCATTTTATGGGAGGTTCCATTTTTAACACAAAGTCCAAAAGCAACGATTTCCCCATTCTGACGGTTTCCAATGGTGTTGCACCAGCGCTGGGCCCTTTCTGCTCATCTCCTGCCCTCCCCCCCCCCCCGGGGGGGGCGGGACTTCACAGAGAAATTCCCCAAGTGACCTCTCTTCTCAGGATGCACATTGCTGGTCCCGTGGGGGAGTGTGTGTTTGAGTTCAGATGCTGGTGAAGATGACTACCTGCTTCCCCTGCTGACCTGGGCTAAGGCGGTAGTGAGCCAGGAGGAAGAGGAGGCTTTTCGCTGACCATCTTTTAGAAATGTGAGCAATTTTGACAACTAAAGGAAAGCCCATGTGTCCTACTTGTAAGAGCTATTATTTTGAGGGGGGGGGGAACCCTAAAAAACACCAGTTATTTTACTTCAACTATGGTGTGTCTCAACCATATACTGCGGACCCTGGGCATCTGGTATTTTGAAGTCCCTATGTCAGCCGCCAGATATAGAGTGAGAAGCGGTCCAGAAAAAAAGACCTTCCTCCTCCATCCTGGCCACACTGTATCCAAAGAGGGATCGCTTATGATTCTTGCGCTTTGGCAACAGGGAGGGTATCTTTTTAGCTTGGACCCGGATAAAGAAGTACAACTCCCCACTCCCCGCCATGCGATCAAGAGGAAACCCTTCGCATCATGAAGGCAGAGCAGAAACTGGAGAACACACAGGGGCTGAACAGAAGGCAGCGGGCAAGCAGGGAACCCAGATCTCGGAGGGAGCGGGAAAGAGGCTGCAGGGCCAGCGAGGAGAGAGGGCAGGGGGCCCGGGAATCCGGAATTCTCTGTGGACATTTCTCAGGGTCCACTGGAAGCAGCCTCCTTGAAGCGGCATTATTGCTATGGGTCCTAGAGTTAAAATTCACTTTGTGCAAGGGAGTGGGTAGACTGAGAATATTCTGCCAATAAAAATAAAGACCCTGTTGCAAGTATACAACTATATCATTGCAATAAAAGCGGGAGAGGGCTGGAGGGGGGGGGGGGAGGAGGAGGGGAGGGGGGGAGGGGATGGGAGGGGGGGGAGTGAACAGGGTCAGCAAGACAAGGTCAGGGCGAGACAAAAAGAAGTCTAGGCCACAAAGAGTTGTAAAAAGCTCTAAATGGCTATCAGTGTTGTTGTTTATGTTTTGTCACTTCCTGAATGAGGAGGTGGGCACCCAGAGAAGACATTTACATGTTGCTATCTATGATTTATTTTTAAGATATCTTGGGGGGGGGGCTATCAGATTAACCTGGGGTGCCAATGTTCCTCAAATGACATTAGTATTTCTTCCCACAATATGACCTTTACAAGACTTCTCTGTGGGAGACCTTGATGTTGGTGTGCTTATCCTGCGGCGTCTATAGTGGCCAAATGCTCCGTTTTGGGAACCAGGGTTCCTAGGATTGAATCTCAGCTCCACCGCCAGCTTGTGTGTGACCTTGGCCAAGTTATTTTGTCTCTCGGTGTGAAAATGGGTGTGTAATAATGTTATCTGTCTCACGGGGGGCTGCCATTAGGTAAAAATAACGTATGTGCTATGGGGAATTCCAGACAAGTACATTATGAGTGTCAATGCCTATTATTACCAGATCTCCCCAACAGTTTGTTGTAATAGCTCAGATGGACAGTATTTTACCACTCTCAAAGCAAGCCCTTTCTCCCAGTTCTTCACCTGTGTGCAGTGTGCACACCTGGAGCCTTCCAGGGCTCCTCTGTTTCCTTCCTTTCTCTCCCATCCAATTATCAATAACTATCAAATGCCCACCCCACCCCATGCCTCTCAAAGTTATTCTTTCACCTCTAGGCTCCTGGTACCTTCTGGGTCTGGCCATGTTTGCCCGGACGATTGCAATCAGCCTTTAATGGAACGCTTCCCCATGCTTTTCCTTTCTGTCCCAAAACATTTGGGTGACAAACATGAAGGGTGACAAAATGAGGCACCCCCTCCTCTGGGGACATTCCTAGGGTCCTGCCAAAGACCGAACCTGAGTGTGACACCATGGCCTTCCCGCCCTTGAGAAAGCACTTGGGATTGCAGGGAAGGAGCCTGACGTTATTCTAGGAATGACCTTGAATCTGCTCTAATGGAGAAGGCAGCTAATCTGTGGCAAACCAATACTTTACTATTAGGGCCTTGTTAGTTGTGACACTTCTCCCGGCTGTCATGACACAGCGATTGAAAACAGCCATTTCAAGAGGATTTCTTTTCTTCTCCAATTCATCCTTCATGAGCCAGAATAACCTTCTTAAAATGCCACTCTGAATGACATCTATTCCCAATAGTTATCGATTGGTCAATTGAAAGTCTGTTCTATTTCATCACCTTATGAATCGGCTTAAAATCTTCAAAGGTTCAAAAGTGTTAGTGAAAATTCATCAGAAGAAACAAAGAGCACGCAGAAAAAAAATGTAGGAAAAGAATTAAAAAGGTGTGTCAGGCTGATGATAAAAAGACCATGTTACTCTTCTGGCAATTATATTTGTGGTTATTGTCAGCCTTTTAAAATCTGTAATTAGTGATTTCTTACTTAAAATAAATATTAGTTTTTAGGAGAAAAAAATCCTCAAGCATTCACTATTCTTTAGAGAACAAAATGCAGGTTGTTTTTTTTGTGTTTTTGTGGGGGTTTTTTGCCTCATATTTAACCACCTCTGTGGTTTGACACCAACCTACCCATGTAAATATTCCTTCTATCACCTCCTCATAGGAGCTCCCTGCTCCCTCAGCCTGATCCTCACACATTTCTTCCAAAGCCTCATGCACTTTCCTCGTTCTCTCTAGAATGTCATCTTTTCCTTCATCACAACATATTCAATTCCTATCCCTTTATCTAAGATCAGGATAACTTACATGTCCTTCACAAACACTTTCTTGACCTTCCTACATTTACAGCGATGACATTGTTTTATTCATAGTAACTACTCAAGCGCTTAGCTGTAGAATTCTTCCTAGTTCTAAATATTGGCCCTGAAATTTGCTTTGTAATTGTGGGATATTGGTCAAGTCCCCTTCCTCTTTCAAGCTCACTCCCCTCATCTGTAAAATATTGTTCTAACAACTTAATTAGCTAAGAGAAGTAAAACGATTAGAACAATAGCTAGGCTATAGCTAGCACCTACACAATAAAGAGTAGCTAGTAATATAAGTACTTACTATATGACAGGGATTTGGCATTTTCCTAATTTCTAAACCTCACCACAGGCTGTTGTTAGAACCATTTTACAGAAAATGAAACTGAGGTAAATAAAATTAATTTACCCAGTGTCACAGGAGCAAATGTCAACACCAGGATAGAAATCCTATCTTTCTACCTTCCAGTCATTCTTATCCACACCTGTCATTTACATCTTAGCCCACACTGCATTGGTTTACTATTATTTGGGTGTTCAGGTTTATGCTCTATTCTTCCAATTACATTATAGACGAAATAAGAGCAATATTGGTGTTTAAACATCTCTGAATCTTTATTGTCTTCCATACATCTTTAAACAAAGTAGCTTCTCACTCAATAAATGTCTGTTGGCTCCTTGTTCATGTGATCATGGGGTTTAAAGTTTTAACCATATTTAAAAATTCAGCAACACTTTTATAAGGAAATGCTTTCCTCACCCTTTCTACGGGCACCATCCTAGTTACACAAAACAAGATAAAATACAAACATTACATGTGAATGGCACATGTAGATAGATACAAAAGACATTCTCTACAGAAAAAACAACAACACACCCACACAACTGTAGAAAAGTGATACTCCTCAATTTGATTGGGCTCCTTATGCCTGTCATTTGTATTCTGCTTAAAGACGGGGCCCTCAGGCCGCCCATTCCTTGCATGGAAAAGTGGAGGTTATTAGCTGAAAGTCATCCACTTGAGGTTACAGAGAAAGGTAGAGATAACCACTCAAATAGCCACAGCGCTCAGTCACTTTTTCATCTTACTTTTAAAATAAATGAAATCATTAGATTCTCATTTATTTTCTTTCCGGCTAAGTCTGTACAATACTAAAACAACCTGGAATGACATAAAATATTCAGTCAAACAATGTCATGTTTTTTTATGTGCGTGGTGATAATGTCATTGACTTTTTCAACAATTGACTTGTTTTATTTATACGGATAAATAAAAGGTATATCTGCCTGTCCTTGCACAAACAAAAGCATTACAACTGACATGCCCTGTGCGCCTTATGCAGGATGATCAATGGTATCAAACACTTAACCGTTCTTTTGATATTTGCATAAACTTCATGATGTCAGAATATATTGTTGTTCACTGCTATTTTCCTATTATGTAAAGCAGTGACTAACATACAGTAGGTGTTCAATATAGGTGTTTGTTAAATGAATGAGTGAAGGAGTCACCGCCATGTTGCTAAACCCATCTATTTCTAGCAATATTTTTTATTCTCACCCACTGGTATATATACAGCCACAAGCATTTTGTGCTCTGTGACCTCCACATGTTATTTCCCATGGAATTGGTTTTGTTAAATGTATATTTCCCCTTGTTTAATATAAAAATTTCATTGTCCTCACCCAGCTTGTGTGGCCCAGTGGTTGAGCATCAACCTATTAATCAGGAGTTACGGTTCAATTCCTGCTCGGGGCACATGCCTGGGTTTTGGGCTCAATCCCTAGTAGGGGATATGCAGGAGGCAGCAGATCAATGATTCTCTCTCCTTCTCCCTTCCTCTCTGAAATCAATAAAAATATACTTTAAAATTTATTTAAAAAATTCTTTGTCCTCAAAGTATGCTTTCTAAGTTATATGAACTCATGGTAAATGATATTTCTCCAATTTCCAAGCACCCATTGCCTGGAACATTTTATTACATATAATTGTACAAATTAATCTTGTCCTGCCTTTGGGTATCTCACACTGTTAGTGACCTTTTATTCTTCCAATGTATCTAGATCACTCTTACTTATTGCATTGATTTTAAGTTTCCTGAAGTTTGTAGGAACTAAGTGTCTTCACTCTTTTTGCATATATGTATTATTAATATATTTGCATATATATATATTTATCAGGTATAAAATTCTATCATCTAGAAGGTATGTGAAAGAGCTTATAATACAGTCCCTGGCCTTTAGAAAATGGTTAGAATAAGGCCTTAGGTGGCATGATATTTATTTACTTTAATATGTATGTGTGTGTGTGTGTGTGTGTGTGTGTGTGTGTGTGTGTATTAGTATATAATTGAACACATACTCAAAGTCCACCAGTGTTCAAGTTAGTGTGAAAATTAACTCATGCCAAACAAATAGAGATTCTCACAGTAGGAAGAATTAACTACTGCCCTCCAGAAGAATATCATTTCCCCCAATCATTTACACATTAGTCAGAAGTCAGCTTACTTTGACCCTTGGGCAACTAATCCTTAGAGTGAGGATTTCTCAGTTCCATAGGGTCTCGTCTATGGGGTCATTTCAGGCCCAATTATACCCTCATCTATTCTGGGAGGTTTGTTTTTCCTTAGGGAGATGTGATGGGATAGAACACTGTGGACCTCACTCTATATAATCCTTACTCCTTGGTGAAAAGGAGCTTTCTTAGGAAAGATTTTTCTTACTCATAGAGGTTCTGCCCGGATTCACTGGAGAGTTAAGCTATGGGAATTGTCTATAAGTTGCTCGTCTCAAAATCAAAGAAAATATCTCTAAAGTTAAAAAAGGGAATAACCTCTGAAGTTTCTGTAAAACACCTATGTATCCTTCTTACTTGTAAATTTGAGATAATTCAAGTCCATTTTCATATCTGTTTACAAAATTGCAATGAACATATAATGTGATTAAAGGCTGGTGACATAGTTTTCTGTAATAGTTTATTGAATATTTTAATTATACCAGATTTTATTTAGCCAATTAGAACAAATTATTTTGCATATAAAATGACTTACATTCATTACCATGTTCTGGCATTTTGATTTTTGCCTGCTGAACAGAACTTTGCCTGGTCTGTTTTGCATTTCTGTTTTGCATACGGATTTGAACACCCCTAAAGTGAAAAACAAGGTAACAGCCCCCAACGATAAAGTAGAAATGGAAAGCAAATCCGGAGAGAACTTTAAATCTCTGCTTCCCACGGTGGACCAAGCAGGGCTGGCCTCTCTGAAACTCTACGAATGCATGTTTCTCTCCATTGAGTTGAATATGGGCTTTGGTGGACTGTTTGGTTCTCGTTACTGATGTTTTTCCATACGGAACCTTTGAAAGCATCCAACCAGAAGCTGCACAATGACCGCAGCCTTGAACGTATTCAGCAGAGAAACGCATTCACTGCTACAGGTTTTATGTTTACTGTAACCGGTGTACTGCACAGTTTGTTGGTTTCTTGAATACTCTTGCCCATGACAATCACAAAAAGCAATTCACAACCTTCCTGATCAGATAGTTCTGTTTTACAAGAATCTGGTTGCTATTTGTAGAATCCAGGATAAAACAGTGCAATTGCTGATGTTGACTATCTGAAAAGTTCGGGAAGCTGCTCGGAAGAGATATGTGCTAACATAGGTAACGTGGCGGAATTACAGCAAGCAGATGTTCTGGAGGGTGTACACTCAAGTGCATCCCAGAGTACGTGACACTGAATGGTGCTGCTTTCGAGACTTACCAACACATTCTGCATGTAAACTGCCCGCACCACTCACAGTCTTTCTTAATTCCAAATTTTAACTCTTTCATTAGAAAAAAAAACACACAAAAAACAAAAGTAGAGACTCTCTCAAAAGGAATGATCAGTTAAAACAATCGCCATGGAATAACTGTTTCCAGGTCCAAATGAAAGCAGGGATCTCAGTGAAATAGTTTATTTCACGTGCTGGCTTTCAAATCTCTTGATGCACTGAAAGCGGTGACATCTTTCTGATGAGAATTTAACAGAAAAAAATGGAGATTTTAACAGCTGACAAATCTCCTGTAATAAGAGACTTAAAACACACACACACACACCCACCAAGACAAACAAACCACTTTTCCAGTGATTTGGCTGGGCAGATAGCAAAGAACAGTGTGTCATAGACACCCTTAAGAGCATAGATGCCAGTTAAATCTTTTTTGGTGTCATTTTCAAGACTGTATGTTAGTGTGAGAGAGAAATGGGAATACCATGCACCACCGAGAGGCAGTGTAGCGCAGTAGAAAAAGTTACTGTATTTCAGTCCCAGGTCTGCCACCATCTCAATGGGTGGCATTGGCCATACCACTTCCCCACTCTCAGCCTTCGCTTCTCCGTCCACTAAATGAGACTAATATCTCCCAATTTCTGATACTAAGAGTAATAAAACGTCCTTAGCATACCCATAAACACAGAGAACCATATCCTTGCCCTATGCTGTCAGAGTCTACCGAAGCTAACACTACTCCAGGGGAATAAGGAATTGTATTCTGGAAGCGGAATGCTTTTCTTGAGGCGGCTGGGGCACCAATTAATAGAGTGAGGCAATCAACCACTCAATAATCCTGCATTGGCCGGAAGAATTAATGCAGCTCACCTCTGTCGCTGTGAGTGCAATGCCATGTACTCAGAGGATGCTCAATAAATATTAGCTGATGATGATATTGACAGGGTGCCATGTACAGTCACATCACTAAGTGAATTACTAAGTTTTCAATTGTTCAGAAAACTCATTGAATAATTATTGGCAATAAAAGAAACCTATCCCCTGACCTCCCTAACTTTTTTTGGCGATGTCATCTCATGAATAATAAGAACATTACCAATTCCTGGAAACTTAATAGCTTGGTCCTAGTGATTTAGGAGAATAAAAATAAGACCATCTTTCAAACTATATTCAGAATATAGGCACTTCTGAAAACTCCCACTGTCATCACTCTGGTGCAATTCATCATCATTGCTTTTCTGGATCATTACAGAGCCTCCTAATTGCTCTCCATGATCTCCACTTTGGCCCCCGTGGCTGATAGCTACACTAGGGTCTTCCAATGCATCCTAGCTTCCTGTGTCCATATTCCTATGCAGTCCTCCCCCACACCGATGCTGGGATTACTCTTGTGACCTGCTTTGGCCAATGGGACATAAGCAAACATTATACAAGTAAGGCATGATGAGAACTTGGAAATTGGTGCTTGCCCTGTTGGAAGGGTGCCACCTCCATAAAAGAAACCCCAATTTGGCCTCCTGGAAGATGAAGGACCATATGGAAAGAGAGGGAGAGAGAGAGAGAGTGAGAGACCCAACCATTCCTTGGTCTCCAGCCCCCACTGACCCAGGAGCTAGAAGTAACTGAGTAAGCAAGTACAGGTAAGCCCAGCAGAACTGCCCAGCCAACACATCTATAATAATAAAAGTATAATATGCTAATTAGACCAGACGTCTTTCCGAATGGCCTTCTGGATGAAGCCAAGGCTGCAAGGGAAACCTGGGTCCCAGGTGCCAGAGGAAAGCTGGTGCTGGCAGCCTGGGGACAGAAGGCCTACTCTTGCATGAATTTCGTGCATCAGTCCTCCAGTTGAGAAATAATACATTACTCTTGTTTCAAGCCTTTCAGCTTTGGTATAGTTTGTTATCTCCCAATAGATAACTGTTAACCTCCCCACCCCCACTGATAATTCTTAATTCTGTGATCAATGAATTCTTTTTATAATATAAGCCAGATGATCTTATTCCTTTGCTCAAAACCCTCTGAACAGCTCCTTCTCCTACCCAGAGTTAAAGTCAAATTCTTTCAAATGTTCTAAAGATTTGACATGCTTTGTCCTCTCCCCAGTTTATCAGATCCCAAATTCTACTAATTTCTCCTTCATTCTCTTCCCTTTGGTGCCACATGCCTCTGCAGAATGTACTTCCTTGTGTACGTGGGCTACTCTCTCTCCTCACTTGTTTCCCCCAACATCATTTTTTTCAGCAATACCAACTCAGATCAACTTATTTAAAACAGAATCGCACCCTCACTCTAAACTCCCCATCCTCCCTTATACCCCTTCTCCAGTGCACAGTACACTAATAGATCGCTGTATCATTTGCTGATTTTCTTGTCATCCTGTAACCCCTTTACCCGAATGTAAGCTCCAAGGGGGCAGGGAGTTGTCTTTATGGTTTACGGTTGGAGGCCCAGCACCTAGAACCATGTCTTGTGCATAGGGTAGACTTAGTTAGTACTTGCTAAATTACAAAATGAATCCTGCTGGGTCAAGATGATGGAGTTACAGGTTTCTACCTTTACAGATAACACTGAGAATGAGGAGAATCTGTAAGGGCACACTGTTGATGCAACAACCTACAAAGATTTATGGGCCATCACTTGACAGAGCACAGAAGTAGTAGCCTTGTGGTCAAGGAAAAGAGAAGGTCAAGAAGGTTCTTTGGAAAGGATTTCATCAGGGAGTGTCTTCAGCAGGTTGTGAGAAGTGCAATCGAAAGCCAAGAGAGGTGACTCCGCATCCATCAGAATAGCCACCCTGGAAAGGCTGAGAAGGAACCCAGGGAAGAGGAAGAGACTCTCCAAGCCTGCGTGGACTGAGAAGGCAAGTGGTCTAAGGAGGCAGATGTAGCCAAAGGAGAAATTGTGATGTGCTTGTACCCTTTTCAAGAAAAGTCTAAGCCTAACCATAAAGAGGGCACTATCTGAGGCTTTGTCTTTCCATGTCAGTGTCAGAGTTGAGGATGCACATGGAAGAATACTGTTACAGGACCCAGGCACGTACCCATTAGCAATTATACTCCATACACACGTATATTCCAAGGCTGGCCACTGTTTTCTTAAAATGATCACAACGCTAGCCAAGCACCACTCCCAGGCTTCCGTTTGAATACTTCCCTTTGTGAGAACGTCCATCCTGTAAAGGCTCAGCCTGGGCTGCAGTGGGGCCTTCAGCATCAGCTCAGGTGTGTGGCCAGCAATTGACCTTAGTTAGTGCTGAGCAGACATGACCTGGGATGACTTAACGCCGCCTCGCTGACTCAATCACTGTGCAAATCTCATCCGAAACCATCCATTTTCCTCCTCACCTGCCCACAGCTCTTTTCCCATGTTGTTCTGCAATTATTTATTATCTGGCACAGTAATTGCATTGTTCATAGAGGCCGTGCACACTCAATTGTTAGGGGAGAAAATGCCTCTTTGCCCCACTAGATTCTCCTGAAAGGGGAGTAAAGGATGCTGGTCTCTTAGAGCTCTTCAGATACAGCTCTCTGTGTTCAATTTTCCAACAAATGAAAATGGCCAAAGAGCAAAGGGTGCAGGAGATGGATAGTTGGATGCAGCTGGGTGCTCCCACTGGCGCCCCCTGCATGTCTGGGAGCCCTCGCTAGCTCACTGCCAGGGCTCCTGCTTTCAGAGGAGCTGGCCACACATGGCCCTTCCCTAAGCTAGTCCCCACCCCACCTACCACCTCTTAAACTGCTTCAGTTAGTCATTCCTGGCCTTCTACCAAACCAAAATACCACCAAGGAGAGCTATTCCCACAGCCCAGCAGATCCCCAGGCTGATGGTGGCCCTGGGACTGAGTGACATTTTTGTGTGTGGTTCTCATGTATACATTTCATGATTCGAACCCACTTCGCAGACAATATTTACTTCATGATTTGCAGTGGGGGGATGTCATTTAAAACAATTACGTTAGCTTAATTACAGAAGATATAAATGGGATCTCACTCCTGGAAAAATGTTATCCTTAACAAGAAGGTGTAAATTGGTGTCTGCTTAATCTGTTCACAGGAGGATAAGCTTCCTCCTTCTTTCTCCCCTTTGTTTTTGTAGTCCTACCTGGGAAAATACATTCTCTTGAAGCATCTCTCATTTCTTAAGGAAAGAAGAGATAGGAGTTTCATGCCTGATCCTTCTATCAGCTGCAAAATAATTTATTTTACATCATTTCCAGCATCTCTTTTGAACTGTGGACCACAGCTCTATTGTCCAGCCTCTGTCCCGGGCAGCCAAAGACCAGCCTTAATGGCCTGGTCTTTTCCCCCCAGATGTGTGGCCTCCTGCATATCTCAAAATTGAGTAAAATGAGCAGGGGAACCAATGTTATTTTCACCATGACCTTGTGCTCCTGGGGGAATTGCAGGCACTATTCTCTCACTTAGGATGTTTTACATTTCAAAGGACCTAGCTCCCTTTGATATGAAAAAATGAAATGTGCAATGTGATTGTTATTGTTTTATGACCTTTAATAGGTTAACCAGGCGGCATCAGGTTTGGCAGAGTGTGGTTCTGTTCCAAAGGAACGGTCGTGGCTCCTGGTCAATGAATTCCAACGAGGGCGGCTCCACGTTAATATTGGAGAGAGTGTACAGATGGAGGTTCCCAAATCCCAAAGAATAAAGGGTCCCTTTGATGACCTCAGTCCCTCTGTGTGTAACTAGAGGGTTTCTCAACCTTGGCACTATTGACATTTGGAGCCCAATCATGCTTTGTTGGCGGGGACTGCCCTGTGCACTGTAGGTTCAGCAGCACCCTCTCTGGGTTAGATACCAAAGGCACCCTCTCCCCAATGCATGATAATCCAATGTCTCCTGATATTGCCAAACACTTGTCTGAGAGCAGAATCAACCCCATTGGGAATCCCAAGGTTAATTGAAAACACAGTAGGGGGGAGCTTCTTTTGGGGATTCTGATATGCATAGAATTTACTGGCTTACATGACAATGTAATAGTAGGTAATGTGTATTAAGAACTCACCATGAACCAATTAGCACTAGGCTAATTGCTTTATATGTTTGATCTCATGTGAACCTTAAAAAAAACACCTATGAGGCAGTTATTATGATCTGTATTTTAAAGTGAAGGAAACTGAGGCTTAGAGGAATTAAACAATTTGTGGAATAGAGAAGTGTGTTTGAATCCAGAACTCCACTGAATTAGCCCCTTGTCCCTTTCTGGCTTGCCTCCTCTCCTGGTTACAGTCTGAGAATCTGGATTCAATTCAGAAGTTGACTAAGTACCACTATGTTTAGGAAATTCATCTACAAACTAGACAGATCTATTTAAAAAAAAAAAAAAAAGACAATGCTTGCCCTCAAGTAAACAGAAAGTATAAATACCGAAATCCATAAGAAAAAAAATGATAAGGCCACTAAAGAGATCAGGTCTGAGTGCTCAAGAGGAGTGGTCCTCAGGCCTCAGTGGGCATAGCATCACCAGGTTTTACTAAAATGCAGGCTGGGATCCAGTTGGTGTAGATTGGGGCATAAGGTTGTGTATTTCTAACCCGCTCCCTGGGGACAATGCTGCTGGTCTGAGGACCACCCTTTTAGCCGGGAGGCTCTATTGTGCTAGGAAATGCAGCTCCAATGCCTTTGAGAAGTGAGGCCCAACAGTGTGTAGCTGAGATGCCAGGAAATCATCAACACAGCGTGGAACAGGTAGGAGGAGGGTGTGGGATTGCCTTGGCCTTGCAATCCACACTTGTCTCTCAGGCCTTCACTTGGAACATGAACCATGTGCCTACTCATGTCGACTGCCCACATATGCAGACACAGCTGCACATCTGTTATCTTAAAGGACAAATACTAATTGGAAGCACGAAAACACCTACCCATGGCACATAACTGGTTTCTGTAAACAAATTACACTGTCGTAACTGATTTTGTACTTTTGGAAGATAATACTTCCATCTCTTCAACATACCATGCTGTCGGCTACATAAAAAATCAGTTTCATCCCTCCTCCAGACACTGCAACTTGGATGACTATTGAACTACAAGTAGCCAAGAATTTATATAACAAAGAAAAAAATAAATGTTGGAGGTCAAAATATTTTTTAATCTAGTAAAAGTCACAATTGACATTATGGTTACGAGGACTGTAGACTAGATTGCCATTTATTGAACTGTTCAGAGAGACAGAATCAAATCCTGTAATAAACATGACAAGAAAACGGGTTGGAGACCAGTCTTCACTAGTGGGTGTGGCTTCTTCACCTAGACCGCCGGGACAGCAGCCAATCACAGATTGGTGACATCTGAGTTTAACCATAGGTCATCATGAAGGGGATGATTTTTAAAAAATATATCTTTATTGATTTCAGAGAGGAAGGGAGAGGGAAAGAGAGATAGAAACATCAATGATGAGAGAGAATCATTGATTGGCTGCCTCCTGCACGTCCCCCATTGGGTATCAAACCCACAACTCAGGCATGTGCCCTTGACTGGATTCGAACCTGGGACCCTTCAGTCCACAGGCTGATGCTCTATCCACTGAGCCAAACCAGCCAGGGCAGGGGGATGATTTTTGAGTCACTTGACTCTGAGCACATTGAGCTAATTCTCCTGCAGGAGGACACACTGGATGAATGGCTCACTGGAGTGAAGAACCATGTTAAAGCAAAGGCTGAGAGGCTGAGAATTAGAACCACCCAGTTATTGCTAATGTGCTACTCAGATATAAATGGGAAGGGGCTGTGTATATTTGGGGTTACAGGTACCACTGCCATTCACAATGCACTGTCCTGATAAGTAAGATCAAGAGCTTAACTTCATTCATTTAGCACGTATTTCCTCAGCCCCTGCTATGTGCCAGACCCCAGGGCATACAGAGGAACTCTATCACCCCCGTCCTCAAGAGTCATCCTGGACAAAGTGTTTCCCATTCATGAGTCATTTGTGACACACCTTTATGCTTCTTGCTGTATCTACTGCTGACTGTACTGATATTTACTCAATATTTTTTTCTGTAGGTAATATTACTTTACATAGTTTTAACATAGCTGCAACTTAAGCAATGATAGATAGCTGTGAAGTGATAATGTCTGAAGTGCTTCTCAGGGTTGAGCCCATCAATTGTTAAAATATGAAAGTATATTTCTGGGACTTTGTCAGACAAAGTCTGCCCAAGCTTTGGGCCACCACCATCCCAGCCACCTGGCTTAACCCCCTCGACCTCCCCGTGATCCTGCAACATGAGAGGAGGCAGGCCTTACTCAGGAGGGAGTCCCCAGAACTCTGAGCTCTGAGCCTGTACTCTGGACAGTGTCTGCTCTGCCCCAGCCTGAGCCCATTCCCTAACTGTCCCACTTCCACGAAGCACTCAAGAATTTCGGATGTGGGGTTTGTAGAGGGCCTGTAGAAGTTCATTTTAAAAACAAAATAAACCCTTCTTCTCCAAAAGGGTGGTTAGTCTGCAGTGTGAGAAGTTACATTTCTCTAAGCTTCAGATTCTCTCTTCCGTAAAAGGAGCATAATGTTAAAAATACTTACTTTGTGGACTAAATCAGAGATATTCTTTTCTTTTTAAAATACGTAAAATACGTTTTTATTGATTTGAGAGAGAGAGAGAGAGAGAGAGAGAGAGAGAGAGAGAGAGAGAGAGATGCCCCTTACTGGGGATCGAGCCCACAACCTAGGCATTTGCCTGACCAGGAATCGAACTGCTGGCTTCTTGGTGCATGGGACGATGCCCAGCCAACTGAGCCACACCAGTGAGAGCAAAATCAGGGCTTTTCAACCTCAGCTCTAGTAACAGCTGTGCAGATCCCACTTTGCTGTGGGCTATTGTCCTCTCATCATAGGATGTTTAGCAGCATCCTTGGCCTCTGCCCATTAGATGCCAGTAGCTCTCCCTCACCAAGTCTTGGCAACCAAAATGTCTCTAGACAGTGCCCAGTGTGCTCTAGGGGTCAAACCCCCGCCCCCCTGCCAGAGTATGATTGGATTAAATAAACACATTGGCCTAGTACCTGGCACAGACTACGATCTCAGAAATATTCATAGCGCTTACTTATTAAGCACTTACTATACCAGTGGTTCTCAACCTTTCTAATGCCGCGACCCTTTAATACAGTTCCTCATGTTGTGGTGACCCCCAACCATAAATTATTTTCGTTGCTACTTCATAACTGTAATTTTGCTACTGTTATGAATCATAATGTAAATATCTGTGTTTTCCGATGGTCTTAGGCAAACCTGCTAGTGGTTCTCAACCTGTGGGTCGCCGCTGCTGTAGAGCCTAAGACCATCGGAAAGCACAGATATTTACATTACGATTCATAACAGTAGCAAAATTACAGTTATGAAGTAGCAACGAAAATAATTTATGGTTGGGGGTCACCACAACATGAGGAACTGTATTAAAGGGTCGCGGCATTAGAAAGGTTGAGAACCACTGTACTATACATTTGGTACACTTCTAAGCACTTTAAACCTGTTGCCTCATCAAATCCACACATCACCTTGTGACTTAGGTGCCATTCTCATTCTCATTTTACAGACAAAGAATATAAATGTCAGAGGGAAAAAGTAACTCGCCTGATGTTCCACCATGAGCGAGAGTCAGAGCCTGGATTCTAACACAGTTATCTGCCACAGAAGTCTGTGTTCTTAGATCTGTGGCTTTCCTACCTTTGGAGGGGAAGAAGTCTCCACAAAAACAGGCATCATGATGAAAGTCATTATAATGATGTTGATGAAGAAATTAGACAACACACAATAGGCTAAGATTTCCATATGAAAAATTACATTCCCCGTCAAGAGACTGACAAGTGTATAAAGTATCTGATAGAAATTAAAATACAGATCAATTCAATGTGCACATCACAGTGGTTTGTGTACACACACACTCTCTCTCTTCTCAAGATGATTATAAAAGCCTTAACTCTCCTTAAACTGATAAAGAGTAAAAAAACAAAACAAAATTCAGTTTAATAAAGACAGATGTATTGTGCTAGAGTTGGCATTATGAGAGGTTTAGGGTTCTTAGGAGACAATGCTGCTCCAGTACTATGGATGGGCACTTGGATGACTGGGCTGTGGTTAATAGGCCAAAAATAGGGATGATAACCAAGAAATGGAAGCACACGCTGCCTCTCTTTGGCATTGAACCTGTGTGTTTTCTCAGGGATTCTTCCCACGTGAGGGTCCTGGGCAGCCAGTCTACAGTACAGGCATCGACACAGGCCAGAATCCATTCATCAAGGTTGGTCTAGAAAACTCAGAAAGGCACATTGACCTACTGTGGCAGCTTGAAAACTAGCTAACACTCTTGACTGTCCTTCTGCTTACCAGCCACACACACACACACAGAATATCAAGTGAAACTGAGTGCCCCTGGAAACAATGTGTAGAGGTGCACGTATACTGTTCCCCCTCACAAACAAAAAATCATACACGAAGATCAACATCAACACAAACAGAAGAAGCAAATGCAAACGCAGGATTGTGCTATGGAATATGTATTCACGGGAGAGAAGCTGAAATGGAGATGAGGAATAACAATTCAGAAAGATGTCGGTATTTCCTTCCTCTGAAGTTTTAGAATCCAGGCTAACATTGAATTATTAAGTTTGTCATTGTGGAACAGAGAAAAATGGGAGCTTTTCTGCATTTGACTGGAAATCTTTACATTTCTATAGAAACTTGCAATTAAATCAATTAAGCAATGAAAATCAAATATTCCATTAAAATCTAATTTTCCTCATATCTGATTGGTTATAACTCAGCTGAGTTGGAAACAGATGAGAGAGGCGAAATGCCTTGACATCTGAGACATGGAGACAGGAGAAAGGGAACATTTCAAACACGCTCAGAGAAAATGTAATAAGAGCATCTTATTTTCCTTCTGCTTGTGTAAGTTTTGCCATTAGGGGTTCCCCAAACATAGGATTTCAGAACCAATTCTGCAGATTGAAATGCAAAAAGCAAGATTCCTTTCTGCGCTGGCTTCTGTTTGCAAACATGTCCTTGAAATTTCCTTTTCCCCTTCAGGGGTTTGAAAAGGCTAGTCCACGCTCCTATTCAGAGGTGCTGTGTCTGTGTGCACTCCAGCGGGCCTGCGAGTTAGCTGCTACGGATGACAGTTGGATTGGAACTGGCTGTGTTTGCTGATTTGAGGAGTTACTGAGACCCAACATGTCAAGGAGGGATTTATTTCTCTTCGTAGCAAAACGGAGGAATTATCTCATGGAGATGCTGGGAAAGAACATGCCAACTGACCTAAATGTTCTTTCCCTCTATCCCTAGAGGGGACATAGCCAGCTACCTCCATTCCAGCAATGGCCCTGTGGATGGAAGGCTCAATCTCCAAGAATGAAGTGGGAAAATGACTCCATATGCTGTCTAAAAAGCAAGTCAGGGAAAAGAAGACAGTAATTTATGAGTAAGATGCCTTTCCAAGCTTTGATAAATGCCAGGATGCCCAACTGAGTCTGAATTAAATTGACTGAATTTTAAAAATATAATATGTAAATAGGCCAAGAGACAAAAGGAAGATAATATTCAGGGACCATCGTGAGCTTCAAATTTTAAACACAAAGGTGTTGTTGGTCACTATTTTTATTAAAAAATTCAATTGTCAAAACTTTTGGAGGCCTCAACTGTTGGGATCTTCCAGAGAGCTGTTTGCATATTTAAATGCCAGAGCCAGCCCCTAATTATGTGCACCTCAAAGGAGAGACAGCCATGGAACCCTTTCCAAGTGCCACTGGGAACATCAAACATCAACGGGCAGAGGGAGAAAGCAACGTGTTGAAGGCAATGGCTACTTACCATTTTCTAGAAAGGAGGGCAATGGGAAATTGGCATTTTTATTCTTTACATTTAAAAAATTAATTTATAAGAATTTTCTTTGCTTTGCTGCTCACACTCCCCCCTAACCATCTGTCTTCTCTGAACAGTTGGAGCAGGTGAGGAGGAGGAGGGGGAGGAACAAAGAAAGACAGAAGTTCCTTTGAAAATAAACAACTGCTCTTGGGTTTGTTATCTTTGCCACCCATTCAGCCAAATCCACTTCCTTGGTGATACAGACAGTGGTTAAGAATACAAGCTCTGGAATCAGACCTCAGGGATCTGAATCCCAGCCCCTCTGCTTATCAGCTTAGTGACCTTGGGCAAATTATCTTTAGGGGCCTCAGTTTTCTTACTGTAAAATGCAAAATGTAAATAAAACAAAAACAAATCCCACCAACAAATAGTATACATGCCCTCAGGTTGTCATAAGAATTAGTTAAGCATAAAAGGTACTTGGAACGGTGATCATTCTAAGTACTTTATACATAGCTCTGAATGTACCTCTCAGTGCTACAACCACCCTGGTGACAGTACCATACCCTACAATGTCCTTTGCCACTGCGCTCACTTAAATAACAAAAACTGTAGTGTGAGGTCATTGAATCCAGGCATCTGATCGGAACAACTGTCAGAAATCTACTGGAAAATAAGCATCACTTCCTTTACAAACACATATGCTCAAGTCTATGCGAGGAGTTTGGCTCAGTTAAGACCTTTCCTATTAGAATATTATATCCATCTTTTGAGTCAAGGAATGGTCACCTTTCTTCCTTTAATTTAACCATCTCCAAGGCAAGTTTGGAGCGACATCATTCCTGTTTCAGAATCAAGATAAATAACTTATTGTCCAAAAAGTTGGAGGGCAGTGCTACAGTGGTAGGTGAGGAAATGGATATTTCTCTGGTGATAATTCGGGACAAAACATGAAACTGTGTCCGGGAAAGCCCGTCTGTCCCACTGAGTGATTCCCAGGAATGCTTCAAGGAGAGAGAATTAAGCCCTGTTAGAGGAACTCATTGCCCTGTGGGCCGTGCTGTTGCCAGATCTAAAGAGGATCCCTCCGTTAGAACAGGAGACCCTTCCAGCCTTCCTCCTCCCCCTCTGAGGGAGACACTTGGACTCGATCCAGCCTGCCCTGCCCACCTGGAATCTTCCAGGCCTTTCTGTCACAATAGTGCTTTAGAAAAGTCTGTGTGAAGGGGGGAACTCTGGTATTTAATTCCATCCATCAATGTCAACCCCTCTTTCCCCGCTACCCCAACAGCTTGGTACATTTACCTAAAAGCTGAATAGCCTAAATGGATGGATTTTTGTGCTGGTCTCATTAGAAAGGGAAATTAGCCAGGCACTGTTCAGCTGTGCAGAACGCACGCTGATCCTGAAAGCCTATTCCTCCCCGCCCCCAATCTTTCCTTTATCACATATGATGCTCATGATTCCTTTAACATTTCTTAAAGGTTTCATTATCCACCACTCTAGTTCTCATGAACACAGAGCTCCCAGTTCACATCTCCTTCTCTCATTGCCCAGCTCCAGTTGTTGGTTCCAGCATTTTCCTCCAGCCCAGTGCATCCCACGCTCTCCTACCCCCTGCTTTCCTGCCACACCAGCCCATGGTCAGCTCCTGGGGCCCCTGTGCTCCCTGCCACTCGGGCCAGTGCTCATGCTGTTTGGTAAGGCCAAAACACTCTTCCCTGTTCTCCGTCCTTTAGTTCTCAGCTCATGACTCACTTCCTAAGAGAAATCTCTGATCCCATTGAGTTTGGTCAACTTCCTTTGATATGTATTCTCTAAAACCATGGTTCTGTCTTTCAAAGTATTGTTGCTCAGCTTGTGATTATTTTTATTTGTTGCTTATTTGATTGCAGTTTTGTTTCTTTACTGGACTGTAATTCTGTTCCAGGGAGCAGGAACCATAGCTCAGTAATCCATTCTTACTAACTTACTGTTGTGCACCAGCACCCATCATAATGCTTGGCACTTTGTAGGTGTCTACTAAGTATTTGTCAAATGAATACATATCATGACACCAGAAGGGGCTTTGTTATTAGGATGCTTAAGAATGTAATTCTCCTATTTATCTACCTTTTTTGATCTCCCTAAAGATAGCTAGCGAAGAATGTTTAGTTTTACATACAACAACCACTTATCGAACATGTGGGTCATTTTGCATACCCAAAGCAGCACATTCCTCCAATGACAATGCAGGCATTACAAGCCAACAATGGGCTCCATACAATGCACAATGCTAATGTGGCCCATTTTGGGTTTTTAATAATCTCAGTGGCATTTGGCTTTAGCTAAATGTGACAGCTCCCTAATGAGTGCTTCAAAACTTAGAGACTGATATTAGAGGCTCTAGAGAATTGTAATTCTCAAAAATAATGCTAAATGTGACAAGTGAAAATTGCTGATGAAGTAAAAAGAAACAGTGTATCCTCTCATCTCTGCCTAATGTATACCTCAGTGTGTATGGGTATATCCTATCTAATAAAGATGAAATGTGCAAATTGACTGTTAAAGATGGTGGCGCCCACAGCCAATAAGGAGGGAATATGCAAATTGACGCGACAAAGATGGAGGCAGCCAGAACCGGATGCTTGTGTCATCGCTGTGGTGACGACACAGGCATTCCACCCTGCCTTGGCCGCTCCAGGCCTCTGGGCAGCCTATGTGGGCAGGTGTGGAGTGGCCAGGGCAGGGCGGGATGCCTGCATTGGGGTGGAGGGGTGGCAGAGAGTAGAGAGAGCTACAGGATGGTGGCAGCACCGGAATGAAGGTGGAAGGCGACTCCGATCAGAGCGAAGGTGAAAGGCGGGGGCTAGAGTGAAGGCCCGGGTCCTGGGTTCTGGAGGGAAGCCGGTGCTGGCAGCCAGGGGAAGGAAGGCCTATTCTTGCACGAATCTTCATGCATCGGGCCTCCAATACACACACACACACACACACACACACACACACACACACACACACACATATATATATACACATACATATCTCTCTCCTGTTTGAACTTTAGAACTTTATTGAGTTCTGTTTAATAACACAGTGATCCCAAGCTATTTGGTACAAGTGGACAAAGGTTTTGCCTAGCACATTCATTTGTGATCACTTTGCACTGACAGCAGCCTAGAGTTACTTTCTAGGACACTTGAGAATTTCGATTAATAAGTAATAGACTAAAGTGATTTATTGCCGTATTGTATCATGCTTTTTCTCCCCAGAAATCCCCAGCATAACTGTTCAGTGAATGAGCAATTAGAGAGCAGTCACCAGGGAGCTGGCTCCTCTGTGCCTTGCTGGAAGGAATGTCCCCATCCTTCTGGCCCCACACCATGGGCCTGGAGTTCAGCCCCTAGTTGGGAATCCCTTTCACACCAGCCCCCTAGAGGTTGCTAATAGCAGTCCCAATAGAAAACAAGCTGGGGACCTTTAAAATTTCATGAAAATTAACATTTATTTCCTCATAGGAGGTACATAGTAGGGTAGGTTTGTACAACCATTTAGCTTACACAAAACTGACGCCTGGCCCTTGGTAAGATGATAGATAGATAGATAGATAGATAGATAGATAGATAGATAGATAGATAGATAGATAGATAAAATAATCTCAGAACTTATATTTTATGTGTTTATTTAGGCACTGTTTATGTAGATATCTCCACACAGAGACATTTAATGGCCATGGCCAGTAACATCATATGTAAACTTATATTCTGCTTATGGATTCGTTGGTTTCCTGTAAATGATATGTATTTATACAGATGTTTGTTTTTTGTTAAGAGGTAGATAAAAATCTTCCCTAACCTTATGTTTTGCTTATAGATTGCTTATTGCTTATGCATTTGCTAGGCTCTTCTCATGGCAATGCAAGCACACTGGGAGCAAACATCAGGTATTCCTTGCTCACTGCCTCACTCCCAGGGCCTGGGAGAGGGCCTGACTCCTCATAAGCACCATTTGCTGAATGAACTAGCACTTCCCACTTCCCAGGCATCACTTTAGCAGGAGGAACCCACACAATGTTACCCCAAACTTCAGGGGTGCCTAAGTAGGCTTCCATAGGCCAGCCTGATCACTCTTAGTCTTTGTTCTCTGTGGTGACCGTGACTTTCGAATCTTGTCTCTCAACAACAGGGCAGCTCCCGTGTACCAGGAGGTTATGTGCTGTGTAAAAATCACCCGACCACCAGGGATGCACTGTTTCGTCTAGGTGTCCAGAGTGTTGTCACTGTGTCAGAGCTCAGCCTGTCTAGAGCAAACTGCCAGCTGCAGCCCAGCCCAGTGCTATTAACAAGTGCTTGGCCACAAGCAGGGGTGTGCGCAGCTTTGTGCATAATGAGGTGACTCTCTCTCCCACGGACACTGTTAGAGCCATAAATGGACCATCACTTAACTGAAATAGAAAGCAATCTCTGACTCCTTGGTGGAACAAGAATACTCCTGCTAATATTTTGATCCTAAAAGGGGAGGGTTGTGAGAGATCCTGGCAAGAATGTGAATGGAAGCCCAGGGAATCCCGCACCACACTAGCATCTCTGCTGGGCACAGTATGCCTCAGGAGAAAAGCCAAGCAGCAGTCTATACTGCTGCCTGTAGCATGTAGCTAGGCGCTTCCACTGCGCCATATGCTGGTGCTTTAAGTAACCCATTACACAGGAATTAAATATCGCGTGACAGATTGTTTTGACAGTGGAAGAAAAAAAAAAAAAGAAAGTGGGGGAGAATGGGAGAGGTTTAATTTTTTTTTTTAAATGCATTTGACTGAAGGCAAAACTTTAGGTAGATGTTAATTTAACAGCTGTCTAGCTTTGCATCATCAGACTGCAACGGGCGATTTCTGGCAAGCCTTCCGACCACATCGCAACACAGGCTCCTCTCAATTCCTCCTGGAGATGCCTTTCACAACCTTCCAAGTGAGCCATTTTCATGCAAAGGAAAAGGCCTGAAATTACTCAGGGAAGATGCAAACACCTGGCAATAGTTTGGAAGGAGGGGTCCATGAATGCAACGAGATGTAAAGGAACAAAAGCCAGCTCACAGCAACTTTTCAGGTGAGGGAGAAAGCAGGAGGAAAGGCATTCAGCCTGCAGAAACAGCTAACACATCACAAACTTCCTGTGTTTGATAAGAGAACCCCATTCGCAATACTGCTAACTGAGGACACATACTTTTTGTACATATATCATGCAAATACAACAAATCTAAATTGACATTACTGTGAAGTTGTCTGAGAATGAATGTCATCTGGAAAAAGAAACTTTAGGACCTCATTGATTCTACACAGCTTCTTTGCAAAAAACAACAAAACAAAACAAACAAACAAGCAAGCAAACAAACAAAAAACAACCCTCCCATATTAGGTCTATATATAAATCTAATAGTTAAAGTTCTATAAATACTTAATCCTATATAATAAAAGCCTAATATACTAAGTGGTCATCAGTTCAACCAAAGCATAATATGCTAATGATGTGCTAAGACCACTCAACTGCTTGCTATGACCTTCACTGACCACCAGGTGGCAGACAGTCGACCGGTCAACCAGTTGCTGTGACGTGCACTGACCACCAGGGGGCAGATGATCGGACCGGTAGGTTAGCTTGCTGCTGGGATCTAGCTGATTATGACTAAGATGGGCCTGACATGCCCTGGAGCCCTCCTGTAGTCCCTCCCCAGCTGGCCAACCTCCTGCATCCCTCCCTGGCCCTGATCATGCTCTGGTGGGGTCCCTGGGCCTGGCCTGTACCCTCTAGTAATCTGGGACCCCTGGGGGGATGTCGAAGAGCCAGTTTAGGCCAATCCTGCAGGCCAGGCCGAGGGACCCACTGGTGAATGAATTTATGCACTGGGCCTCTAGTCTATACTAATAAAAGAGAAGGATGCAAATTGACTGTACCTCTGTGACACCCACCAGCCAATCAGGAGGGAATATGCAAATTAGAAGGACAAAGATGAAAGCGGCCCTGCCAGCTACTCCAGGCTCAGAGCAGCCAGGTGGGGAAGGATGCCTGCTATGAGAGGGAGGGGGAGGGGTGAAGGGATCTACAGGAGCAGCACTCCAGCTGCAGCGAAGACAAAGATGGCAGACTCTAGCTGGAGTCAGCAGCGAAGATGAAGATGGAAGACTCCAGCCAGAGTCTGCAGTGAAGACCACAGACTCTGGCCAGAGTCTGCAGCAAAAACGAAGACAGCAGACTCTGGCCAGAGTCTGCAGCGAAGACAAAGATGGCAGACTTCAGCAGGAATCTTCAGTGAAGACAAAGATGGCAGACTCTGGCTGGAGTCTGCAGTAAAGGTGGCAGACTCTGGCTGGAGTGAAGGCGGAAGACCTGGGCCCCAGGTTCAGGAGGAAAACCGGTGCCGGAAGCCAGGGGAAGGAAAACATATTGCACGAATCCTCGTGCAATGGGCCTCTAGTTTACATATAACTGAGAGAAGCTGACTTGGGTAGCAGTTCTTCACTTGACATGATATTAGGTTGAGTCTTTGGTGGACATTCAATTAGACTTAATTAATTGTGTTTTGTAATTTTATGCTCATTTTGGAGTCAATACACTTTATTTTTAGGATACTGATATTTACATAAGCCTTGTAATGTTCAAGTGCACTGCATCTGATGCTTATATGACTTATACAGGAAATGTCCTACATGAAGTAAAATAAAGCTTAGAGATTTGGATGAATGTTATCCTCACAGCTACACTGCTATTCATTTCTTGGTCGAGTCCATCAGATTACCCTATGATTGGCTGGAATAAAATACCACTACTTACCCAGACCCTGGTACAGTTCCTGATGTGATATATATTTTCTTGAAAGAAGAAAGGAAGGCAGGAAAGGAATGGGGAGAGAGAAAGGAAAAGGAGAATTCTACTACAAAGGCTTAAGAATCCACTCTTGTAACTCAAAGTCTGCTCTACAATTCTGCAGGATTATTCATTAGCACCACTTATTTTAATAGCCAAAAACATTTTACAACTAATATCGTAAAACATTTTAAGAAACTGCAAATTTTATTGCTGCCCCCTGACCCAATGCACAGAAATTTCCAACAATTGCAAAACCCAGCAGACAGCTTGTGTATGTATGTGAGAGTGTGTGTGTCTAACCATTTGATTCAGCATTTTTATTTTTAGGTATTTAAAATAAATGGTCTATATCTTGTTTTCTGACAGAATATGGCAAAGGGCCATCCTGAAGGGCTGAGAGAGATTAATGATATGATGGCAACCTTTGGAGAATGTAACAAAATTGGTCTGGTTTCCAAACAATACAATACAGGGATGTGTGTGTGTGTGTGTGTGTGTGTGTGTGTGTGTGTGTGTGTGTGTAGGTTTCTGTGACAAGTAATAAATACCAGGTTACAGAATACAGTCCCCAGGTGATTTCACTATGAACATCACAACCATGGGAAATAAGGAAAATTAGCCCGGTGAATTCAAAGAAGCTAAGATGCGTATTTGGAAAAAAATCCAAAAGGGGGCTAGGTGGTTTACCCCAACGCACATTTCTTCTCATGAGAGCTGTACTAAGTCAAGGGCATGATGTGAAATTGAAGAAATTGATAAGGAAACAAATATTAAAACCCACTATAGATGATCACAATAAAAGAATGAGAAGGATACCTGTCAACACAAAAGAATCCTTTCTCCCTCTCTGAAATTCAAATCCAGTAATCGTGTCTGCCTTCCAAAGCCACTTCTTCTCATTATCTCAGAGTCCTTATGGTATCAAACACTCACTGAATCCCTGAGGTGGGCACAATAATTCTAGTCATTTTTCAAATGTATCTATTCTCTCAGACCTCTCATCCTAGGGAGTGGTAAGTCTGGGCATAAAAACCAGGAATCGATGAATGACCAGAGTCCTTATTCCTTTAACTCATTTTATAATTACTTAAGGGAAACTTCTGTGATTTGCTCTGGGAAAGTGCCCTGGTGCATTAAATGTAAGTTTTTTTTTTTATTTGATGTAAATTATCTTAACATATTACAATGTATTCTTGCTCCTATCCTTGTTCCCACCTTTTCCTTCATTACTTTGATTGGAAGGATTGAAAAACATGTTGGAATTCGATAAAAACAGGGATACTGTAGTAATTAAAAGTGCAAAGCATAGACGAGTTTAGTGAGTATTTCCCCATTTGTGGGTCTTAGAGAATATCTTAAGAGACTACAATTAGTTAGACATGTGACCTTGGGCTAGGCCCATGGCCTCTTCAAGTCTCAGTTTATAGATCAGTAAAGAGAAGTTTAAAATATATAAATCCAAAAGTCCCTGACTGCTGTAATATTTATTGTATGATTCTCTATTTATAGCCAACATAGTTTCTGTTCTTTGACATGATAACAAGGAAAAGAACTAAGGTAAGTATCATCAGAGGAAGAATATTGGGGTTCAGATCTCCACAACAAAATGTGGTTGAGAAGCACTTATAATATCAAAACCCTCCTTTGTCCTTCATATGTCACTGTTCCTAATGGGTCCTGAAGAGCAAACACCTCTATTTGGCATTCATGGCCAGATAGACTCTAGTTGACCAAAATAAGTGACCCTAAGTTTGAGTCCTATTAGAAGGACTCTGTGCTTTGGACTGACAGGTTATGGCTGTATTAAGGGTAGTCACTGTGACTGGCCCTTTGAAAGTCAGACAGGTGGAGACTCTATACCCAGATTACCCAAGGGGAGGCCAGCCTGGTGATTGAGGTGTCAATTATGGGGAAGGGGAGAGAAATATGACCTGAGGGAGGTAAGCTGTAAATTAGCACAGTAGAGTTGACAGAGAGATTAGTTCCTTCTTTGAGAGTGGAAGAAAGCCAAGGGACCATGGAGTATTTGATGCCTAGTTGTCATTATTTCTGCCTTGAAGAGTGTCCCCTCCCTTTTGGAACTGGAGTCCCTGCCAACATTGCTCTGCAAGACACCTAAATCATGAGACTCTCAAACATAAGCACCCATTCACGATCGATCCTACCCTCTCCTTCTTGATTCAGGCTAACGTCTCCAAGAATATTTACCTTCTGTGCAACCTTCTGTCACTTAAATGTTCAGTTCAGCAGTTAGTAAAGATGTAGCGTTATTTATCTGGGGAGGTCTGAGCGAACTGAAGCACGAGGCTCCATTTCTTGAATTAAAATTCCCTTTGGGGTCAGGGATTGAAACCTCAGCAGAATAAAGTTCACATTATAAGGTGCCTGGGCAGATCATGCCTTTAGAGGACAAGGACTCACTCCATACAGAAATATTTTAAAAGTCATGCACTAACTTCTGGTATTAAAAAAAAATAGAGGACATGGCATGTTAAGCTCTACATCAAGTGGCACAATTCACTTAGTTCATGAGTTCTCCAACAGGTGACCTGCAGAACATGGTGGTGATGCATATAAGTGTGGGAGGAAGAATATTGGGGTTCATATCTCTGCTTCCCCACACCATGTATTTAGATGTTACCTAATTTCTTTGAATCTCATATTCCCCATCTTCAAAATGCTAATAACATTTCCAAATCCATAGGAGTGCTTTGAACACTGAATAAGCTGTTTCGTATATAGTAGGTATCCAGTAACTTTCTTATAGTAATGGTATCATTTGCAAGTAATTATTATTGGAGATGCATCCTACGTGACAGTGTCACGTTTGTTTCTTACTGATATTATTGCTATCGTTCGCATGTCTGGCCTGTCCAGTCTCTCATAATGGCCAAAATGAACTCATGGAGGCTGCAGAAGGAAGCCCTGTCCAGTAGTCTGGACAGAAGATATAATTAAGATTATTGTGCCCAAATTGGGAAGACAAAATCCAGCCCTAATGCAGGATATTCAAAGAGGACTTTTTAAAGACACACAAACTTGGGCTGTGCCTATGAAATAGAAAACTATAAATATTATGTGAAACGTGACTCAGAGTTCAGTGTAAGTGGTTTTATTAATGCCCTTTTATTGTACTTGTATTTGATAAAGCACCCTCGAAGAGTCATACATATTTAGAGATGTAAGATGCACTATGCCTGTTTTCTTTATCTGGGACGAATAACACTAAAATCTTTCTAAGGGCATGTTTATTCAGCAAGACCACGCTCTCAATGTTGGGCTTGCATTGTGCACAAATACTGGAGTGATATCATGTTAGAGAAGAGGATCTTTGACTGATCTGTTCCCTTAAGACAATTTTTAAGTGGCCGTTTAAATAAAAACATCAGGAGGACCAAATTGCTTCCACAAAATTATAGAAAAAAATATGTATTAAGCACTTATTTGCTCAAAATACTGGTTGGCAGTGTCCTGCCTGTCATCTCATGTAAGCTTCAGGACAACCTAAGAATTAAGCACTATTATCTTAATTTAATGAGGACATTTACTAAACTCGGAGAGAGTAAATAATTATACTGCCTAGCCTTAGTTCCAACCCGGCTTTCTCAGAATACAAAATTCATGACCTTTGCATAGCATAGCAGCAGTCACAACAATCTCTATTGAATTCAATTAGCTTCAATTAGAAAATACTTCCAATAATTTGAAAATGGGCATTGTACAATGACTATATTATTATTGGTGATGGTGGACTAGATATTTTGATGCTACTACAAGAAAAAACAAACTTTATAAAATGTGTTTTCACATGATATCTAGAGCTATTTGAACAAATATTACTTCTATCTCCTCCCCACCCCCACCCACACACACACTTTACATGTACATTCCTTCTTGGCACATTTTACTGCTTGAAATTGCATGTTTGCTCTATATTTATTACTATTTTTAAATTTTATGTTTCACTCCTGTATATCATCTTTGTGAGGTCAGCAAATTGTTTTATTATTATTTCATTATTTCTGACTCCTTGCTCTCCCAGTAGGTACTCAGCCCATACTTGTGAAATGAAAGAAAGAATGAATGAGTATGTGGATATAGCTAGATAGAAACACACACATAGACAGTCTACATGTTCTAAAACCCAGAGTATCATTACATCCTATATAATAAAAGCCTAATGTGCAAATTGTCCCCTCAGTCATTAGACCAGGAGTTCAACTGCTCACTATGATGTACTCTGACCACCAGGGGCAGCACAGAACATGGCAGGCATGGGTGATGTGGTGCTGGCAGCAGGCGGCAATGGAGGCACTTCCAGTCCTGACTAAGGCAGGATGGTGGGCTGCACCAGGTCAAGGCCGATGCAAGTGGGGCCGATCGCTGCTCCACAGACAGAGACCAGTGGCGGCAGCAGGGGGTGAGGGAGCTGGGCAGGGGGCCCAGCCCCGATCGATCACCCCATAGATGGGATGGTGGAGCAGGTAGGGGGTGGTGCCAGGCCAAGGCGGGGTGCCAGGCAGGGTGATGGGGCTGCAGGGCTATGAGGCTGCAAGTCTGAGGGCACAAGCTGAGACCCAATCTCTGCAGGCCATCCCAGGAGAATCCACCTGTGCACGAATTCGTGCACTGGGTCTCTGGTAGAAGATATCCTATATAATAAAAGCCAAATATTCTGTGTCCAGTCATCCATTCAACCAATCAAAGTGTAATATGCTAATGATATGCTAAGGCCGCTCAACCACTTGCTATGATGTGCACTGACCACCAGGGGCAGATGCTTCAACTGGTAGGTTAGCTTGCTGCTGGGGTCCGGCAGAACAGGACTAAGTGAAATGGGCCAGACATGCCCTGGAGCCCTCCCTGGCTGGCCAACCTCCTCAGCCCCGAATGTGCACCAGTGGGGCCCCTTGACCTGGCCTGCTCCTTTTCACAATCTGGTACCCCTTGGGGGATGTCAGAGAGCCAGTTTCAGCTGATCCTATAGACCAAGTCGAGGGACCCCACTGGTGCATGAATTCATGCACTGGGCCTCTAGTAATAGAATAAAAGTGCCCCTGATAAGTTCCAGGGCAGGTGATATAGAACCATCCCTTTATGCAATGGAAATAATGTATATCCTATTGCAGATGTCAATATTTTCAAACTTGAACATGATATTTTAAATGAGCCCCGGTATTATTATGCTAAATGGTATCATTGATTTCCATGCTATGTAATAGGATACTTTAAAATACAAAACTCAGGAAGATACCATCTTCTGTGGCTTTTCCAACATAACATATATAAGTAGTACATTCTCCACTGACATTGTCTCCTGGGCTCCCTGTCCAGAAGATCACTAAACCATAAAACATTTATGTATCTATTCACAATAGAAGGTCAAGTACACGCAGCCCTGTGGTGAAATAGGAAGTATGTTAAGCTCTCCGGAATCTACCCCTCCTCCCAGTATAGAGTTACTACTTGATTCCAAATATTGTAAATATAATTAACCATCATATGAAAACCTAGGTTGTTGTTAGGGATTGAATTGTGTCCCCCCAAAGGATAGGTTGGAGTCCTAATCCCAGTACCTCAGACTCTGATTGCATTTGGAAAGAGGGTCATCACAGATGTAATTGGTTTAAGACAAGGCATACTAGATTAGGGTGGACTCTTAACCCAATCAGACTGGTGTCCAAATGAGATGATGTGAAGACAGTAAGAATACAGAGGCGGGGATTAGAATAGGGCAACTGCAAGCTAACCAGCTTCTAGAATTGTCAGCGAACCACAACCTCATAAGAGGCAAGAAAAGATTCTCCCCTATAGGTTCCAGAGGCAGCACGGTCCTACTGAGACCTGTATTTGGGGCTTCTTAGCTCCTGTGTGCCAGGCAATGTTTATATATCTCCACAGAGTTCAAATACAGAGAGGATCTCAAAAAATGTGTCAATCCACCTGCCTGACTGGTGACATGTCTTCCATCTGAAGAGCATCCTTTGGGATGAATTTCCTCTATTGATAGTCATAATCACTTTCCTTCTTTCTTTTTCATTTAGCTTTTTAAATGTGGTAGAAATCATGTCCTGTGAGAGAGTTCAAGGGCTTCTGGCCCACCTCATGCATTGACAGCATATCCTTCTGTCTGTTGTTAGATTATCCCAACCCATACCCCTCCCTGCCTCTCTCCCTCCCTGCCACTTTCCTTAAAAACAACCTGCCCACGGTCTGGAGCATTTGCAGACGGAGTGGGCCCACTGAGTACACAGAATGACCAGTGAGCAAAAGGGGCTCTTCCAGAATACCAGCTTTTCCTGTTCTTCCCCAAGAATAGCAGCCTCCAAAAGCAACTCCTATCTATTTCACGGCATGTGATTATTTGCTACATTTGACTCTGATCCCATTCCTCAAATTACTGACTTCTCTGTCACCTAAAATCAATATAATGTCAAAATATTTCCCCAATGTGTATTGTTTTAGAGAAAGTACATTAGTGCTGCTCCTAACCTTCAGAGAGGAAGCAAGTCCATTATTATCTTCAGTTTAAAGCTCTCCTTAAATGTCTTTCTTCGTTTGCCATCTTATTTCCCAAGAACATATAAAATGATATGGATTATGGCCACATTTCAGTGTAGATCTATTGATTCCAGAAACCAATCCTACATCAGTGAACTTTGATGGCTTTGTATGTTTGCGTGTGTATGCATGTGTGTTACTTAAAATCCTGCTGCTGTGAAACACAGAGATTTTTCTGCTTAGAGAATGATTTTTAAAGTTTTCCCTTTACCCAAAGCCCCTCTCCCTCAAACACCTCATTCTCTCAAAAAAAAAAAAAACAAAACAAAAAAAACCACCCAAACAAACAAACAAACACAAATTTTACTTATAAAAGATAGGTGGCATTTAATGAGCTATCCATCATTAACTCTGCAGGATACGGTCAATAAATTTAATATGTGTGTGCTTAAATGAAAGATGTGACAACTATGAGTTGTAAATAGGAATTTGGTATAAACATAGATTTTTATGTGTAAAAAATAAGAACAATATCATTGGATCTTATATCAACAATAAATTTTTCCTGGCTACTTAACTTCTCTAGGTTTTGTTAGAAGAAGGAATTAATGCTTGAGGGCATTTGGGGACAAAATGAGGACAAAGTACCATAATACCAGAAGCAGGAAATCTCTGGTGAGGTCCTTTGCAGTTTAGTATATGTCCTCTTATTTATGAAGTAAAACAGTACTGCTCCTCATTCTAGTCTGTTCGCCTTTTTTAGAAATTTTTAAGGAGAGTGAGAGAGAACCAATGCAGAAACCTAACTTTATTTTGTATCTAGGAGCAGATGCGGGTCAGGGGGGATGACTTTTACAGATTCTACCATGAGTTGGGTACCAAGTGAGGGACTTTCTTTAAATAACCCTATTTAATTCCTCAAAGCCATAGTTTTCATACACCCTAGGAAGAGACATAACTCCCATGTTGTAAACTAAGGCTTAGAAATATTAAATCACCTCCCTAAGGTCACACTGCTAACAAATTATGGAACTGATGTCGCTTTACTTGGTTCCCCAAATTGATCTGATACATAACAAATATTCATCTTTCAATTCAGGGTGCGCAATTTTTTTTTTCTGTAAAGGGGCAGAAAATAAATATTTTAGGCTTTAGAGATGTCATCCCTGTTGGAACTACTCCACTTTGCCATTGTAGGCAAAAGTATCCACAGACAGTACATAAATGAATAACCATGCCTGTGTTCCAATAAAACATTTTTAATGAACACTAAAATTTGAATTTTTCAATTTAAAATTTAATTTTTATACATCATGAAACATTCTTTGTTCATTTTTTAAATTGTCAACATTCAAAAATGTCAAAAACATTCTTAGTTTGCAGACATAAAAAAACACAAGGCTGGCTGAATTTAGCTGGGGACCCCAGTTTGCAACCCCTCCTTCACTTTTCTCTAAGCATCTGGAGGTCAGGGGCTGCATTTTATGATTTTCTGACTTTGCTGAGAGCCTCCCACATTGCCCAGAGAAGCTCCTAGCTCACATTCGTGATGGATTGAATATGTAGATATCAATGGCATCATTATCCTCTTTTCAGTTCTGTATTCCTAGCTCTCTTTTTACTTGAGCCTAAATTTACTCTAGCGCTGCAACTTCAAATCTTTTTCCCCCAAAAAAGTTGTATCATTTAAAGTTACTGTACCTTAACAAAGGCACCTAAGTGGCACTGTTTTTGCATGCATGAAAGCTCAAAGCCTCAACAACTCCCATGAGCGATTAATCTTCTAACACTAATTAGATATTTGCTAATTAGTGTCTGATGTGTGAAATGAAAAAAACATTTTGAAACTGAAATGAATAGGGTCTAGAAAGATAGGGCTGTATTCCACTTCCCCTTTTCCCATATCATTATCATATTTCATAAATATTAATAAGACCACATGACACCAGCCGCTCTATAAAATTATCTCTTTGAAGGAAGGCTTTTGTTGGATATAATGGTGATGTGTCAATATTTTGCATATGGAAGAAAGCACTCGATGAAGCATTTTTTCTTCAATGTTAAAGAGATGTCATATTTCATGAATTCTTTATATGCTTGATCAACCAGGCCCACTGTTGAACCCAGACTTCTTCTTTCCATACAGGGAAGGTAGAAAACCTCTCTCCAAAACATCACTTTTCTTCCTCTCTTACACCTTAATCTTACCTTGGTTGAAAAGAAAACTTAATAGAATGGCAAATACCTTAAATCCATGATTCTATGCAAATGAAATAATAGAAATCATTATAGAACAGTCAATTTCAATAAGGAATTTGACTAGTAAAAGAGACACAGTTGAAATTCATTAATTACATGCATGAAGACAATCTTAAAAATCATCCATATGCTATCTTAGTAAAAACCAATAGCTCTAAAGAATGGGACATAGGTTTGTGTCAGGGTTTCACCCCCCCAACTCTCTCCCAAACAGTCTGAAATATTCAAGTCATAAATACTGTCATGTCATATTCATAAAATATAACATTTTGATTTGGGATATTTCTCAAGTGAAAGCCCACATGAAACACATTTGGTTCTGAAAGAAAAGACCTATAATAATCATAAACTACTTCAGTTGGTGTGGATTAAAAAAAACACTCACCTGTGAATTCTGGTCATATCACAAATTATATCTAATTACAGCATTGATACAATAATTTGAAATGATAGTTAAGCACAAGTTGACAAAGGTGACATTGGAAAATAATGACGATGAGATTGTCATTTTCTTAGGCTGCCATTTTCTGATGATAATAATGCTGATCAAGATGATTAAAATCGTAATGAAGGGAACGTGCCAAGAACCTGAATAAAACATACCAAGACTTCAGAGAGGCTAACTATTGTTTTGTCTCCTGCTTCTTCAATACAATTTTTCCCCCCCAGCATAAAGATAGGCACATGTACCTGTGGGAACTGCAATTGATTGATGGTGACTTCTACCTACTTACAGAGGTTTCCTCAATGAGAGGATAAGGTCATTTATGCCAATTTACTGATTTACAAGGAGGGTTGTTTTTTAATTGCCTTTGAGATCATCAGCTCCCAGATACTAAACACCAATATACCTTCTGTATTGATACTCAGTTACCAGGATCCTCAGTATAAAATTCATGGTGATCTCAAGACGCTGCACTGTTGCAAACGCCAAGCAAATGGAGAGCCTGGCAGACAGTACCCTTTCACTTATCATTAAGTGAGAATAAAACCAGACGACTTTTAATTATCAACAACAGAGAAATGAGTCAAGGGGAATCATACCCAATCAAGACATCACCAGTCGGCAAGCAGACTGGCTGAACCGGGGAAATGAACGACGTTCTGTACTTGCTCAAATGAGCCTATTTAAATTGTATCAAGTTCAAAGTATTTGATGTGACTTGTAATTCCAGCTGAATGCTGAACCTCATTTCAAAAATAGAGGGTAAATGTGTCTCAATTATTTAAAATCGCCTCCCCAACTATACATGTGTTCTCAAATTTGGTTTTCATTTACCTATGGTATTTGGTGTCTTAACGGATCATCATAGAGTCATGGATATTCACCTGAAAGCAATTTGGGGAAAAAAATCTCTACCCTCAACCAGATTAGGTCCATTGTCCCATTTCACTGATGATGAGAGGTAGGCTGATAGTTTTGGACTATACAGACTGTCTCCTAATGGGAAACTGTCCATTATTATACAGGATCCTACATTCTGCAGCATTTGAAAAGTACCCTTCATCCTAAAGGGTAACCTGACTGCTTGTTTTATAGCTCAGATGCCATGGTTTTGTTACCACCACCAGTTTTTCTTCAGTTACAACAAACAGATTGTTACAGCATGAAGTACCTGATGTCCAAATGTATCCCATTCCTCGGTAAAGTCTGTATGTCATTTGTGATCTTCATCCTTACGCATTCCATGCTAATACTACCCACGTGGAATGTATCACCCATACCCAAAGAAGACCTATGATTTTAATCTTTGCAACATGCCCAGGAAGATGAAAGAGGACAAAGGTCATAAGCACTAGTAAAGACTTACAGTACATGTGTCCACACTCAGCGATAGAAAGAGGTAGAAAGAGAAGTCCTTCTCATAGGTCTTTTTTTTTTTGCCTTCTTTTTTCAAAAAGAAGAAATTATCATCATTCAGAGATAACTATACCTCTTCCTCATAGATGAGGCTAGAGTTCCTCACCTGTCATCAGCCTATCCTTAGAACTTTTAATTTTCTTATTTTAAATCAAATCCCACTACTGATACAATAATTTGAAATGATAGCTAAGTACATGTTGACAAAGGTGAATTGGAGCATAATGATGATGAGATTGTCATCATTATGTGACTGGCAATATAGTGCCAAAGGATTCTTGTTCATAGCATCAGGTGTTCTGCAAAGGAATATATGACATCTGGAATAAGGGACCATAGAAATGACAAGGGAGTGTGGAAACGTGGTTTGAGAGAAGGCAGGAGGAAGGGAAAATCTCATCAGTTCTTACCTGTCTTATTCCTTGACCACCCTCCTTATTCTCAGACTCTCCTCCTCTAACTTACACACCAAATTAACCACCTAAATCTTGTTTCATCATGTCACTTCATTGCTCAAACACTCTTTAAATGGTTCTCACTGGAAATCCAGTCCCATTGCCTTCCAATGGCATTTAACATAGGGCTGCCAGAGAAATGCTAAAAATTGCCTGTTTATAGGAAATTCAAATTTAACTGGATATTCTGCATTTTTATTTGCTAAATCTGAAGATGCAAAGGCATTTCTAATCTGGCCCCAACTTCACATTGCAGCTTTATCTTCTTATTACATTTCATTCAAGTGGGTTTCTTACTCTGTGAAATGCACAAGGGCTATTCCAAGCTTTGCTCACACCGTCACCCTCACCTGGAGTGCCCATTTTATTTTTCTCTCTCCATCCACCAAAGGACTCTGCCTGGTCCCCCCATGAGTATCCTTACATAGCACATACTTCCATTCCACTTAGTGGTAACTAAACTTTCCAGAAGTCCTACCAAACTAATAAAACTTCAGTGTCTTTATACAGACAAAGAAGAACTTTCATGGTTGTCAGATCAGAGGCAAGTTACCAACCTTTTAAAATATTCATTTTCCTCACCTGCAAATGGAGGAAATATTGGGTCCTCTTTTATGGTGTGGCCATGAGATTGAATGGGAGGCCCAGAGACCTCTCAGGGCAGCTGATTAGCTGTTTAACAAGAATTTTAAGAAGAGAAGTACTGAATAAGAGAATGATGGTGGGAGAGAGGTACTCTGTTTCCCAGCATACCTAGGAAACTGGCTCCGACTCCCAGCATAAAGGAGGCTGTGTAAAGACACAGTGCTGGGTAAGAAGGTTTACTGGAGTTCAAGTGATAAGACAGAAGTGCCTGGGTCTCATGCCCATTTTGAATAACTTGTTGGGCATTATCCTATCTAATAAAAGAGTAATATGCAAATTGACTGTCACTCCAATACACAAGATGGCTGCCCCCATGTGGTCAAAAATGGCTGCCCCCATGTGGACACAAGGTGGCTGCCACAAGATGGCCAGCAGGGGAGGGCAGTTGGGAGGAACAAGACCTGCAGGAGAGGGCAGTTGGGGGGGACCAGGTCTGCAGGGGAGGGCAGTTGGCGGGACCCAGGCCTGGAGGGGAGGGCAGTTGGTGGCAACCAGGCCAGTAGGGAAGGGCATTTAGGGGTAACCAGGCTGGCAGGGGAGTGGTTAGGGGGTGATCAGGCTGCCAGACAGGCGAGCGGTTGGGAGCCAGCATTCCTGGATTCTGAGAGGGATGTCTGACTGCCTGTTTAGGGATCAGGCCTAAACGGGCAGTCAGACATCCCTCTCGGGGTCCCAGATTGGAGAGGATGCAGACTGGGCTGAGGGACACTCCCCCACACACACCCTTGCACGAATTTCGTGCACCGGGTCTCTAGTTTATTATAATAAAGTGAAAGAAGCCCAATGGCTTTATACCTCAGTTGATTTTCTGATAAAAAAACAACACAACCCTGTAGATTGTAGTCTTTGAACACAACACAAAGGAAGCCTGCAGCTCTGGCCTCGCGCTTTGAAACCACCAGTAGAGACACATACAGGGTATTCTAGTACATACAGCCACTGACAACCATAGCTCTAAGAAGCAGGAGTGGGGAATTCAGCATTAGAAATCCCTCAAAAGTAAGGGGAGCCACTGTTTCAGAGACTTCTAAGGTTTCACAAGGTCTGTACACAGAATATTAGATGTCCTGTGATCTCCAGTGTCACTTATTTGAAGGCAGTAAGTGAGGCCTCTTCAGGTTCCGTGTGCTCCTTGCAGTCCTGGACTTGTGCATCGCGCTGTGTTTTCTTCTCTGCAGCTCAGCCCAGCCATGCGCCCTCCTCAGCCATCTCCACTCAGACGGAGGAGCTAATGCAGTTAGATTGCTCCCGGGCTTCTAGCGGGACTACTTCAAATGATATTACTTCCATTTGTGCCGCGCGTCGCCAGCAGTGCTCGCATTTGAGGGAAACAGCAAACAGACATGGAAGTCGCCTTGCAGTAGCAGAAGCCATGCGTCCCTGCTGAGAAGCAAGGCAGTGGACAGGGCAATCAATTTGCCAATTTCCTCAACAGCGCACAGTGCCCCGGCCACCACCTGAAGGGGGATCTTGAGCAAGGCGATTCATGGCTCCGTGCGCACAGGATTTGGGGCGGATCTTTGCTCACAGTTCACGAGCCCACTTTGACAACAAGGGATCGATGCAGAGGGAAAGCGTAAATCAGGGCTCTCTTCTGATAACTGCCATTTGGTGAGAAAAAACCCCACGGGCGCAAAGAGAAGGGCCTAAATAAAGCGGCCACCACACTGGGTTATGCGTGGAATAAACGAGGTAATGGAAGTAACTCTTAAGTTTAGGGTCTGACATAGAGTTGAGACTAAATCAAGGGTGCTGGGGTTGTCCGCACACCTACCCTCATGCACACACATATTCGTCCCTTGTGAACCCCTGGGCAGCTGTCCCCAGTTTTATTCCTTCGCTATATCTATATCTATATCTATATCTATATCTATATCTATATCTATATCTATATCTATATCTATCTATAAGTATATCTATAAGTATATCTATATCTATCTACACACACACACACACACATATATATATATATGTATGTATATGTAATTGATTTCAGAGAGGAAGGGAGAAGGAGAGAGATAGAAACATCAATGATGAGAGAGAATCGTCCATCGGCTGCCTCCTGCCTGCCCCACACCGGGGATTGAACCTGCAACCTAGGCATGCGCCCTGACCAGGAATCAAACCGTGACCTTCTGGTCCATAGGTCCATGCTCAACCAGTGAGCCCTGGCAGCCTGGATCTTATGCCTTATTTTTAATTTGATTCCTTGAAGAATGGCGTTTCTCCAATTATCTGTGGGAACAACTGATTTTCAAAAAAGTTTTCAATCTGTCACAGAAATAAAATGTAATAAAAAAGGAGTTGCTAGAAAAATGAATATCCTGGTAATGGCAGATTGCTCTAGAAGTTTCTCATCATCTCAGTTTCTCTCTGGGTCTTACTGTGGATTAGTCACAGTGTGTTGGAAAAATAACACGTGTTCTAGATCGCTTAGTGCAAAGGACTGTTCTCATAGCCAAGGTCAAGGATCATAAATGCAAGGTGTTCCCCCAAAAGTATACAGCTCACACTTTAAGAGCTGATAGCTCAGTTTTGAAAATGAAATGTAATTTAATCAACACTGCCTCTATAATGATTCAAGTTGTGTGTATACATTTTTGGGGACACCCTATATTTTGGTGATACAGTGTATAATGAACTACTTATAATATTGTACTCCAATTAAAACCATATTGGGAGAGTAGCTATCCCTTTTGTTTCTGGTCCGCTCATGAGCATTTAACATGGTGGAAGGGGGATTCCAGCATCACCCATGCTGCCTGGTGATGCCGTGACCTCTGTCACTGTGGTTTCTAATATCACAGAGGAAGCAACCGCACAGTGCAAACAGGCCAAAGAAGAAACACACAAGCTGCGCTTTCCAAGTGTTCAATGGTTGTTGTTTCTGATTTTATAATGAGTAATGCGGGCTTGTTATAGAACATTTAAAAAATACAGAGCCGTGGATTCCGGCTGCCCCACGGCTAGCAAGCTGTTACCGAGCAGCCCATCCTTCTTTGCTGGGCATGTGCATGCATGTGTGTGTATATGTGTGTGTGTGTGTGTGTGTGTGTGTGTGTGTGTGTGTGTGTGTGTATTTTTTCTTATGCACACAGGGAGCAGTACATAGTTTTTAGGTTGGTAGCTGATGGTATGCACTCACACCCTGAATAGCTTTTCAGAGATGAGTCCCTGTTATCCCTCTGTTCCAAATTTACCTATGTGCCTATCTATTAGAAATGTTCAAATATCTATTTAGAAATTTTTAAAACTTTGGATTTCTGCAAATAGAAGCCTTTTTGTTGTTGTTGTGCATGAAGGCCCAAGAAGCTGCTGTGCCAGTATTGAATACTATTTATGTTTTCTTCTTGTTTTTAAGGTCATGAATACATTTCTTCCTTCATAGGGCAGGTCTTTCTTCCTTTGTTAAGCCGGTTGGCCATTTATGAGTAAATTGATCTCTGGATATGCAGAAAGACACATTCACTCCCAATTCCATTCCCTGGTAACTAGGAGATAATAAATAGACATGCCTTGAAGTATATAATAATGATAATAATAGTAATCAAAAAATACAAATTGCACTCTCCTATTAGTGTCAACCTAGTCATATAACTACTGAAAATTGTCCCTAGACACTTAAACAGGTGTCATTATTTGCTTCTCTATTTTCCCCTCACATGTCTCTAACCTGCCACAAATGTCAAGTCTAAGGTGATTTCTACAAAAGTGTTCCTGACCTGAGACTACAGAAGGATCTCAGTCTAAAAGGAGACCCATTGAAACATTGCCATCGGTGCACACAGAAATGAAAGGTTAGAATTGGTCCTCTAGGCCCCAGGTTCACGGAACTTCAGTAATACCCAGGGTGTCTTTTACACAGAGGAGTTGACCCTGTGGAAATTTCCATGTTCTTGAAATATTATTTTACTTAATCTTTTGCTAAGAAATTGCTAGCACACTCATGCATTCTTTTCAATATTAAACCCCAGTAGAGCCGAGCCATATGTTATCCCTTGGTTCTCAGAACAGAGTGCTTAGGTTGGTACTTTAGAGGCTCAAGACCTATAAATAACTCCTCAAGGAAACACCCCTATATATAGGAGACTCTAACCTAAAAAAAGACTGACATTTGGATATTGGTCAAAATATTACTCCTTAATGTTCAAGGATGTGATCACAGTGTCATAATATTGTGACACATTGTGGTGTTGCATCAGAGCAATGTACCAGTCTCAGTAATCTACTTCCACAGATTTGCACATTCAAAGGAAATCCTTTCTGATAGTCTAAAGGGTGGTGAGCAGCTTGAAGAGAGGGCAGTGTGTAATTTATGCACGCGATTTGGAAACTGGCCAGCACAGTTTGGGGAGCTCAACACAGAAACTGCTCATCAAGCTGATTACAAACACAAACAAGGGAGGATTCTTGTTAACAGCACCAGGTTGGAAAATACTAAAATATCCAGTTTCCAATAAGATGCTTGCAAGTGTGGCTGCAGGCACCAGTTCAGATGTGTTATTGTTGATGCTGCTCGCTTCTTCCAGGTGGGGTGAGGATTAATTCATAATAGAGAGGCCTGGTGTTTCTTTTTACCCCATTATTTGGGAGGAAGTGAAAAAATTTATATAGAAAGTGGTTCTTAAATCTGGCTGCATGTTAGATATTCTTGGTGTTATAAACTAAATATTCACATCCCTCCCCAAATTCGTATGTTAAAAACTCTCATCCCAATATGATGATATTTGGAGGTGGGAAATTTGGGAGATAATTAGGCCATGAGGATGGAACCCTTACTAATGAGATTAGTGTCCTTATAAGACAAAGCCAGAGAGCTAGCTCACTCTTATTCCCTATCTAAGGATATAAGTCATCAGTCTGCAACCCCACCAGAACCTAAACATGCTGGCACCCTGTTCTTGGACTTCCAGCTTCCAGAATTGAAGACATAAATTTCTGTTGTTTATTAGTCACCCCATAGTTTGTTATATCAGTCTGAGCTAAGTCATTTGGGTTCCCACCACCAGTGACTTTGATTTAAATGGTCAGTGGGTGGGGAGAGGGCTATGCATTAGTGTTTCCTGGAAAGCTTTCTCAGATGTTTATAATGTGCAGCCAGTGTTATAGGCTGTTCAAAGTGTGACCTTCAGATAGGCAGCTTGGCCTCACATGGGACCTTGTTAAAAGAATTAGGACTCACTGGGATCAACTGAGACAGAATCTGCATTTTTAACGTGATCCCAAGGTTAAGCAAACACACATTATATTTTGAAAAGTACTGCCACAGGGAAAGGAGGTTGACCAATAAAGGTATTTACTGATATTTGGGAATAATTAAGATAATACTGATTAAAATAATAGTCATGGCTAATGCTTATTAGGTTCTCACTATGTGCCAGGCATTCCTTGAAACACTTCGAGTGCATTAACCCCTTTAATTCTCATAACAATGTAGGGAGGACAATATTCTTATTATTTCTATCCCCCCTTGTTTTATTGAGATATAGTTGATATATAACATTGTGTAAGTTTAAGTTGTGCAACATAACCTAATACTTGTATACATTGTGAAATGATGACCACAATAAGTTTAGTTAACATTGATCACTTCACATCGCTACAATTTTTTTCTAGTAAGGAGAACTTTTAAGATTGACTCTATCTCTATTTTCTAAATGAGAAACCAGAGATTAATTAACTTGGGCAAGGTGTCACAGTTACTGAGGGCAGACTGGGTACCTGTGATAACTTTGTCCTGCATATTACAGAAATCCACAGTTAAGTAGCCAACGATGAATGAATTGAAGGGCTTGGCATTCTGAACACGGTGGCCTAATTCAGCGAGGCTGACTCCATATGGATGAAGGACTATATGAAATGTGAATGGCTTTGTCCATCGTCATATGTAACAAATCACAGTCCAGACAGCCAAGATGAAATGTAAGATATTAGGCCACCTAGGGGCACCATTACCTCTAAGGTACTCAAGGATCACACCAGAATTAAGATTTTGAATTTGAATCTTAACTTCCTCCCAGAATCATGAAGCCCAGTTGATCTCAGTGAAGGACACAGACTCATAAGTAACATCTCCAGAAAGAAAACATAGAGCTAATGCTTTGTGTGCTTTGTTTTGTTTTCCCTTAAAACTGTGAGAGTTGCATTTTGGGAGTTATTTTCTCAAAGCAGCAAGATCTTACTGGCTAATTTAAAACAACTATTATTCTAGCCTGGCTGGCATGGCTCAGTGCTTAATCATCGATCTCTGAACCAGGAGGTCATGGTTCGATTCCCAGTTGGGGCACAGGTTGCGGACTTGATCCCCAGTGTGGGGCATGCAGGAGGCAACCGATCAATGATTCTCTCTCATCATTGATGTTTCTATCTCTCTCTTCCTCTCCCTTCTTCTCTGAAATCAATAAAAATATATTATAAAAACAAAATATTAAAAAATTATTCTATTAGATGCTAAATAACATTTGTCGAGTTAATGAGTATGGGTACAAAGTGCTCTCATAAAGGAAATGTTATTGCTTTCCTGAGACCGCATACTGGTAGCCCTGGAAGTGAATGTGGCCCATACCTGGATTTTACTTTTATACAAGTAGTATAGACATTTCCCTCCAATGATCCAATATAAAATATAAGGGTATTTTACTCACAAACACAAAAATAAAATTCAAGTTTCTAGCTTTTTTTTTAAATTGGAAACTCTGGCAACACTTAGCCTGTGTCCCTGTGTGCAACAATTATGCAGCACTGTGTGGGTGTTCTCACAATAGTGAGATACATGCTCACTAATTACTTCTTGTCCCATCCATAGTGGGCTGAATGGTGGCCTTCAGAAATATGTGTGTGTCCCATTTCCCAGAACCTGTAAATATCACCTTATATGGCAAAGAGTATTGTGTGATCTTGAGAGGAGGAGCTTATCCTGGATTACCTGGATAAGCCTTCGATGCCCTCTCCTGTGCCCTTATATGAGACTAGAGGCCCAGTGCATAAAATTCGTGCATGGGTAGGGTTCCTAGTCCTGGCTGGCAATCAGGGCTGATCAGGGCCTTCTGGCTGCCGGTCAGGGCCTACCTTTGTTCCATGCCACCCCCCGGTGGTCAGCACACATCATAGTGAGCAATTGAACTCCCAGTCTCCCCATCGAACTCCCAAGGGGACACTTTGCATATTAGCTTTTTATATATATAGATAAGCAGAGAGAGACACACACATAGAGGAGGTGATGTGAAGACGAAGCAGAGGGAGAAGGGAATGCATGCCAAGGAATGCCAAGTAGCCACCCAAACCTGGAAAAGGCAAGGGATAGAGTCTCCCCTAAAGGCAAAGCAGCACAGTGGACATCTTCACTTTTGCATTCTGGCCTCCAGAACTGTGAAAGAACACATTTCTGTAGTTTCAAATTTAAAATACTACCCAGTTTGTAGTGTTTAGTTACGGCAGCCCCAGGAAACTGATATACCACCACTTTCTCACAGATGTCCACGCATTTACACGGGTAGGCATAGCATTCTCTAAATCCAGGCATTATCACTTATAATGGATCTAGTTGAGAGTCACTGATTTTTGTTGTCTGCCAGGACACTTGTTATTTTAATATAGAAGTTACAGCTTTTAGAGAGATTCATATCTTTATATTCTAACTATAAAATTCCAGAAGGGATGTATTTCCCATCAGGTATGAAATAAATAATGTAAGAAAATGATCATTAGAGACTGAATACTTCATAGCCCTCATTTTACAAATGGGAAAACTAGACCAAGAGAGGAAATGAGGGGCCCAAGGTCATACAGATAATTAGGGAAGAGTTCAGCATAGACCTTCTCATTCTTAGTTCAATGCCCAAACCCCTTTCATGATCATCTAAGTCCTAACTCTTACTTTTTGATCATTGAAATAAGGGTGACTGTGAAATTCATTTAATTTAATAGAATGCCAATTTTGTTCAAAAGTAAATGTAGACATGCCTTCACTCTACCAAAGGGAATGCTTTAAGTTTATCTTCAAATGGTATTTTGTTCTAAGCAAACTAATTTATCCAAAACACTTAAGTCACTTTATGTTTAACGATAAAAAGGTCTTATCATGATATAAGTAGTGTTTAATACACTAAAAAGTAGGGATTTTTATAAAAAGAAATTGCAAAGGAACAACTCAACAGGTAGCTTTCTAAAGGGAAGGGAGAAATGCATGAGAATAGATCATGACACATAGCACAGAGCTGAATGGTTCTAAGAAAACATGATTGCGCTATACAAGTGGAGGGTTAACATTGAGAGTTTAGCACTCAAAGGTCAATATAAATTAATACTGTACACTAATGTTCTTTTTGGTATATAAGAAAAGAAAGTAAAACCTTTTTGAAGAAAATATTTTTATTGATTTTAGAGTTGATTTCAGAGATGAAGGGAGAGAAAGAAATAGAAACATCAATGATGAGAGAGAATCATTGATCAGCTGCCTCCTGCATGCCCCACAATGGGGATGGAACCTGCAACCTGGCCATGTGCCCTGACCAGGAATAGAACCATGACCTCCAGATTCATAGGTCCATGCTCAATCACTGAGTCACAGCAGTCGGACTAGAACCTTTCAATTAATGTTTTTTTCTACATATAATTTTTGGGAGCAATCTTAAATACGTCAATAAAGCAAGAGCTGACCAATGTAGTTGGTAGTTGCATTAGCTAACTTTTATACCTTTTTAAGCCTTAGGTGGCCAAGTCACATTTGGAATATATTCTGCATAAATTTCACACTCCAATACGATGGCAATATTTTCTTTAGTGCTGATCCCAGAACTCCCTAAAAACACACGAAGTCTGCATTGCTGGAACTAATTCATGAAATAATAAGAATTTCTGCAGTCAGTCAGAAGGCATATTAAAATGCCATGTCAATATTAGGTTGTGCCAAGAACTCACCAGTGATAAGGTTGATACAGTTATAAGCTTGATACACTAATACCCAAAACAAACCTATACATGGTAAATGCTTTTCCAGAGTTCTTGGAGAAATTCAGTGGTTTCACCACATCTAGCTCTAGTCATGCCATCCACAGCCTGTTTATTCAGTCAAAGGATATTCAAAATTTGAGTCTCACTCATGTACCTCTCTTCTAGGAAACAGAGGTGCTATAAATAAAACCAACTGACCCTGCCTCAGAAACAAACATTCAAATATTTGAGTAGTGATATACGTGCCTCTTATTGGTTCAAGCAATGGATTTGACTTAATTCACTTAATCTGAGATACTGAAATTTTATCTTGACAATCTTTGTCTCTGGCTATTAATAGCTGGGATGCTGTTTATTTTTGAGGCCTGTGCATCATAGCACCCAATTGTCTATAACACCCTCTGCAATAACAACCACAACTGTAGCTCCGCCAGAATGGTCAGCTCCATAGAACCATGTTATTGGCCATTTGCCTCTTATATCACCTCCCTCTCCCCAAGATTAATAAAGTAAAATGTGCACTAAGCTGCTATTTCAGGAGTTTGAATTAGTAGCACAGAAGGATTAAATAGTTTGCAATTGATGATGAAGATGAGAGTTCAAAATGAGAGATGAGTCAGACAGGCCATAAAGGGCCACGTGGCAGCCGAGTTATGAGGAAACCAGAACAGTGAGTAAGAAATACCGTGAAGTCAAGAAATGATGGACAAGTGACCATGGAAAGAGTGGAGAGGAAAACACACACATAGAAAAGCCAAGCTACCCACCTCATGGTCAGAGCCCTAAAGTGATGAACCACAGACTCTATTCTGCAGAGGTCACGGGAACTTTCTTGTCCCTGGAAAACTCAGTCTCAGGAAGAGTCTACCTTTGTCTGGAACAGTTCTCACTTTCTTCATCTTTGATAGACATTATGGGCCAGTTTTCCATACTCTTATGCTCCTACAAATTACCACTTGCCAACCGCTTACTGAAGGAACATAAGTGAGTCTGTTTCCGGCAAGTGAGAGAGAGATTAACTAAAAATATTATAGAAACCTAACCATTCATCTGATGATGCTACACCATTTCCAGGTTTGATTATGCGCTATTTGAGATATCTCTTTGCTTCCTGCAGAGATCCTGCTGTTTCATAACCACTTTGTTTGATGTTATATGGGCAGCTGAAGTATCAGCATCTTGATATGCATTGCTTGATACAACCTACTCTAATGCAGACACACAATGGCTATGGAAAAATACCAACATGCTTTAAAGCTCAAATGTGCACTTCCCCAACTGCTCCTTGCTGGGACTTTTAAGACATTGGTTGATTAAATATCTGGTATCATTAACTCTAATTTTAACTTCAATTAAATGTTTAGGCTCCATTTAGTCTATGCCCACAAAATGGTGAACCAAGGTTCTAATTCCCAACATTTTGTAACATCATTCTTCAGTTTTAGAATGTTTTCTATGTTGTTTTAGACATCTTAAAGCACTCATTACTAAATCTTAAGTAATTCATCTCATAAATATCATATTGAACTCAAAACTAACATTAACTTAAAATTTAATTTGACATGCTTCTTGGAGTGCCTATCTAAATCCAACCTGCTTATGTTTGTGTAGATGTATGGGTGTTTGATTATGGATTATACATAAAAATCATTTCTAAAAACTAATGAATTCAAATAATTTTGACATTGAGACGAATTGCTTATATTCTTTAGAATCCCCATTGTCTTAGTGCCCTGTAATTCCATGTTTACTTTGAGGTTTATGAGAAGAAATAGTGATCTCTGGACACCTGGAATTTTTCCCTTCTTTCGAAAGTAATGTAACAATTTTAGTTGTTGAGCTATTGGCTCCAACAGGTAATGAATGGGTATTACACACGTAGAATCCTTATTCAAGAAAATGTGTTGTTTTGGCATAGATGGCAATGTTTCTGGTTGGATAGTTTGGTGTCTTACAAAGAACTTCAGAGGTTAATATTTAGTGGCCCCTATACACTTACTATATAAAGGGATTAATGGAAGAGATGGGAGTGAAATTTAGATCAAAGACCTTAATTGATCAATCAGTCAACACATATTTAGTGACTTGTTATCTGCCCAGTAATGGGACAAACCCCATAGAAAATAGAAAATAAAGATAAGACGTTCTTTCTTGATAGAGGTTCTAACTTGCATGAAGAGATTATATTGAGGCACTAGAAGCCATGAAAGAGCCACATAGGACAAAATGTAATGAAATGCATGCTTGTATGGTACAAACAAATGTCAGAGTAGGGAAATTACTAGGTTTAACAGTGGAGGTGAAAGCATCATGGATACAAACCCTGCCCTGGAAGAGCAAAGGGTGTGGACTAAGTAAAGCTTTGTTCTCTCCACATTCTATGCTGAAACACTGCTGCCTACAGTTTATAAGAAGTAAGCCACCATAGTATGTCATATGACTTTTCTTCACCAAGTAGCCGGGTGCTGCCTATATATATGATCCTCAAGGCCCCAAACCTCTCCCCTTCCATCTACTCACTGGTTCCCAATAGCGGCTCTATCAGAATCAGGCTCCCCAGTCAATTATTTGGACTCTTTTGGAAACAACATAAAATGAACGTGGTCTTCAAAGTCACAAAAAACTTCAGCCTAATCCTGACCTGGTTCTTGCACTGTCACTATGTAACCCTGGGTTGAATCTTCAGTCCCAGCTTTCATGTTGGTGAATTAGATTGCCAGAAAACTAAACAATAGAACATATGACAAGTGCCTGGCACATACATGCAGCATTGTGGAGAACACCAGAGTGAACCATAACTCTGTTCTGCAGAGCCTTCTTGTTCCTGGAACACTCTGTCTCTAGAAGAGTCTACCTTTCTCCAGAACAGCTCTCTCTTTCTTTATCTTCTGTAGACATTATATTGAAGACTCTCACATGGTCAGCAGATTTTCTTGACTTCATCTTTCTTACTAAAACCCCATTCACCTATACACATTATCTGGAAATTTCAGAGTGAGCTAAATTAAATTATAAACATTCCACTGTTTTGTCCTGCAAAAATGACAATTTCATATGATTGAACCTCACTAATATTAACACATTAATCTATTTCCCATTATTAATACTTTTCCTTTAATACTATAATCAAATTGAATAGAGTCTATGATCTTTTGGGATGCTGAGGAAGGGACATAACAGACTAGTTTTGATTTTTGTTGAGGTAGACAAAAATTCAAGTTTTTGGAGGTGAGATTCATTGGCATGTATAATAGGGTCATTAGGCAGACAGAGAATGTCATTCCTGACAGTGTAGATTTGAACAAGGGCTAGAACAAGAGGCGGAATGAGTTTATACTATTTAATATTTCTGCAGAGGGCAGGCCCAACCTTCTCCCTCTCTACCCTTCCTCTCCTCAACACAACCTGCACAGGGTACTTTCTTTAGAGGGCACACCAGAAATCAGTTGACTGCTACGTTGGATGGTATCGCCTTTCCAAATAGCACCAATCCAGTAAAGGACCCAAGCTAGGCAAGAAACCATAGGTCTGTTTACTGTATATGCTTTTCAGTGTGCCCAGATAAAGCCTCCATTTGTCAATGACCCTGCAGGGAGTAAATGAAAACGCTTTTTCAGGCCCCTCAGCAGAGAGAGCTCCCTGAATCCGCTCACTGATGAGATAACGCTGTAGGATCACAACAATCAACTTGCAATATGTCCTCCATTAGTGCTTAAAACTATAGCAGTTCATAAGCACTAGACATTTCCTCATTTACATAATATAGTGACAGAATTTCACCCTTCTGAGGCCATCCATTATCTCCCTATCCCTCCCCTGACATATTTCAAATAGATACAATTATATTGAGGGCCATTTAACAATCACTTTATAAAAGCCTGAGCTTAAAACTATATGTTCTTCCATATATATATTTTTTTCTTTTTTGTGTGTGTATATATACAATAGTGATATATATGCATATATACTTAAGTCACCAAATTATTAACATATCTAGCTATTAACAGTGACATTAAGCTTCTCAGCTTCCTCTCTGAGCACGAATTACAATGAAGTGTCTGTGAGGCGGGTATGTAAATAGGGAAAGTAATAATGCACAGGCTCTTCTTGAAATACTTTCCATATCACTATTAGTTTATGCGGTGACATTTTAAAGCTATTTCCCTCTACATCCTTTCCTAGTTAGCCAACGTAATGCCCACTGACAAAGAGAGAAGGCACTTTCTGATGCGCTTAAAAAAAAGTTAGTTAAAATTCATGTTATGAAATTGCAAAAGTTTAGATAATTCATTCAAACTTGGCTTTTTTCCATGCACTTTTCTAAAGAAAATTTAAAGTGTCAAAAATACATATCTTGTGCTCATTATTAAATGTTAAATACCACAGTGTTTTGAGCTGCCTCGTGGCCATTGTAAAGAAAACAGGTGTTCTGATAGATTATAAAGTGTGAGTCAGATGATGTGTAGGACAGAATTTTAATGAAGCTGCAAGCACAGAACTCTGACTGGCCTCTTGAATATGATGCTGAAAGTAGTTTTAAAGACAAAATAGCAGGAACGCAACTCAGGAAGTATTCATTAATAATCAACAACAAAATGAGATGTGGGAAATCATTACTTTGAGGTGCCTTAGCATTTCAATGCAATTTAATATGGCATTAGCCTAAGGAGAAGGTGGGTATAATTTGAAAGGACATCCACATCTTTGTATATATGCACATAGAGAAATAGGTGTCTTCATTGCCGCATGAAGTTACTAATCAAGACCACAAGCAAAAGCCACGATTCTTCTAGACTCAGAGATGCCATTTGAGATCGGAAAAGGCTCATGAACATAGCATCAAGGAATAATGATCAATTTCTTTAATTAGGTCTCTACTTAGAAATCTGTGAAACTTACCTTTCCTACCATTTATTTTTCATTAAAATGCTGATAGAAGATATGTAAGTGAAAATGCAGTTGGAATTTCAGGTGTGATGAAATTTCAAAAGAAGACCTAAGCTACAAATGTGCACCTTACAAGGTGGGGAAGTCAAGAGTATGCATTGAGTTAGGTAATATTTTTCATTAGCAACTCTGAAGTTGGTTTCTTTTATAGAAAACTAGATCATATCTGGCATTCTTGAAATTATTCCTTCTACATTTCTTTCCCTCCACTTTTAGAAATGTTTATACATCATTATATCAATAGTTTAAATACAAATATTAGCATTTTGATATGTGTTCTGCTACTTACATACAATCATTATTAAAAAAAATTTTCTGGGGAGAAAAGTCTGTGTCCTTAGGCTAATATTTCAGATACTTCAGAGCACATATTATTATAGAGTTCATCAAAAGGACAGACCGTTCACATGAATGAAATTTCCTTTGGCCAAATAAACATAAGTAATAGGAAAACTGGGAATGAACTTGCCACACATATTTATAAGGTAACTGAAATACTGTCCTGTGACTTGCTTATCTATCTTCTTTAATTGACTTGAGGATCTTTGAGGGCAAGTTTCTGAAGACAGCTACCTGGGTATCCCCAGCACTTAGCATAGTGCCTGGTTCCACAGCTATTGAAAATACTGCATCAAGACTTGTTTGCATGAATAAAAGAGCTAAATATCCATGCGTGATATAGAGTACTGAAAAAATATTAAGACTACATGACAAGGTGATCCACAAAATGGCTTCTAAATGATATGTCTCTTGATTTAAAAATCATATAATATCTGAATAAACCAACACTTTATTTATTATTTAGACTATAATATAGGCTGGAATAAAAATAATGCTACTCTCCTATTATCTGTGTTACAGAGATGCTTACACATATACTGTAACCATATTTTGTAGGCAGTCAAAAATACTAACTTTGCCAACTGTGTTTATGTACATATAGTCAGAATAGAATATAGCTGCTGTTAAGTATTTGTTTTGTGCTTAAATGCACTTTGTCAATGACATATTACATATCAGATTTAAAAGGAACTATGTACCATGTGAGAAAGAGCCAAAATAACTTTACATGTCTCATTCTTAATATTCAACTTTAAGACCTTGCTGGACCAGACAGTTCTCCTTACCGTCCATATGAGTTGTTTGCCCCTTTTGGAGGAGTACCCTTCCCCTAGCTTGCTACCTATTAAGTTCCACCTGTCAGTCACTCAGGCCCTGCAGTTCCTTGAAGAAGCTTTCCCCAGAATTCCAAGGGAATCCAAAATTCCTCTGATATCTTTAGTACTTCCTTCCTGATCATCACCTATCACTTTTTATTTAATAACTATTGCCATTTTTTATGGGAATTCTGCTATTTCCAAATCCTTAAGACATTTTTATGTGTTCCCCTGTGAATGTGGTTTATGGGAGGGGCCACTTCCTGAAATTCATCTGACTCCCACCAACCACAGTTAATATGACATAGAGGAAAGATGTTAAGAGAGCAGATCCTAGGAGATTTCATCACAAGAAACAACTTTTCTTCTTATTGTGTCACTAGATGATGAAAGCTAACTAAACCTATTATGGTAGTCATTTCATAATACAGGTAAATCAAACCATCCTGCTGTATACTTTAAACTTACACACTTTGATTTTTGTCAATTATTTCTCCATAAAATGTGATGAACACAAGAAATACTGATCCACTTATTGTCTTGATAGCCTGCCAATCCCTTCAGGAGGTTGATGGGGCCATGGTCCTAATTGCTGTTCAGCTCCCTGTCTTCTCTATGAGGCGATTGTCTTCTTGAGAGTAGGGTAGGGATGGTGTGTTTGTATCTCCACCACTTTGAATAATACCTACAAAACATGGATTGATACTCAATGATAGTTTTTAGAATGAGTTAAAGGGAATGTGGAGATCAGTAAGCTATGATATCCTATCCAAGGTCATGGGGCCAGTTCATTGAAGAGAGCAGGGAGAAATCCATGGGCTTGCTTCCTAGTGACATACTCTCAACTGCATAGCACTGCAGTCTAAAGTACAGGTAACCCAGACATTTAAATAAATTGCTAAAAGAACAGATGACTACAGAGGAGACAATACTCAGATGCCTTATCATTCTTCCTTCCCAGAGAACCATGGCATTGATTTGACCGCAATGAGACCCAGGAGAACAGATTCTTAGTCAGCAGGATGAGGACTGTCCGCCAACTCCATAGCCAAGCTAACAATAGGATGTCAGGGAAGGCTGAACTGCTTTTCTTCCCATGCAAGTGGCTCCTGACTGTCTAGGATGAGATATTTTGAGAAACAGGAAGGCTTCTGCTGAATGGCTATGCAGGAGTCACAGAACATTGCTGACTACCCCAGACTTAGAATAAGTGCGCTTCTTTAGAGCAGATTAAAAAAAAAAAATAAGTGTGTTCATTTCATCCAGTTAAGCACACCTGCTGGTATGTGGCCATTCTGACAGATTCAACAAATGACACGGTGCCCAAAAGAGCACAATATGCCCAAACAAAAATTCAGAACGTCAGTAATGAGATGTCACTGAGGACAGACACAGCTAAGTGTTCCCACCAAACAGGCTCATAGGCATTTATATGTCTGCTCTGAAACTGAGCACTTTCACTATGGGGAGCAGGCTTCACTTTCATTACCCCAGTTTTCAGCTGATATTTGCTGTTTACCTTCCCTTCATTGAATTTTGCTCTATTATTAAAATGATATTCTGTATTTTATTGGCCCTGAACGTCTTGAGGTAAAACATATTTTAGTGCCCAAAGAGGCACAGGCATATTCGAAAGAGTTGTTTTTGAAAACCCTCACACAGTCCGTGGGTCACGTAGGTGACATGTCACTAAGGGAGACAAAAGAGGGCTCAAAGTCAGCCATTATTCCTTGCTTTCTATCCAATTAAATCAAGGCCGACAAATGGCCTAACCCACAGTGGAATGAGAGGTACAGATTTTATCTCATGTCTATGAAAAATGAGACTTTGGGGAAAGCTTTGTATTTCAACTCTTCCACAATAAAATCATATCTTCAAACTAGTTACACAGTCCCATTTTCTTTCACAATCCAATCCTCCATCCCTTCCTCATTCGTGTACTAATCAATTATCATTCAAGGGCCCTGACAACTAGAAGTGTTCTGTGATCGCTCTTATCATTCTTGCTTCAACAGAAGGTACAGCACTGCAACTCCACCTAAAAATTATCAAAGGGGAAAAATATAAGGAAATGATTTCATAAAAATAGACACCACAGAGGCTCAGGCACAGGCAGAATTAAATGGCTTTCGCTGGAGTTCCATAGGTAATTTTGACATTTGTGTCACTAGAGGGCAATGGAGAAACTACATTTTAAAAATATTTCTGTAGTACATCTCAGCCCTCTTCTAAATCTAAGAGGTATAGTTAGGAGGCTAAATATACTGCCAAGGAAACATCAGTGAAAAGGAAACAAACATATACAAAAGGGGCTCTTCCTCTCTGTTTATTTAGAGAAACTGCTAGCACTCTTGCTGTAAATCCATTACTGTCAATGATTCGACTGTGTTCCTAGAAGGGCAGGCACTGTGATCTGTACAAAACGCAATAAAGATTGTGCCTCTTAAGTATCATCCTGTGCCTTAGCATCCAGTATTAGGTATTCACCCTAAATGAGCTATTTTGAAATAAATGTTGATGAAACTTGTAATTTAAGTAACCAAGATTTTGAGTTGCCATGCCTAATTTTATTAGCAACCACCACATAGACCTCAGTTTCTATTAGGGATCTCTTATTAGATATATCAGTCATTTAAGCACATGGGTATGGGCACTCTGAAGTCCTTTCCATGGGTCCTCATGTCACATTCCTTGGAATACCTAGGTAATCCAACCATCAACTTGAGATAGCTTTTGCATTTATTTATAACCAAATCCAACTAGTATTCAAGGACTCTCAAATCTTGATCTTCCCAATTCAATTCTGAGATTGGCTGCCTGCTTAAGCTCTCTCTAAAAAAGAACATCAGAAGACTCAAATGCTCAGTATCTCAGCTTTGTTTTAAAATTCAGGTGTGCTGTCTATAAAGGCTGATAATGACTTCCTGAGGATGCCTCTACAAATGGCTTAAACAGAGATATTCTACCTTGAAGCCCGCTCCTCATGGAAAAAGTTGGGAATAAAGGTTTCCCTTGGTATTTCATGAACTGAAATATGCAATCTCACCTTGCTTGAACCCATTAGATGTGTGATTGGAACTATATAGCAAGTGGACCATCACCTCTTCATTCTATGCAATGACAGACATAATTAATAGCTCATTAATTTCTTTGTACTTAGTTTAGGTTTGGCTTCTTAAGGCTGACATCATGGCTTACCAGGCATAATAGGCAGCCACAGCAAATAAATTGGAGGTGGGATTGTCAATCCCAATTCATGTCCATTTTTCTTATTCATAGAGGAGAAAATTGAGATTCACCAAGAAGAATGAATTCCTTTCTGCCACAAACCTAGTTAATGGCAGAGTCCTTAAGGTTGTCTTTATGGCAAGTCCTTTTCCACAAAGTCATGCAAACTCCTTACTACTGTAGGAATAGGTTGCAAAGGAGCTTTAAGGTTGATCAGTGCTGGAGGTTAGAAGGAAGCTGGTTCTACTCCCCAGCAGAGGAGCAGGAAAGAGACAGTGTGCAACTGCTCCTAGCATCTGGATGAGGGTCAGGAAGAGCTGAATCCCACTCTTTCCTCTAGGGCTCAGCTCACATTTCATTTTCTCAGTGGCGTGTTTCTTACCCTATGGGTCTCTCTGAAATCAAAGACTATCTCTTTAGTTAGAAATTTCCACCTTCTTTGATCTCTCCTCCTTGGAAGACAATTAACATTGTCTTTGGGTATGTTTTATCTCCTCCCTACTAGATTGTGGATTAGTTAAGGATATAAGGCTATTCTTATTTATCTTGGAATTTATGCTAATCCCTTATCACAGTGCCTCATCCACAGCATATGTGCAATCAATGTCTGTGGAATGGATGACACAGAGCAAATGCAGAAGAAAGCAGGATGGTAGCAAGAATGAAATGATGCCATGTTCAAACATAATCTTCCCCAGCTCTTCTCTCTCTCTGTCTCTCTTTATCTCTCTCCTCTCCCCAACCATCCTACAGAATACTCAGTATCCCTTTTATCTTAAAATGAGACATGAAGAAAGGCAATGAATTAATACTTGTATTTGGGAACATAATGGGACTGAGGAGTACGTATATATACAACAATATATCGAATGTAGCACAATTACAGTTTAAGAGGTGTAGATATAATCGTAGTGGAGTTCCCAGTCTAACAGCAGAACAAAATAAAAATAAACTGTATTAAATTGTCAACCTCTTTTCTTTTAAAGAGCATTGCCATTTAAAATATAATAACAGTTTGAGAAAATAACTTGATGAATATTTACAATCTGAAATATAACATGTCCATTCTCTCCATGTATTTCTCTTTTCATTCAAAGTGTCTGTCAGGAGCCATGGCATTTTCAAAGGGAATAAGGAGGGTTTGCTTCTATGTAACTTAGAAATTCATTGGTTGCATCATGAGGTGCCACAGGCATGGACATTATTTCATGGAAATTCCTATCAGTGGGCACCTGGGCAAATTGCCTGAGGAGAGATGTTAGCAAGCACTGTGCTGCATTTAGAGGACACATGAGAAAGAGAATGCCTATTAACTTGAAAACGTTGGAGGCCAAATCACTCACGTATCCACAGAGCCACATTTCAAAGTGAGCAAATACACTTTGTATATCAGTACATTTAAAAAAACAAACATCAATTAAATTAAACTGAACAAATGTTTATGGAGAGCATCTTTGTGCCAAGTGCCATGCTGGGTTCTAGACACCAATTTACATGACACACTGACCTGTTTTCCAATGGTCAGCGATGTGATATAGATAAATAGATACACACATGAAATAGTTTTCCACCATAAGAAAGGACATCATGCTATTTATGACGATGTGGACGGAACTCAAGGACATTAAGCTAAGTGATGTCAGTCACACAGAGAAAGAAAAATACTGTATGATATTACTCATATGTAAAATCTTTAAAAAGCTGAATCCACAGAAACAGTGAATAGAATGGTGGTTACCAGGGGCTGGGTGTTGGGGAGATGGGGTGAGGGGATCTAATGTACAGCATAATATTATAGTTAACAATACTGTACTATATAGTTGAAAGCTACTAAGAGAGTAGATATTAAATATTCTCAACACAAAAAACGAAATAGTATCTAGGTGATGTGATACAGGTGATAGCTAATACTATGGTGGTAATCTTTTTAAAATATATGTGTATTAAAAATCAACACCTTGTGTGCCTTAAACTTGTACAATATTACATGTCAATTGTATCTCAATGAAACAGAAAATTTTTAAATAATTTAGCAAAAAATTTGTTGACAGTGGAAAGGCAGCCAGATATGATGAAAACATTCTTTAGTCACCGTGAACTGTTTTGTAGGTCTAACTGTGGCACATTAATCTATCATTCCATCTATCCCCACCGTATGGGCTAGGGAGGCAGATATGGTCCGAATCCTGTCGCTGCCACTTAATAGCTTTTAAACTGCATTGGGTTACTCAGCATTCTTAGACCTAAAATGGGATGAAAAAATAATAAATATATATTTAAAAGTGTTACTGTTAAAATTATGTGAGGCAGTGCTTAGCATTGTTGCTGGCACATGGTAAGTACTTAATAAACATTTACTCATTATTATTATCAGTAATAATAACGACCTTGGCTAGAAAACAATAGCTTTAATTACCCATTAAATTCCCAGTTATTAGATTTTTTAATAATTGTTACAAATCAAAGTATTTCAACTGGGATGAGAAATAAAATTTCAGGAAAGACTTGGCCAGAAGTAACTGTGTTAATTCAGTGTCAGTTAAAGGCACCTACCTTAAAGGTTGTATGTGAAATAAATCTGCAGGGCACATAATGCTTTTCAAGTTAATCCAGTCACTTTGGCTTTCTGAATGTCCTCGATTATTTCAAGAGAAGTACAGCCTACTCTAAATAAAGCTCCCATGTGAGGAACCTGATTCACCGATGACTCAGGGGGAAATACAGCATCCCTTCTCAGCACCATGAGAAATTTTCATATATTTAATTTAAGGATAATTAGTCTACAGTCAAAGGAGCTTACACAATGTGACAGTTAGGAATAATACCCTGGAGTAGCAAAAATATAGACAAGAAGAATGACCTTTACTTGTCACAATGAGAAAGATTATACTCTAAGATGTTAAAGATATGTCAGAAATGAATGAGGGGAAATGAGCTTGAGGTTCTAGTTTATACATAATTTTGAGGGGGGAGCTATAAGACCACTATTTGTTCAGTAAAATTGATAAAATGAAAGGGAGCGTCAACCATAACTTAAAAAAAATTGTAATAAACAGCTCCCTAACATTGGCATATTTATATTATACACTGACAGGTGACAAAGCAAGTACTATAACTGTCCTTCCAGCCTGTGCCTTATGGTGGCATTTTTGGTCCAATAACAGGTAAACAACAGCTGAGGCATTCTTTTGCCCTTACTTTATTCCCCCCCCCCTTCAAATTCAGTAAATGTGTGGAGCCATCAGGAGATCTGGTTTATAATTTAATTTTGCTGAGGTTTACAATCATAACTGAACAATAAAGTTAAAGTAATGAGTTTCAATCACTGGGCTGAAGTACATAGTTTAATTTACATAGATAATTAAAATCACCACTCCTACTGTCCTTTCTTTGTACTTGGATCTGTACTAGCAAGATAGCTGGATACTACTGGTACCCCTTTGCTATTAAAGGGAGATGGAGGAGAGAAAAGGGGTGGGCAGGGCCATTTTAATGTAATTCACCCGCCCCTTTCAAAGCTGAAAATGCTTCAAGTGAAACAAGTTTAGGCCAATTGGTTTCAGGTTGCAAGGGAAAATTATTCTGATGATTAAGGGAAGTTTAATAAACTGGCCTGAGTGCCTCATCAGAAAACATTACTTCGGATGTACTTTCCGGCATGTCAGTGGGGCTTCCTTGGGAAACTTGAGTTGCATCTCTTTATCTGCTGAGTCACCGAGCGCTTTCTATGGCCAGTGATTTCTCATTCCACTCACTGTTTGCAAAGTGTTATTTAACTGTCAGATACCCATCGTGGAGAGACAAGTTCTAATTTTACAGTACAAAGAAAAATGAAATCTGCAGAGAAAGAACCTTTGTAAGTGTTATTAGAAAAGAGAAAAGTCTGATTCTGTAATCACTCCTGTAGTAATTGCTGTTTATTGTTGGATGGCTGCACTAGCCAACCCAGGGCAAACTACCTGCTTTCTTTTTCTTTTCGTTTTCAACAAGCTCCACAACAGAAGTTAGAGCTTAGCATCCTGATCTTGTTTGACAGAGTTGAAGGGGAAGCCATCGTTACTTATGACAATAATTCACCACCATTCGCGTGATGTCACATGGTGCAGGCCAGGGATGGGATGCTTATATTCATCCCAATGGCAAGCATGTGGTGGGGACAGGTATTTCTGAGACACTGCGGCAATTCATGTTGCAATTTTCATAGAGATGGGGCGCTTTGTTAAAGAAGTATACTCTGCCTTATATTTCTTAGTTATCTTTGTTGAGTTACACTGCATTTTAAATATTTTATTGAAGACACTATGCCTTTCATATTGACACAGTACTATGAAAAATGAGAAATCCTACTTTTAATGAGGAGTGACAGGGAGAGTTGGTAGCATATTCTATAACCAATGAGATATTTACTCTTAAAAAATAAATAACAAATTATTTGGAAGTAATACAATTTAAGGATAAGATTGAATTAATTTTTTCCCCTGTTGATTTCTTGAGAGGTAGATGCTATCCTGTTTATGTGAAAGCATGGTATATTTACAAAATTCTAATTAGTTTACCAGTAAGAAAGCTGATAGTTGAGTCCTTATACTTAAGAACAACACACAGAAATCCAATTACAAGTGCAAAAAAATGCTTGGGGCAACTTGTTTTGCTTTTATAATATGTATTAACAATTAACTGAAATTTTACACTAGAAAAGTTGTTTAAGTCTGATGGCTAATTATGTAAGTGAAGATATAACATTTATAAACACATTAATTTGATTTAATTTAGACACATTTAAAAAGTAGATTCAAGATGACAGATAATTTGCAAGGCCAGAAACTCATGCCTAGAAATATCTTTGAATAATATAGAGCAAATACTGCTACGTGCCATTAATAAGTGATCCAAAAAAAAAAAACAAACACCAAAAACCCAACAGTCACTCATATTCTACAACTAGATTTGCAGCAAGGAGTCAATGAAGTGAAACTGTTCAACTGACAGCTTTCAACAGTTACCCTTTTTATTTTCACTCTCCCTTACCTGAATAATGGGATTGGGCATCAAAAAAAAAAAAAAAAAAAAAAAAGACTAGAAGTCAAGCCACCCTTAAGTGTCATTAGACCAAATGAGCTCTATGCCAGCAAATCTGACTGGATTGCTGAGTCTTATTTACTAAAAATAGCTTTAAATAAAACTTCAGACATCAGCATATTCGTAACAGTAAGATACCGCATTATTTTCTTTTTCTGAAAAGTATTGACATGTGGGTTCCAATTGTTTTTATTCCAGCCTGAATTGAAAAACAACTTTCACAATTAGCTGTAGTTATAGAAGTTCTCTCCATGTTATTCAAAGCAGAACTTTCTGAGAAGAATCATAAAGGTGTCTGGGTATAGGTAGAAAGTGTAATACAATTGGATTGCATTGCATTGTTCTTACTATATAGTAGTCAGTTCAGTAGAACGCTTGCCTAGAGAGTTCCCATGAAATAGTATCTGCTCCTCTAAAAACATAATGAAGCATGTAATACATAAAAAATGAGAACTCTTTTAAGACACTCCTATCACAGCAAGTCACTGCCATGTGGGTATTTCTGTCTGGAATGCCCTTCTTTTCACTGGTCCCTTGGTCAATTCCTATCCATGCTTTAAGCCTGAGCTTAAATATCAATTCCTTAAAACAGATTTCCCTTGTCCAAGGTCAAAAATAGCTTTCCCCCTTGAATACTTTCTCATCACCCTCATAATTTCCCTTTATAGAACCTATCACAACTAGGTTCTATGGTTTTTCAATTCATGTTTGCCTCTCCTACCTTCATGAAGACAAAGTCTGCTTCTATTTTGTGCATTGCTATACTCTTAGAAAATGAGCACTTTTTGAAGGAATAAATGAATGGACACCCAGGTGTATCACTACTATGTCCTACTTTATAAAATATATAGACTCCATACAAATTGATGTTTTATAAATAACACATTTACCTGTGTTTTCCAATTCCCCTCCTATTTACCTTAGTTTTTGTGTATAACAACTGTTCGGTTGACATGGATTGGTTTCCTTGTATCCATATACACCCCTTATTTATCTAGGTTCTCCGTGCTCTATATATTTAAACTCTATATAACTAATTATCTGCTAAGACCATCATATATTCTTCTGCTCTTGTGTGAAGCCTCAAAAATAACACTAATGGTAGAATAATAACCATGAATTTCATAAACATATTTTGCATTTGACTAATTTGCACATGTTAAAGATTTGATGTAACTAATAATTCATCAGTCTTTTCTCCATGCAAACCAACAAAATGATAACATCAGTTTGAATATCAAACATAATGATACTGAGGCAGCTTTCAATCATCACTAAGAAAATAATAGCATCAGCTTGAATCTCAGACACAATGATACTTCAGCAGCATTCAATCATCCATGTTAATAGAATAGATACAATTCATTTCCACCAATAAATGCAGAGCCTGTCTTTATCCCTTGATTTGTTTTCCCCTTTAACCCATTATAATGTCTGCAAAGAAGGGGAAAGATGGAAACCACCACTTCCTGGTAAGTCAAAGTAGAATAATGCCCTTTAACCAAAAGTAGTCTACTATCCTCCAGGAAACAAGAGAAGGTGGGGAGGGAAGAAATGCAGAAGAGGAAGGAGTCATGGTAACTCACAAAGAGAATAATAGGTCTTTAGATATTCTGGAATTACATTTTGGGAGAAATTTTGAGCTATGCATCAGAGGTTTGCCAATAACAGGAAAGATAACACACTGACATTAGGCATTAATTTTGGCTCAAAACTAAACAACTAAAGGCAAGTCTATTCTCAATACTACAGAGAGGCATAACCAAGTTCAGTGAACACTTTCATGGACACAGCCTTGCTCTATAGTCACATGGCTCTTCCTGGTCTCCCACCTCCAAGTGGTTAAAGCAATATTACTTCCAGGGAGATGCATGTAATTTTTCATTATATGGTTTCAAATCAAGCTCCAGTCTTAGAAAATAGAAACAGAAAATCAGCATTGTGAAGTATTATAGATTTTGCATGTCTAAACAGCTGTGATGAATTAGTCACAGTTGCAATGAACTGTAGGAAAAAATCTACAGGCAATATATTGCTTTTGCAAGTTTTGTATTAAAGTAAAAAAAAAACCCTCAAGTAATATTATATAATAAATTATTGTAACAGTGGTTGGCAGTAGGAGTAATTTAAATAAGATTAATTTAACAACCTTTAAATATCAATAAGTAATAAATATCTTCATGCATGGGGGTCCACACTTCACTTTATTTAGAAATAATGAGTTGCCTGATTTAACCCTAATAACAAAATAGTAATACTCTTCAGCTTTTAACAATTTTTATTAGAAGAGCTTGAATATTGCTACTAGTGGGCAGAAATGGCATCTGTTCCATATTAGGCATGCAAAAAATAAGTTTGGGAAAGTTGTTCCCAGATTAAATTTGTGAAGGAAAAGCAAAACAAACCCAAACACTAAACCAAAGCAGGTGATCAACTCCACCGGCCCTACTTTTCCAAAGATCTGTTCTGAACTCCTAAGGAGAAGTAGTTGTCGTACCTCAGAGATACCCAACTTTTGACAGTGAAATTCTGGAGCCTTATAAAATCTAGTATATGATTTTTCAAGTTGCTTCTTTATTTCTGAATACAAAAGAAAACGAGAAGGATTGGTGTTAGTCTATTGATATACACACACACACACATTTGGATTGACTTTCAATTATTATCTTTCTCCCCAACTTCTCTTGCCTCTCCCTTCTGCACTCTCTCATAGCACTTCTTACCCTCCTCACTAAAGACTGCACTTCCACATGGCTCTGTTGAAGTTAAGTATTCCATTTGTTGAGTGACAAACAGGAAGGTGAAAAACTATAGAGACATGTTCTAAACAGTTTTTCATTAAGTTCTTTTGATTTTTTAAAATTATAATAATGGTGTCAGCCCACATGGTTCAGTGGTTGAGCACTGACCTATGAAACAGGAGGTCATGGGTTCAATACCTGGTCAGGACACACGCCCTGGTTGCAGGCTCAATCCCCAGTGTGGGACATGCAGGAAGCAGCCAATCAATGATTCTTTTTCATCATTCATGTTTCTATCTCTCTCTCCCTCTCCCTTCCACTCTGAAATCAATACAAATATATTTAAAAATCATAATAATGGTAAAGATTTTTTATAGTATAGCAATAAGTTTACCTCAATTTTTTACTGTAGTTCCAATTTTTTACTGTAGTTCCAAGTTTTCCACAGTAAAATGTTTTTGATTAATAAATAATCCTATATAATAAAAAGCCTAATATGCAAATTGACCAAACAGCGGAATAACCTGTGGCGGGGGGCGGGGGGTGGAACAGGGGGCCTAGGGCCAGCGAGCAGGTGGCACCAGACCAGACAAGGCAGGTCCAGTGGGCAAAGGGAGGGGATGGTGATCAGGGGGGAGCTATGCATCAGAGGTTTGCCAATAACAGGAAAGATAAAACACTTACATTAGGCATTAATTTTGGCTCAAAACTAAACAACTAAAGGCAAGTCTATTCTCAATACTACAGAGACGCATAACCAAGTTTGCAAGCAGCAGCAGCAGAGGGGAGATCAGAGGGCATGGCTGGCCACTCGCTGGCTGGTGCCACCACCAGTCAGCCCACTGTTTGCCTCCTGCAGAGGGAAGCCAGACTTGGCTTAGGCCCACCTGAGGGGTCCCGGACTGTGAGAGGGTGCAGGCTGGGTTAAGGTCTCCACCCCACCCCACCCCCAAGTACACGGATTTTCATGCACTGGGCCTCTAGTAATAATATATAAACCCCCAAAATGTTATTTTTAAGCTAAAGCTAGTTATGGTTCCTGTCTAGGAGAATTTATGAAGATCAGAATCTTAAATAACTTATATAAAAATGTATATAATAGTGAGTTTTGATTTGGGATTGGAAAGGATGAATGTTAAGTTGGTGGGCTGATGACTGCTCTGTACTAATCAGACAGCTTGACATTTGATCAAAACAGGAAGATAAGATAGAATGGCTTTGAAGAGCAAAATATCGCAGTATCAAAAGAGAACAAGCAGGTGTAGGTACCAGCTCCATAAGAGCTGGTTTGACCGTGAGTCTAAATAGAGCCTCCAAAATTGAGGAAAGATTGCATTGATTTATTATAATTAAAAAAAAGGTAAAGTTGAACTGCAAAACAGTACAATGAGCTAAATAAGTAACTTTTATTTAGAAAATTAGGAGTTTGAAGCTCTATTAACTTCACTGCTTAAACCAGCAGTCTTCAAAATTTGGTATGAACAGATGCCTCAATAGAAGTTTGTGAAAAATCCAAATTTCAGTTCTCCAGCTGACATGTTGATGCATTTGGTCTTAGAATTGATACGGGAATATGCATGGTTAGCATGAATTTCCACTTATTCAAGGACCACACTTTTGTAAAAGAGTAGATCCCAACCAGGATTCTGGGATTTTTTTTTTACTAAAATCAACCATTTAATCAAAATGTTTTTCTAGGCTGATATACTTAAATATCTTGAAAAGGAAAGAAATAACTTAACCATGCAGAATGTAATGTCCTATTATAACTAAATACTCCATTAAAAACAGTGAATATAAAAACTATGATGGCAGGAGCTCAACAAAGATTTAAAAATAACTAAGCTTTTCTGCATTGTTTGTCCAATGAATATTAAAAGATGTAGTTGAGTGAATTAGCAGTTAAAGAAAATGCAGCAAATAAATCTATTGTAAAAACTGTAATCTGAAAGTGGCCTTTTATTTGTGTCTTGAGCATATAATACATTTTTCTTTCATTAAATAGTTGCATGCTGTTTTCTTGCATCTATTTATCCTATTAGTTTTTGATTCATATTTGACTGCTTATAGTCCTGATTCTTAAACAAAAAAAGAAGAAATAGGTCATTCAAGTTCCTCCACCAACAGCTTGCATATGCACTCAGCTCAAATGAGTCAGTGGAATCCTTAATATGGCCGTAGTGCATCACAATATCCTTATCACCTACCCTACTGGGTCTTGGGTAAATATATGCATCCTGGCCATTTACAAATGAAAAATGGTCAGAGTTCATGTCAAAATGAAATATTCCTAGCACATCTTTGCCATGCTAAAAATATCTAGAGCAAGCAACATGACCTAGTACTTTTTTATTTTATTTTTTTATTTTTGCTTCCAAGTTCTTTGCTATCTTTGTCAAATGTCAAGTTTGGGAAATAGTTTATTCTTAGGGGTGTGACAATCACACAAGAATTAGCAAACACCAAGCCTTCTCTTGATATATTTATATTTCACTTTTTTCTTTCCACTAAAATAATTGATTGCTTGATTCAATCAATATTTACTTCTAAGATCTGCCACCCCAACCAAAATAAGGTGCAGGGTGTGGCAAAGTCCAGTTACCCCAAATTCTCAAATCTTACTAAGAAGGAAGGAAGCCATTAACACTCTATCTCAACCCAGTTCAAGGAAACCAAAGAGCTCTTGCGGTTGGTCCCAATTATAGAGCGGGTAATGTGAAAATAGGCAGAGGGTTGGGAGGGGCGACGAGATACTAGGGTTTGAGGATTGGAAATGGGGAGGAATATGTCCGTATAGAGTATAAGCTGAAATATGAGAATGTACTAAACGTATACTCTGACCACTGAGATATAGATTAAGACAACTTTGTGAATATATCTAGACAAAGACCACAATCAAGATGAACAAGTAACGCTGGCATGAAATGCCCATGGAAAATAGGGGCGTGGATGGGTGTCGACGATGAGTGACCACCTGGCACAGGTAGTACGGCCCAGGTGGCCAGAGTAGAGAAAATATGGAAGGTGAAGGACATGGTCCCTGCTCTCTGGGAGCTCACTCTCTAGCCTGAAGAAGGGGGAATACGCCCACTGGCCAGGGCACTTTGAAATGGCCAGCTGACAGATTTCTAGCTAAGTGCAATGGAACATGAGTCATGTAATTGGGATCAACAGAAATGAGTAAGGATTAGTAAAGCCAAGAAGAAAAAGAAGATGGCTCAGTTAGAAAGAGCAGCTTGATGCAAACTGGCTGGAAAGGAGAACAGGCAGCATGTTTAGAAATAAATCTTTGGGGTGATGAGGATTTATAGCCTATAGATGGAAAGAGAAAAGAGCAATAGATGGGGGCTGTTGATGAAAGTCTATGCTTAGATATCAGACTAAAGAAAGATGGAAATAATTCTATAGAAACAGAAACTACTAAAGATAAAGGTGAAGGACAGAATGAGCAGTTGGAAGTCACAAAGAAAAACTGAGGAGGACATTTAGTGTTTGGGGCTACCTAGTCGTTTCCCTTTTGCCAAACAGGTTGCTATCTTCCTTTTAAAGAATTGCTGGACTCCTCTGGTCTCCCCAGTTGTTGGTGGGTGCTGGTTATTCAAATACCCACTGTATCTCACCACACCCCTGGATGGTCCCATTTTCTCCCAGGATCTTCCACTCATCTTCTAGATACAGCTAAAAAACCAGGCATGAAAAACAGGCCATTTCTAATAGATACCACCTGCCTGGAATTTGGACTTCAGCCCAGTAACCAAGGTAAGTGCTCATTTTACCTGCGGTTCCCTTACTGAGAAGTTCTTCAACTGTATAATATTTTCTCCATTTCCCACTTCTTAGCCATCCAGGTCACCTTGGTTCCTATCCATTTCTTTTTATTTAAAGAAACTTGAGACACACTATGGAAAATTTATTGACAATAGGCGACATTGCAGATGTTTTTTTTTTTTTTTAATATTACACTACACTGATTCAGAGCATACAAATGGTTTCTTCACAATAATAAAACATACTTAATTGGGGGAAAAGGACATTTACATTTTGGGTTTAGAATTCACTGAACGGAAACCTCAAAGGCTGAAGTTATTAACAAACAGGACAGTTGCCAACTAAATATGGGACAGACCTGCCATGAAGGACAAAGACACTTCAGCTCTGTCACCTCTGTTCTCAGGCCTCATACAATGCCAGACCTATCACACCCACTTACACACATTACACATACATGCACACATCTCATAGAACACACACACTCCTATGTCCTTCTCCCCCATACACACTTTATACAATACAGACATGCATATAGCTATAAATACATACTTATAAACCTAGACACACACACCCTACTTACAGAACATATGTTCCTATACATGAACACACATACATCCTCAAGCACACACACTTGTTGGCTGGATCAAGCAGAACAAGAACCTGTGAACTAAGTATGTTATCCGTGTAGAGCCTCTGAGATCCAGTGGACAGCCACAGAACTCATCCCTGTGAACTCAACGTAGTCGGGAAGCTCCCAGGAGCAGGGGCCTTGAATCTATCCTTTCATTTTGATGTTTTCCACTGAAATTTCAAACATGCCCCCACGTAGAGAGAGCAGTAAATGAGTTCTCATACACCCATCACCCAGCTGCAAAACTCATCAGTTCATGATGATTCTTGTTTCCTTTATATTTCTACCGACCCTCACCCTACAAAGGAAAATTTTGAAGTGAATTCTAGAGAGGACAATGTGTTACCCATACATATTTCAGCAGGCATCTCTAAAACAGGGGTTTGGGAGAAATATTTCCCATGCCCATTTGTAGCACTGGTTCTGCAGCCTGCCCAGCAATTCTAAGCTCTCACACCCCTTCCACTACATTCCTGTTTTGCTCAGTTGCCCAGAGCTGTCTGTGCTGTATCTGATGCAGTATCTGTGGCAGGAGTCATCTCATGGTGGGGCAGTGAAGGGCACCTTCTAGGAAAATGTTAAAGATGTAGGAACATGTCTTAGCAATAGAAAGAGGTTCTTTGAGACTCAGAGGAAGGTACTGAAAGAGGGGTATTGGGATGAAGACAGGTGAGGAGAGAGGACTGCCTGAACTCGGGGAGGGAGCACATAGGTGGGAGTCACTGTATCCTGGCAGCGATGGTACATTTTGGTTACTTCAGGAATTATTTCTTCTGCATTGGACCCAGTTTTACCTTGTAAAAGCTAAAATCTTGTTACAACCACAGAAAATGAAATTCTCAACTCTAGTTATGTAACTCAATGCAAACAATTGTACATCTTTATGACTCCCCAACACAGATCCTCCCTTAAAATCAAAGACAGAAGATGGGATAGAACTTAAAAAGAACACATGGAAAGGTAGTTTTCCTTAATTCCTAGTTTGCTGTTGTCCTTGAGGAAACCTAAAGGCTGTCTGTAATGCCCCCTGTGGAGGGGGCTCCATTTAGTGCTCAAGTGTGAGTGTGTGACAGCAACTGCTTTGCTGACCAGCACCTGGGTCAGAACGTTCACGTGGGCAGCTATGCAGAACGAAACATTTAGAGCGTAGGGTCAATGTCTCCACTAGAAGAATAAACTTCTTTTGGTTGAAAATGAGAATCATTGAAATTCTCACAGCAATGTCATAGCCCTTGGAAGTTATACTATAAAATCTGAAATCTCAAAAATGTGAGCTAGAAAGTAGCAAAAAGTAAGCATGGTCACCGGAGTACAAAGTCATTCAATAGATGGACCAAAATCAAAACAATGTCTGGAGAAAGGAGGGAAGAGACAACTTGATTCTTTCTACGTGTTTCAAGTGCCCCTGCGTCCTGAGATCAGAGCTAGATAGCAAGAGAGAACAGCAGATGGCACAGTCAACAATGAGATCCTAGAAACGCAGAGGTCACATTTCAATGTTAGATGCATGCTGCTCATTAGGACAACAAACTCACCCCCTCCCCACCCTAGGAGACCAGAGATTTGTAATCTGTAACTGGTTGGAACTGAAAGGCCAGCTCACACTCTCTGGTCAGCCCCCACCAAGAGCTTCTTGCAATAATTTGGAGGCTATAAGGATCCAATGATCTGGAAAAAATATGTGTGACAAAAGTTGTAGCAGATGGACAGGTAACAGTACGATATCACAAGGATAGATGTTATTTTTTGTGATCATGAATGAACTGCTCAAAGCTAAGTCCTTCACATTCAGTCTCAACTCAAAGACGACAACTGGCACTCTGGAGCATTTAATTACCAAGTCATCCTATCCCAAGACACTCACCCAGTGGGTACCCAATAAATATTAATTACGGGTGATGATAAAGAGAGCAGCTCATTCTGGGGTGAGACAAGTTTGCTGTTCAGCAATGCAGCACCTACCCTGATAGGACTCCACAGGTAGAAGAGTGAGGCAAAACGATTTCTCTAATTGAAACAACGGGGGTTCTTTAGGTAACAGAATGCAATTACCTACCCTGGAATTTGGCCAGAGCAATGGGGTGTAGGCCTCATGTTTTCAAAGAGGAGGTCACCATGGTGCACAAGCAGGAGATCGTCCATCCACATTGACATGAAGTGCCCGAACTCACCATGGTGGATGTGCCGTTGTCAACGGTAAATGATGGAGCTGCTATGATAATGCATCATGGAGGTACCTCTTTGTAGAACATCTACTTGGAAAAATTCATGAAAAGAGTCTGAGGAATGAGACCCTGCTGCAAGCCAGGTATCTTTCCTGTTCTGTCCTTCATTGTGAAAAGTGGCTCTAAGTTGGCAAGTGTTAATAGTTCATCAGGCGCCTGGAGAGAATGAAGTGAGGGCAGGTTCTTTCTCTTCTAAATGTCCCATTCGGACTAGTTTGCCACTCATGCGTCTCTCTTCATCTGGACAGGTCCTCTCCGCTTTGAATACATCGCCCCACTTCCTCAGTCTGTTCTCATACCACTGCAACAGTGTTCTCCATTTTACCAGAGAATAACATTGGACATGAGAATCCCACACTGAGTCTTCTTCAGAGGTTAAGTGACCACCTACAATGATTAACATGCCCGGTGATTCTAATTATGCAAATACTTTTGATAGAGTCTTTCAAATGTAAATTTTAAACTGGCTTTGTTTTTAAATCTGCAACGGATGCTCTTCTGGGCTTATCTTATTTTGTACGTCTCTCTAGGAGTACTGATTTAAACTGCTCCATTTCTAAGGACCAGGAGGGAAAAAAATCAAATCTACAGATGGCTAGCATCTGTGGTTCTACAGTGTTAACATGTACAATAACACACAGCATCTAATTGAATACAAGAATGTAACTCAATTGAGGGTCTGCGCTAACATCATAAACCATGACAGCGCAGCCTGAGCAATTAATAAATAGTAACAGCATCTCTCAATTGAGTTCTGCCAGGAATAGGTATTGTAAGGCAGGTTTCTGCAGTATACTGTTCTTGACTTACACCTGCTAGCAAAAGGAGAGCGGATGCGCTGCTAAAATCAAGTCACAGCCATTAATTTTTAATACATAACACTAAAGACAAACAATGTCAACAACAGAGAGGAAGACATATAATGGACCAGGAGCAAGTGATTAAGAACTGATTGTTGTTGTTTGGGAAGAGTTTTGGTCTCTGACATTCAGTGTCAGCTTACTGAAATCCATCTGAACCTACGTGTCCCCTCAATGTCATTTTAAAGAATCGAAGTAAACATCAGAGTTGAAAGGAGTAATACAAAGAGACAGGGCAATCTTCTCAAGCTACCAGGCATTTCTTCCTACCGCTGATAAACATATCTTTGAACAGTTCCGAACACTCGATGAGGAAGGAGAATTTGGTGAATATTGTGGGCAAAAGGCCTAAACGAACCACATCAAGACAGCAATGCTACCCTGGAAGTATAGTTTTCTACCCTAACTTCATTTCAAAAAGGACTTGCCCTGGCTCTGTGTTAAAATCCATTCCCATTGATTGAGAGGTCAAGATCCTCTGTAGTTGTGGCCTTGCTGCATTTCCTTTGTTGGCACTAGGAATTCCCTTTTCCCAGGGTTAGTACACGAGAGAACCTATAAAATATTCTGCAAAAATCTTAAAATCACGGACAAATGAAATTTGGCGTTGAGGCCACAAGAATTAATTTCCAGACAGGCAATGACTTATTCTTTCTTGAGATGAAGAACACTTTATGCTGACCATAGAATGTTAGGCTAATTAAAATAAAATTCAAATTGTTACTGATTGCAATTGTAAAAGAACTTTAAAAATCAAGTTCCTCTTGTTCAGTTTTGTTCTAGGTTTCAAATAATAAAAACTAAGTCAGGTTATCCTAAACCAGACAAGACTTGTATTGCAAAGATTCTGGACCCCTGAACAGAGCCACATGAATAAGGAGCCATCAGGACCTCAGGAAGGGCAGAAACCAAGGCACCTCCACAGACCTTTGTCCAGACATTATTCTGGAACCTTCCTTACTGTCCATTACTTCCCAACTTCCATTATCCAAATATGCAGAGGACTATCTGTTGGAATTTGCTGGTTCATAACATACATCGCCACTCTTGTCCCACCCTTGTGAGCCTCTGATGAGAAGCATAAAGAGGTTGCTGTTGCAGGGTGAGGAAATATCACCCCCCAAATTTTCAAACACAACTCGCATTTGGCTCTTGCCAAGTTAGACTCCATATGTGTGTCAACTCTGGGTTTCCACTCTCAATTATGTGAACATTTAACTTTGTAGAGGAAATTTTACATTGCTTTGTGGTCTTATAAGGAAAGCAGCATGATTATTTACCAGCCTTTTTCTTTACATTTATTTTTCAAATATGTTTTTATTGACTTCAGAGAGAGGAAGGGAGAGAAAGAGAGAGATATAAACATTAATGATGAGAAAGAATCATTGAGCATTTGCCTTAAACATGCCCTTTACTGGGGATTGAGCCTGCAACCCAGGCATGTGCCCTGACCAGAATGGAACCTTTACCTCCTGGTTCATAGGTCAACATTAAATCACTGAGCCCCACCGGCAGGGCACTTTTACCAGTTTTGTAACTATGAGTTTGCATTAGCTGATAACACTGATGGCGGTGTTTGACAATATTGACTTTGAGGTCTTCTCAACAAATGTGTGTGGTATTCATTTTAAATTATTAAAATAAAATAAAAACTTTATATTAAAAAGTCCCACTACTAGAAAGATTCCATATCATCTAAATAAATTCATTTGCCTTTGTGGACTGAAAATGTCATCTAACTACAGTTCATAAATTTTAGAAACTGTACATTAAAATTATTCATAATTGTCTAAATGAAATCTTAAAAATGTGAATTATTGTCATTGGTTGAATATATTAGGTTTTTCTTATCCTACTGTTTTTATCTAGGGTCATCTGCTCAGTCCAACTTTAAGCCTTGCTCATAACAGACTAAAATGGCATAATTGGATTTTTAAAAATTCTTCTATTTTCTAACAAAGAATAGAGAAAACACATTTATAGTTATTTCTTTAAACCTTCATTTTGCTTGAAATCATATTACTCTTCATGTGTTGGCTTCAAATATGTCTGTTTCATACCTGTTTGTATTTGTAACACTCTCTTCTAGTAGACTAATCTTTTTGGTCTAGACTGGACACATATGGTCAGTACTTACTTACTTACTGAATGAATGAATGAGTGAATGAGCAAGAAATCACACATAATAGTACAAGAATGGATTGAGTTTCCTAACTGTTCCCACATTGATTTTTTAAACATTCTATCTTATTACTTCCCTGTTCAAAAAGTTTTTCAATGATTCCCTCTTGTCTAAAGAATGAAGCCCACATCTTATAACCTTCAAAACCAGATAAGTTTACTTTTCCAGCCTTTTCTCCAACCATTAATTGTTATGTTTTCTGCAAGAAGTTTGCCTTCTTATCTTTGGTCCCATTGTTGCTCTCTTCCATCTGATCGAGACATCTGCCTGTTCTTCATCTTATACTCCAAGATGTTCTCTTGCATTTCGTGTTAATCCTAGTGACTCTTACAACCCATGAAGTACTGACTGAGTGAAAAATCTGGTAGATGCATTATAAAATTTTAAACATCCTTCAAGAATGAACTCTAATGTTTTTCCATGAAGGTTACTCTAATTATTTCATTCAGAAATCATCTTTCCTACCTCTAAGCTCCTTTTCAGAACCCAAGGCAACATACCAAGCTGCCTCCTCAGCCCGGGGGCTCCTGACCACGCCTGCTTTTCCCATGCCATTCTCTATGCCTACTAGCCTACTGCCTATGTTTTTCTTGTTTGTTTGACTTTCTCCCTCTACTATGACATCACACCAACTCCATGATGTCAGGGAACTTTTCTTGCCTGTTTATAGGTATATAAACATACATGCTGATAAATGAGTGGATTCCTACAGAAAACTATGCACATATTATTTATTCCCTTGGATTTTATATATTTGTACTCAAATCTTTCAATTGACCAAATTCTTAAAAGTTAAGATGGTAGGTAATTCTTCTTGGACTTCATAAATCAGTACTTCCACTCATTCGATATTAATTGGAATAGAGCGAACATTTATTGAGTGCTTACTAGATGCCAGGAACTGTGCTAAGATTATTGCATGCTACATTTTATTTGATACACATAAGAATCCTCTGAGGCAAAAACTAATTTTATGACCATTTTCATGTCAGTAAATGAAGGTTTCAGAGAAGCTACGACATTGGCCTTTACTTTGAGTGAGATAAGGAGCCATAGAAAGGATTTGAAATAAAGGGGGTATGGTTTGATTTAGCTTCTAAAGAGATTGTTCTGGCTGCCATTTTTGAGAACAGAGATTGGAAGAGGCAAGAGTAAAAGCAGGAAGACCTATTAAGAAGATGCCAATGCAAAGACCCAGAGAGCACACTGACCACCAGGGAGCAGTTCCTGCATTGAGCACCTGCCCCCTGGTGGTTCAGTCAACGGGTCGTAATGGTCACTTCAGCTTTTATATATAGACTAGTGGCCCAGTACACAAAATTTGTGCATGGGGCGGGGGGGGGGGGGGAGGTGTCCCTCAGCCAGGCCTGCACCCTCTCCAATCTGGGACATCCCTCTCGCAATCTGGGACCGCTAGCTCCTAACTGCTCACCTGCCTTCCTGCCTGATGGCCTCTAACCACTCTGCCTGCCAGTCTGCTTGCCCCCAACTGCCCCCCTCCCAGCCTTCTTGCCCCCAACTGCCCCCCCTGCTGGCCTGATTGACCCCAACTGTGCCCCCCTGCTGGCCTGCTTGCCCCCAACTGCCCCCCCCCCCCACCAGCCTGATCACCCTTAACTGCCCTCCCCTCCTGGCCTGATCACCCCTAACCGCTTCTGCCTTGGCCCCGCCACCATGGCTTTGTCCAGAAGGATGTCCGGAAGGTCTCCTGGAAGGTCTCCCGGTCTAATTAGCATAGTACCCTTTTATTAATATAGATAATGATATAAAGGCTTTTCTGATGTCTCAACTTCTCTCTGGCTCTACCTAAAGCAATACGTTTTACATTTAAAACAGGCTTTCAGTCTTTAAAATACCAGTAACACAATTGCCATAAAATTGAAAAGTTTTTCCATCACCCTCTTGCTCTCTGACTCTTTTTATTTACATCTTTTCAATCTGGTTTTATTCTGCTTTGTTAGGGCAGCGATTACTTGGGATAACATTGCCATACCTATTATGTGATACCAAAGATGTCCCGTATTTTGTTCATTCTCTTGATGACTTCTGACCTCTTGGTATTTTTCAGATCAGGTAGTTAGTTGAGTGTGGGTGGGGAAGAGAGTAAAGAGATGAATGCACAGGTGAATGGCTGTACACATATAATTGGAACTTTTAATAGAACACCTTGTTCAGACAAGAGAGTAGAGAGCTGGGTATCCTTGACGACAATGTAGGCACATAGCTAAACAAAGGAAAGACTGGGAGATTCACAGTAGGAGATTTAAGTAGTAGATCATTGGGGTACTGCTGACAGCCTTTTGGTAAAAGCCTCAAAAACTTTCAGATGCATTCATGAAATGTGCCTTGGGTAATGGCTCATTAGAACATTTGAACAAACAGCATTAATAATTGGCATAATGGCTGATGGATCCCTGTAAAAACTGATGCTGAGTGTTAACTTTTCTGTACGGTTACAAATAATGGTTATACCTAATGCAGTTATGAATGGAAAAAATGATCAGTGAATAAGGAATAAGAACTGGCTTTTAGCACCAGTTAACTGTGTGTCATTGAGCTGAGTTCCCTTATAGGTAAAATGAGGTGAAATGTTTATTTTAGAGGTAATTGAAAACAACACTCCTGACAATTTAGGATATTGTATGGTCTGATCCTAATTAAAGTGTATTTACTAATGACCAATCCTGTCTGAAATCCAACAATAGTAGGCACTTATAATTTAACTCTATGGCATTTATACTCATGCCAGTAAAAATCTCACAATTTTAATGTAGAGATATACCCTCTCCCAATCTCAGTACATGAGATTCCATCTATCTCTAGGAGTGGACATTTGACCCTGGAAAAGGCCATTCAGCATAACAATTCCTCATGTCACTGTGATTGGCTCAGAAACAAATATGTGATCCAGGAGAACTTTGATGGAAGTCCTCTTGCCCTCCGGCACACAGCGATAGATGAAGTCAGTGAACAGACTAGAGAAATACAGAGATGCCAAGTCCTAATGACAACACTGTGTTCCTGAATTTAGGTACCGTATTGCAGGACTTCATGTTATATCATATGCTTCATTCATTACCTTTTGTGTTTAAGTTGAGTCAGACCTTCTGTCACTTTCCGCAGGGAGATTACCCCATAAGTCAAGAAATAGCTTGATAAATTATTACCCAATAAATCAAGAAATAGCTTGAATCTAATTATTAGCCTTTGTTAAAAAGCCATGTTTGTACTATATCATATATTAATGTTTCCCAAATATCTAGGATGATGCAAACTCGTTTGTCTCATAACCTGTACTAATTTTATAGGAATAACTGTAACATGATAAACATTTTGAGATGTGGGTATAAATTATCACTGCTTTCAATAGATCAAAGGTACATTTCACCAATGCATCTGAAAGTTTTTGAGGCTTTTACCAAAAGGCTGTCAGCAGTACCCCAATGAACTGTTACTTAAATCTCCTGTTGTGAATCTCCCAGTCTTTCCTTTGTTTAGCTATGCGCCTACATTTTAAAAACAGACAATATTAATTCTTAAAAATATATTATACAATTTAGAAAATGGAAAATCACATACAATTACATTTTATGAGTAAAATACAGAAAAATGACAGATGGGGAGGGTAGAATCAAATTTTGAAAAAAAAGGCATATCAGAACATTCATCGATGGAGTTAGTTAAGAATAATACACTGATGTTAATTTCTTAGTTTTGACAATTGTATAGAGTTGTGATAAATACATACAATAGAATACTACTTAGGCATAACAACAGATTACTGCCATTTGTGACAACATGAATGGATCTTGAGAAATCTTGCTAAGTGAAATAAGTCAGACAGAAAAAGTCAGGAACCATATGATTTCACTCATATGTGGGATGTAAAACTGAAAGCAACAAGTGAACAAACAAGACAAACAAATAAAAACTCATAGCAGACAACAATATGGTGGTTACCAGGGGAAATGGGGGAAGGGGGGGAAGAACTGGTAAAGAGGGGTCAAATACATGGTGATGGAAGGTGATTTGACTTTGGGTATTACATAAGATGTATGTCAATGTTATCCCAAGTAATTGCTGCCCTAATACAATGCAATATACAGATCATGTATCATAGAATTGTACCCTTGAATCCTGTATCACTTTATTAATAATGTCACCCCAAGAAATTTAATAAAAATTAAAAATTGAAAAAATACTCCATACTATCTTTACAACCGTTGTAATCTAAAATTATGTTAACTCATAAGTTTATTATATATATTTTGAGTATCAAGTTGGCAAAAATTAATTTTAGTAGTAATATACTAGTAAATGTAACTTACACTGCTGGGAAAAGGGACCTTTATAACTTGCAATGATAGGGTAAGTTAATGTCAACTTTCTGGAATTTAATTTGGTAACATATATATATAAGTAAATCCATTAAATCAACATACACTTTGGTCTAAAATTACCTCTTTCAGAAAAATAATTCCTAGGAAATGAGAAGGATGTACAAATATTTATGTAGATGGTATTTATGTAGGTAGTATTCTTTACTCTAGTTAAAAATTTAAGCTATGTACATATCCAGGAATAGGAATCTAATAAATGATGGAACGTTAATAAATGCAACACTGTTATACCAGAAACATATCATACTACTAGAGGCCCTGTGCATGAAATTCGTGCTGGGGGTGGGGGCGGGGAGGGTGTCTCTCAGCCCAGCCTGCACTCTCTCCAACCTGGGACCCCTTGAGGGATGTCCGACTGCCCGTTTAGGCCCGATCCCAGTAGGATCGGGCCTAAACGGGCAGTCGGACATCCCTATCACAATCCAGGACTGCTGGCTCCCAACTGCTCACCTGCCTGCCTTCCTGATTGCCCCTAACCACTTCTGCCTGCCATCCTGATCACCCCCTAACCACTCCCCTGCCAGCCTGGTCACCCCTAACTGCCCTCCCATGCAGACCTGGTCACCCCTAACTGCCCTCCCCTGCAGGCCTGGGTCCCTCCAAACTACCCTTCCCTGCAGGCCTGGTCGCTCCCAACTTCCCTCCTCTGCCAGCCTGGTCACCCCTAACTGCCCTCCTTTCTACTCTTAATTGCCCCCAACTGCCCTCCCTTGCAGGCCTGGTTCCTCCCAACTGCCCTCCCCTGCTGGCCTGATTGCCCACAACTGCCCTCCCTTGCAAGTCTGGTTCCTCCCAACTGCCCTCCCCTGCTGACCATCTTGTGTCCACATGGGGGCAGCCATCTTTGACTACATGGGGGCAGTCATCTTGTGTGGTGGAATGATGGTCAATTTGCATATTACTCTTTTATTAGATAGGATAGTAAGTAAGAGTATCTAGAAAATTAGGAGATTTATTGGAAAATATTAAGTGGGGGAAAAGCAGGCCAGGCCAAGGGACCCCACCAGCGTACCAATCCATGCACCGGGCCTCTAGTATGCATATAAGATCTTTGGTTAATCTCTTCCCACCCTTCCTTCCCCCCACTTCCCTCTGAGATTCATCAGTCTGTTCCATGTTTCCATGTCTGTGTGTTGAGTGTCTGCCCCCTGGTGGTTAGTGCATGTCATAGCTACCAGTTGAACAGTTGCTTAGGCTTTTATATATAGAGAGAGAGAAGATAATAACTGACAGAATTGGATATGGAATGAGAGGTGGCATGAGTGAAAGACCATCTTAAAGATTTTGGCCTGAGAAAATAGGATGGAGTACCATTAACTGATGTGAAAAGGCTATTGTTAGGATTGGTCACAAGATAAGACCAGGAATTCAACTTTGAACATGTCAAACTTGGAATATTTGTTAGACTTCTAAGTAGAAATATTAAGTAAGCAGTTGAATATTTAAGTATGGGGTTCAGGGTAAATCTTATGTCAAGTTGGTTGTCATAAACATAGAGACATAAGACCAGGTAGTCACCAAAGCAGGGAGATATTAGTGAAAGGAAGGTGTTAATGAGTGAGCCCAAGTAAACTTCAACACTGTGAAGTCAGAGGGAAGACAAGAAAATTGCAAAGGAGACAGAAAGAGCAGCTAGTGAGTTAGAAATAAAACCATTCTGGAAGGCAAGGGGTGAAATATTTAAGGGAGGGGGTGGGGAGTGATCTGCTGGGACAAATGTTACTTAAGATGAGAGGAGGATGGACAATTGGGTTTAGTCACAGGAGGTCATTGATGACTTTTATAAGGTTAATTTTAGTGAATAGAGTGTGTTTTAAGAGAGTGAGACAGAAGACAGGGAGTGTAGAGAGTGATTTCAATACATTTTCCTATTAAGAGAAAGGAAGATTTAGGGCCATTGCTAGCAGGGCAAGTGGGATTAAGAATAGAGTCTTAAAAAATAATATGCAATGTAACAGCATATTTTATGCTTATAGAATTTATGATAAAAGAGAGAAAGGAAAACTCCTAGAATGAGGTATTAGAGCAGAAGAAAGACAATATGATCTAATATTCATTTGATGTTGGCATGTGAACAATTCTATCTATCCATTCAAATATTATCTGTGGATTCTGTGGGGTTTCATGTAATCTCCGTTTTCTCTATTTTTCAAAATATTGTCACGATGATTTTATACATTATACATTTATGACCAGTAAATATTATGGTAATAATTTTTAAGAAAGCACCAAATGTTTCTTTCCATTTTGCATTATATATTGTTGCAATAGACATAGAAGAAAATGATTGAACCCACAATAGTCAATGCAGACTTGGGTGTGAATTTCACTAGAGATTTTCAAGAGTGACACAAGGGAAGGAACCATCCTACACGTCTGCCTACCATTTCACATATAATATGTTCCTTTATTTGCTACTTCAGCAGCCAAAAGATTTAACAGATTTGGGTTTTGAAGGTAGAAATACCGTCAGTTAATGCTATGGTCTGAATATTTATTACCCTCACCCCACACACACTAATTCATATGTTAAAATCCTAACCCTTTAAAGGTGATGGGATTTTTAGGTGAGGCCTCTGAGAGGTGCTTAACAGGGTGAAACTCTCATGCATGGGATTAGCACTATAAAGAGAGGCTCACTAGCCCCTCTCACCAGGTGAGGATTCAATGAAGTCTGCAACCCAGAAAAGGGACCTACTCTGACTACACCTGACCTCATCTTCCAGGCCCCAAAACTGTCAGCAATGAATTTCTGCTGTTACAAACCTCCCGGTCTGTGGCATTTCGTTATAGCACTACAAAAAGGCTAAGACAGTTAATTAAGAGGAAAAAAAATTTAGGAGAGTTGAAAAGGCATCAGACCATACTCATACACACAGAGCTCACACAAATAATCACATATGCATGCCACACATTAAAAAATAAATGCATAAACACACAGTCTCATGCATGCATATGAACATATACAAACATATACAAGTAATACATGTAAACATATACAAGTAATACATGCAAACACATGCACCCATACCTGCAGCACACAAACATACATGGACACACACAGATACACACAGATACAGAAAAGTCTGTGAAGCTCTGGTTTAAGTTAAAGGCTTTTGGTTTTCTCTGGTGCTTCCTTTTCTCAGAGATAATTTCCCATGTGTCTGTGCAAATTCAGGAATTATTCTGAATACCTAACATCTTAGAGAACTTCCTAAAGTGATACAAATATCCAGATCCCTAACCAAAGAGAACTGGGATTAGACTAAATCCTGGCCAGAATCCTCAAAGAAAATATCTCCACAAACCACTACACTGTACCAAGACCTAAGATGAGATGCCTCAGGTCCCTCTATCAGAAGTCCCATCTGATTTTATCCCCACCGAGAGAATGCAACCATGTCTCACTACCTATATATATATATATATATATATATATAAATGCATATTCATCTGAAATTTTGCATAAGACTTTTCATTAATTTATTCATAAATGTGAAGTATAATTGCTTTTTTGATGTTTTTTGCCCTACTCATTTTAAGTCATGGGCAATGTTTTGAGAAGTGTACATCAGGCATTGATCTGATGAATGTACCATTTAAGGAATGGTACAAAAAACAAAAATATCAGACTGTGAGCTCCCTGAGGACAGGAACAAAGTCCTATAAACTCATTTCTATCCCTAATTCAAGCACAGCTCTGAATTATAGTAGATGCTCTTGTTGAAAACATTTAACATGTATGAAACTAATTTTGAATCAACTGATAACACAGGGGCCCCGCTCAAGGGTTCCAATCTACCAGTGACATCCACCAGAAAGTCTCAATGCTCGTACAGTGCTTAAAGAGGCAGATACAAAGGATACATTGTGTTAAATGGACTAACTTTTCTTTAAGGAAAAAAAAATTACTGTATGTTCATGTTTATTCATCCTTTGAGTAGAATCATTATTGTTCACTTATTACTACATTATACCATGCTCTCTACAGAAATCATTCTGGAAAAAGACACGAGTGCATTTTCCTCCTCAGAAAAATCGACGGTAACCTGACAGATAACAATGAGAGTGAGAGGTATTTCAAGGAAATGTTGGGAAAAGTTTTACTATGAGTGTGGGTTACAGATGTGTATTGTGTATAGAATCAGTTGCATAAGTACACGAAGGCAGGGACCTCTATCAAGCCTCACATCTGTGCGTATATGCATACACAGGTGTAAATCACTAAAAGGTGGTTATCCCCTAGGTCAGTGTCGGCAAACTGCGGCTCATGAGCCACATGCAGCTCGCGAGCTGTGGTTTGCCGCTCTGTTGACTAATGAGTTTGCTGACCACTGCCCTAGGTCAGAAGGAAAGCAGAGTCTTGACTCAACAGCCTTCTGTAGCCAGTAGGCCATGAGATACACAATGTGTACCCCATGCCCCCCTCCATTTGCTCTTCTCTCCTCCCTGTAGCTCATGAGAGTACTCAGGCACCCGGTGTCACAGGGGATCCCTTTTTCATAGGCTTTGCTGTCTTGTTCTCCAACCCAGGGCCCTTTAGAAGTGACAGAAGCCATTTCTCAGGGAGCTCAGTAACCAAGGTCTATTTCCCCGCTCCCCTCCTGCCCCAAATCCCATCCTCCTGACACAGAAGCACAGTTAGAGATGAAAAATATGGTTCATTATCTTGGTGGCGCAGAGAAAAATGTTATGGCTTTATTTAGCAGTTGCTTTTATGCTTTTAAAAACATGTTAATTTCATTTTTTTATGTAATTGTGCATTAAATCATCTCAGACAATTGTGTGATTTGGAAATAAAAGTCCAAGAAAATAAGTAAAAGCCATAATGTGGTTTTCTCCGTGCCGCTTTGTGGAGTCTGTGTTGATGTTCCTCGAGCATTAGTGTCTCCGCTCCTTCCTGGGGAGATTAATCTGGAGGCTCAGAGAGACTCTTGCCTTCCTGTCTTAGTTCTCCCAGAGCTCGGAGCTTTTCCCTGTGGTTTCTGCATCTACTGCCCATGAATTACCAGCCTTGACAACGTTAGGACTTATAAAGCCTCATAATCCTTTAGTCTATTCTCAAATAGGGCCACCGACGGGATGAAGACTTTGACCAGGGCGGGGAGAAATTTGAAAGAGACCCATTCTGCCTAAAGTAGAATTTTAAATCCCACGCTACAGAAAATCGGTACCCTCACACAGAATACTGGTGATAGATTTACTCTTCATCTTTTTTTTTAAAATTATGGTAGAATAGAAGCAATGGGACGCATGCAATGTTATTCAGCATGGGTGGGAGATGTTTTTCTTTAAGGAAAAGTTGGTCCATTTAACACAACCTCTCTTTTCTATCTCCTGCTTTAAGTATTGTGTGAGCATCGTGACTTTTTATGGATGTGAGAGATACACTGGGACCCTTGAGGGGGGGCCCCCTTGGAATGAGATCATTCAAAACTAATTTCATACACGTTAATTTTTTCAAATATCCATCAATACATATACACAATTAAATTCTTTCATTTTACTTTTTTTTTAGTGCATTTTAATGTAGATTATTGCTGTAAGGCACTATTCTTCCTTTGAGGGAATGTGTACTAGTTTGCTAGGGCTGCTGTAACAAAGCAGTGTAGACTCACAACATAAATGTACGGTTTCACAAACAGGTTGGAAGTCCAAGGTTAAGGAGCTGATGGCATGGTTTGCTCTGAGGCCTGGGAGGGAAGGACCTGGTCCGGACCTCTCTGCCTGGCTTGTAGTTGGTTACCTTCTCCCTGTGACCCTTCACTCTGAATCCCCTCCACCACCCCTCCCCCCAACACCCCCTGCCGCCCCCAGTACACTTCTGTGCCCGAGATCCCCCTTTTCATCAGGACACCAGTCACAGCGTTAAGGCTGACCCGAATGACCTCCTTTTACCTTGATTACTTCTTCAGAGCCTTATCTCCAAACGCAGCCACATTCCTAGAGGGTGGTGGTGAGGACCTCAGCACAGGAGTTTTAGGGAACACAGTTTGTGCTGTAACAGTACGCAAACCTTTCCTCTGTTTCTCAGTGATGTTCATTCAAGTTAAAAACACACAGCTTCCAAAGACTCGCATTCTGCAAACTACTAAAGAGTAACTTCTTTTATAATTCTAAAATGAATTCTTATATGATATAGGCGGGAGTAGACATAAAAGAAACAAACAAAATCACTCTGAATTTACTGGTGGTATAACCCTCAAGACAGATATATGTATGTGTATGTACACATGCTCCAACCTACACAACAACCAAAGCATGTATATATAACCAGCGTGGAAATTAACTTCCGCCTCAGGCTACTGTGAAATGTCAATTAAACTGACAAACTTTCCAAGCTCCCTACTCTATCTTCCTGCCTTGGGGAGCTTTTGTATTCAATTTATTGTTAAACAAAACAGCCAACTTGGCAGCAGAGTTAGATTAACGAATTATAATAAACATTTTTTTTTTGCTTAAAAATAAGGTGAGCTAATATTCCTGTAGAATAAATGTTAGCAAGATTAAAGATTTTGTCAGAGGGTATTTGTTTGTTATCACTTCAAATTGAGCAGGAGCAAAAGAATGTGCCCACTAGCTTGTTTGGATTAAACAGAGTCTAAAAGGAAGCTGACTAACAACTAATAGTGGCTTTGTTTAACGTTTCTTTTATTAACATTTAATATTTAATTCAGAGGAACTGATGTCAGAAGCCCAGAGGAGCCACAGAACAGCTGTGGGCCTCAATTTAAATGTCTTTCATTTGACCCATTTATATTCCTTGTTTCTTTCTTACACACACACACACACACACAGCTAATTTAATTGGCTTGTCTGCAAAGCCCATTCGTCTAACTATGCAGCTGAGGCTCCTGTCTCTCCATTTAAACCCCGTGATTCTACTATCCACCAGGAGAGATAAGGGAAGTTTCCAGAAGGCCACCAGGGGCAAGGAGGCATCTTTTGTCTAATCATAGACTTCTAAAATGTTTGTCATTATTGGTGTATGCAACAAGGCATTGGTGAGCTACCTCCTCACAGGGGCTGGGCTGAGTGTTTTACATCTATCATCTCAGTTAATCCTCACAGCAATCCAATAATGGTGAGCCAAAAGAGAATTTAATAGAGATTAAGGGACTGGGTCATGGGCATAAATATCATAAATATCATTGCTGCAGCTCTTGAAAATTTGACAGTGTGGAAAAGGGAGGGAGCTGAATTTAGTAGTAAAAGAAAGACTGCCTTTTCAAAGTCAGATAGGTATGTCTTAATGAATGTGTATTCCTAAATGTGAGAAGAGGCCTGAATATTTCTATTTTATTATACTGCAGCTAACATTTATTGAGCTCCTACTGATTGCCAGACACTGACCTAAGCACTTTATGTATATTACTTCACTGAATTAACTGTGAAGACAGTTGCCCTATGTGATAGATTCTGCTATTTTCAATTTCCAGGGCTTAATAACATTACTTAGGTCACACCGTTGGGATTTAAAGGCCCCCAGCTTGCTCGAGTCTGTCTTAACCACTATTTTACTATCAGGCTGTAATAGGCTAAAGCCATCTTTGTTTTATCAAGCAACCAATGATTTGCTTGACGTATGCACAGGGTGTGCTTACAAAAATTAGGCTGGTTTGTCCAAAGACTTCGATTAAATTACATGTTAAATGATTAAAAGTAGTATATCGTTTAAAGAATACTGAAAAAATAATCTGAAGTTTGACCAACTAAATTTTTCATCATAAGATAGTCATAGTATTAAAAAAGGAAAAAAAAGTCAAAACCCCCCAAAATGTAATTATCTTACTAAAGGAGAACTTAGACCAGGGCACATGTATAGGGGTTAATAATATTAAATCATAAAAATCGCAATTGCAAAGATTTGCAAATAGCATGGGAATCTGCTCCTCATAAAGTTTTAAGTTGACCTACTATGAGCAGTGATTCAAATGTGCAAGGCAGAGAAAGAAAAGTTGGGAGTTATTCATAAATCAGGACTTTCCCCAATTACTTCCTACAATTGTTTAAGGCAACCACATTCCTTGAGTGCAGTCTGAAATGCCTGAGATACTTGTAAAAAATTCAGATTCCTGTACCTATCCCAGATCTATTGACTCAGAATTGCTTCAGTGTGTCCAGAAATCTGTATTTTAAACCATCTGGCCAGCCATGTGCTAAATCCATGGATAGACAGATAAAGAAAATGTGGAGTATGTATACATAATGGAATATTATTTGGCCATATGCCTTTTGTGACAACATGGGTGGACCTTGAGGGCTTTATGCTAAGTGAAAAAAATCAGACACATAAAGACAAGTACTGTATAATGTCTCATGTGCAGAATCTAAAACAAACGAACAAAAAATAAGCTCAGACTGTTGGTTGCCAGAAATCGGGAGTGGAAGGTGGGAAAAATGGGTGAAGGGGTCAAGAGATCCAAGCTTCCTATTATACAATAAATAAGTCATGGGGATGTAATGTACAGTATGGTGACTATCTACACTAATAAAAGAGAAAGATGGAAATTGACCGTACCTTCGCGATGCCCACCAACCAATCAGGAATGAGTATGCAAATTAACACAACAAAGATGGTGGGTTAATTTGCATACTCAGGTGCCAAGTGGCCTGGGGCGGGATGCTTGCATTGTCGCCATGGCAACAACACAGGCATTCTGCACTGCCCCAGCTGATCCAGGGCTCTGGAGAGTGTGGGAAGGCGGAAAGGTGGCTCTGGGCAGGACCAAAGGCAAAAAAAAGTTGGCTCCGGGCCAGAGCGAAGGCAGAAAGGTGGCTCTGAGCTGGAGCAAAGGCAGAAAGGCTGCTCCGGGCCCGAGAGAAGGCAGTGCTGGCAGCCAGGAGGAGGAAGGCCCACCCATTCTTGCACAAATCTTCATGCATTGGGCCTCTAGTAGTTAATAATGCTGCACTGTATATTTGAAAGTTGCTAAGAGAGATTTGAGAAGTTTTCATCATAAGACAAAACATTTGTAACTGTGTGGTGATAGAAGCTGACTATACTTATTGTGGTGATCATTTCACAATATATACACATATCGAAACATTATGTTATACACCTGAAACTAATATAATGTTACATATCAATTATACCTCAATTTAAAAAAATGTGTTAAAATGGCTCATTTCCTGGATACGTGACCGTGTTTTTCCTTTTGAGCTGTTAAAATTATTTCATTTACTCATTTCAACAAACTTCTTAAAGATTCAGTTATGGTGAAGGACACCACATACAATAAAAAAATGAACTTGCAGTGGTGGTCTAGTAAGGAAACGCAGGTATATAGGCTGCCACAACACAGAGGACAAATGTGGTGACATTGACAAATTTCCAAGGAAATACTGGAAAACTAAAAATAAAATTGCGTTCAGGTAAAGAGCCCATTTTCCCTTTGGGGATACTAGAATCTGTTTCTTTTAAGATGGTTTTTCTAGGTAATGATAACTTTAATCCCAAATTATTTATTCATGACTGAAATCTACTTATGTTTACCACATGTTTCTTTTAATTTTTTAAAAATTATATTTTATTAATTTTTTACAGAGAGGAAGGAAGAGGGATAGAGTTAGAAACATTGATGAGAGAGGAACATCAATCAGCTGCCTCTTGCACATGTGCCCGCAACCAGGGTACATGCCCTTGACTGGAATTGAACCTGGGACCCTTCAGTCCGCAGGCCGATGCTCTATCCACTGAGCCAAACCGGTTAGGGCTGTTTACCACATCTTTGATGCTGTTTCTAAAAAAATAATCTATGAATTACATATTTCAAAATTGTCTGGATGCAATGAGTCTGTCCTTGGACTTATTTTGAAGGCTTAATCTATTCTAAATTGTTCCTCATGAAATTTTGTTATTAGATAGTTTGGGATAGGAGAACCCCAAATCTTATACTTTTATATTTAATTATGCTTAGACCAATAACATATGAAGAAATTCCAATGTTTTGTACACAACTTAAGTGATTTGGGAGTTGAGTAAAGGGAACACATCAAAAGTTCTTATTTTCACATATTCTGTTCCAAGAGAGAAGCCATGATAGCTCAGAGGTTTAGATAAACCTGATTTTGGTCCAAGTTCTAACTTCCTAGCTGTCTGTCCTTGGAAAACGTACACTCGACTTCATCATGTTTGTCGTTGCTTACACCACCCACACTAGATTTAATAACACATAGGTAATGTCAATAGTGTGCATAATTGATACATAAACATATGACACACATAACAAGTAGTCATACATAATCATGCTTATATTGTGGAGATTACATAAAGTGATGTATATAAATTTATTAATTTAGCACCTGACTCATAGCAGGTGCTTAATAAACTGATGGTAGAAATGAAAGAGAGAAAAAGAGCAAGAGAGGGAGGGGGTTGAGGCTAGAGTGAAATAAAAGATAAATATAAAAACTCATGTCAGAAATAAGAAAGAGGAAGGTAAAATGTAAAAAAAGGAGGGGGGTTACTCCTAACTTGAATAGCTTTACTTTTTTGCAATTAGATGCAAGATTGCTCCTGCGCTGTTTAATGTGGTAGCCACACCATCATCTCATTGATTGAATGGACATCATTAGAAAAAGAATAGTGACCACAGAAAGGTTACTAGTATTTGATCTGAACTCTGAAAATGTCAAGCTGCGTAGGCAGGGCTGGTGGATGGTGATAGGAAACCCATTTCCAGTTATATGTTAATGAAGGGGAACAAGGGGAAAAACCCAAAGTGAGCAGAGTGCAGTCTATGCAGTTTCCCATATTTCCAGCCTCATTAAAATATGCAGATCGTATCATTAGGAGACAGTTTCCTGGCAGAGCCTTCTCCTAGAGCTGTGATAGGCACTCGTTGGCAGTTGTTAGTACAATGAGTTGACCCACGGCTATATTCTTCTGTTTGAAAACAAACAAAAAAGAAGACGAAGAAGCAGAAGCAGCTTTTACAAGCCATGTTTTCATTTAGGGTGTGTGTCTTTTTCAAAGTATGAGTCTGTGTTTTTTTTTAAATGCCACTGATGCTTGTCTGCTTTGTTTTTCTAACAGCATATAGAAACCTTGTTGGGCAACTTCCCATCTTCCCCACATTTTGACTTTTCAGTTTTGGGTGTACAGTTATATTTAATGAAATAACACACATTATACCTATATTTAATTCAGCAAAATGATCAAGAGTAGCTACTGAATTAAACAATGATTTCAAAGACTTTCCTAATCAAACTTCAGCTTCAAACAGATGAAAAGAACTCTACTGTTCATCTTAATTCCTTACTTCACCCACAACTGTAATTTCCTCATTATTACCTTGGTTCTCTCCTCCCTCCCTCTGTTCCTTCCTTATTGCCTCTTTCTTCCATCTTTCTTAATTTCCTTCCTTCCTTCTTCCTATCTATCTATCTATCTATCTATCTATCTATCTATCTATCTATCTATCTATCTATCTATCATCTATCTATCTATCATCTATCTATCATCTATCTATCTATCTATCTATCTATCTATCTATTATCTATCTATCTATCTATCTATCTATCTATCTATCTATCTACCTATCTACCTACCTATCCTCTATCTTTTTTTTTCCTGGTGGCTAAGGCTGTATTAAAAATCATTTTATGAACAAAACCTCACAGATGAACACTTTTGATGTGAAGACCCAGTATAGATTACCACCTTGAGAAAATTTGTTACTGAATAAAAATATAGAATGATGATAGTTTGATGACTAGATGATCAAAATTATTTAGTGGATGTCAACATTTAACTGTGTAACAAGGTGAAAGTGCATGTCAACACTGAATGTCAGCTATTAATGCTAGTCCATAGAAATGCCATTGATTTAGTTTTTTTTTTCTGTCAGTGGTTTTTCAAGTGTAGTCTGAGACCTCTGTGGGTCCCTGAGGTTAAAACTGTTTTCCTAAAAAAAGTTTACAGATTACTTGTCTTTTTCACTGATGGTGCAAAAGCAATGGACAATAAAACTGCTGGTTCCTTAGCATCAATCCAGGCAGTGACCCCAAAGTGCGTTGGCCACTGTATTTTCATTACCATTTTCTTACAGTTAAAAAAAAAGGCTAGTTTAGCTCAAGAATGCCCTTAATGAAGCTGTAAAAATTATTATTTTTAGCCCAGTTGGTGTGGGTCAGTTGTTGAACATCAGTGGTCATGGTTTGATTCTGGGATTCTGGTCAGGGCACATGCCGGGGTTGCTGGCTGGATCCCCAGCAGGGACCATGCAGGAGGCAGCTGATCAATGAGTCTCATCATTGGTGCTTAGATCTCTCTCTCCCTCCCAACTTCTTCTCTGAAATCAATAAAAATGTGTTTTAAAAATTACTTCTTTTATTAAATCTTGACTCTTGAGTACATTTGTAAATAATCCATATGATGAAATGGCAAATATGCAGGAAGCATATTCTGCTGCAAACCAATGCATGATAGTCTTCTTGAGAAAATGCATTTGTGTGATTATTTGAGTGATGAGCTGAACTATTTACTCTTTTCTGGGACATTATTTTTATTTAAAATAACTACTGAAAGGCAATCTATGGCTATTCAGACTTAGATACAGGTTGAAGCAAAAGTAGGTTTATAGATGTTCATATGGGAAATAATATAATAATAAATAAATAATATTACAATAATAAACTGTTTCATGTACTCACTCTGTAAACCTACTTTTGCCTCACCCTGTATTTAACAGATATCCTCTGGATAGGAAATAAAGTGCCCTAGGCACACGAAGGAAATCAACTGTAATAGTATTTGTTGCCAATGATAAAATTCAAGCTTTCAAGAAAAAGTAACTCTTGTGCAAAGCACGAGTCCACCATGAGCACACTAGCTTCCCAAACCTTAAGACTTTTCTGATGAGGTTGATGGTGATATTTCCAAATGTGATTTTTGACATTCTATAATGTAATAAGTCAACATGTGTAAGATTTGCATACTTCAGTGAAACAATATTTTCTAAATGACCAATGCATTATATTACAAGTTATTGCATAAGAAAAAAGATCCATTTTAACCTCAAGTAAGGGCCAAGTAAAGGATTTTCATTTAAGAGAGTAAAAAATTGCATTAATATTGTTTCAAAAATATCTGACACTGTAATCTTTAAGAAACTACAATTTGTTGAGTTTTTGTATGGATTCAAATGAGAATATCCATAATTAACTAAAAATGCTAATAAAATGTATCAATTTTCTATCTAAATATGTGTGTGAGGCCAGATTTTCTCTATATTCTTCAGTCAAAACAATGAACCCAGATGTACTAAGTCAGAATTAAAGATATTTAGAGAAAATAAAATGTCATTTTTCTTACTAAATTTTTTGGAAATATACATACTTCTCATAAAGTATATTCTTTATGTTAACATGTAATGAGTTTATTATTGCTGTTTTTAATCTAAAATACAAGTAAATATATACATTTAAAATATTTATTAGTTTTGATCAACCAAAGGACTTGTATGCATGCATATAAGCCTACCCAATGGACACAGACAACAGGGGGGTGAGGGCATGAGTCAGGGGGAATAAGGGGTAAGGGGGAATAAGGACACATATGTAACACCTTAATCAATAAAGAAATTAAAAAATAAATAAAACATTTCTTAGTTTTAATTTTATAAGTAAATATTTGATTAAAAAATTTGTAAGAAATTAAAGGGGTCTTGCAATCAAAAGGTTGAGAAATGCTATTCCAGTTATAAGCAATACTATCTTATCTATTTAACTCTTTAGTAGTCTAGATATTATTTAATAATTTTAAGTATAAGTTATCTTACCTGTTTTAAATGTTTCTCTCTATATACCTAAGTATAAGCTAAGGCCCCTCCAAAAGAAATGTCCCTTAGAAAATAGGTGTTGCATATGTGTGTGTTCACCTTTTGTTATGGTATGCTCTCTCAGTTTACATCATTTTCACATCATCTACTTGGGGAAGATACATTAGCCTGAAACACCTCAAACACTGCTAGGTGTGCAAACTTTTGGAGTTTCGGTGATTACACTGGAATCAGTTAAAAAGGGGAACAGTTTTAAAATAATGTACATTTTATCATTTTTTAGGACTTACTTATATTTAGACTAGAGGCCCAGTGCATGAAATTTGTGCACTTGCCAGGGGGCGGGGAGAGGAGGCTCAGCTCAGCCTGCACCCTCTCAGTCTGGGAGCCCTTAGGGGATGTCCGACTGATGGCTTAAGCCTGCTCCTCATGGAGAGTGGGCCTAAGCCATCAGTTGGACATCCTTTGTGCTGCTGCAGAGGTGGGAAAGGTTCCCGCCACTGCTTCTGCGATCGCCAGCTATGAGCCAGGCTTCTGGCTGAGTGGTGCTCCCCCTGTGGGAGCGCACTGACCACCAGGGGGCAGCTCCTGCATTGAGCATATGCCCCCTGGTGGTCAGTGTGCATCATAGCGACCAGACAATCTGCAGTTGGGTCGATTTGTATATTAGCCTCTAATTATATAGGACTAGAGGCCTGGTGCACAAAATTTGTGCATGAGTAGGGTCCTTAGACCTGGCCAGTGACCAGGGTCGATCTGTGGGGTGATTGGGGGTGGCGGAGAGCCACTGGCACCCGCCTTGGTTGGCCTGGGGCCTGCAGGCTGGGGCAGTTCCTGCATTGAGTGTCTGCTCTCAGGTGGTCAGTGCGCATCATAGCGACCGGTCATTCCACTTGTTGTTCTGCGGTTTGGTCAATTTGCATATTAGGCTTTTATTTATTATATATGATAGCTTTACAAATAAGCATGCAAATTAATCTTTTAAATATCACTTTAAGAAAAATAATATGATAACCACTTAATGTGGAGAAATATTTGCCTATTGAATGAATGAAAAAGCTAAGAGTTGTAATGATTTTTGTGACATGGAATGAAACAGACACCAGGCAGGTGTTAATAAATAGCTGTAACCCAGAACCCTCAAACTGAAGTGGAGGTGAAAGCTCCGAAAATGAAAACCTGCATTAGTTAATAAAGACACTAATTTTGAATACAAATGTGAAATTAAGCAGAAGTATCTCAAGAATAGTGGGTTCCGTTTGAACAAAGATAGAGAACAGTTACATTTTTGCATATCTAAATTAATAAATTAAAGACCATAAGTGAACACTTGACTATTTCATCTATATCTCTAAAAGTTTTCATAATGAATTGGGCCAAAAGGTTTTTATTTTTAGTTTTTCATCATTTGGCAAATGGCATAGCCTTTTTGGTATAGTTAAGACCTCTTTATATTCAGTATAGTTAAGATTTATAATCCTTTACAAATCCTGCTTTAAGGGAATAGTTTTACAGACAGGAATCTGAGAATGAGAGTGTACAAGAACCCCCTGACATTTCACAGTTAGTATCCATGAGAACTGGGATTGGAACCCAGGTCCATTGCCAAGCCTGAGATCTTTCCATATACTCATGGTCATGAAGTATTTCCTATGGTCCAGAGACCTACAGGACATACAGTCCCCACACATTCACTCGTCATTAAATTATCACATAAACCCATAAGACAAGTGCCATTTTGGTTCTATTTTTGAAATAAGGAACCTGACGCATGCGAAGTCACATGGTTCCTAATTAGTAGTGATGGCAGCTGAGCCTGGTCCTGTTTCAGAGTCAGTACTCTAATGTTCTCCTTTATACCACCTTCCAATCTACTGTATCCCTTCTGCTTGATTGCTATATAGTCAATTCTATGAAACAAGCATCAAATTGGAATCTTTAAGTCACTTCTTTTTTTTCCCCAAGGATTCAAGTAGAATATACTGTAAAAGCATAGCAGAAATGATATTTTTAAATATTAAAAGATGAGTATAATCGTTGTTTCCTGGCTCTTTAAAGAAATTTGATGTTTAGCTCAAGTTGAGAAACTACTGTGAGGAAAAGTTATATGAGGCTGAAAGGGCCAGGTCATGCCTGGGATTAATAGACTCACTCTTCTTCACATACCTAACTAGTAAACATATATAGATACACGTGTTCTTTTATTTTTTATTTAGTTATACATGTGAAGAAGAGGGACTCTCTTAATCCCAGAGATTCTATACATGTTATATATACTCTATCTATTTTTCTACCTATCTATCTATCTATCTATCTATCTATCATCTATCTATCTACCTACCTGTTATACAAATATGTATCAATCATCTATCTTTCTGTCTGTGTGTTTATCTAGCTACCTATCTATCTCATTAACAGAAATAACACAGTGAGAATGCTTATATACATTTGACAAATAATTTGGGCAGGGTGGATAGTCACATCTTCATAATATGCAAAAACTAAAAAGCATTGATTGCTCACAATGATAAGCCTATGCAAGGATGTTGCTTGACATTAATCATGAAAATATTAAGGTCTTTATTTTGGAGAAAATACTATAAATCGTTGGTAAAAATGACAGCAGTGAACACACATATAATGGTGTTATCATCCAAGAACTGAAATCATATTCAGTTTTTTGTTAGTTTACTTGTTTTCAGTCTTTCAATTCCCAGCCCAATTTGTTCATTGTCCAGCTGGGACACAGCAAAGTTATTAAATTCCTCAAGGTCACCCACGAAGTCACAGCTGTCCTTGGGAAAGGGGCTTACCAAGTCCTGAATCCCAGCGAGGTCCTCCTGCTTCCTGAGATGGATGGGTCCGTGTGGAATGAAAGAATGCTCTTAAGCAAATTCCAATTATGGTTTATTAACTTCGCACATAGCATTTATCTCCCAGTTTCCAAAAATAGAACCAATTAAACTGTCTGTTTAGCACTAAGGTTTTTTTTTTAACTTTTAACTTTTCTTTAGATAAAGCCTTTATAGAAAACTAAATGGAACATTACAGATATGAGGGGAAGGGAGGAAGCCCTCACTTCCCTGCCACCACCACCTCTTCCTTCACCATCGCGATAAGACAACCAAGGCGAGATCTTTGCTGTCCTGAACTGACAGTGTTACATTGTCCGTCAAGGAAACCAGGCCATGCTAGGCCTGATGGATAGTAGGGAAAACTTTGATTCAAGACAGTTGCTAATGTGAAATGAAAGCCCAACAAATTCTAGTGTTTTGCCCCACTGTCAAAAACAAGTTTAAACAACTGCAGCAAGAAAAATTGCAGGCGTGTAAAAGGAGGTCTCAGAGCAGTATTTTCCTTTACACTTAAAACTCTAACTTCCAATCAGTGGTGTAAAAGGGAGACTTAGTGAAAACCCTGCAGGGATCTACTGCTATTGAGCTGTCTCCTTTAAGTCTCTCGTTTACAACTATCCCATTAAAGAACCGCCTGCCCAATAAGGACCACAGAGAGTTGGAGCTGGAATTTCCATGTTGATGTCTTCAGTGACCAAGAGAATGTGGGAAGTGTTTGCTCTGACAGTTAAAAGGAGAATAGATAGTGAAACAGAAGATATCTACTCTCAATGTGCCTAAGTTCCCATTAGCTTCCAAGGACCGCAAAATATCTATAGAGCAAAGGATTGGTGAGCAACAAAGGCTCTAGCCCATGGGGCAGGGAATGGGTTTGCACATGAAGGCAGAGATTCTCTGAAACTGAGGCTCAGGGAAAGAAAAGGGTTTCCTTGGGTCATGCTGCCCAGACTCCATCTACAGCTGCCAGACACCCAGTCCAGTTCTTTCGGCACTGTATTGCAATGCTGTGAACTGGAAATTACTTTTTATTCTCTCCTCTAAGTTTTCAACACGAAACCTCCCTCGAGTTCTTCACTGTTACAGGTACCATATCCGTGTGTCTATCACCACGCTCCTGCCTGTCTAACAAGAGCTCAGGGAATGTCACAGGATGTAGTCACGCTATACGCTCTGCCACGCGTTTCTGTTGAATGTGTATGGTAATGATTTGACACTTCTAAGAGGTGACAACTATCTTTAAATTATGAAATTACAATTATCTTATCAAATTTAATATTCTGTATACTTCAGAACTGAATTTTTTTTTAAAATCAGAGATTGCTAGTTCAGTGTAGCTGATTGCACTCAAGTTCTTAGAGTAATGTACCTTTTGTTATTTTTATTCCTAGAGTTTTGTTGCTATATTAACTCCTTCTTTCCCATGTCTATGCATTGATTTACTGGTGTTTTTTCCCTCTTTAGAAAAGTGCTAATGATCGATTCCTTCATTATACATTTTCAGAAAACCTACTTAATGGGAAAGGGTGCAAACTTGCCCCCAAAGGGACAACAAACTATGATTGTATTTATAAGTCTAAGGCACAAATACCCCAGTCTCCCTTAATCTATACAACCTAGCAAAGAACTGTCATCAATATGCAGATTTCGGAAAAAAGCCATGTGCCTGAGTAGCAATGTCTTCATAATATGGACCACATGCTTTTTGAGTTAGGAAATCCTCACTAGCAAAGCTAGGGTCTTGTAGATTCAGATTTTTTTTTTACACCCCTTCCCAGAAACCTAAGAATCAAACATCTTTTGAATGATGAAACAGGAAAAGACCACAGATTCCCTGGCAATCAATCAGTTTTTTTCTCATCAAATTTCCACAACCAAACCACCAAACCCTTTCCAGAGAATCGGTCTCTGTCAATGAATCTCTATAAATAATTTAAAAAGCATTAATAGCTTCTGAATTTTACTGTAGGATCCCTTTGTTCTCGATTATAAATGACTCACCACCCGGGGTTGCTTCCATGAGCCTCTGTTCGGGGCCATGTGTTTCTGATGACAGTACTCAAGGCATTGATTGGGTCCCTTTCAAATAGAGGAGCAAACTCCTCTAAGTTCCCCTGCATGGAACACACCACCATTTAGGGATATATGCTGCTCAGATTCGCAAAGAAATAGTACATTCGGTTCTTTAAGCCTACAATTTGGGAAGAAAGAATCTTTTTTCTTGAAACTGAAATACAAAAATAAAAACCAAGCCAAATTAATTGCAAATAGATTTTGAGGAAAAGAATACCCTTCCTGCTTAAAAAAAAAAAAAAGCAATAGTAATAACAAAAAGCAAGAAGCATTGTGAAGACTGCTCACAAGTTGTGAATACGCCATAACATGGGATTTCAGAATCCTAGAGGAATTTCAAAGGCTCTACTGACATATTTGGAAGGCCAGTGTTGATTTATAATTGCATTGCAGCCACATAAAAGAAGCAATTATATTTGTCAATACAGATAAATATAATTTCTGAGCTTAAGCTCCGCTGACTTGATTTATGTGTTGGTCATCATCTATTACTGCAAAACTTTCTATCACTGGCTTATTAAAGCTTCATTATGGTCGGAAATTTGAATGCTCATTTGGTTCTCGTTCATGCAAAAATGCTTTGTATTCACAAGTGATTGACACAAATAATCTTTTCCAGTAGACTGGGGGCTCACTGATCATTGCAACATTTTATTGTGGATAAACAGGACTTTAACTATTAAACTTGTAAAGATCATTCCTTTAAAAGTGAGTCATTTTTTAAAAATACCGTCTGTGCGTAGAGAGAAGGATAAAGGAAAATAACAAACACTATGAATAAATTTATAAGATGATGATGAATCTAAACACATTTGCAGTTTTTCTGAAATAGAAGTAAGGGATTTCTAGTTCTGGAGAATAAACATAAAAATTCCATTGTGATCGCCTCCCATACCAAAACCATTCGGCACAGTTTCTTTTGATAAACAGACACAGCAAAATAATCCTGCTGTCATATTTTTGGTAAATAGCTCAGGTTTTCAATTGCCAATAAAATGGATTGTAACTAAAAATCTAATGGGCTAAGAATTAAATAAAAACATAACCGGCAATCAGAAAAATAATCTCAGAAGTAATGTGTTACTGGCTAATGACTCATTAACCCTAACACATGCATCATAAACCCTGCAAGCACTTAAAAACTGGGGTCCCAATTAAAAGGTTATGCACAATAACAATTATTCTAAAAACAATGTCAGAAAAGCCATACTTCGCTATAGTAGACAATCAGAATTGTTTGCAACATATTGCATGTAAGCCTCAAATTTAGAAAATTGATTTATAACATTAATCTTTTCTTAGGAAAATAACAAATGTTTATCATAATCAGACTGTAATTAAAAAACAAATAGTCTTGCAAGGGTCTCTTTTTACTGTACTTGACAAGATGTCATTTAGGTATTGAAAAACATGTTTTTAAGTAACCATCAAACATGTTTATTCAAACCTAATTACACAGGCACAAAATGTGTGTTTTGATGCAGTATTAGTACTAATCCCTAGTTTGATGATCTTCCCAGCAGCCTAACTTTAGATTAAACACACACACACACACACACACACACACACACACACTGCACACCACTTACTTTTTATGTGTCGTGATTAAACACTCCTGGTAGAGTGTCTGAGAAAATAATTTGATGGGGTTACGTTTAAAGTTCATATGCAAATCTGAAGGCACTTCTCATTTTTAATACAGGAAAACAGGAAGTCCGAATGGATGTATATTTAATCGTGCATTGTATGGGAGAACAGAGATGTTCACAAGTGGCCTCCTTTGAATATGTCAAAGGTGGACCAGTCATTTCAGTATAATAGAAACGTTTTCTATCACAAAAGCATCACATTCTTAAAGACTATTTGCCTATTCTTCCTGCTCGATTGTTCGAGAGCTACATAGAAAAAATTGAAGCACATATAGCACACTTTTTGTTGAAGAAGCAATGACTCACTGTACAGGTTCCTATAAACTGCCTAAGTGAGAAAGAGGTATTAGAACATATCCATATTTGATGGTTGAGTCCATCACAAAGAGAGTGTTGCTACAAATTTTAGAAGAATAAGGTTAATCACAACTTTGCCTGATTGACTTAGGTTGTAGATTTATGAAACAAAATAACGGGAAAAATAATAATATCCTCGTAGGCAAACTACTCTAGCTATCAAACATATGTGTGGATGTATTACAGAGAGCCTCACTATTTCCTTTAGATTTTCACTACAAAGTGGACAGTTTCTAGACACCTGGAATTTTCTGGTATTTTAGGGTGCACCTCATGCTTGGCTTCTGAGAGTAGCATGCACAAGCATTCCAGTGTTGCCAGGCAGAATATTTTTTATTTCTGAAAATGAAAATTCAAGAACTCCTACAAGCCCTGTTTACACTCATGCTAGGCATTCCTTCCAGAAAAACTCCTGTGATGAAATGTGAAAGCCATAGATGTCAGTTTATGGGTTTATATTTCTGATCAAGGTCCTAGTGAACTTTATTGCCCCAGAAATACCCATAAATATAAGATTTGACCAAACATGTAATCAACTGTAAGGCAGACACCTGAATGCTATCTTGTATGAAAGCTTCCACCATAGAGATAAATCAGGCAGGGCCAGTAGAATAACCTACCACATAAAATTTTATATCAGCTGATTCAGGACCAGGGTGTTCTATAAAATGTTCTTATCTTCATCACAATTCTAGCCTTATTTTTGCTGCTACAAATATGAGAGGAAAAAGCTACCTTCCCCTAGTCCATGATGTTTGGGACAGGTTCTATAGGGACATTTTAAAGGGCATCTTTGAAGACTTCTTGAATGACCTATTTTACCTTCGTTTCTTCTTGTAAATTTTACTTTACCTCTGGTGAGAGTGAGTTTTAAGGATCAAGTTATTGAACTTACTGTTGCATCTGAAATTAGGATACATTTTCTCAAAGCTGGCTGGGGAGCCTGTTTCATTGCCCTGCTGGCCTATATGTCACATGGATAAACTCAGCAGACCCCTAAGTCTCAAACTTGACATGAATCCACAGTCAAGGGGTTTGGGGAGCGGCTCCACTCCAATGATAAAAGCATGGGTGACAATTTACAAACGAATTCAGAATTTTGCCATAATATCAATAAGTCTTTCAATATCCTGTTAGAAAACGTTAAAGATATGCTTTGAAAAAATCTTCTTCCATTCAAAACAGTATTTTTGGAAAACTGAACATTGATATACTCACAAATGAAAATTTTCACATATGTTTATTTATGTTACATAGCAGGAGGAGAAAAACGATCTTGTTATCATTTGTGAATATAATCCTGTGAAGAAGTTATTGCCAGGCAAGCAATCGATGACTATGATAATTACAATAAATCAGAAATCTCGGAAACAATAGCACATAAGAAATCTGTCCCATTGTATGTGTTGAGACACAGGTCGTGTTTGTACTCCATTCATTTAATTTGCTCTTTTCTGTTGGATATCAGAGACACTGTGGAACTCCAGGACAGGACCTGAGTGTGATGCTGAGTTTCCAGTGCCTCTGGGAAAGCAGGGGGCTGTGTGATGAGGACAGGAGGTAGGGAGGAGGGTTCCTGGGCCCACACACAAAGCCTCCTGCAGGGGAAATAGGAGTGGAAGGGGAGGGAGGTGGAGGAAGAGGAGGTAGAGAAGAAGTGTGAGAAGGGGGAGAGGGAGAAACTCAGCTATCTCTCATCACTGGAATATCAAATTGTCCTTAGGGACATTTTAGAGTCCAGTGCCCCATAAAAAGGGACCCATAGCAGTAATTTCTTGCTTTACCTCATCTTCAAGGATATTGAATGATCTTATCTTCATGAATATTTCTTAGTTTACCCTTGAATAACATGGTTTAAACTGTGCAGGTCCACTTATATGCAGACTAGAGGCCTGGTGCATGAATTCGTGCATGAGTGGGGTCTGGCAGGCTGGCCCCGATGGGAGTCAATCGGGGCCGAGCCAGCTGGGGATGGGGCTGCTGGAGGTTGGCCAGGCTGGCCGGCGGAAGGGGCCAGGCTGGCCGGGGGAAGGGGCCTCAGGAGGTTGGCCGGCCAGTCCTGCCCCTGATAGGGGTGGGGAGGGCTATCAGGGCAGGGCTGGCTGGGGGGAGGGACCCTGGAAGTTTGGCCGGCCAGCCCCACCCCTGATCAGGTTGGTTGGCCTGCTACATTGGGCATCATAGCGACAGGTCATTTAAGTCGTTCCAGTCGTTTCAGCATTTGGCTCACTGGCTATATATATATTTTTTCCCATTAAATTCTGTAAATTAATTTTCTTTCTCTTAAGCTGTTCTTAATAACATTTTCTTTTTTCTAGCTTAATACAGTATAAGTATACAGTCTACAATACATATATCATCCAAAATATGTGTTGACTTTATGTTTTCTGATCAACACTAGGCTATGAGTACTTAAGTTTCAGGCCTGAAAAGTTATACATAAGTGTTTGACTGAATGGGGTTGGCACGCCTAACCCTTCCATTGTTCAAGGGTCAACTGTACTCTTACTTAAAGAGTAGAAAATATAGTGAAACTTGGGGTCTAGATGTGAAAAGTCACCATCCGATTTTTCCTGCCTTAAGTTAGATCACATGTAGATCAATAGCATTAAGAATCATAATTTTCATTTAGTCATGCACCCAGGAGGATCGTGGACTTAGGATTAAGGCACAGCCTGATGAACTCAGCTTTGTCATTCGGTAGCTCAGTGACCTTGCCTATGTTCCTTATCCATGCTGACACTCATGTGTCAATCAGAATATTAACACTTTCCCAGGGTGCCTGTGAAGTCCAAGTGAAATCGTGCAGACTGCAAAGCAAGTGCTTGGTGCAAAGTCAGAGCTCAGCTCATGCTTCTCCCTTCCCCATCTCTTCTCCTCACTGAACCACGGGACAGAAAGTGCTTGAGGGGAACATGTGAGCTGTGTGTTTCCCAGTTGAACAAAACTAGATACATTCACCTTCCATAACTTCTCACACTATTTCTGCATCTCAACTACATGAAAAGAGTCCTATTAGAATGTATAAATAAGTGCATGTGTAAACATTAACCAATCCAGAATGCCGGCTATGGATTAGCACCAAACATGAAAAGTGTGGAAAACCCCTGCTTACAACTGATGTCATAGTGAAACTACGCTCGACATCACGTAAGCACCTCTAATCGGGTGTGATTATTTTAACCAGAGAGGTGTGGAGTCTTTGGGGGATCTGGGCTCTAAAATATTTCCCATGATAACCACATTGCTGTCACATGGCAAGTTTCAGATATTTTATTGGGAAAGTTATGGATCATAAGTTAGATTCAACTGTATGTACTATGCATGCTAATTATCTAAATTAAATTTAAATAAGTTAGCATATTTCCAGTAAATGCATAGTTATGTTTTTTTTAGAGAATTTTCTTAGACAGAAATGTGTCTCTAGCTACTACTAATAAAAGATATTTGAAAGCTGAAGTAGTATCCATTCTTTTTCTACAAGAGAGATTGACCATAACCTCTTATAAATGAATACAGTCAGGCCTATTGTGAAGGGCCAAATCTGTCTTCAAATTTTGTAGAACAGGTTTACAGATTATTTGTTCTCCTACACTAAGGTGAGCACATTTATGGCTCCGCACCCTAAAGTTATAATAAAACTGGGTTCCATTCAAAGTCTTCTATCAGTAATAGTGGATAAGAATCGTAAGTAATGCCTAATATGGTGTTCATGATATAGGCTCACATCAGCAATTGATCATTAAAGAATTTGACTCCCCCAACCTCTAACTGCTATAAAAACTGGATATCAGATAGATGATTAGATTGCATCAGCTGTTAACTTCTTTATTACTCGTTTATAAAAAAAGGATGCATACTTGTCAAAGATAAGCTCTTAAGTAATCTGAGAATGTTGGTGGCATCAAAGTTTACCTGCTTAACTGTTTTCTTTTAGGGAGGAAAGGGAATAAAAAGAAGAGAAAAGAAAAGAATGCACACTCTTGACTAAAGCAGTCCTTCAGATGACTTGAACTCTTCACTCATTCCTGATAAGCCGTAAGACTCCCAAGGGCAGGAAAATACTACCCTGAGTAAGCAATGAAATCACAGAGAATGAAGATGAAAAATTGTCTTTAAGTCCCTGGGAACAGTTCTGGTCCCCATTTATTCAACAGAGAGTTGGGGCACCTCTGTGGGACTCTACACACAGCTATTCTCATTCTTCCTTCTTGAAAGTTCAGTGAGATCCCAATCCAGAGATTCCATGCACCTGCCTACTTCCTTACCACCTAGATGCACACTCTAAATGTTTTCCTTTCTATGAAATAAATACAAGCTCTCTGACCTTCTAATAATTAAAGAAACATATATTGTTCAGAAGTTGAAATGAATTAATATACCATGTATAAAATGTAATGTCTTAAGATCCAAAATTACTCATCTATACCTATATTATTGAAAAGACCTTCACTTGAGTTCAAAACTGCTACCCTAGAGTAAACGCTGTCATATGGGTAATAAACTAGCTAGTTAACAAAGGTGGTCCAGAGTGAAATAATGACCTTGGATTGGAATTCTCATTCTGTCATTTGCCATATTTATGACATTGGGTTAGTTTCTCTTAATCTCTGAGCCATCTTTTCCTCACATGTAAAATGAGAATAAAACAACAGAAGCATCTTACAGGAGTGGTGTGATGTTTAAATAAGATTATCCATGTGAAGGGCTTATCAAGGTGTCTCACATACAGCACATGATCAATCAATGTTAGCTACTGTTGTTATCAGCAGGCATGCATGCATGGTTGTTTGCAATAGGTGACGGTATTACTGAGAAAGAGAGAATTATCATACACTGTTTTGAGCCTCAGCATCCATGCCTTACAGGTAGGGAACTAGGAAAAATGGTCTGCTCTTGTACCTTTGCCCCTGTCCCTTTCTGAGTTTCCATGAAAGAGCAGTGCCTTATTGTATACTTTAGGCTCTGTGGGGACTACAGGGTTTATGGCATTCATTATTTACTTCGGTACCCCATGAACTGTCTGAACCTGAAGACATCCAAGGAAGGGTTGCATGTGTGTCTGTGTGAAATTGATCAACCAGTTGGCTTTGAATCCTGATTGTCATATCTGTCTCTTGAGGATCCACTGCTTTTGGACTATGTAGCTTATTTCTGTCTCTAACTTGCAACTATTATGCTTTTCATGGGCCATTGACCACTCAAATATGTTAAACTTAGATTCATCTCAAGTCTACTATAAAACACTATACAATCAATAGGCTATAAGTATCTGCAATTACTAAGAATATCAATTTCTAGATCAAACACTCGTATTACCAAAAATAAATGAAAATGTACATATTATAATACTAATGTACTTGCTTATACTTTGTACCATATGCATATTTTTCTTGCATAAACCCTTGGTTACTTGGATTTTGATAGACATAGACTGTATTGGATTTATACATAAGGCATATGCAATACATGTGCCATTCTCTTAATAAAATATTGAGTGCCCATCTATGTAGCAATGCTGCAGAGCTCAAGGCAGTATAAGATCTCTTGTAAATATTGAATAGACTATCTAGGACAAACTGAGTTTGTTGGAAAGTAACCAACATATTGGCATTAGCGTATCACACCATGTTCTACTGAGAGTGCACCTCAGCGAATCTTCAAAGTGTGCTGAAAGGTGCACAGTTAAGTTTCAGAAGAAGCTTCTAGAAGGGAACCTTTTCCTGCCAAGGGCCATTTGGATATTTATAACATCATTTGCAGGCCACCCAAAATTATCAGATTAAAAATTAGCCTGCTATATTTGGTCAAACATTTAATTAACTCACCCCTAATGCCTTGGCAGGGCCAGACTAATGATTTTAAGGGCTTTATACGGCCCGCAGGCCAGATGTTCCCCACCCCTAGAACACGGACTTTAAGGAAGACATTATAATGTGGTTTCTGAAAAGAAAATAGCCAGTATCTTTCTTTTATTAATTTCAAATTATGTGAAAAGAACAAATAACTCCAATAGAAGGAAGTTTTAAAAATAGTCTTTTTGGACTTGAGTTATTTTTTTACAGCACAATAAAATATCTAAATACAAACTGAAAAATTGTATACCCTTCCCACCAAAAATAAAATATCAAAAAGCCAACAGTGACACATAGTGTTTAAATAGTACCATGAGCCTTAGGGATTTTCAGGTTATAGTACCAAAACATTACACCTACTCTAAACTTTCCTTCCACCAATGGGGGCACTGTACTAACTTAGTAGTTGTTTATTTGTGGGTTCAAACTAAAGTGGAGTTTACAACTTCATTTATTTGCAAGTGGATGAGCAATGATGGTTCATTTCAACTTCATTTATTTGCAAGTGGATGAGCAATGATGGTTCATCCCAATAGCATGGGATGCACAAATCACGCAATCCCGAAGTGATAAATTAAAAAAAAAATAAAAAGATATTAAAATAGGAGGAGTCCCCCTAAAGTCCAGCCAGGAGGCAAATGAAGTAGACATGTTTCCCAATTGAAATTCAGTCGATTTTTTTAAAGCACTTCTTTGTGGTGCTTTAAGAAAACCGACATTGTCTCTGTTAGTGTTTTACAGAGGCGTGTATTTTTAGTTATACAGCTGAGACTCTGCAGCCCAGTGAACTGTGGCTGCCTGTGGTGGAATCAGCAGAAGGAAAGAAACAGACACTTTGCCACTAGCTCTAAAAATATCAGTGGCATGCCAGGGTCCTCATCTCTATGTTAAGAACTATAGCAAGTCAGAAAGAGATGAACTTATGTCTTTCACACTCAGCATCTTCAGTGCAAATGGAAACTTAAAAGAACTTTTCTCAGTTTTTAAGCAGAATTATGCCTCTCAGGTCCAACTTTAAAAACAAGCACACCTACAATAAATCATACAGCTGGAAAAATGGTGGGAGACGGCTCATGTCTGAACTCCATACGGGGGTGGGTGGGAATGATTTTAAACTGACATAGCTTGTTAACATTTATAAGATACTATATAATGCTGTATATTATAAACATTATAGTACTATTATGCAGGGAATGTAAAAATAGGGCAACCGTTGAGGAAAACAGTATGGTGGTTCCTCACAAAATTACAAATAGATTTTTCATACGGACCAGCAATTCTAGAGATATTTGTACATCCATATCCATAGAAGCATATCTCACAATAGTCAAAAGGTAGAAGCAACCCAAGTGTCTACCAAGGATGCATGGGTAAACAAAATGAGGTATGTGCATACAATAGAATATTATTCAGATGTAAAAACAAAGGAAAATCTGACACCTGCTACAACATGATGAACCCTGAGGTCATTATGCTGAGGAAACTAAGCCAGTCATGAAAGCACAGATATGACATGATCCCACCCATAGGAGGAGCCTGGGACAGTCAAAGCCATAGAGATAGAAAGCAGAGCATTGATTGCCAGGGACTGTGGGAGACAGGATTTAGGAGTTATTGCTTAATGGGCACAGTTTCCCAATGGCTACGGATGAAAAAATTTCTGAAGATGGACAGTAGGGATGGTAGCACGAGGTATGAATGTGCCAATGGTACTGAAATGCACACTCTGAAACAGTGAAGAATGTGCATTTTATGTTATGGACATTTTACCACAGTTAAAAATAAATGTGCAGAAGAGAACATTGGACTTGAACCTGAATGCGTCCATCGTTTTTAATGCTTGGAGAAAAAGCATTTCATCCTGGTAAGAGGAAAGATTCTGGAATTCGATGGCCTGACTTGGAAGTTTGGTTCCGCCGTAGGTGCAACCTTGGGTGAGTTTCACCAGCTCTTTGTGACTCCTTTTTCTCGTCTGTAAAGTGTGCGTAGCAACAGGCCTCTCTTCGGAGAACGGCTGTAAGGCTAACGTGCTGACGGGATGCAGTCTTCAGAAAGATAGCTGGCAAATATTAACAATGATGTAAGCGTTGCCTCTTGCTGTTATTATTACTGTTTTCACTAGTCAAATGCTGCTGGGATGTTTTCTTTTATATGTGAAGTCGGCTTTAACTTCTTAGATACACTAAAACCCTTTCCACTTGACATTTTGAAATTGCTCACAATTATAATCAAAAAGGTTAATGACTCTTAAATTAATAGGAAAATTGGAATGTTTTCTTCATTGCCTTTTTTTATTGTAATAAACAGTACTTATTTGAAAAGGTTGGGAAGCGAAGGGTCCTTGTTGACGACTAACAGTTTGGCCTCTGTGACCGGAAGAACTAGCAGGATCAGCATCTTAGACGGTAACATGACGTCATATAAACCAAACACGCAAGTCACCTTAGCTCTTTTGCTTCCAACGATGGCACTTGAAAATCGTGCCATTGTTGGCTGATGTATGCTTCGCAAATATTTTGCCAGAAAGTTGCTTGGAAATAGGAAATATTGCTGTTGTCTCAAGGAGGGGTGTGACAAGAACTCAAGGAAAAGTCTCTAAAGCAGATTTTCATTTGAGAGAGAGAGAGAGGTTGCTCTTTTTGCAGGGTGGTGTTTACAGTATGAAATGGGCTGCTTTCAAACTCGCTGAAAAGTGGGTTCTTTCAAATAGGAATTAACCATTTTGCATAATGTTTTTGGGAGGCTTTAAAAGCAGGAGGCAAATAAACTTTAATTATTTTGTCAGCTTTCACCTCTGCAATATGATTCCATACTTTTTCTTAAAAAAAAAAAAAAAGTGATCCTATGGTACTAACTGAATCACTTACTAGTGTAATGGAGATTTTCCACTCTGCCACCTGATAGAGATATCAAAGAATAGAGAAGAGAGCCCTCCAAGCTGGCTCCAAGGCTAAGGAGAAAGGAAGCTATTGGAATAATTTTTACATTTTGCCTAAGGCAGCGATTTTCAACGCTTTTCATCTTGTGGCACACATAAACTAATTACTAAAATTCTGTAGCACACCACAAATATATTATAGTTTTGGCCCATCTCACAATAAAAACAAAAAAGTTATGAGTTTTTTTTCCACACCGGATGGCTATTGTGTTGGCTATTGTCATTTTTTTTTAAATGTGACATTATAAAGGAAAAGAGGTTAGTGCCCCTGACTCGACAGTCAGGTGTTGCATGCTTTAAAAATTCTTGTGCCTTCCGCATCACACCAGTGGAAAGTCACTGGCCTCAGGTACGACGGGCCCGTGAGAAGAAACCATAGGTTTCAAAACATAAGTGGAAGCAGCGGAGGGGACAGAGGGACTCTTGAGCTTGTGTTTAGCTCTGGTCACATGATTCTCCCAGGGAGCAGCCTTGCAATGAATGCAGTCATTCTGAGAGGCAGCGTGGCTTATGAATGTGGATATTCAGATATTGAAAGTATATACCTTTACTATGATCTGCCTGAACCTCATGAACAGATGGCACAGACTAAAGCCAGCTTACCACAAATAATTATACAGAAAGAAAATTAGATGGATGAAACCTAAAATGTGATGCTTTCTATATTAAGTCAAAATCAGAAATAGATAAACTCATTTATGTAACTAATAAATTGAAAGCAGAACATCCATCTTGCGTAAAAAGGAATGCTGTGCTCTGAAATGGGAATTAATATCTTACTGCAAAACACTTAGAAGCCCGGTTACTGGTACATTTTGTCTGAAAAATCATGTTTTACTAAAACCAAGCAGTAAAACCTCTGGGACAAAGGCATAGCACATAAAAAACACAGACGTGTGTGTGTGTGTGTGTGTGTGTGTGTATGTGTGTGTGTGTGTTCATAACAACTAGAAATGTACATAGTGAAAGTAATAGAGTTGAAAAGGAGTAACAGGTTAGATTTAGTTCAAGTTGATTCATTAGTAACTTCTAGGTACCTACTACCTGGCATAGAACAAGCCACAATGATCTACCTGTGGGATTAGGTTAAGGAATTTAAAGAATTAAGCCTTCCTCCCTTTCCCCAGGATGCTCAAAGTGGTTTGTGGCCCCCATGTTACTACAGCATTCATAAACAACCAGACACAGTGGTTGTCCCCTTCCGAGGACATGCCCACCTCCATACTGCCCACCCTGAGATCTCAGGGTTCTCAACGAAAGAATGAACATCTTTGCTCCTTTCTGCCCACACATTGGTGTGGTGTATACCAGAGATGTTGTATTCAAAATTTAGGGCACAGTGGCCCCTCTTAAGGATAGTCAGTGAGAAAAAAAATGAGTGAGACTACTCAAAATTCATGATCCAGCTGTTCTTTCTAACCTCTTAAGGACAATAAATTGGTGTCCTCCCATCATCTTGCTACCAGAGACAGTCTACATTATTTTGCAGTGAATCTATGAAATTGATTTGTAATGAATGTCCATTGGAGGTCAAGGTACAGCTCAGAGCAGCTGGATGTCTTTAGAAAAAAGGTCATGGCTGTTGCATATAAACAAGCTTGAAAACTATAATCACCCTTGAATGATCTCTTGGGTCAATGACAACTTAAAAGCTATGTAAACCCAAGGAGATTGGGGAGACACAGACAGTCTTTAAAAGCAAAAACCAAATGAACTTGAATTATCGAAGATAACTGGGACAGAAGATTCAGTTAACTTCTTTATCAACTAAAATTAATGTACTGACAAATTAAAAGCAACAGTGAATTACATGCATTCCATATCTGGCAGAGACATCACTTGGGGGAAAAAAAGGATGGATAATGAAATGTTATATTTTAATGTTCCCAGGAGATACATTAAAAATATATATACACATAAATCAGCAACAAGGGGATAAGCCATGCCTATGACACTTAGGAATGAATTATTTCAACATACAGCCTTTTTCAGAAAATTTGCTATTTTGGTAGGCTTGAGACAAGATGCTTAGCTTAAAGAAGAGCTATATTTTCATTTCAAAGGTCAGAACAGAACCCATATGATGAACTGTATATTATGAATTTGACTACTTAGAAACGTATTTGTTCCAGTGTTTATTCAGTGAACAAGAAACTCTATTTAATAGGGAATTTCTTTAATTTCTGAAAGGAAAGAATTTAACATTAATGAGTCCATGTAACACTTAGGAGGATGGCATAGGTATAGGAAGAATTGATAAATTTGAGAGTTAGAAAAATCAGAAAGGGACCTATGGAAGAATTTATGATTATGCATTGCTTTGTTTCACAGGCATGTGGGCCAACAAACACAAATTCTGTTTTGTGGAAGGAAACTAGGGCAGTTAACATATGCATACTTCTGCTACCCCTTCTCTTATCTCTGGTGACAGCATTCCAGCTCTCTTTGAAGAGGTATCCCTTCTCCAACTTTACTCAACATCTTTTGGGAGGAGGTGACTGTACCTCAGGCTCCCATCATGGACAGGCCTGGATAATCATAACCACAGAGATTCAGGGCTGAAAAGTGTCTAAAACCAGGCCAATCAGAGTATTAGGGCTTTTGCTGGAATTATGGTAAAATATAGATCTGATGTTAATTAGCCAAAATTTCAAGGTAAACTGTCCTGAGAGCAAAGGTAACACCCAGAGGAGGGAGAGAAACAGAGAGAGAGAGGGAGAGGAAGAGAGAGACTGATTGATTCTTAATGTCATTATTCTTTGAACCCTGGTATCCAGCCATGCCTGAAGCCATCCATATTCACTCCTTGATCATGCTAATTACATGAGCCAGAAAATTCCCTTTCGTGTTTATACTAGAGGCCCAATGCACAAAATTCATGCATGGGTAGGGTCTGTAGGCCTGGCCGGTGATCAGGCCAATCTGCAGGCATCTGGCAGGGCGATCAGGTGGAGGGGGGGCCCGCTGGCACCCACTTTGGCCAATGTGGCACCACCCGCTCACCAGCCTCACCATCAGCCACCACCGTTTGTCACCTCCTACAGAGGGAAGCAACTGGCGGGGCAATTGGGGGGCCAGCCAGCCCTAACCCCCCCCCCCACCACCTGCTCGCAGGCTGGCCCCGCACCCCTCCCTCTGCAGGGTGACTGGCGGGGAGATTGGGAGGCCCCGCTGGCACCTGCCTTCACTGGCCTGGGGCCTGTGGGCTGGGGGCAGCTCCCGCATTGAGTATCTGCCCCCTGGTGGTCAGTGCAGGTCATAGTGGTCATTCACAGTTGGGTCGATTTGCATATTAGGTTTTTACTATGTAGGATTGGTTTGAACTACAGATCCTCTCATTTGAGAAGTAAACAGTTTTAGGGCTATTCAGGTTTGAGAGTGAGTACTATGCCTGTTGGGAGGGAAAGAGAAAGTTCCCACCCCACCAGCTTTCCAGGAACAAATTCTGCTCTTGTATTACCAAGGAATGACTCAAGGACATTGCACTCATTCCCCCGCCATTCCTTTAATATACCTTTCTGGGCGCTCTCTTGTGATCCCATAATGCAATTATAGACATTGATGATTTACAAGAAGTGAAAATTCAATTGGAATGATTCAAAGTGACTTTGACAAACTACAATCTTGGGGACATGCGTATCCTTGAAATACACACTTTCATTGATTACCTATGTCCCTAAGCAGTGAAGAGCTGGAAAATTATAAAGCTTAACACCATTATATACAGAGATGGAGGAAGACTTTAATACATGCTGGTAATTGGCTGGAGCCTGATTCACCTAGTGAATATTCTGACACGGATCTGAGTTCCTTCATACCAAAGATCCATCTCTCGTTTGAAATTCACACGGAAGAAGACTGAATGCTGAGAGGAGTGGATGACTGAACCGAGTTTGATGTTTTTGCACTGGCTTAATTTATAGTTCATGACTCAGTTCCTAAATATCTCTTCTTTTGATCCTGAATTAAGGGCAAATTTGGGCTCTAGGGCCTGTTCTCTCCCTGGCTTATGAACTACACGAGAATAAAAGAGATCAAAGAAACCTTGGTGAGACTATAATTTAATGACTTCCTTTAGAAATGAAGAAACTGAGGTACAGGAAGTTCAATGTGATTTATCCAAAGTCACACAATCAGTTAATGATAGGGTCATTCAGAAGCCTCCTTTTCTTTTTATAATGAGATTCAGAGATGTTCGGAATGCCATTTCATTATCAAGAAAAAAGGGTAGATATGTCTTTTTTATTCAAACAATAGTGACTGGGCATGCTTAACCATTCTTTTCTTCAATTAGAGGAGATGACAGACGGGTGGAAGATGGGTTTTCTGGGACCAAGAAAACAAGTGCATTATTAGAAAGAGGATTTTTGAGTCTCTACAAGAACTGTGTCTCTTATTGGGTGTGCATTATATACTTCCTGAACTTATGGATGTCGGAAGTAAGACTTTTAAAATTCTAATTACAAGGTCATTTAACCTGTTGCTCCCAGCTTCTATTTTACTCAGTTCTATAAGGAACTGAACCTTCCAAAAACAGTTGTCCAAGTCTCCCTCTGGGCTGTTCTCGATATTTCACCCCCTGTTCTTGTGCTCCCTTCCTCTCTTCTTCCAGCCACGGGAATCTGACATGCTCTCAGAAGCTCAACCTCTCCCTCTGCTCCCCTTTCACCTCCAGACATTCACTTACATTTCCACAGCCGCCACATTGGTCTCTGACAGCAAGAATCTGAACTCAACATCCATGAACTTGACTTACCATCAGTACAGATGCATATTAACCCAAGTGTCAGGGTTGTCAGTAACATGGGGAGGCCATTTTGAATAAGGTGTGCTCCTAACTAACTCTCTTCCCAATTCCTCAAATCTTACCCAGTCACCACACGTCGGTTGTTCCTGATACCGTGGAAAAGCCACAGTTTTCCTGGGTTCCAACACAATTTACTAGGTGCTGGTCTCATTTTTGCTAACAATGGGCTCTGTCACCTGGACTACCCACATTTCTCCTCTGGGTTTTTATTACCAACCATAAGAGGTTTAATTGGGCATTTATTTACTCACAAATCTGCCAAGTATTTAATGACTTACTACTATGTCCTGAGTATGTGTACCGTACTTCACCAACAAAAGAAGAAGTGAGAGTCATATAGTAAGTACACCTGTCCCTCATGGAAACTTTCAGTCTAGGGCCACCCTGATCTACAACTTCCAACGCATGTGTACTTATAAAGAATCAACTCTTCCAGGGGGAAAAAGAGAAAGTTGTCCATCACTGTACTCTGGAGCCCGACCAAGCCCCTAAGTGACTCCAGCTAATGTTTGCAATTCTATTAGACAGTTTACTTAATCCAAGCTTTTTTTTTTTTCCTCCCCATAGGTCACTCTTAGGTCTCTTCAAAGAACCATGCAGGTAATGTTTTATGCTTTGGCTTCATTCTTCTTCAGGCAGAGAAAAAGCCATCACCTCCCCTCCCCATATTTTGACGGAACCCCCTCCACGGACTGTAGCCTTAGGGAAAAAGCATTTGCTATCGGACGCCTCCTCCCCAAAGCACCCTTGGGAAAGGCAATGTCATCTCAAGAGGTCTCCGGCAACGCCCTGGGAGAAAGGACGGCAGGATTGGTATCCTGACTGGGGATATTCTTTTCACTGTCTCTTATTTCAGCACAGGACCCCAAACTTCCCACAGAGAAAACAAATCTTAATAATAAGGAGGAGGAGATCCTGGACGAGAGGCCCAGCTTTCTGACTCATGAAGACAAAGACCCTTTGCGTACTTCTCAACCGTTCCTTTCTGGCACCGCACCGTCTAGCCCTGTGAAGCTGTAAGCGAAGCCACGTGGTGTGTGCAGGGGGTTCATTACAGCCTCCTCCCCAGCAATCTCCTGGCCCAGCCCGCGGGGAGCCTCTGACAATCTTGGGGTCAAGGTAGTGTCACTTAAATATGAGAGACGGCGCGTGAGCTTGCCTCCTCAGGGAAAACGGAACGGCTTTGCATTTAGTGTGTGCAGATAAATACTTCTGGTCCCAAGTACATGTTTATGATTTTATTGACATCCTCCCCAGAAGAGGAAACACGTTTTATGAAATGGTTTAGTGATTCATTATTTCAATATAAAAGGCAGCCGTTGTAATAATTTTAAAAACAGTGATTTTTAAGATAAAAGATGGGAAACCATATATTCTTGCAAAATATTACATTAGCAACGGATATCAACGCATTAAAGAGTCGGAACAGTGAAATATGATGGGATATTAATAGTCATATCCCACAGAGAAACATCCTTAGTTTTTGGACGAATAAGTCATACCACCCATTAAGGTATCTAATTTAGCACAGGGTGGAAGTCGTGAAAACTAACCGAACTAGCGCCAACTGAGAAGGAGGGGAAAGTTGAGAATATTCACTCTGGTTTGAACCTGAAACCCTCCCCCTTGTGAACTGAGATCATTTATGCCCACCCCCCGGGCTACTTCCTTCTTTCCAACATTAGCTCTTTCTTAAGAATCACCAATTCAGGAGAAGCCATGGGCCTCAGAATATAGGTACACACATAGGAGAAGGTCCAAGAACAGCTTAGGGTTCCGAAAGTCTTACCTCTGACATCCATTCCTCATAAAATTCAAGAAATATACAACGCACACCAAATGAGACACAGTACTTGGCGCGAGGGGACTAACAGGAAATTTGCAAGGTCCTTGCTCTCCTGGGACTTAGATTGTAGCAGGAGAGAGGCTGTTCACAGGAACACAAACTCGGTATGTTTAGAAAATAATGAGCATATAGGAAAGTGAAGCAGGACAATGAGACTGCATGTTTAGGGATGAGGAAGGCGAGAAAGAGAACTTTGGGTTGTCTGCTTTATGGCCAAAAAGACAAGCCTCGTGAAAAGCCAGGACGAGTGTACTGATCATAGGGAGAAGCACATACAAAGGAGCTGAGTTAAAAATTAGCTTCGTTTTTGAGGAAAATAAAAATAGCTTTTATATTTATATAGATACACTTTTTAAAGAGTGACTGAAAGGAAGAGGGATAGCCCTAGCCGTTTGCTCAGTGGTTAGAGAGTCAGTCCTTGGACTGAAGGGTCCATGTTCCATTATAGTTAAGGGCATATACCTCCGTTGTAGGCCTGATCCCCTGCACTCCTGGTTGGGGTGCATGCAGGAGACAATCAATCGATGTGTCTCTCTCATATTGATGTTTCTCTCTCTCTGTCTCTCTCCTTCCCTTCTATTCTCTCTCTAAAAAAAAAAAAAAATCCTAGGGATGGGATTAACAAACCAAAAAAACAAAACAAAAGGAAGAGGTATAGTATTTGAAATTAGGGAAGTAGGCAGGGGCCATAACATGAAGACATTTGAAAGCTATGTGAACTGCTTTTCCTACCCACCACCCTTCCACTAAACCATTCCGCTATATACCTATACTAGTCCAAGGGAATATTTTATTTCTTTTCTTAATGAAAATGTGGTTCAACTCTGGATACATCTGAAATTATAAAGTACCGAAATATCAAAAAATACAATTATATATACAGACACACACACACACATACACACACACTCCCATATCCACAGAGTGTGTGCATGCAGCCACAAAGGTAGGCAAGCTCAGCTGTTGTTACAATCCAGAAGGTAACCTTCACTCCCGCTGAGGTGTTGTGTCTGCAGAGGGCCTGGGGCCACCACTCCTGGGAGCCTCCCACCCACCTCCACCTCCTGCTCATCATAAATCCTCATTATCAGGTTGTCAGCACCAGGGTCTGTTAACCTCTCAGTGCCCAGCTGCCAGGCAGGCTCTGCTTATTCCTTGGCCCACGCTTCATTTCCCAGTTGTCCAAAACACCAAACTTGCTTTCTCATCCCAAGGACCAGCGCTGAGCACCTCAGGCGAGGCCGTGAGCGAACACCAGAATGTCGCCTATGTTCTTCAACTTTTACATCTAAACCGGGCTTATTTGAGTTTTAGTTGAGAAATTAATTTTAAACATTTTGTTTGCCCATAGCACATTTTTTAGAGTATACATTTATAAACGATATAAATGCCTTACCAGCTAAAAAGGTGCAAATTCCTTTAGAGATTGAAGACAACCAGGGGACATTTGGAAGCTAAGCATCTTTCCAAGTGGTGGGCTCTAGTGTTTTTCTATTGCTTCGGCATTTGTTCTGCTGCTACTTAGAATAAGCTTGGAAATACAAGAACTGGAGTTCTGAGTCAGTCTTCTCAT